>OU343219.1:216060071-216184423 GCA_910596185.1 Chrysanthemum makinoi | reverse complement strand
CAAGATCACCATTATCTATCACTTTTCATTGATCTCCTCATCACAATATTGTTGCCTAAAAATCTCATAGATGTATTTTTACCTTAACCCCTCACTATTTTGTAAAATTGTCACAAATAACCCATAACGATAATTATAGTTATATTTTTATGATCACTATAATAGAACTACAAATAAATGCTTAAGTTAATTACTACAACAGAAATCTCGTTACAAGAACTATCTGTCAGATAATCAAGTCATTAACCATGCCATCAATGGTAATCTCATTTATAAAATTATGGATGTTATATTCTGTCATAGTATGAATCATGCAATACAATGGTTTTCTTTACCTAGCTTATGTGTAGTTCAGATGTTTTAGCTTTTAGATCACAAATTGGATCAAAGGAAAATGTTAGTTCTCATAAGGTATGTATCTAATGGGCCCAAAACCAAGGCCATCATGACAAAGCTTTCGGATAAAGCCCAAAACAGACCTCTCACAGAGACTAGCATTCCTGGCACCTCGGTAGAGGGTTTCCAGGTCAAAGATTTGAAGGCCTCACATTTTTTTTTTGCCAGTTTCATAGAACAAAGTTAATGTCAATATGCCCTTAATTATTTTAGGTTCACAAGCAAAGTTGGAGTTTGCGACTTGGTGAAAATCTTTACTTAAATCGTTAAAAAAAATCTCATGTGCTCATTCATGTGGGGGTTGTGCTTGCACAAACAAAAACTCTTTTTTTGTTGTTGTTGGAAAACAAGGTAATATATATTGATAATGAGATCAACAAGACCCTCACTGGAGATGATACGTTTGAGACTCAGAAATTACACATGGACCATTGAGACTCAGAAACGACTTGACTCTAGTGGTCCAAATATGTCACTGGTCTAGTTTCTTTGATACACGTAACACTTGGGTTGGACTAAGTCTAAAAAACTGATAGGCTCCAATCTTTAAATTTTTGTCATATTATGCAAAATTTCAACTTTGGATTGCGGTGCAAAAGAATCTTTCAATGGAATTTTTGTGGTCGCAATAGTTTCTAAACAAATATCTGCATAGAGCTTTTTGATTCTCAAATTTTAATTTATGAATAAAAACGCTTTAGTGTTTTATGTAATGTTATTAATTAATAGAGTTGTGTATTTACCATTGAAAAAAACCAACTTATTACCTTTATGTACCTAGAAGTCCGATTGCAGAAATCTTTTAATTAATTGGATACGCCTTTAATTTTCATTTTCATTTTTTCTTATGCAAAATCTCCAAATTCAGATTGATATAACCATGGACAACATTCTTTCGTTGAAGTTGTTATTTGGCATACTACCTGTATGTGCTAGTATGAACTTATGTTAAACAAGTTCATGCACATTGATGTCCTTTGCAAATTAATGCTATAGTTTGAGGGATCATCTTGAAGTTCAGTCTAATATAAGCTCTAGCCGTCACAAAGAAATACTTGAAGATCTAAGTAGTGCGACGTCGGGTGCACTTCACCAACCAAACTAGGAAGCATGGCCTTCATGTGTGTGATGATGGCGAACTTGATGTCTTCACTCGTTTAGATGGACGATACGCCCTTGCTAGCAAATTTTATAGGTTTGAAAGTTTTTGTCATTATCTATCATTTTTTGATGGACTTTTGTACTTTAAAATCTTTATTCTGCCATACATAATACAAACTATAACAAAAAAAAAAATGTGTGGCTCAGGCATTTCCTATCAAAACTCTATCTTTATATCTACAATGTAGAGCAAAATAACATTTTTTTCTAAACTAAATTCATCCTATAAAAAAGACCTTCATCTTAGATTAAAAAAAAAAAAATTGTTGTCACGGTGTATATTTGCAGCTTAGATGAAATTGACTTTCACGGAAATAGTTATTTGACAAATTAGTACGAGTATAAATTACTCAAATATAATCTAATTTTATAAAGGCTATAACGTTAACTGTATTAGTGTATTTTTTTCCAAAGAAAGACTTCTACTTTCATTTAAAAGTCAAAGTCTCCCCATGCATCTACTTTCCATTCAATTGCATATGGGAAGTTTTTCTGCAGCTACCTTGAAATTTCTCGCTACATTTGTACAAACAAACTGTGCAAGGGAGGCTTATAAACAATTAGCTTTATAAACCAAATGTTTACATAGGCTGATATATGTCTCAAGATTGCGAATGAATTATATAACAGCCGTGCTTATACCTATACCCAGTTCGGATCGTCACTTTCACTCCAAACATCACCCTATATAAAAACGATGTGTTATGAATTAGAGTGTTGTTGTGAAGATGAATACTATAACACGTATAGAGGTAATTCTGCAAGTCAGCCTATGGTGTGGATTGGGATCTACATTGCAATAGCATCATTAGTTTGCACCCTTGCCATGGCTGCAGATTTGTTGCATGGTCTTCGAAATAAAAAATTTTGGTTTCCTTGTAAATTTTTCACACTCAATGCTGCATCCATTACGGTCATAACTGTTGCCATGAAATTGCCTGTGGATCTCACTGGTGAGATGCCAAGTTACATGGACCAAGCAGCCAAGCTCGGAAGTTTGGTTTTCATGTGTACAATTATGGTTAACTTAATGCCTTCTTTGGCATCTATGGACAACAAGACTCTTCTTGCAAATGTCATAGGTTTGTCCATTCTTGTTATTACCGTGATTGTGAATGTTATCATTCAGATACATACTCAAATTATTAATTCTACTTATCATAGTTATTTGTACATTTACCGCATTGATTGTGTTATGGTCGCATACATCTATGTGGCTATGATCTTCCTGTTACTAATAATAACGGTTTCTTCATCTCTAACAATTCCAACCTCAAAGAAAATTTTAGAATTCAAATATCAAGCCACAAACAGAACATCTTTAACTGATCAACAACAAACCCAAATGTCTTTGGTTGAGAAACTAAGATAACATGTTAGAAGGTTTTGGGTGATGGCAGAAACGGGTAGCCCTCAATTTGTAATGGTTAGTAGTCCATTATCCACCGCTTCTGGAGTAATTTGTGTATTTGTTTTATTAGTGCAAATAAGTGTCATGTTTGGATTTCGAAATAATTATCAAAAATATGGAAATGCATATGGGTCGGTGTACAAGCGGTCAATTCTTTTCATTCATGTAACACAGTCCATAGGGGTCATGGTGGGTACCATTGCTCCTATGTTTAGATGTTTTTCAGTTCTGAGCTTCAAATCGGTCACTAAATTGGATAGGAATCATTTGATTGTTTGTAAAGTAGAGAAGTATTGGACCCAAAAGTTGTATGAGTGGAAAGAAAATCAAATACCTTTTCTATCAAGCAGTCGTAGATTAAGAACTGTCGTCTACAATTTTAAAAATGTCGGTTTGAGCCTTTGCATTGGATTTCAAAAGGTATTAGTCGTATTGTGCAAAGTGATATGGCTCATCCCGATAGTCATTCTAAAACTTGTTGTCTATTGCTTATATTGTTTGAAGTCACTGAAGGCAAAAAATTTTACTCCACCCATCGACTCAAGAACTGACGAAATAGACGAAGACCTTAGCCGGTATGTTTTACAAATTCAAGATGAGATGGAGCTTGCTGAGAAAACACTTAAGGGCATTTCAAAATCCATGAATTCCTTCATCTTAAAGGCCGAAAAAGAACAAAACAACGGTGTTTTAGAGCTTCTTAAGAAATCTACCGGATTCAATGGAGTAGAGAAATTTGACACGGATCAAATTCAACCTTTTCATTTTATTGAGCTAGTTAACAGTTGGAGCTTGCCAATAGTGACCTTAACATGTATCGCTGTTTCACTCCCACATATTCCCAAGGACAGAGTTGAGAGCTTGGAGAAAAGTGTTAGTGAAGGTCTATCATACACCCATCTCGTGGAGGAAAGCCTCAATATTTCAAGTGAATATTTGAATATTCGAAAGGCCACAGTTACCTTATGGCATGAGGTCGAAAACAATTGCAAATGGTTAAAGTATAGTCTAGCAAAAAATGCTTTTGAAGGGAAGACATCAACGGAGATTCTTAATTGGTTTGCTGATAAAGCTGAAGAAACTATAATAGAAATCAACAAAAGTTCCAATGGAATATTGATGGAGAACAATACTCCTAAGGAGTTGATTGCTGCAAATTCAATGTACCGAATTGCACGAACAATATTGCATAGAGACCAAAGTAGCACAGAGCCACTTAGCAAAAAGCAGTTGTTTGCGCTTTTAAATAGCATGATTGCGGATATATTTTCTGCTTGTTTCACCAACATACATAAGTCATAACAATGAAATGCCATGAAAGTGCGATAGAGAAACGTGAGGCAAGTGTGAGGGTTGCAGCCAAGCTTCTTGGTAAGACTACAAAGATACTAGAAAGACTAGAGACACTTGAACTACCAAGTATGGATCATGATAAGATGGCATATATTGATGAGTGGCGTCTTTACTTCCACCGGTCAATCCCTTAAGGTACTTTCTCCATCTTCATTATCTTAACAAAGAAATAATAATAATTATCATGTTTGTATAGGCGTAATTTGTGGTTTAAGTTAGTTACACATTGCATATATATCACATTATATAGTGGACGTATCCATTTTTCTTTCCAGGTTTTCTAGGTTTGCTCTAATCCATTATTTTCATATCTCTCGAAGGTTCCATGGATCGAACATCATAAGGCATCTTGACGTACTACGATCTTTCACAGAGAATTTTTGTTGAAGTTCTTTTCATTTTTAGTAGTTTACAATTCATGTGATATGTGTAACAAACTTTAAAGTGTTACTCGTACCTATTTAGTGTGGCTAAATATATTTTGAATATGTTGTATTGATTAAACTTAAATTTGCTTGCTTTTGAACAATTGATTGGTCAAGCATTATGAAATACTGAAGATATTTTTTAAGTTGCATTACATTGCGTTCTTGTGCAATTTTGTTGTTATGATTAGCAACCTTCTTCATGTCTAATACAAGTTCTTTATGTTTAAAACAACAACAGTCCAATCCAAGCATTATGAAATAGATTTTAGAGTTTTGATGGTGTCTTATTTCTTTTAAGTCATCTTAGTAGGTGCTTCTTGTAGGAATCAAAGCGAAAATGAACAATTATATGGATCAGTTTCAATGAGTTACATAGACTACATTACATTAAATAGGAAAATAACAAAACCTAACCCTAAGTACAAGAAGGGCTGATAACATCCAATAGTCCTGAATATTAAGTGTCAAATTTCCCCCGATAATGCTCGTATTTTATATCATTTATATGGATTTACGCTTATTTTCCTTTATATTTCACTTTCAGGTAAATTCCGAGCATTAGAGCTAATGAGACGCGGATTTTGTGAGCTTATTGAAGATATATGATAGTATGCCCATTTTGAAGTAATTTCGGCGTAACTCTTCTTTCAAATTATGCCATAACAAAAGCATGACTCAGAAGGCTATCTCAACAACAGATTACGGCGTAACTCCATCCTAGGATAACGCCGTAACTAATTAGGTCAAATGATGTTCCACGCCGCTGCAAGCTACGCCGTAACTCTTTCAAATATTACGGCACAATCATGATTTATTGAAGATACGGCGTAACTCATTCCATGTGTACGCCGTAACAGTTTCGAGCAAAATACGAAGATATTGATGTTACGGTAACTCTTCACTTAAGTGCAGTAACCATATCGGCCTATAAATACCACCCAAAATTATGCATTTCACATCATTCACTCCACACAAAGAAAGCGTGGGTAAGAATGAGACCTCGAGGACATACAGACCATCTCCAAGGAGAAATCACTCCCTAACGATAAGCATTAGCGATCTATCATTTCTTTTACTTTCAATTCATGTATTTCATTATGTTAAACATTAAATCGATTGTTTTAGTTAATATGGCTGCTAAGCACCTCTGTGCTAGCCTAGTTATGATTCTAATTGTTTTGTTTATGTTTACATTGCTTCCGTATAATTGTTTCTAGTGTGTGCATGCATAGTTTATTGGTAGCTACCCTTGTTTCGGTAGTTTTGAATGGCGTTAGTGTCTAGTTGCTTAGGAGATATGACCAACCCACCAAAGTAGGTAGACTTATTAGGGAAGGGTAAGAATTAACCAATGGCGACCCTTCTTCGCAATGTGATTTGACCAACTGATCACCTACCGTTTGGATGAACTTAAGGGGATGAGTGTTTAAGATGCTAGCGCCCGGGCATTCATTGTTATGAATCTTGCATGTAGAGGAACTTAATGACTTGGCTTAGGGTACTAAAAACAACTAGACTTTCAAGGGTAGTAGCTTGATCTCCGATGAAAACCTTTCTTTGATAGGTTAGGACGAATTGACCAAATGCCGTCCTAGCGACTTAAACCCCCACTTGAAGCAATTGGAAGTAATTAAACGTGAACATAACTTGATAGGATGAGTAACTAGGTTAGCACACTTCTCCTCTATTGATCAGAACCCTCGCCTTTATTTGATTTCTTGCATTTCTTGCTTTAGTAGTTAATTAATCTTTTCAATCTTAAAACCAATTAAAATCCGTGACACATAGACTTAATTAGAATCCGCTCACATAGCTCTTGGGACGACCTCGGTTTTACCGAATACTACACTACACACGATCGAGTACACTTGCCCGATAGTGCAAGATGAGACCATAGGTATAACGAGAAATTATAAATATTAAAACACGGTCAGTAAAACACGTAAGTTTTGGCTTATTTGCGGGAGTTATATTAGGGTTTTATTAAGTCTATTTTAATTTTCTTTCCTTTTCATAATGTCGAGGATTCAAGACCGGCTTCGAAGCCATTTTTGGCTACCCAGTTCGACGATCCGAAAAACAATTTCGACGAAAAGTTTACTCACCAATTCCTATCCATAATATTTTCTCATTTTACAAATCCGATGTCGATGCGAACCCGAAGTTATTAATGAAGTTAATATCGAAGGAATAACCATGGAGCAGTATATGGAGCAATAATGTGCGTAAAGAGCCTTCACACAAGACTCTAGTGTGGAAGAATTCTCCATTCCGGACCAATTTATCCGGGAATTACACGAGCTTCATTTTTTGGGAGACGAGAATGAGGATGTGCAAAATCATGTGGAAGAAGTGCTTTATTTGTCATCCTTTTTTAGCGTCCGGCATATCCCTAGCTATTCGGTTACAGCAAAAAAATTTCCTATGACTCTTACAGGGGCGCAAAAAGATGGTATAATAGACTCCCTGCCGAGTGCAAGGGAACGTGGGGTCAATTAAGAAGAGAATTGTTCAATGGTTTGCCCTCCTCAAAGATGGCTAAACCTGGAAAATCCATCGGTTGCGTTCAAGAGAGTGAAGAAACATTGTACCAAGCATGGGAAAGATACAATGAGCTACTTTACCGCTGCCCTACTCATGACCTGAACAAGCACCAAATTTTCTATGTCTTCTATAGAGGAATTAATGCAGAGACACGTGAACTACTCGATTCTCCTAGACATATCCCAAGCATGGCACCCGACCAAGCTTTGGAGTGCATTCGACGGATATCTGAGCATTGCTATAAATGGCATATGGAGACAGTATGGACCAAAAATTTTTGATCATAAGGTGATGAAAACATTAACCAAGAGTGAAAATGATTACGGTGCAATTTTTGAAAAGCGGAGATTGGAAAGGGCTAGTGAAAGTGAAGCTTGTAAGGTAGAAAAAGTAAAGAGTGTATTTGGGGCCAAGATTGAAAACAGCTTGGAAAAGATGATTCTTGACCACATTGAAGAATCAAAGGAACGTGACGAGAGGATTGAAAAAATGATGAAAAATTCGTAGAAAACATGGTATCTTCTCTTAAGACTCATGAAGACCGGATCAATGGTTTAGAAAAGAATGTGGACTTATGCTCGAAGGCCATTTCGGATTACCTTGTTGCACGGGATGAAGAACTTGTCAATTCAGTTGAAACAGTTTCTGAGGAACCAACTACCTTCTCTGAGAAGGTCAAACGGAGGATTAGTAAGGAGAAACTCTTAATCCTTGATATTGGAGCTCTCCCGGTAAACATTCCTTTTATTAATTCCATTAGAACTAATCCTAACAATGTTTTGCAGGAATTAAATAATGATCTCGATGAGACAATTCAACTAAACGAGAGATGTTCAGCAGTTCTAAGAAATGAGTTGCCGCAAAAAGAAAAAGACCCCGGTTGCTCCACTCTCCCTTGCTTGATCAGGAATCTTAACATGTGTAACGCTTTGGCTGATCTTGGAGCAAGCATAAGCATAATGCCTCGTTCAATGTTCCTACATAGAATCGGAGATCTTAAACCCAACAAAAATGAAAATAGAAATGGCCGATCGATCCATGAAATCACCTTGGGAATCGTGAAAACGTTTTGGTAAAAATCAACAAGTTCCTCTTCCCGGTGGATTTTGTTATTCTGGATATTCCCGAAGACAACAGGATACCTATCATTCTAGGTAGCCAATGCTCCATCCTTGCCCATTTGAAAGTGGATGTCTTTGCTCGAAAAATGACTCTTGAAGCTAATGGGGAAATTGCTACGTTCAGATCTAATGAACTTCTATCCACCCCTCAAAAGATTTGCGCAATTGACCCTATAGGCTATTTTGGTGATGCGTTGGAAGAGTTTCTTAGTGATCACCCAAAGACCCCTTCAATTCCTGTCGAGATGGCTTCGGGAAAAGATTTTGATGTGTTTGTCAACTTTGAAAAATAAGATGGTTTGGGAATCAGTCTTTGACGATTTCTCTAGTGACATCGACATAGTCCATTGGCACATCAATTCTGAAGAAACTTTTTCACAAACTGACCAACCTAAGTTTTACGAGATGGGAACTCGAATCCATCACAGGAACCCTTATAACCTGGAAATTTCATGCAAGATTGGGTTCATTGATTTCCATCCCTTCATCGACACAAATCCCCAGTAAACATCATATCAAAGGGATTCTGACCAAGTTATGGTGAAAGAAATAGAATATAAAGGGAACAATTTCCTGCGAATTGCAACAAACATTCATGTCTTTATTGGAACACATTCATTTTGGTTGATTTTTAGTTTTGGATGACACTAGCGAGTTCGTGGGGATGGGCTCACCGGGTAATTTCGGAAAACCTTTTCAAGAACCTATGCGGGCTAGATAAGAATGAGAAGGAAAGGCTAGTATGGTTAAAGATTGGCGAAGATAAAACAGTTTTAAAATGCCAAGAACTGTTAAGAACTTTGAAAATTGGACTAAGAAGCGGTTAGGCCATGTTACAGTTGCTTGACATTAGTGACGAAGATAAGGCCAAAGGAATTGACCACCCATACCAAAAATCAAAAATTTATTTGGGGTGTTTGAACTGGTGCGGACTATAAGCGAGGATGAATCTTATCGGTTGGATTCAACGAGATTGCCATATCTCTGAAATGACAAACAAGCATTTCTAGCCCATGGCCTTGAGTCTAACTTAAAAGACTCAGAAATAAAGAAAAGTGCTCTTTAGGAGACAACCGAATTATCCCTTTCATTTGTTTTATTTCCATTTCTGTTGGGTTTTGTGTTTTCTAACCATTTTTGCAGAAAATGGAGAAAGTGGTTGCAACATCTTTGCGAGGACATGATCGTCCATAGTTGCAGTAACTCATTCTTATGGTTAGGCGTAACATCTCTTCGCAGTAATTCTTCCTAGACATTACCAATGCGGTAATCCCATGCAATGGTTACAACGTACTACACTCTGTAGCGTGTGCAGTTTGCAATAATTACTGGCGTAACTCTTATAAGGTCGGCAGTAACTATCCTCTATATCAATTCTTTCTTTTCAAACATAATAATCTTGTATTAGTTTTTAGATGAACTATGTGGGTATGTTCCCTGTAAGCCCTCACGAGACTACACTCGTCCACTTAGGACACCAACTGGTTTAAAAGGCTTGTTGCATCGCCTTGCAACCGTGATTCCTACTGAAGTGAGTTAGGTTTCTTTACGTTTTTCTTTTTCTTTTTTAGAATTATGCTTGTTGGTAGTGTGATTTCAGTGAATGAAGTTTGCTCGTGGATGCCTATGCGAGAAGCACGATTCTTTTAATGGGCCTTCTTTCTTTTGGAGCAAATTTGTGGATGTTCTCGCCTTTAATTCTTTTCTCTTCACCTTTATTTAACGTTTAGTACAAAAGGTACTTTGTACATTTCAAGTAGGGGGACGGGAGTAGAATTATCTCTTGAACTTTATTTTGCCCTCGTTTTTCTAGTTTATTTTGAAAAAGTATGCCATTTTTAAAATTTTGACATGTTTTTCTTAACATAACTAGATTAGACCTTAGCTGAGCACAATATAACCCTTGATATTATACGGTGAGATTAGCCTTATCCGTTTCCAAATTTTTAAAACCACCAAATTATGAGTGTCTTGGTAGCTTGTAAACCTTAGAACTTGGCCTTTACATCATTTCGAGACCATAAACGAGGTATGTTGAGTTAGCTCGATGTATTTGAACTTTAGGTTTAAAGGCAATATTATAGGATTATCCTCCAAAAAAGCCTATCCTTGTGTGTCTATCGATTAGTCACCTCGACTTCTCGACCCCCATGTTAAACCCTTTTGTTGCACTCACCTTTAGTGCAAGATACCCCTAGATACACCCATCTAAGCCATTCCTTTTATTTTGTTCACCCAACATATTGTTTCGTTACACCCATACACCTTAGCCTACCCTGTAGTCTTTATTTGTGATTGGGAAGTCATTGTTTGCCTAAGTTCAAGGTTCAAGTGGAAAGGTTCGGGAATCACGCTTTCGTCAATGACATATTTCTAAAGATCATTGAAGACCCCCCAAATTCTCATATTGTTCGTCTCAAGTGGGGGGATGCTATGTTTAGTAGTTATAAAAAAAATAGTCATAGTTATTTGTTGATTGTAAAGTGTGAAGTTATAAGCATTATATTTATGAGCTCATTATAGATTTAGTATCGAGGAGGCCACCTCGGTCACATTTGAAGAATGGAGTTGGTAATTGCGCCAACAGTTGAAGAAAAGGTAATGGGCCCATCATGACGTCCTCAATGGCATCTACACGGTATATCATGATCCGGTTTCTTAGCTTTGAAACTTGAAATTTGGATGAACGGTAAGCGGTGATGACTTGGTTATAGATTTAGACTATTTACTTGATTTTATTTTACACCAATTATATCCCATGTCTTATCCTACCCTTTAGTCATGAAGCGTGTCTAGGTGATGCAGCGAGCAATATTTGGTGTCTTGGCCATGGATTTGGTCATGTATCATTGATTTTGTTCACTTCGCCGTGACATGTTAGTAATGACGACTCACCCTTAACCTTTTTTGTGTCTCCCCATATTGCCTTCAAAAATTGTTTTGTCCTTAACTCTAGTGGTGGAGATTTGTGTAACCACCAAGCTTATGATAGAATACATGCTATGAGTGTGCGTTGAGTGATCACCCCGAAATTGACACTTAGAATAGTTGAGAGATTTGAGTGTTTTGTTCCCATTTCATGAGGTGTTCGGCTTTGTTTTATTCTAGCGTAAGGGATTTGTAAACTTATATTTTTCAGGTAATGGGAGATATCTTTTAGGAATCTATCTAATAAGGTCTACTTGAGGGCAAGTAGAGTTCAAGTGGGGGATATTTGATAACATCACATAGTCCTAATATTAAGTGTCAAATTTCCCAAATAATGCTCGTATTTTTATATCATTTATATGGATTTACACTTGTTTTCCTCTATATTTCACTTTAAATTACGATCATGGAGCTAATGAGACGCTGTTTGGAGAGTTTATTGAAGATATATGATAGTATGCCTTTTGAAGTAATTATGGCAAGTAACTCTCACATTACGGCCGTAACAAAAGCGTGACTCGAAGGCTATCTCAACAATGGTCGGGTAACTCCATCCTAGGATTAGCGTAATAAATGGTCAAAAGATGTTCCACGCCGCTGCAGCTACGCGTACTCTTTCAATGATTACGGTGTAATCATGATTTATTGAAGATACGGCGTAACTCATTCCATGTGTTACGCCGTAACCCGGCTTTCGAAGCAAATAGAAGATATTGATGTTACCGTAAATCTTTACTTAAGTTCGCCATACCGAGATCCGCCTATAATTACCATCCAAAATGCATTTCACATCATTAACTCCACACACAAAAGCGGAGAACGTGGGTAGGAGGTCGAAGAAGCGAGATCTCGAGGAGCATACAAAGTCATCTCCAAGGGAGAAATCACTCCCTAACGATAAGCATTAGCAATCTATCATTTCTTTTACTTTCAATTCATGTATTTCATTATGTTAAACATTGAATCGATTGTTTAGATTAATATGGCGGCTAACTCTGGTGCTAGCCTAGTTATGATTCTAATTGTTTTGTTTATGTTTACATTGCTTCCGTATAATTGTTTCTAGTGTATGCATGCATAGTTTATTGGTAGCTACCCTTGTTTCGGTAGTTTTGAATGGCGTTAGTGTCTAGTTGCTTAGGAGATATGACCAACTGACCCTAAGTAGGTAGACTGAGTGGGAAGGGTAAGAATTGACCAACTGACGACCCTTCTTCGCTTGTGCAATTTGACCAACTAATCACCTACCGTTTGGATGAACTTAAGAAGTTGTTGGAATCACTCCTAATTCATAATCAAGTGTTAGTAATTAATATGTAATAGGTAGCTTAATTATGGCCTTTATGTTTGTTATTAGCCTTAAGCTTATGTAGAAGGCCCATGAGCTTAGGCCCATGTCCAATAAGGAAAGGATGGGAACTAGGATTGTTGCCCTAGCTTCCCTCCTATAAATACTCTTGTAAACCTTCATTTGAAGGTTGGTTGTTCAAATTATTCTCTCATTCACATCTCTACCTAACCGTGCTACATATCGTTATTATGTGTTTGTTTACTTGTTCAATCGTCTCTCTATCTTTCTATTAAGCTTGTGTTGTAAATCTAGTGACCTAACAGTGGTATCAATCGCCAAATAGTTGGGTTAACACTTTCGTTTTTGAAGTTTTTGTTTTTAGGTCTTCGGCGTGCGTGGTTACCACTGGATCGCTTAAAACTCGTTTTTTAAACTTTTTAATCCAAGATTCTTGTACTTTCAACGTTTTAAGGTGTTAAAATACTTGTTTTGGCAAAAGTTTCAATCTTTACGCATGGATCTAAGTTTTTTAGCTTGTTTTTGTTTGTGGTGTCGTTCTCTGGCGTAACTCGTTTAGCTGTTTGGTTCATCAAGTTTCACACTTTTGTATTATTTTAGTGATATTGAAGCTATTCCATAACAAAAATAGAAACAAATTTGGGCACAATCATTTCTGAGTAATCTTACGTATCAAAACCCTAATATTACGCGTAAGATTTTCCTTGGTTTGATCTTCGTTTTCGTGGTTTACTCCATGTTTTCTTGCTTGGATAAGCCTGAAAATACGTCGACTTTGGATATCTTTTGTATCCTATATTTGCATGTTTAATCCGTGAGTAAATTTATTTATTCTAAATCGTCCGTTGTCAATTAATGATATGGGAGTATGATTAAACTAAGACAAATCTGAGAGATATGGTAGAATATACTTGAAAGTATATTGATGAGAATGCATACCAATTTCAGATGATATTCAATGAATTGAATATAGGACTTATCCCAACTACATGATTTTACTTTATGGATATTGTTATTAAGTAAATCATGAATAGTTATCCTCAGACTTGAGATACCGGATAAGTGTCATGAATGTAGTGCACTTATGTGGAACAACTTAACGCTATAATGGCGGTAGTCATAAGGGTTGTTTCCTGAAGTGTTGCAAAGTTCATGGGTTATTCTTATAGTCAAAATAGAATTTGTTCCTTCAAATTTATTTGGAGTTTAATACTGATGGGCCCCTCGTAGGGTTGACAAGATGTTTGTGTGGCCACACCCAAGATCTCCCCTGAATATGTTCAGAAGATTTGGTAATTTTGCTCAATCACTAATAACGAGAAACAGAATGGTTGAATAAAGAATGGCTTAAATCCATATCTTTAGTTAACATGGTATTAGAAACAAAAGGATAATAATAATGAGAAATCATTAAAAGGTTTTCCAGGAGCCTTGCTCGAGTTGTACTAGAGGCATCCAAGTGTTGCTAGACGCTAACCGAATGTGATCACTCTATTAAGATATGTCCAAGTGGGAGTCATTTGGTTTTATGGACAATAAATTAATAGACGTGTGTTAGGATCGAACTCGAGACTATGGGATTGCACACTTTCATTATGAGAATTTAAAGTTAAATAATTAAATATAAATGTTGTATTTATTTATTTATTAAACGAAATAACTAACGGACGTTAAGTAATTAATGTAATGGACTAACGGGCGTTAAATGTATTTGGAAAAGGACTAGATTGCAAAGTTTGGGAAGTTTCCGGAATCCCTTGGGGATGCCTACCAAAGATCGGCCAAGGAGAAAAAGGAAACAAATTCAAACTTGTTCACCAAGTTAGTTGGGTATATATACAAGGCTTAGGGTCTTGATTTTGCATCTCTTGTGCTCATTAGCTAAACCCTAAAAATTGTTTTGTGTGTTTTTCTTGTCCAAACCGATCGTACAACCCTTGTGGGTGTCGATCCATTACTTTTCCACAAACCAAGTTATTTTGTTTGATAAAACTAGCATTACTTTAATTCGGTTTAGTACGTGTGTACAAGAACATAGTAATAACATACTTTTGTTATTATCTTGGATTGAATTACAAAACGGTAAGGGGTAATTCATATAATCCTATAAACCCTAATTAGGGTTCATCCTAATTGCTAGTTTGTGGATTTGATTCTTGTTCGGCTAGAATCAATAAAGGTACGCATACTTTATGTTTATGTTAATTAATTATTCATTATACGTTCCTATACGCTTCCGCTTGAATACTTTGATGTTTTTTAGTTATTTATTTGAATGTCATGTTATATAATTCCAACATTAGTCGTACTGTGCAAAGTGATATGGCTCATCCCGATAGTTGTTCTAAAACTTGTTGTCTATTGCTTATATTGTTTGAAGTCACTGAAGGCAAAATTGTTTACTCAACCCATTGTGTCAAGAACTGGCGAAATAAATGAAGACCTTAGCAGGTATGTTTTACAAATTCAAGATGAGATGGAGTTTGCTGAGAGAACACTTAAGGGTATTTCAAATTCCATGAATTCCTTCGTCTTAAAGGTTGAAAAGGAACAAGACAACGGTCTTTTAGAGCTTCTTAAGAAATCTACTGGATTCGATGGAATAGAGCAATTTGACACGGATCAAATTCAACCTCTGCATTATGTTGAGCTAGTTAACAGTTGGAGCTTACCAATAGTTACCTTAACATGTATCGCTGTTTCACTCCCGCATATTCTCAAGGAAAGCGTTATGAGCTTGGTGAAAAGTGTTGGTGAAGGTCTATCATACACCCATCTCGTGGAGGAAAGCCTCAACATATCAAGTGAATATGTGAATATTCGAAAGGCCACTATTACCTTATGGCATGAGGTCGAAAACAAACGCAAGTGGTTAAAGAATAGCCTATCAAAAGATGCTTTTGAAGGGAAGACGGCGACGGAGATTGTTAAGTGGTTTGCTGACAAAGCTGAAGAAATTGTTTTAGAGATCAACAAAAGTTCCAATGGAATAATGGTGGAGAACAGCATTCCTAAGGAGTTGATCGCTTCTAATTCAATGTACCGAATTGCACAAACAATCTTGCTCAGGAACCAAAGCAACACAGAACCGCTTAGCATAGAACAATTGTTTATGCTTTTAAATGGCATCATTGCCGATATACTTTCTTCTTGCTTCACCAACATACCGCAACTCATAACAATGAGATGCCATGAACTAATGATAGAGCGAAGTGTCAAGGTTGCGTAAGCTTCTTGGGAAGACAACAAAGATAATAGAACGACTAGAGACACTTGAACTACCAAGCATGGATGTTGATAAGATGGCATATATTGATGAGTGGCGTCTTCACTTTAACCGATCAATCCCTTAAGGTACTCTCTCCAGCTTCATTATCATAAAAGTAAATAAATATTATGTTAGTATAGGCGTAACTTGTGGTTTAAGTGAGTTACACATTCGTATATTTCTACATTATATAATGGACGTATCCATTTTTCTTGGTAGGTTTTCTAGGTTTTTTCTAATCTATTCTTTTTCACATCTCTCGAAGGTTCCATGGATCGCACATCATAAGGAATCTCGACGGCGATCTTCAGAGAAATTGTGTTCAAGTTCTTTTCATTTTTAGTAGCTTATATAATTCACATGTTCTGTGTAACAAACTGGTACCTATTTAGTGTGGCTTAATATGTTGTTGCTTTTGAACAATTGATTGTCCAAGCATTATGAAATACTGAAGATACTTTTTAAGTTGTATTATATCGGGTTCTTGTGCAATTTTGTTGTTATGAACAATTTTGTTGTTGAAAGAGTTTTACATGCTATATTTCTTTTTATATTTTTTTCGAGAGGAGGAGTCCATCAATTTATATCCAAAATAGTTAATAATGGGTAACCCACGTACCCATTTACTTCCACATTTTGGAAAACTAGTGGAATTATTCATGGTTCATGGAGGAGATTAATTAGGAGAAAATAAAGGTAAGACACGGGAGACTAGTCTTCTTTACAACTCTAATTAATATCATACGTATCATGAGACCATGAGATAAAATGTGGCAAACTATTTTAACCCCCACCATACTCTAAGTTGTAAAGTAGTATTACTAAAACTATACAACCTCAACATAATATCCAACATAATATATGTGTTTCAAATTACCTACTGTAAAAAAAACAAAGTGGATGCTTGGTTGAAGGTGTATTCTACGATTATGGAATAAGCAATGATTAAATGTGATAGGTTTAATAATATGAAATGATTCTTTCTCCTGAGCGAGGTTAATGGTTTTGCTTTTTTGGTTAAATTGTGCACCAGACCAGCTCCGTCCCTGATCAGCCTATACATGTATACTTTGTTTTGGTCAAGGACTCAAGAGCACCATCCAGTCATTGACGATTCCACACCCTTTGACCCAGCTTTTTGTAAGAGCACTTGCAATGGTAACGTGGACATGGAGGTCAAAGGTTAACATTTACGTGTTATTGCATGTTAACCATACCGGATATGGTGTTAACGGGGTGTTAACACTCCCATGTTACGACTATAATGCACGTTAAAGCATTTTTTTTTTCATTTCTGCCCCTAAATGAGGGATTTTTTTGTAAATTGTTGGTGAATTAAGGTTTAACCTTGGGAATGTTATGATAAGGGGTGTTTTTTTTTGAGTTAAGGTGAAATGTTAAAGCTGATGTGGCGCTGACGTGGCATCGTGTTAAGGTTTAACCTAGGTCATTATACCCAAGGCTCTAAGTTTAGACATATTCATGTCTTCCATATAGAACTTGGTTACAAACTTTTTTCTTTTCTTTTTTTAACCAGGGTTTCCGAGTCGACATTATGAGCCGACTAATTTCAGGGCGACTACCCTTTTTGGATAGCCCGGAGTCGTCTCAGGTGAACCTCTATGGCCACAAGGGGATTAATTTTCTCCCCAATGGATTCAAACCCTATTTTTACCATTGGGTCACCTCTTGTGGTTAACTGGGTTACAAACTTTGTCTTTTCAATACTTTTTTTTTTTTTTTTTTTTTCAATACTTGTATAAAAGATAATAGTAAACCAAATACTAAGTTCTCAGAAGTGTCATATTTTCTTTTTTGACAAAAAAGTAAAACTGATGATAACATAGTTTTCTAATTATGCATGAACTTTTACTTAATTTCATTTCGTGCAAAGTTAAAACCATATTCTAAATAATAACACCACCTATATTTGTTTTATTTGAAGTTGTAGTATATAATGTAAATCATCCTCACCTTTAAAAAAAAAATATTGGGCCATGCACCGATGTTCTTACATCTTACGGGCCAAATCAGTTATTTGTATTAGGTTGGCCCTCTTGGCATAGACGGAACTTGAACATTTTTTTTGGGGGGGGCGAATTTATTTTGGGAGGGCTGAATCGGAGATTTGTGTGTAACCTCAATAAAATTACCCCTAAAACCTATAATATTTACACCAAGTGCATAAATCACGGGTCTCTATGAAGGTCCGTCCTTGCCTCTTGGCGCGAAAACTTCCTGCAAAAACCTACAACAAGACCTAAAAAAGGCCGTATAATGAGAGTGGTGAGAGGTCGGTTTGGGCGTATAGAATTTATGGGAGAGGAGGTTGAGGAAGCGATGGACGGTGAAGGTGGAGATGATGATTTTCCGCATGCGTATTTTTTCGTGAATTTTATGTGTGGAAGGGAGAACTGTGTGGGTACATTGGCTTCCCTGCCTCCATCAGCTGCGACAAGTAATGGTTTTATGGAGTGTCATATTGTTTGTGGTAGTTTAAGAAACTTGATCAGGTTTGATAGCCATTTAAGCGCCTTTAGGATGTGTTATGCGTTGAGTTTTCAGCTTGATCGATTGTCTGATTTGGGTGTGTTTTATACTCATTAATCTAAGAATTAGAAAGATGGGGCTGGTTGTATTGGTGCCTTGATATAGTTTCACATGTCAGATTGCTTATGCTGTTATATCTTTCATCAGAGTTGTTTTACTTTAGTATTTGTGATAGTATGAATGTATGATTGTGAGGAAGGGTTTATCTAATTCAAGTTCTAGCTGTCGTTGTGAAGAGACATGTCAATTTCACAATCCGTGTGTATACACGGGATACAAGCTAGTCATATTATAAATGAATCCATATATAATATCCGATATGGGTTTCAGATTGAGAAACCTCAACAAAAGTTCATCGTTATAGTTTTATCTTGAGATAAAATTACCCATAACTGATACAGTAGTATCTTGACAGATTACATGAAGTCTACCTTTAACTAAAAGTCGAAGTCTACTCCATTTAACTGATAGTTCTATTTCATGTTATTTACTAGGTGGAGAACCCGCGCGTTGCCGCGGTGTGTTGGAGTTGACGTATGTGTATAAAAGACCAAAGCACATGCTATATTATTACATTTGTAGTAACATGTAAAATAAATATAAGTAAGATAAAATTTAAGCATGTGATCTACATATTTTGGTCTCATGGTATGAGAGAATGCAGGTGCATAAAGGTCTTCCAGGGTGGAATGGAACAATGGTTCCTCCAGTAATTTCGACAGGCAGTGCACAGACCTACTATATCAAAACATACATAAACTAATATCCAGAACAGTAAATAAGTTGACATGGCAGCATGGGCTTGATCAACGTATTGGTATTAATCACAAAAGGAATTCAATGGATAGTCTAAACGATTGGAAACTTTTCTAAAGTTACTTTGTAATATTAACGAATCCAATCAATTAACAAAAAAAAGTTCTAGCAGGGTCATCCAAATCTTGTCATATTTATCCTCATTTCTAATTCTATCTTGTCTTCGTGTGGCTATAATTGATGTCAAGATTCTATGCAATTCATTCTATCTCTTCTTCGTGTGGGCATGACTGATCTCAAGATTCTATGCAATTCAGTGAGGAGGAAAAGACAGCACTCTGTTTCATGAAATCATGATACAGCGAGTTGCTGATGTAAAGCGATGCACATTGTTCCCAAGTTCTCATCCATTTATGCACATATAAAAAATAAAAAAAAATCTCAAATCAGAAGTTAATAAAAACGCAACTTTTGATCGCAAAATTAAAAAAAGTTAATAATAATAATAATAATAATAATAAGGGAAAATTGGTCAAATAGACCGCGCGCCCCGAGGGCATATCACTTTATGGACCACGCCCTTTTAAAATTCGAAAATAGACAGGTTGCCCACCGCTTTTCTTGGACCCAACCAGGTCTGCCATGTGTCGACAACTTACCTTATGACACAAATACATATTTTGAAGGTATATGTCATGTATTGTAACGTATTATTTTTTAGGCAACTTGTATTGTTTTTTGGGCATCTTTATGTTTTTTGGGCAACTTGTATTTATACGCGAGGATAGTTTTGTCATTTCATATTTTAAAAACAAAAAAAACAACCACACAAAACACAGATTAACGGTACATGTCCTTTAATGTCTTCTGTTCCCAATCACTTTCTTCTTTCTTCAATACAATTTGTTTAACAAAATCTTTCTTTCTTCTTTTGGTCTATTGACTTCATATCTTTATCCCAATCTTTCTGCTTTTGTTTAGAAAATATGTCTGACAATATCCCACTGGATGTTCAACTAGATATCATCCGTAGGCTACCTCCTAAGTCTATACTCCAAAGAACGTAGTGTTTGCAAGTTATGGAAGGCTAGCATAGATTGTGGAAGCTTCATCTTTAATTACGGTGTTCGTCGTAATGATCAGTGTTTATTTACGCTAACATTCGATATGGGTGACCAAGGTTTTGTGTTAGCTTTAGATGAATAGCTAATCGCTACGCCACTTAATACAGATTTAATGCTTTCATCTATGATTACAGTTGGCAATTCTAATGGTCTTTGGTATTTTGTCTATGGTTCTAATCTAATGACTGTTATTTGGAACCCGACAATCAAAAAATCACTTGCAGTATTTATCCCGGTTTACACGCATCAAATCGAACGTCAAAAGATTTGTTTTGGTTTTGCCGTCCGTCCGGACACTCTTGACCAGAAGATCGTGAAGGTCTCCTATCCTGTTTTCGAAAGTGGTTTATGGTATGTCTCTGTCTTTTCTTTGAACTCGTTAAGGTGGACAATCCTTGAAAATTTCCACCCCCCCCTCGTGAAACTATCAAATTGAAACGTAGAAGTCATGCAGTTGTAGGTCGTTTTCTCTATTGGACTAGGAGTGAAAAGTTAACTAATGAGGACGGTGTTATTTATAAGATTTATATGTTGATTTCTTTTGATTTGGTAACCAACCAATTTAAAGTTATAGACCTACCACAAATTTAAAAAATGAACTCCCAGTTCCATTCAATGTTTTCGATCTTGGAACCTCTCTAGTGATTTCTGGGATGATCATTGGTGAAGATATTCCATTGTTTTGCGGATGGTTGTTGGACGTCAATGGTTCTTCCATAACATCATTTAGAAGCCTATTCTCCATCCCTACCCAATATTCGGTTCGTTTGCTTGGGTTTACAAAGGATCAAGCTCCAATAGTGGAAGCGTACAACGGCAATCATTTGGGTCAGTCGGTATTTGTGTACAACAAAGAACTTGAATTATTTGTCCGCATGGGAATGTTAGGAGATGCGGATCTTTCTACTTAGCCCCATACAAAGAATCTCTTCTTTTGTTAAATCAGCCGGACCATGCTGTTTATAGTATGTTTTATTTTTAACTTACCATTCTATTAATGTTTTATTTTAACTTACACCATTATATTCATGTTCAACAGGTTTGTTCGGCAGAAGTTAGGGATCATGCTTAATGGGAATGAAGCTTTGTGGTTTTAGTACGATGTGCGTATGTGAAGGAAGCATGGAGTGGTTAGCTTTTCTCGTGCGTACTTGCTGAATTTCATAAATCAAGTGGTTATATATTATGTAACCATTAAACTCATAATTATGTAGTAATCGTAATATGTAGTAGGTTGTCTGCATGAAACGTTGTATGTCAACGTATTTACTATTTCCTATGTTCTTTAATCCCATTATACATCTTTGTTTAATCTGGGGAACTAGCAGTTGCTTCCAATAAAAAATGTGGCAACTAACTTTTCTACGTAGGGCAACTTCTTTTCCTTATTGACTACTTTTATAAACCAAGGAGTCCTTCTAGTTGTTACAATTCGTATTCTACAATCAACTAATAACTACCAACTAGTGACTATTCACACTTGAACTTAACAGATTTACAATTCAACACTAGTACAATTTAACTAGCAGTTGTAAGTTTAATACTATCAGCACTAAACCAATATGTCCCTATTCAGGCCCAGAATAGTAAGACCAACACCTACACAAGGGCACCGAGAATGGTCGTGCACCTATACCGGGCAGCACAAACACGGCAATACACAACAGTATTAACGACGGTGGCATCATTTCGTTGATGTGTTCTATCACAAGCAATGGTTAAAATAGCTAGCAGTAGTAACCTGTATACTGGCAGTTGTAAGTATACAACCAATTCAGTTTTACTAGCGGTAGTAAAAATAACTATAGCGGTAGTAAAAATGACTAGCAGTTGTAAGTCTACAACCACTTCAGTTGTACTAGCGCTAGTAAAATTAACTATAGCGGTAGTAAAAATAACTAGCAGTTGTAAGTATACAACCAATTCATTTTCAATGTTTGGCGTTGCTTTCATGATTCAATGTTTTCAATTTTTACGTAGTTATTTCATTTGTTGTATCATCAAAATAAATACCTAAGTTTGAACTTAGTTTGCAGACTCATTAAACTGAAATATTGAATAAGCCAAACATGTATCACAGAACAAACGTAATAAGAGCCATCTCTTCATCTTGATTAGTAGGTTCTCTTGTATGTTGCAAGATCATGTAGTGCTTTTTTATTACTTCTATACCAAGAGCCATCTCTTCATCTTGATTGGGATCAAGAGTCTATGTCATTGCATCAAGTTCATGTTCACTATTTTCTTCAAAATCATCTTCATCTACGTCATGTTCCTCGTACCCTCCATCGTCATTATCATTCATGCTGCATGCATGCATAATGGTAAACCAATATAATACATCAATAAATAATGTCGTTTGACAGAATAACAATTTATCCTCACTTTACAATCATTAACAATGGCCCTAATAAACCATAACATGTACTGTTGGTATTAATGTAGTTGGATATAATTAAAAAGCAAACAACAACAATAGAGAATAAATAATCTACTAAAACTCACCTTTCACAAATTTTTCACAAGAAAATCTAAAAATATTCTATTTAAAGTATCACAGGATCAACATTAAAGGAGGCGATGTTTTGTTTTCTCTCGATATTTGACTTTTAATGTAGAAGACTAATAGGTTTTATTGGGCCCATCAAATATTTAACGGCACATGACCTAGATAAGTAAACGGATGGATGTAAAATGACCCATTTTCCAATTTCAGGGTACTGTCCCGCGCCCTTAAATGTTCAGGGTAGCAGGAATTCCAGTTAGCCTAGTTGGAGGTAGTAAAAAAGGGGTTTTGGCCATATTTTACGGACCAAATTTGAAAAGCTTTTATCTTGGGCGCGCGAATCAATGAACCAACCCAACAACCACATATAATGATCATAACACACCCTCGTTATGACCATCAATTGCAAATCAACAACCCTCATCCAAAGCCTCCTGTCGACAATTAAAAAAACCAAAAAAATTTCCTTGAAAACCATGTCGTTTCGAGCTAATGTTATCACCATTATGAGATTATACTAGCAACATGCCAGATACAATGATCGGTAACATTTTAAATCGGTTGCCAGTAATAGAAGCGGTGAGCACCTCTATTTTATCTACAAATTGGAGGTTTAAGTGGACCTTGCTCACCGAAGTCATAATTGATGAGGATTTCTTTTATTATTTAACATATAAGTTTTATGGGAGCCATGTTACTAGACTTTTAAATCAGCTTACGGGTTCCATAAAAAAGTTTGTCTTCTCTGTAGATCCCAAAACGTTGACTGGAATGGAAGACTTGAATTATGAAGAGATTCGTGATTGGCTTATGTTTTTGGCACTGCAAGGAATTGAGGACTGACAGTTAGAAACGGTATGGACAACCAGTTACATTGCCAACCCAACTTTACGAGCGTATTGAATTGAAACATCTTGAAATTCATTGTTGTGATTTTCCTAGTTTGGTGTTTTCACTAGTTTTCCAAATTTATTGAGCTTAGAATTGTGTTTAGTCAAATTTGTTACCGGTACAGTTTGGGATTTAATTGTTGGTTGTCCCTTACTTGAGTCTCTTAGATTGGATGTTGAGAGTACAAACGGGATGAAACTATGGAATCTTGCAAGTCTTAGGAATTTGAAGAAGTTACATTTGTCATTCGGTATTTCGAATGCTGTCACGACAATCATAGCATCCAATATCTTTCACCTGACAAAACTTCCATCTCTTGAGACCCATACATTGGATTTTGACTATTGCACGGTAAGACCGTTTTGAGATTTACACTTTTAATTTTACAATGTTAAATATATGTGTAACTGTAACGACATTTAATCTTTTAAAGTAACCCCAAACTCGACCTGTTGTAGTTGATGCGTGATGGTAATTCCAGGATGAATGTCCCTTTGCCGTTTGTATCCCTCGTTAATCTGAATCTAAAGGAGTTGATTTTGGCGAGACTGTTATCGTGTCACTCATCGTCCAAATGATTCGCGGATCTCCAAACTTGAAAAAGCGGAAACCGAGTAAGTGTAATACTTTATTACTCTATTTCATACGTATCAAATAAACATTTGTACACTGCCATGTTTTTCTATCTCAATACTATTTGATTTTCCAGGCTGCACACACGCTTAGTGTTTTACCTTTGGAACAACCTTCATTTGATTTAGACACAACCACATTCAGTCATGGGCAGATTCAGACAGTGATTTTTCGATCCTTTCCTAGATCACAAAATGAATTACACATAATAAAGTTTATACTTGCTTGTTCCACGTCGTTAAAGAAAATGTATATCAGGGCCAGCGATTTGATGGACGATGGTTATGATAATATCAAGACGAATTGGGAGTTCGCTAGGAAGCTGTTGAAACTCCTCCGATTTTCCGTCACAGCCGTTGTAAAATTGTTCTAGTGGTTGTAGTTTTATGTATGGTTTGAATACCCTGCGTCAATTAAATTTGTGTACAAAAAGTTTGGTGTGTCTGTTTATCAAGGGTTTATGTAGTAATCGTAATATGTAGTAGGTTGTCGTCTGTATGAAACGTTGTATGTCAACGTATTTAGTATTTCCTCTGTTGCCATTATCCATTTTTATTTCATCTCGCCAACTAGCAGTTCTTTCCAAATATCAATTTGGCAACTAACTGTTGAACGTAGGTGATAACGCTACACGCGTCGTTCGGGGTCAAAGGAACTTCCTTTTCTTCGAGCAAGTTTTATAACACCCTAGGCAGTGAACCTAATCGTTGTAGTGTAGTATTAGGGTAAGCAACGGGTATTGATATCGTTCTCTAGGGGAATAGGAATGCTAGTGAGAAGTTACTACGCTAAGGTTGGGGTTGAGGAAGAGTTTTTTTTTTTTTATCTTTTTATGTTTTTTAGGAATTAGAAAGGTACGAATCTCGGGGTTTGGATTTGGGGGTTGGTATTTCTACCGATTACTCTACTTATCTAATTATCTAATCTAAGGTGAGTGTAGTCTATGTCTATTGTTGTGTGCTCGTATGATATTTAAAAATGTGTTTACCTAGATGCTACTACTCCCTAGTTATCTCCTATTGATGGTTGAATTATCACGTCCTTATTCTTAACGCGTTGTGTTTTCTAAGGTTAAGTGTTATGCATTCTAACTCTTTGAAGTTACCCTTAAGTGTAGTAAACGAAATCCACTAAGTCATTCATAAACTAACTTTGAGGTTATCTTTGGGTTTAGTAAACGAAATCCACTAGGTCATTCATAAACTATCAAAGATTCATCAAGTATTAAACACAACGATAGCCTAGTCGCACTCCTAAGCCAATTACAATTAAGATAAGAGACAACCTAATAATAATTAACAACTAGGTTTCATATATCTAAGCAAACACACAAGTAATTTAGCCGGACATGGTAAACATGCAAGCATACACACAATCAATCAAACATAGGATAGACATAATAATAAATTGAATATATGGATTAAGATATAATCAACAAACCATTACAAGATGTTTTTGGAGTGATTGAAACCTTCAAAGTTGCTGGAAAAACACCTATCTAAGCCCTGGAATCGGAGTTAGGGTTTAGAGCCTACAAAAAGTGAAGTTATAATGTTCAATTTATAGGCATTTTCGTCGGCAAAGAGTGACGGCGTCACACCTAAAGATTGACGGTGTCATGACCATTTTTTCACCAAACTGTAGATTTTCTCGTTCCGGTCGCGTGGGCTTTTGAATCACCTAAATCCGAGTTCGTATGCAAAAGTTATGGCCAAAACATGTATCGGCTACTTCGCCGGCGCATGTTGCGGCTTGTGGCGGCGTCACCTTATGGTTGTGACGCCGTCGGCTCATCTTCGGCGCCGTCCTAGATCAAATCTAGGAATTAGATGCGCTGACTCCCTACTCTTTAAAACCTGGCCGTCACTTGATATTAAGCAATTTGGCTCTTGAGCCGTCAAAATGTTGCGACGGCGTCGCATTTAAGCAGTGGCGCGCCGTCCCCTTCAGTTTCAACAGCCTGAGTGTCTCGATTCTTGACTTTGGCCATTTTCTTCGTATATTCCCGCCTTTTCGTCTGAATAAGTGTCATTCCAGCATTTTGCCTTCAAGATACCTAAAAAGTGAAAAGGAACGATATTAAGTAATAACGGGTACAAAAGTGATCAAATAAGGGCTTAAACGACCCCTCAAAAAGGTACATTTTAAAACCTTATCAGTAGGGCAACTTCTATCACTAGCAGTTGTTATAATAACTAGCAGTTGTGCATATAATACTAGCAGTTGTAAGTATACAACCTATTCAGTTTACTTGTTAGCAGGTCGGTATAATTAGCTTGATAGTAAAATTAACTAGCTTGATTGTAATTTGGCAACAATTCATTTTATAATTACAGATATTTAATTTAAGTAATCAAGCATAAAAGCATTGTACCATTTTTGACGTTTAGAAAAGTCGCATAAACCTCAAAATAATCAACTCACTCTACACATCTAATAACATGAAGCGTTACGTGCTTACGTCAAACTGATGATAAACTCACTCTACACATATAATCAACCAATTAGGAGCAACCAATTGTGTTGCTCTTTATAACAATTTTGTAGTATTTTTAAAATCCGTGACCTAACAAAATTATGTAACTTTTTTTAATCTAACTAGTTACAATACATTGACATTTCCGTTTCATCAGTGTTCACTTGAATAGTATGTTTGAAAACAAATATTAATGTTAACAAATTAAATTCACACCAATAAGTTATGGTCTATAAAAGACCTACATATATTATTAATACACGAATACACTGAATAGTATTAGCGAGTACAACCTTGGAGTGTATCGACTCTAGCCTGGACCTCCTTTTATAGGCTAAGGAGTCCTTTACAATATACAAGATAATTATACTTAGCATACTTATCTAATACGAAAACTACATTAGCAGTGGTTTGCTCTTTATTTTATCCCGTCGTCCGCAAGCTCGTCATTTTTACCTTGACCTCAATCTATCCAACCCGATATGCCAGATTGGTAGACATTACACTAGCGGGAAACGGGCACCAATCATCAGAGGACTGCAGACCATAATTTTAAGCCTCTCTTTGCATATTCTATCACTCCTTCGACCCAATACCCATGATATACTTCCTTCTTCCTTTCGGGTAGAAGCGAGGTTAAAATGGCTTTTGAAATTTGAACATCCCAAATGGCTAATGAGAGTCTAATCGGTTTAAACTCCCACTTTTGGTACGCCATATGGTCTGGGCATGCTTCCACAAACTTCAAAGGACACGGGTTTTGGGTGAAGGAATGTTATGAATGGTCGCGGGGATGTGTTATTAGTCGTCATTCTCGAAAATTTAGAAACGACTAATTGTTATTAGTAGTCATTTAAGAACATGTTTCAGTTGTGGCACGGCGCTGCTTTGCGCTTATGATTTTGTTTTGGGGGGTAAAGGTTTAGGCTATGTATGGGCTTTTTGGAACCTACGGTGCGTGGGCAACGGGTTAACATCTTCAACTTCTTTTTGGAACCGACACTAGCGGTGGTTTGAGCGAACCTAGCAGTGGTTTGTTAAACTGTAGCAGTGGTTGCGTATTAACATATGCATATAATTGAGAATTTGTTAAAACCATGTAGCCTCCTTTGGTTTTTCCAAAAACGTAACCATGTTGTGAGTTGCAGCAGAAGAGTTGGGCACCATTGATGTTTATTTCGAAATTGATTGCAACAGATTGTTAGGTGTTGCGAATTATGATGTGTGGGTCTAAACTATGTTTTGCCCTAGCAGTTGTAACTCTATTTTTTATCCCCAATTGAATCCAAATTAATCTGTACTTTCAAAACAACTGTTTTACTCTTGTAGCATTGTTAGTATTTTTTAGACGTATTTATCCCCAAATGTGCTATTCTAATCAGCAAAACGCAACCGTTATCGTCATCTACTATCTAGACACGACACCATTTTTGACGCTTAGAAAAGTCGCATAAACCTCAAAATAATCAACTCACTCTACACATCTAATAACCTGAAGCGTTATGTGCTTACGTCAAAGTGAAGATGTTGATGTTTTTACAATAACTTATGGTCTATAAAACACCTGGATATAATATTAATACTCGAATACTCTGAATAGTATTACCGATTACAACCTTGAAGTGTATCGACTCTAAATATGCCGAAAAGTTATATCAAACTCTAGCCTGGACCTCCTTTTATAAGCTAAGGAGTCCTTTACAATATACAAGATAATTATACTTAGCATACTTATCTAATACAAAACATCCTACCCAAGAAATTCTAGAATGTTACATATTAAACCGACACAATGATACTAGCAGTGAAAAACTACATTAGCAGTGGTACGCGACATAATTGTGAGTGTGGATTCCTTCTTGTTTGCTATCATTTTCTTGAAGGATTTCCCGTCATTTGGTTCTCCTGGCGGCTAGTATTTTCATATGGGATTCCCTGCAGAAGTTCGATAGGCTTCTCAACGGGTTTCCGTGTAAATCCCTATGCCATGACTCTTGGAAGAGCTTTTAGTGGAGTTGCTTTTCCAATCCGGCATAACTTTTATTTGAGCAATGGTAGAACAACAAATAATTCAGAAAAAATACATCCACACGCTGACGTGATAGGTTTGAATTGGAGTGAGAAGAGAGAACTGTCACAAAATACACCAATAATCCCCTACACGATAGCATGGGATTTTTTTCATGAATTATTTATGTGGTTTGCTCTAAAATTTATCCCAGTGCTCGCAAGCTCGTCATTTTTACCTTTAACCCAGTCTATCCAACCCGATATGCCAGGATTAGTAGACGTACACTTGCTTCGGGGGCCGGGCTGCAATCAACAGAGGACTGAGACCAGAAATTTTAGCTGTGTTGTTTGCCTCTCTTTGCACATTCTACCACTCCTTCGACCCAATACCCATGATATACATCCTTCTTCCGCTCGGGAAGAGCGAGGTTAAGAAAAAAGGACATGGGTTTTGGTTGAAGGAATGTTGTGAATGGTCGCAGAGATTGGTCAGTTTTGTCGTCTTAGGAATGACTAATTGTTATTAGTAGTCATTTAAGAACATGTTTCAGTTGTCGCAGCAACTGCTTTGCGCTTATGTTTTTTTTTGGGGGGGTAAAGGTTTAGGCTATGTTTGGGCTTTTTGGAACCGACGGTGCGTGGGCAACCGGTTAACATCTTCAACTTCTCTTTGGGGTTTTTTGTTGGTGGATGAATGGTTGTTTTTTTATGTGCTTTAAATTTATTTACCTCGCGTCTTTATAGCGAGGATTTTACTGTTCTTGCACGCGGTATCATTAATTTCCATTTTCTGTTTTGTAGGTAGGCACGTGCCTAGGCTCATGGGCATCTATTTTTCCTGCTGGATTTGTCATAAAATTTCTAGGGAAGGAACGTAAATATTTACTTGCAGATTTTCTCTCCTTTTTTGGTATTTGGATAAGACTTATCCGTAATTATAAACCGTTTGAATTTATCGGTTTCTTATCCTTTTTTGTACTAAAATGTAGCTTCCACATCTGTTGTTGGTTTTGAAAAAGTTACTTAAGCACGTTTGACAAACTGAAGTAAATCATTCATATCCGCGCTTTACATTTCACATTTAAAATTTGAACTTCAACTAGTCATTTGGAAAACATAAACAAAGTTGATATTTGCGTCGACACTAGAGGTGGTTTGAGCGAACCTAGCATTGGTTTGTTAAACTGTAGCAGTGGTTGCGTATTCACATACTTTCAAAACAACTGTTTTAACTCTTGTAGCAGTTGTTAGTATTTTTGCACTAGAAGATGGTTTAACATTCTAATGAGCAAACGCAACCGTTATCGTCATCTAGTATCTACACACGAAAATTCTGACAATCAAGTTTAAGTTATTGGGCAATTTCATTTGAACCTCAAGCCACCTTCCAATTTGCAATCTGGGCAACTAAATGCCATAATTGGGCAATACTTGTTAGAATATCGGGCAACCATAATTATTAACCATATGATCATAAAGGATACACTTAACAGCATAAACCTAACAGCACTAAGTTTGGCATGGAAGCACTATCGCATGGTTGGCAGTATAAACTCATAATTATTTTTTAAAGGAAACAAACATTCATAACAGGTGGAACCATTCCTTGTGCACTAGCCCTTTTTTTCTATGATCTCGAACCCTCTTTCAGTTTTCGTGATAGAAGCACGCTTTGTTAACTTCCTTCTTTTGAAAGGTGTTGCACTACCGCACCGCATGCCGGCGTCCTCTTCCTGCCATACCATGTTTTTGAAATAAAATTGTGACAAAGCCTGTAGCTCGTGCACAATGTAGACGTCCATGGATCCATTCTCATCAGCAAGGTCATACATTTGTCGAACGTCATTGTCTGTGTGCAACAATGTTAAACCATCTTCTAGTGCCTTATTTGATGCAACATAAAATAAAGCCCATTTTTCCCTCCAATATCATTCAAAACATGATCAAGCACCCTGGTAAATGCAACCCTGGTGGAGCTAAAACACCAGACATCAGCAAGGAGACCGCCTACATAGCGGAGTGGCTGAAATTCAAATTTCCCATTGTGGTGCACTTTAAATATGACTTCTTTGGTTTCCGCCATGTCCTATAAAACATAAACCCTAATAACAATTTCAATAACTTTCAATTAAATAAATATTTAATAATAGAATATAAAATATAAAGTTGCACAGTTATTTATATTCATGTACTGTATAAATATATGAACAAATAAGGTAACAAAGTACATATGGGGGAGTACAACAAACCTGGATTTGTTTATAAAAAAGAAGAAAAGGACAACGATTTTTTTATTTGGATTCTTCGATGAAAGTGTAAGCATCCGCAATGGCAACTTGGTGAAAGACTTTTTAACTATTCTAATAAGATATTCAAATGACTTGTTCCATTGTGGCAATAACTTTGAAGAAGACTTTTACAAAAACACTAGTAAAGACTTCAAGTGTTTGAAGCTATTGTCAAAAAGCTTTTGTATTTATAAAATTTCATTTTTCACCCAACATTAAATATGCAAATGCTTTTTGCACTGGAGTAGTTGGTTTTGCAAAAGCTTTTTACCTCAACCATTTAATTGTGTTCAATGCATCAAGTCTTTTATGACTTGATGCATTGGTAATGCTCGAGGAATGTGTGGATGTTGATAGTTGAAGATTATTAATTTGATTTAAAAATACAAAACCATTTCCCAAAAAGCAACGACATCCTTACCAGTAAACATGTGAAAAGTGAAAACAAAATAGCCAAATGCTAGAGTTCACAAAAAAGTCAAAAAAAGTAAAATGCAGAGGCCACTGATACTCTAACTCTTTGTGACCACAAAAACCCATTTGCAAACACCAATTATTACAGTTAGTTTGGATTATTCACACTATACACCAATTCAAATTGTCAATAAATAATACAGCTGTCTACACAAAAACTGAAAACACCTTTTCATTTGTGAAATTTACCTTTCACTTCTACTGTGATATTTTAGTCAATTGACATTTAGATCAATTAGATTATCAATCAACACAATCATTTACGAAATGGCGTGTTCTTTGTGTCAAGATGGTACATGCACTCCGAATTGTACTAATTTGCACGATTCTTTATTTAAAGACATGATATACCGTTTCAAGAGGATGGTAATTGCTTGTGAGTGGAAAGACTTTCCCAATAGAAGGAAATTTTATAGAGAAACAAGAGTTGATTGATAAGAGGAAGAGAATGATTGAACAACTTCCAGAGTATGAATGTGAGTATGAAGATATGAAAGCGCGTTTCAAGAGGATCGAAGATGATAATGTTAATTTGGAAGCAACGTGTGAAGAGGCGATAGCTGATTTTAAGATTTACAAAGATTATAATGTTGATGCTAAAGCGAAGTATGAAGAGATGCAAACCAGTTTTAAGAATTTGAAAGATCATAATGTTGTTGTCAAAGCTAAGTATCAAGAGATGGTTGAATGTGCCAAAAATCTTATCAACAGACTCAAAGAAGTTGCGGTGATCTGATGATTTTTAGGGTTATGAATGTGTTTTGTATATGTTTAAGAATGTGCTATTTTGGACTGATTAGGTATGTAAGGTAATAAGTATTTATCTAATTAACAAGGTACTAGATTACTGCATCAAATTTTATGTTATGATTTTATGATATCATTTGTGAAAACATAAATAATCAAAATAATAGCCAATCTCGATATTCTTCACATGCGAATATACTCAACTAGACTTAATTGCAATACTAAACTCAAAATTCCATTAGTTATTGATATTATTCAGTAGGAAACATAAATTTTCCAAACCTCAAGAGTCAAGATGATTCTTTAAATGATGCAGTTGAAGAAAAGGAGAATGAAGGGGTGCAGGCAACCACTTCCAGTATTGCTGCATCCACTGCTAGTATTTGGAGTAACCACTGCTGCTATTATTATACCCACTGCCAGTTCAGACGTTTCCACTGCATAGGCAACCATTGCTATAATTATAACCACATCAATAACACCAACACTAAAACCAAAAAGTCGACAATGAGATTGCCATATAATTGGTCAACCAAAAGCAATCTCACCCTATCCCTGCACCTAGACCTATTGCTAAGACTCTAAACATTGGTGAACTAGTGCGAAAAGATGTAGTTACTTAAACTGATATTGGAAAGGGTAAAAGGATTGCAGATCCAACTTTGGTGTTTCAAAGTAGAGGATCGGATAGCTTTGATGAAAAAAACCACTCCTTATAAGTCTACAAACTGCCACTAAATTTTTTAATGAAGCAAGTAATGTTACATACTTAACTAACGACATCTAAGGTATCATACCCTACATAATTACGAATCAGATACACATAAAAAAGAGCAACGAATTATAAAATGGAATTAACACCTATCTAACATAGCTATTCATCGAATAACAAAAACGATTTATTATAACACAGAACCAATTGGAAATAATCATATGTAATAAAAACGAGAACAATATTTACGTACCACATTTGGGAACATTTTTTAAAAACTTGATCAATCGAATGTGGTTTGCAATCAACACTGTAGCTTTAAAGATGGTGACATAACTGACGTTACAAGGAAGACGGTGGCGACGAAGAAGACGGTTTGATTTGTGAAAATAGTCTGCGAAGCAAGAGAAAACCGATAATTATGGATGCTTTATTGGTCAGTGACTTTTGGATTTTGAACTCTCTTAATTAATGGATACTGTACTTTTACTATTCAAATGTGTACTTTTTGTCTAACGTAAAATGACGATAGAACCCTTTTTAAAATTATACGGTTGCCCACCGCTTTTTAGTTGCCCAAAAAACAATACCTTACACATACGGGACACTTGTCGCAATGTCGATGAGTTGCCCAATGACAGCGGTTGCCCTCGGTCTATTTTCAAATTAAAAATAAAAGTGGTCTAAAAAGTGATATGCATCAGGGCGCGCGGTCTATTTGCGTCATTTTCTCTAATAATAATAATAATAATAATAATAATAATAATAATAATAATAATAATAATAATAATAATAATAATAATAATAATAATAATAATAACTAATTACCTTAATGCTTTGCCGTAAAAATGGAAGAAAAGAAGGACTTCCAAGGCTCTAACCGAAGGCCTTAAAAAAGGGTTGGTCAAAATACGTCTTTGTGTACCGACCGAAAATAACATGTCACCTCGCCCAACAGTTTCCTTTCCAATCCAAACGGCTGAGTTCCTTGTGCAGCCATTATAACCTCAATATCCTGCATTTTACATGTAAGAGCACTTGCAACCATAACTTGAGTTATGGTTTAACACCATGCCACGTCTGCGCTACATCAGCTTTAACATTTCACCTTAACTCACCAAAAAAACACCCGCAATCATAACATTCCCAAGTTAAACTTTAACTCACCAACAATTTACAAAAACAACCCCTCATTTAGGGGCAGAAATGAAAAAAAAGAAATGAAATAACGGGCGTTATCAAGTTAACACCCATAGTTTTACACCGAAATAACACCGAGCGTGCAATGGTTAACATGGGTTAACACCGGATAACACCGAAATAACACCGGTCCGGCGTTAACCATTGGGAGTGCTCTAAGATTAGATACACATAGGCTTCTGAATGCTTTGACAGGACTCGACAACATCTACCAGTGGCAAATTGCCATAATAGAATGCTGGTCTAGAACGGTTGATGTAGTACATAGACCCAAAGTATACCCATTTTCATATAACTAACACATCTTTAAGATAACAAACTTGTCCCAAATTGTTGCAGGTCATAATAATGATTTATAAGCATGTCAAAAAAACTAATAATAAATAAATAAAAAAAAAATCTAAGGAAAACTTAGTATGTTTAAACCTGATGTTGAAGTGGTGGTTGTTGGCCAACTCCTGAGTGTACGCAGTGAGATCATTTGGATAGAGTTGTAGCTACCTCTTAAATAAAAAAATCCAAAAACTGCCGTTACTTTGGGCGAAAATTTTATAAGCAAACAGAAATCTATCTTTAGAAACAGCAATCTTGATTTTTAAAGAATAACAAAAAGGTAACTAACTTTATTTATGAAGCCAAAAATTTCCAATATTGAAAAGAACTATAACTTAAGGCAAGCATTAATTTAAATAGCAAGTTGAGAAGAAGCTAACATGATAAAGGGTAATGACATGTAATTTGTCAAGTCATGATGCTCGAACAACTATAACGATCAATCGATCATTTAAGAACACAGCCTAGATATTGCAAAATTAAACTTATACTTTTGTCATTCCAAAAAATTAAATTTATATGAAACTTATACTTTTGTCAACGCTCTATAATGCATTAATATTCTAGAGGCTATTCCAAAACCCCATAATTATGAAGAACGCAATAATTAGACAATTCCCTACAAATCCCTGTGCCAAGAACCTCGACCTATCTTACATAACCCTGATCAATTCCCAAATCCCAAAGTCCTTGTCCATATTAATTAGGTCACAAATAATATGTATTTACAAACATATTTTAATTGATATGAATTGAGCAAGAAGAAAGTAACTAAAAAATTGATGCTACTTACCGCTAACTAAATCTTACGTGATAAGCCAATTCCAAGTCAATATTGCAGTTAATTCAGGCCTTTGAATTCGCAATCCCGCCTCCCGTTATCTTAAAAATCACCTTTTTGGCTAAGAAAAACATTAAGAAATTAATCAATCTTTAAGGATATTGCTTCAAGTTTCTGTAAAATTTGCTACATCAAACATTGCAGAGTCTTTCCTGATGATGTCTTCGGATATGATAGCAGGAATGAGTAGATCCTAAAAACAAACAATAATAATCAATTGAAATATCATTGTTTTTTAATGCAGCAGAACGACGATTACTTACCATGTCGAGGAGCATGTGATATGCTCAAGAACAGCTGCAGAGAGTTCCCGATTGAAAAGACTATATCATCATTCAAATATGGTTTCAATTGTATCATTTACAGAATAACCAAATCCAAACGCCTAAATGAAGCTATTCAGCGCTTAAAATAAACTTACCCAAACAACCCCTTATTATAAATGATGGCTGATAAATATCTTCTACTTAAATAACTCAATCGCCACTTGGTTGAGACAACGGTTGCAACTACTTATTTTAGTTGCAAATAGTTAACACAATAGTCATATAAATAGTTCTAATGAGTGAATACATAGTCATTGGAGTCGTGTTTCATTAAGCTTGATCTCATGTTGAATTTGTAAATGAGCAATGGCCAAAAATAGATGTATTTTATATTTAGATGCAGTTAATCGTGAAAATGTACAACAAATATATGATTTTTGAAGAGAAGCAAACTTACCAGCACTATCCCAAAGGTCGAGGTTAACAATATTCTTTCCAACGACGACATTAGCACTAAAGTTATCAAATACCGCATGCACATAATCCTACAACACAAACCAAAAATCAAAATCTAATAGACAAACATTACAGCTGATCATGACCAATGCACTAAAATATAATGGATCAAACATACTGAAATGTATTGCTAGTGTAAGAACACTTAATTAGTCCTTGCAAGTCTAACATACTATCAGAAATATAATGAATCAAACATACCCCAGAATTGTGGCGGCTAACAATTGTCACAATGCCCTCCACAGTTTCTTTTGCGGTTCTCACTTGAGAGATCAATTGGTAATCCAATAAGAATGTGACCCTCACATCCTTTTCTTATCTGCACATACAAGAAAATAAGAGAGAATTATTTTTTAGTTCACAACTATAGGAGGCGGAACTCTAATTTGTGTTATGCACCTAATGATTTATTAAAATAAAACCTAAAGTTAATAAGTTCAACTAAGCAACTTTAATGTGCGGTGACATTGCTTTTCAAACTAGTTATCTGAGTATTTGTATATGAATAAGCCATAAGTTCAACCAAGCGACCCCATAAGCCGGAAAAAGTGACTGAATACGCCATAAGCTCAACCAAGCAACTTAAAAGGGCTTATTTATAAGCAATCCCAAACGCCCCTTAAATTACGTTCAATCGTGACAGAATGTAATTACAGGGAACGGAGCATGAATAGTGGAAACCTAACCACACATGAACCAATAAGAATTGGCCGGGTGCTCCACTAACCACAGTTTACTATTATTGTTCATCTCTTAATTAAGAATCCAACCAATAAAGAGCCGAATTAAATGAAAACGGACCCCGTAATACATCATTGTCAGCGTTTTATTTTGGGGTTTAGTATATACAAAGACACTATAGAGACATTAAATGCGGCTACAAAATTTTGCAAAACACATTTCGGCAAATGTTATATATGTATAATATGAGGCTCATATTGATTAGTAATCTCAAAAAGCGGATACATCCGCCTTGGCTGCAAACCTGATAGTTTGCCCTGCCAAGACACGGAGCTTCACAGCTTTAATCGAATTCGTTCAAATTCATCATTGCCTTTTATAAAAGTTATTAACCTTGAAACTCCCGTCATGGTTGCAACCACATTGGGAGTGTGGCTGCCCTGCCAAGATACGGGCATAAGTAAAAAGTGGAACGAAAAATCATAATTGCAAAAATAGATGGTAATTGTAGGCGCTAACATATGGCAAGCGCACATCCACAAACTGTAGCCCCCCTCACAATCGGCTATATACTATCAACAAAACCCTTTTTTTTTGGGATCAGAGGATGGTCGGATTATTTTACGGAGGTGTACCCAGTTGGATCTGAAAGATAAAGCAAAGTTGTGAGTGATAATGAATAGGGCGGGTCGGGTAGCATCACACAAATAGGCTAATGGGAAAAAAAGAAATCCAAGTTGAAATGTTCATTAGATGCCCGCTAAATATAATATAGGATAATAATATAATATGAGGCTCAGATTGATTAGTAATCTCAAAAAGCGGATACATCCGCGTTGGCTGCAAACCTGATAGTTCGCCCTGCCAAGACACGGAGCTTCACAGCTTTAATCGAATTCGTTCAAATTCATCATTGCCTATAATAAAAGTTATTAACCTCGAAACTCCCGTCATGGCTGCAACCACATTGGGAATGTGGCTGCCCTGCCAAGATACGGGGATAAGTAAAAAGTGGAACAAAAAATCATAATTGCAAAAATAGATGGTATGGTTGCATAAAAAATGTTATCAACAACCCATGACAGTAGCATATCAAATTCCACATGTTTTAAAGTATTTTTTCACAACCGAACCTCGGGTCTGCAAGCAACTAATACCATCGGCAAACATTTTCCTAGGCTGCAACCACCAAAAACAATAGTTGCCTTGCCAAAAGACAAACATGGGTAACGACATTTTAACAAATGTAGAAATACCGGTCATGGCTACAAACCTGATTTCAAGCATGCTGCTTGCCAACACAAATGGAACTAACCACCATCACATCAAAAGCAAATTGCGCTATAAAGGTGTTAATACAAATAAGCCGTAAAAACGTTTATTTATATTTTGCGATCTTCTAATGTTTTGTCGATAACAAAGGTAAAATCTTTTTAACGAAACAAATAAAATAGTAAATGGTTTGAGCCAATAGTTTACTAACACGCTTACATTTTCATATAAATCACTAAACAAGTAATAGTGTTTTCATGTTATAGTAATGCATATGTATAACAACTAGTGTTTACATATTGAGTAGATATGTACATACTTAGTATGTATTATAATGGGTAATAGAATTGGTAGAAGTTTAAGTATTTAACCCGTTGACTTAATACATTGAATATTGTTGGGTAAAACCCAAAGTCCATGACCCATACCCATGGAGCATAATCCATAACCCATGACCCATTGCATGACATCATGCATAAGTCACAATGGGTATTATCCATGACCCATGGAGCTAATCCATAACCCATTGACTAGATGCATTGCATCTTCTAGATACATTGTATCTACTTGGATACCCATGGTCCAAAGTCTAGGACCCATGACCCATAACCCATGACCCATGACCCAAAACCCATAGGCAATGAGGAGCGTCTCACGGATCCCTAGTATTACACTAGACGGATCCCTCAAGCAAGGGATCCGTGGGATCCGTGGAACAAGATGCATGTTTTTGTCTATAAATAGTGAGCCATTTCTTCATTGTTGGTTGCCACTTCCACACATACTTTCTCCTAGTATTGTAAACTCTCTAATCTTAGATCCAAATGATCTCTCTATGTAGTTTGTGTTTGTTTTTGTGTGATTCTCTAGGTTCCTCTTAAAGGCGAGATCGCCAGCTCTTGAAGTCGAGCAAGCTCAAGTCCATGAGTTGCCATGCTTCGTCATCATCAAGACTATCTTGAAGTTCTCTTGTTGATAGTTCTTTCTTTCTCTCTAGAAGTGTTGTGTCAAAAGCATTAGTGAAGGGTGCCAAAAGGGTCAAGACGAAGGCATTAGTGAAAGGTGTTGAACGTCTGTGTCAAAGGCATTAGTGAAGGATGCCAAAAGGGTCAAGACGAAGGCATTAGTGAAAGGTGTTGAACGTCCGTGTCAAAGGCATTAGTGAAGGATGCTAAAAGGGTCAAGTCAAAGGCATTAGTGAAAGGTGTCAAAAGATCATGTCAAATGCATTAGTGAAAGATGCCAAGGGTGTAAAATCGATATGGTGCATCGATGTACAAATAGAGAGCAGGTGTGTCCAAGGATATTGATATCCTTGATGATGTTGTAATAAGGATTAGGTCTCCTTTGGAATAGGTGTTGTGTAGTGTTGGGTAGTAGTTCCTCCTTTGTAATGGAACTCGGTATCTAGTCTTGTACCGAATAAAGTGTAGGCGATGTTGTGATAGGTGTGGTTCTACCTAGTGGAAGAACCGGTGTCTAGCCTGTACCGAAAAAGAGTAGGCTGAGTTGTAAAGGCTTCTCCACCATAAGGAGTTGTGTCGTGTAGTGCTAATGAACTCTCGAGTAGGTGACTTGGGGAGTGGAGTAGGGCAAGGAAAGTGTCCTTGTAGCCGAACCACTATAAACACTCGTTTCGTGGTTTTGTGTTTCTTGCTCCTTACCTTTGCATTATATCTTTACATATATATATCTATCAATATCCATCATAAACATCTAAATAGATTGACATAAGTCGATCTAAATATTTTAAAACAAAGCTTTAATCGGCAAAACTATTCAACCCCCCCCCCAAAATAAGCCATAGGCTTATTTCAAACTAGTTATCTGAGTATTTGTATATGAATAAGCCATAGGCTCAACCAAACAACCCCATAAGCTGGAAAAAGTGACCGAATAAGCCATAAGGTAAACTAAGCAACTTTAAAGGGCTTATTTATAAGCAATCCCAAACGCCCCCTAAATTAAGTTCAATCGTGACAGAATGTAATTACAGGGAACGGAGCATGAATAGTGGAAACCTAACCACACATGAACCAATAAGAATTGGCCGGGTGCTCCACTAACCACAGTTTACTATTATTGTTCATCTCTTAATTAAGAATCCAACCAATAAAGAGCCGAATTAAATGAAAACGGACCCCGTAATACATCATTGTCGCCCACGTTTTATTTTGGGGTTTAGTATATACAAAGACACTATAGAGACATTAAATGCGGCTACAAAATTTTGCAAAACACATTTCGGCAAATGTTATATATGTATAATATGAGGCTCATATTGATTAGTAATCTCAAAAAGCGGATACATCCGCCTTGGCTGCAAACCTGATAGTTTGCCACCTTGACACAGAGCTTCACAGCTTTAATCGAATTCGTTCAAATTCATCATTGCCTTTTATAAAAGTTATTAACCTTGAAACTCCCGTCATGGTTGCAACCACATTGGGAGTGTGGGCACCTACCAAGATACGGGCATAAGTAAAAAGTGGAACGAAAAATCATAATTGCAAAAATAGATGGTAATTGTAGGCGCTAACATATGGCAAGCGCACATCCACAAACGTAGCCCCCACTCGGCTATATACTATCAACAAAACCCTTTTTTTTGGGATCGAGAGGATGGTCGGATTATTTTACGGAGGTGTACCGGTTGGATCCGAAAGATAAAGCAAAGTTGTGAGTGATAATGAATAGGGCGGGTCGGGTAGCATCACACAAATAGGCTAATGGGAAAAAAAGAAATCCAAGTTGAAATGTTCATTAGATGCCCGCTAAATATAATATAGGATAATAATATAATATGAGGCTCAGATTGATTAGTAATCTCAAAAAGCGGATACATCCGCGTTGGTCACATAAACGATAGTTAGCCCTGCCAAGACACGGGCTTCACGGCTTTAATCGAATTAGTTCAAATTCATCATTGCCTATAATAAAGTTATTAACCTCGAAACTCCGTCATGGCTGCAACCACATTGGGAATGTGGCTGCCTGCCAAGATCTCTGGGGATAAGTAAAAAGTGGAACAAAAAATCATAATTGCAAAAATAGATGGTATGGTTGCATAAAAAATGTTATCAACAACCCATGACAGTAGCATATCAAATTCCACATGTTTTAAAGTATTTTTTCACAACCGAACCTCGGGTCTGCAAGCAACTAATACCATCGGCAAACATTTTCCTAGGCTGCAACCACCAAAAACAATAGTTGCCTTGCCAAAAGACAAACATGGGTAACGACATTTTAACAAATGTAGAAATACCGGTCATGGCTACAAACCTGATTTCAAGCATGCTGCTTGCCAACACAGCGGAACTAACCACCATCACATCAAAAGCAAATTGCGCTATAAAGGTGTTAATACAAATAAGCCGTAAAAACGTTTATTTATATTTTACGATTTTCTAATGTTTTGTCGATAACAAACGTAAAATCATTTTAACGAAACAAATAAAATACGTAAATGGTTTGAGCCAATAGTTTACTAACACGCTTACATTTTCATATAAATCACTAAACAAGTAATAGTGTTTTCATGTTACAGTAATGCATATGTATAACAACTAGTGTTTACATATTGAGTAGATATGTACATACTTAGTATGTATTATAATGGGTAATAGAATTGGTAGAAGTTTAAGTATTTAACCCGTTGACTTAATACATTGAATATTGTTGGGTAAAACCCAAAGTCCATGACCCATACCCATGGAGCATAATCCATAACCCATGACCCATTGCATGACATCATGCATAAGTCACAATGGGTATTATCCATGACCCATGGAGCTAATCCATAACCCATTGACTAGATGCATTGCATCTTCTAGATACATTGTATCTACTTGGATACCCATGGTCCAAGGTCTAGGACCCATGACCCATAACCCATGACCCATGACCCAAAACCCATAGGCAATGAGGGAAAATCGCCTCACGGATCCCTAGTATTACACTAGACGGATCCCTCAAGTAAGGGATCCGTGGGATCCGTGGAACAATTAACATGTTTTTGTCTATAAATAGTGAGCCATTTCTTCATTGTTGGTTGCCACTTCCACACATACTTTCTCCTAGTATTGTAAACTCTCTAATCTTAGATCCAAATGATCTCTCTATGTAGTTTGTGTTTGTTTTTGTGTGATTCTCTAGGTTCCTCTTAAAGGCGAGATCGCCACTTCTTGAAGTCGAGCAAGCTCAAGTCCATGAGTTGCCATGCTTCGTCATCATCAAGACTACTGAAGTTCTCTTGTTGATAGTTCTTTCTTTCTCTCTAGAAGTGTTGTGTCAAAAGCATTAGTGAAGGGTGCCAAAAGGGTCAAGACGAAGGCATTAGTGAAAGGTGTTGAACGTCTGTGTCAAAGGCATTAGTGAAGGATGCCAAAAAGGGTCAAGACGAAGGCATTAGTGAAAGGTGTTGAACGTCCGTGTCAAAGGCATTAGTGAAGGATGCTAAAAGGGTCAAGTCAAAGGCATTAGTGAAAGGTGTCAAAAGATCATGTCAAATGCATTAGTGAAAGATGCCAAGGGTGTAAAATCGATATGGTGCATCGATGTACAAATAGAGACAGGTTGTGTCCAAGGATATTGATATCCTTGATGATGTTGTAATAAGGATTAGGTCTCCTTTGGAATAGGTGTTGTGTAGTGTTGGGTAGTAGTTCCTCCTTTGTAATGGAACTCGGTATCTAGTCTTGTACCGAATAAAGTGTAGGCGATGTTGTGATAGGTGTGGTTCTACCTAGTGGAAGAACCCGGTGTCTAGCCTTGTACCGGCGGAAAGTAGGCGAAGTTGTAAAGGCTTCTCCACCATAAGGAGTTGTGTCGTGTAGTGCTAATGAACTCTCGAGTAGGTGACTTGGGGAGTGGAGTAGGGCAAGGAAAGTGTCCTTGTAGCCGAACCACTATAAACACTCGTTTCGTGGTTTTGTGTTTCTTGCTCCTTACCTTTGCATTATATCTTTACATATATATATCTATCAATATCCATCATAAACATCTAAATAGATTGACATAAGTCGATCTAAATATTTTAAAACAAAGCTTTAATCGGCAAAACTATTCAACCCCAAAATAAGCCATAGGCTTATTTCAAACTAGTTATCTGAGTATTTGTATATGAATAAGCCATAGGCTCAACCAAACAACCCCATAAGCTGGAAAAAGTGACCGAATAAGCCATAAGGTAAACTAAGCAACTTTAAAGGGCTTATTTATAAGCAATCCCAAACGCCCCCTAAATTAAGTTCAATCGTGACAGAATGTAATTACAGGGAACGGAGCATGAATAGTGGAAACCTAACCACACATGAACCAATAAGAATTGGCCGGGTGCTCCACTAACCACAGTTTACTATTATTGTTCATCTCTTAATTAAGAATCCAACCAATAAAGAGCCGAATTAAATGAAAACGGACCCGTAATACATCATTGTTAGCCCACGTTTTATTTTGGGGTTTAGTATATACAAAGACACTATAGAGACATTAAATGCGGCTACAAAATTTTGCAAAACACATTTCGGCAAATGTTATATATGTATAATATGAGGCTCATATTGATTAGTAATCTCAAAAAGCGGATACATCCGCCTTGGTCAAACCTGATAGTTTGCCCCTGCCAACGAACTTCACAGCTTTAATCGAATTCGTTCAAATTCATCATTGCCTTTTATAAAAGTTATTAACCTTGAAACTCCCGTCATGGTTGCAACCACATTGGGAGTGTGGTGCGCCTGCCAAGATACGGGCATAAGTAAAAAGTGGAACGAAAAATCATAATTGCAAAAATAGATGGTAACTGTAGGCGCTAACATATGGCAAGCACACATCCACAAACTGTAGCCCCCCTCACAATCGGCTATATACTATCAACAAAACCCTTTTTTTTTGGGATCAGAGGATGGTCGGATTATTTTACGGAGGTGTACCCAGTTGGATCCGAAGATAAAGCAAAGTTGTGAGTGATAATGAATAGGGCGGGTCGGGTAGCATCACACAAATAGGCTAATGGGAAAAAAAGAAATCCAAGTTGAAATGTTCATTAGATGCCCGCTAAATATAATATAGGATAATAATATAATATGAGGCTCAGATTGATTAGTAATCTCAAAAAGCGGATACATCCGCGTTGGCTGCAAACCTGATAGTTCAGCCTCCAAGACACGGAGCTTCACAGCTTTAATCGAATTCGTTCAAATTCATCATTGCCTATAATAAAAGTTATTAACCTCGAAACTCCCGTCATGGCTGCAACCACATTGGGAATGTGGCTGCCCTGCCAAGATACGGGGATAAGTAAAAAGTGGAACAAAAAATCATAATTGCAAAAATAGATGGTATGGTTGCATAAAAAATGTTATCAACAACCCATGACAGTAGCATATCAAATTCCACATGTTTTAAAGTATTTTTTCACAGAACCTGGTCTGCAAGCAACTAATACCATCGGCAAACATTTTCCTAGGCTGCAACCACCAAAAACAATAGTTGCCTTGCCAAAAGACAAACATGGGTAACGACATTTTAACAAATGTAGAAATACCGGTCATGGCTACAAACCTGATTTCAAGCATGCTGCTTGCCAACACAGCGGAACTAACCACCATCACATCAAAAGCAAATTGCGCTATAAAGGTGTTAATACAAATAAGCCGTAAAAACGTTTATTTATATTTTACGATTTTCTAATGTTTTGTCGATAACAAACGTAAAATCATTTTAACGAAACAAATAAAATACGTAAATGGTTTGAGCCAATAGTTTACTAACACGCTTACATTTTCATATAAATCACTAAACAAGTAATAGTGTTTTCATGTTACAGTAATGCATATGTATAACAACTAGTGTTTACATATTGAGTAGATATGTACATACTTAGTATGTATTATAATGGGTAATAGAATTGGTAGAAGTTTAAGTATTTAACCCGTTGACTTAATACATTGAATATTGTTGGGTAAAACCCAAAGTCCATGACCCATACCCATGGAGCATAATCCATAACCCATGACCCATTGCATGACATCATGCATAAGTCACAATGGGTATTATCCATGACCCATGGAGCTAATCCATAACCCATTGACTAGATGCATTGCATCTTCTAGATACATTGTATCTACTTGGATACCCATGGTCCAAAGTCTAGGACCCATGACCCATAACCCATGACCCATGACCCAAAACCCATAGGCAATGAGGAGCGTCTCACGGATCCCTAGTATTACACTAGACGGATCCCTCAAGCAAGGGATCCGTGGGATCCGTGGAACAGTAGCATGTTTTTGTCTATAAATAGTGAGCCATTTCTTCATTGTTGGTTGCCACTTCCACACATACTTTCTCCTAGTATTGTAAACTCTCTAATCTTAGATCCAAATGATCTCTCTATGTAGTTTGTGTTTGTTTTTGTGTGATTCTCTAGGTTCCTCTTAAAGGCGAGATCGCCAGCTCTTGAAGTCGAGCAAGCTCAAGTCCATGAGTTGCCATGCTTCGTCATCATCAAGACTACTGAAGTTCTCTTGTTGATAGTTCTTTCTTTCTCTCTAGAAGTGTTGTGTCAAAAGCATTAGTGAAGGGTGCCAAAAGGGTCAAGACGAAGGCATTAGTGAAAGGTGTTGAACGTCTGTGTCAAAGGCATTAGTGAAGGATGCCAAAAGGGTCAAGACGAAGGCATTAGTGAAAGGTGTTGAACGTCCGTGTCAAAGGCATTAGTGAAGGATGCTAAAAGGGTCAAGTCAAAGGCATTAGTGAAAGGTGTCAAAAGATCATGTCAAATGCATTAGTGAAAGATGCCAAGGGTGTAAAATCGATATGGTGCATCGATGTACAAATAGAGACAGGTTGTGTCCAAGGATATTGATATCCTTGATGATGTTGTAATAAGGATTAGGTCTCCTTTGGAATAGGTGTTGTGTAGTGTTGGGTAGTAGTTCCTCCGCTGTAATGGAACTCGGTATCTAGCCTTGTACCGAATAAAGTGTAGGCGATGTTGTGATAGGTGTGGTTCTACCTCGTGGAAGAACCCGGTGTCTAGCCTTGTACCGGAAAAAGAGTAGGCGAAGTTGTAAAGGCTTCTCCACCATAAGGAGTTGTGTCGTGTAGTGCTAATGAACTCTCGAGTAGGTGACTTGGGGAGTGGAGTAGGGCAAGGAAAGTGTCCTTGTAGCCGAACCACTATAAACACTCGTTTCGTGGTTTTGTGTTTCTTGCTCCTTACCTTTGCATTATATCTTTACATATATATATCTATCAATATCCATCATAAACATCTAAATAGATTGACATAAGTCGATCTAAATATTTTAAAACAAAGCTTTAATCGGCAAAACTATTCAACCCCCCCCCCTTTTAGTTTTCCAAAATCGGTACCAGAGCTTCGTTACCAAGTTTCTAAGAGTATGTTGTACTTTAAAAACTTGATACGATCCGTGTATGATTGAAAACTACAAAGAAGGAAATCTTTTAAAACAAATTGTTTCTTTTATGTTGGATAGTGATAGATTATTCTAACAATTTCTTTTTAAGAAATCTTCTTACTAGGACTTCTCCAAAGTCTTCATTTCTATTCAAAGAAAAATGAAGTCAACTCTCAAGGAAGAACCCAAAAGTAATCACAACCTACTTATACTAAGTACAACGGATTACTTAAAAAGCTCATGATGTATTTCAGATATATGGTCTCTATAAACCATATCAAGAGTTTAGAGGTATGTTCACTTATCCACAAATTAGCCATTTTACGTTTACATGGATATGTTGATAATATTTTTTTACACATGAATTAGGACGTTAATAGTTGCAAGTCTCTAAAAAAAGTCTCTCTTCACCACTTTCCCGACTTACTCATCATCGGGAATAGTATTCCTCTTTGATTTTCTAAAGATCGTCAAACCAACGCCGTCGTCACAAATAGATCCTTGATAGTTAACCTATCAAAACACGTTGACCAAAACGTCTAGTAATTTAGGAACCTCATTCTTCAAAGTTATTTTTGTTCTATAAGCTTTTGTATAACTTATTACAAAAATAATACCAAACACCCTTTTTCTGTCCACAGTAGCCGGATCCCACGAGTTTTACTAGCCGGATCCCAATTACAAGGGATCCGGGGGAACCGTGTGACAGAAAACAATTATACGTCTTTCAAAACCAATTCTGCTCTTTTCCCTCTCCTCACAAAACATAAAAACGACCCAAATTCTGCTTCTATCACCATAGGGCTTCACATCCTCAAGCATCTTCTTTTTGAACATCATTGTAAGTAATTACACTCATATGTTCCATTCATCCTCATCTTCATCCTAGGGTTTATGGTTTTTAATTTTCTTTTTACATCAATTGAGGAAATTAGGTATTGCAAAATTAATCACTAAAAAGGGTTTTCACATAATTAAGATTCTATTGTGTTAACAACATTGTTAATACAAATCAAAACCATAAACCCATCTCGGAAAATTTTACCTAATTGGAATATTTGGTTTTCTAGGATCAACCATGCCATGTACTATTAGTCACTAAAAAGGGTTTTCACATAATAGTTATAATGCTCATTGTAGGCGACGTGATACTTGACTCTTATACCCAACGCATCCCATGTACTATTATTCCAATACTTAATGATGTTAACGAGGCACCAAGTTGGCATAGAACATTACTTTCTGTGAAGTTGATTGAAACTGTTTATTACTTTATCCATTCTTGCGATCGACCAGAAAGTTGTATTGGTAGTTAAAACATGAAATCTAGTGTCCAAGTTCTCTCCTGTGTACAACATAAAAAAAGAAAGGGCTGTAATTTTCATGTCAATAGTTGGGAATTGATTATGGGCTAATAGATTACGGATGCTGCATTTGATATAATAAAAGTATAAAATAATTTAATTAGGTGAAATTTGTCTATATTATATACTGAAATTTGTTACCGTTATATAGGTGTTAAGTTAAAGTTGTAACAAATTTGATTCTGATTTTAGGGAGCCTTAATGTTTATATTAGGTATTAGGATTTGTCAAATATTGAAAAATCAGATTAGTTGATTACTCGTATTATACACTTAAATGCTAGAAGTTTGTCCAAATGCTATCTCGTGTGCACCATATGTTAAAACTAATCACCAAATTTTGAACATTATGTATCATGTAATCACTTTTAAGTTGTGACGCCAAACACCCCTTAGAAGTTTGTATTAGATTATGGATACAATGTGATTGGCTCATCTCTTGTGTCAATAGCGCTTAAACCAGATCTTCAAGCAAGGTATTTGGTTGACTCTTTATGAGATTCTGTTTTTGATCTTTAAAACATGAATGGCACAGGGTATATGTAGTTATTTATCAAAAAAGACATGTTAAATGGGTAAAACCAGGGGTGAGAGAAGCTAGACCAGAAAACCAGTTAAAGTGGCAAACCGGCCTGTTTAAAATATGGTATTATCAAGTTACCTTATATCTTGTTGTATCCATTTACGGTTCATGAGATTCTGTTTGTGATCTTTTCTCACGAATGATTGTTTATCATGAGGAACTTTATTTTGGATACTAACAATCCATTACATACCAATGGATGAATCTAGGCCGTTGGATCAAAAAACATATTTTAAGAATAAAAAACATGGAGGGACCATTCCTGCCAATTCAGCAAACTTACCCACCAATCCTAACACCAGACCTCTCACTTTCACACATTCCCTATCAACAAAATTTGCATTTTCTCTCTCTAACCAAAATAAAAATTTGCCTTATAAACTCAAAATCAACCGCTTTTAAACCGTTAAAATAAAAATAAAAACACAAAAATGGAAGAATCATCGAGTGCAGAAGCAGATCCACAAAAAAAAGGATTAAAAATGAACCTACTTAGTCTCGAGATGAAGATATGATGCTTCCTACTAATTATTTAGTTGTTTTATTAGAATCTCTAGTGATTTTGTACTTATTTATGAATATTATTGCTACTTATGAAGATTTTTGTTTAATTTTTGTTGATTTTTGTTGTGATATTGTGTGATGCATGTGATGATTATGTATTTATTTGAGTTTTATTAGTATCTCATGTGATGCATCTGTATTTTTTGTTGATTTTATATGTTTATTGAATGATTGTTATAATAAATTGATGAATGTTGTTATAAAATACAGAAAAATGAATTTGTTTTAGTGTGATTTTTATTGTGATTGTGACATGCTTTAGGTTGTGTTTTTTAGTGTTTACATTTGGGTGAGTTTCTGAGTAAAACACTTTGTATACATGGATGCACACCAAGTGTTTCATGAAATGTGTGAGTGAAAAGTATTATACGTGTAGTATCACCAGTGATATTTGAAGTTGAATTGTATATATGTCTTATCACTAGTAATATTTGTATTATCACTTGTGAAATTTTGTTTATTTGATAAGTTTTTTTGTTTACTTGTTAAGATTTATTATATGTCATGTATAATATCACTTTTGATATTTAATTGTTATTATTTTGTAATCATAGTTCAACTTTTTTTTGCTAAAAGTTTTGATGATATACTATTTACTGTGAGTAAATGCAGTTCTGTCGTCAATCAAATTTTTAACTCCATCTCCAAAGATTCATAAAAGTAAAAGTATATTGTAACGTATAAGCATGTCTCCTATAGAAGAATTAACTATTATGTGTTATATCACCAGTGATACATACACATACAGTAAAAGATATTTATTCTACAGTATGAACACTTTGTTATTTTTATAGATTTTAGTAGTTTATTGAGGGATTGTTGTGAAAGTTAGATAATTATTGTGATAGTATGAGAGACTTAACAGGCTAAAATAAATATTGTAACTGTAACATGCTTTTGTTAGATTTGTGGTAGATATATGTGCATAATGGATAGATTGGGCATGCTTCGATATATTTCAAAGCGGTATTTGACTCTAGCATTAGTTGGTAGTATATCACCTATGATACAACAGTTCCAATGATTGCTTATTGTTAGTATATCACATGTGATACAGCAGTTGCAACGGTTGCTTATTTGTAGTATATCACCTATGATACAACTGTTGTAATGATTGCTTATTGGTAGTATATCACCTGTGATACAATAGTTGTAATGATTGCTTGTTGGTAGTATATCACCTATGATATTGGATGACGTATACCTATTCATTTTGTATACCACGTTTGATATTAAAAAACAATAAACTATTCATACACTAACATGGTATATATTTTATGCAGATTTGAATATAAAACAGAGAACTATCAAGAAGCAAAAAAGCAGGGGTTGAAGGTGAAAGGAAAAAGGCCTTCGCGAAAAAACAACCAAGTCAAACTGAAGAAGTGAGCAAAGAAACAACATCATCACCGACAACACTAACAATACCAAGTAAATTAACAAAATCCGCTGCTAGACATTTAAGCTTAGAAAACACGAAGAACAAAAACCGAAACAGATACACCACCAACAAATACTAAAAGAAACATATGTGATATCAACTGTGATATAACAGGATGTACAACCACCAACACCACTAACATTAACTGTTGAACTGACAACAGAGACTGCATGTAAGAAAGCAAAGAGAGTTGCAGAAAAAGAAGAAGAGGAATGAATAAGAAAAGAAGCTGCAAACTAAAAAGAATGAAGTGGGAAAAGACAAAAGGAGGGGATGCTCATAACGCTGGCAAGAAGAAAGTTGTAGAAAATAAATAGACAAAAGCATCAATTAGTAATTTTCTTTTGCTACATAAATTGTAATTTTATCTTGCTACTTAAATTGTAAACAATGGTAATATTTATTCAGTTGTAAACAATGCTTTTGGTTTATCTGAATAAACCTTCTTTTGGTAATTTTATTAGAGTACCACAACTGATATCAAAGAAAAGCCAGATAAAAATACCCTTGACTTCATGAAGAAAACTATGAAAATAAAAAATGTCATATTCTCAAAATCAAACAAGAATATGATTAATTAAGCATTGCCTTTGAGTAACATAACGATTCGGCAAAAAAAAATGGTCAACATATATATTAATTAAAGAATAATATCACAAGTGATACATGTAAGAAACAAGTAAAAACAAGTAAACACATAAATGATGTAAACATTTCATCATTTTCATGCTTTATCATAAGTGATAAAATGACAAAATATTTCATAAACTCACAAAGACCTCATAAAAATTAATTCCAACTATTTATCACAAGAGATACGTAACTTTTAATTTATGACAAAGACGGGGCTTGGAACCAGTAAGCTCAGCTGCAATTGCTTTTCGCATAGCACCATCTTGATCAGTTACAATGATATTCGGATAACGCACATAAGCTTTCTTGAATGCTTGGAGTAACCATATATAAGATTCAGTAGTTTCATTCTTAAGCAGACCAGAACCAACAGTAACACATCTCCTGTGATTGTCAATTACAGTAAAAGGCACAAAAACCATCATGTATCTGGAAAGAGAAATATCTCAGGTGATAATATATACAAAATGTACAAAAAACAATGAAATCTCACAGGAGATATTACAAATTAAAAAGCATACTTGTTTGTTTTGTATGTGGTATAAAAAGAGACGATATCACCAAACTATTTGTGATTGCAATTTGCAAAAAAACGGCTCCATCAAACGAAAGAATCAACAACAACTGCAGCTATGGTTCAAAAAAACACAACAGCTCCACAAAACAAATTGAAGAAGCTCAAAAAACTTTGTTATCGCCTGTGATATCATAAGATCACCCATTACTACAATTGATTCAACAAAATAAAAGAAAGCTGACACACCTGTGATATCACTTGTGATATTAAAGCGTTACCTCAAGTACAACACTCTTCTTATCTTCTGTAATTAACCGAATTACATGATTCCAAACAGGGTTTAAGTTGTAATCAACAACCTTTCTTTTGAACTTTTCAAGTGACCGAATATATGCAATCATATAAGGATCAGACTTCCTAATCATTTCCATGTTTTTCAAATTATTTTCCTTCACGATTGTTAAGGTAAGCAGTCCTTGAGGCTTAAGCTCTAGGTCACTGCGCAATTATCGAACAATACATCAAATGTGCATCACCTCAAATATAGAGTAATGGAGAAAGCAAAATACAAAACGCACTAAAATAATTCAAAAGGACGCCATTCAGAAAAATGGAAATAAGCATCAACTAATGCAACATAGGATATGATTACTCATTTACAATAACTACAGTGCACTTTGATTAATTTCCTAAAGCTTGTTTATTCAAATAAATATTTTTGATTTGGTTATATATGAAATGATGGACAAACAGGAACATGTGATTTATTCTCAACTTATGCATCCCTCTCTTAGGCATTTTGTCAAACACCTTCCATTCATCAAATTTCCATCAATTCTAACCAATGCTACTCACAATTTAAAATATAAACTAAAAGTATCAAATCAATAAAATTTCACAAGTGATAATATAAATATCACTAGTGATAATACACAGATACAATTTAGCTTCAAATATCACTGGTAATACTACACGTACGATAAATAGCAGATTCAAAACAGCAATCAGACATAAAAACAGCATTCAAATGCAGTTAAAAATAAAAATTCAACTAACAACTTAATTAATAAGCAGAATTACATGAGCAGATAACAAAATTATCAAACATTTTTCACTCTCACATTTCATCAAACACTTGGTGTGTAACTTAATAAGAAGGAATGTTAACGTCTTAATCCACATAATTAACAACCGATCAACAACATTATCAACCGCAAAAACATAATCAAATCAGCTTCTGAAACAAATGGTTCATTCAAATCAAAATAAGGCATAAAAAAGGATGATATGATCGGAGGTGATGATGAGATGATGATCGGAATGGTGATGGTGATTGGAATGGTGATGGTGATGGTGATCCAACTGGTGATGATCAAACGGTAATAGTTGATTGGAATAACTACTTTTTGGAAGGAAATGATGAGAGCAGGTTGGGAGAAAAACACACAGTAACTGTGTGGAAAAAATGAAGCAATTCTTCTGTTTATCATTTCAAATGATTGTGGCTAAGGTATGCTAGTTCAACGGTTTTTCTCTTTTTATTTGATGAATCTGCTGTCTATTTAATGCATTTTCGAATAATATGAATATTTGTTTTAACTAGAGGTGGCAAAATTGACCCCAAGAAATATGGGTTACTTGGTTGGCTGATATTAACTTTCAGGTTTTAGGGGTCATATATAATTTTAGAATTTGGGTCCGTTGGCCTTTAAAATGTCTTTAAATAATAAAGAACAGGTCAAATGGGTGTATAAAACAGGTTGAACGGGTCAATATCAAATCCTTACAAAATAAGATACACTGCTTCTTCACTTCCTTCAATTGCTTTGATAATTGAAATTAATGGGTTGGATGAGTCGATTATCTTCAATCAAATCTTCAGTTCATAATGTCAATATAAGGTTTGTCTTTAGTTTAAAATTTTTACATGATTATAATTAAATACTGATAGAACACTCTTAGAACTCAATTAAGAATTGTTAAGAGGCAACACACAAGTATGGATACTCAATGGATTGAATGAGAATCGGATTGCTTGTTTGTTATTAATGGCGGGAAAAGCAGTTACAACAACTACTGATAATGGTTTGTTACAGTGGAAATTGAGAGAGAAAAGGAAAGTATAATTTTGAAAGCTAAAAAACTAAATGAAAAGATGAGAACTCTTTTAAAGGGAAAATGGGCACCAAATGTGGTTATGTGAGCTGTGTGGAAAACTCACGTGCACCTCATGTGTATGTTTAAAAATGCACACATGCACCTCACGTGCCAACACTTCACTTAAACACTTTGGCTGCTATCAATCCCTTCCCCTTAAATTGTTCTTGTCCTCAAGAACTAAGATCAAAGGTTGGAAACCTCCTCAAAAGATCTTCCAACAGCTCCCATGTAGCATCTTCTTTAGTGCCATTTGCCCACTGAATAAGCCCATACACTGCCACAACATTGTTCTTCTTCACTATCTTTCTGTCAAGTACTGAAATAGGTGGAATCACCATTACTCCACTTTGGTCACAATGTGGCAGAGTAACTGTCTGGTTCACTGGTTTGGTACCTCTGTACCCTTTGATTTGTGAAACATGGAAGACATCATGAATTTGTGATTGCTCAGGTAAGGACAACCTGTAAGCCACTGCACCAATCTTTTCTACCACCTTAAAGGGACCATAATACTTGGGAGAGAACTTGTTCTGCTTGCCTTGTCGAATTGTGACTTGCCTATGTGGTTGTAGTTTTAAAAGGACCAAATCACCCACCTTAAAATTCCTTTCGGTTCTCTTTTTATCTGCTTGTTGCTTCATTCTATGTTGTGACCTTTGGAGGTGGAACTTGAGGATCTTAACAGCTTCTTCCCTAGCTTGTAAAGTCCTATCAACAGCTTCCACCCTACTCTCACCACCTAAGTAAGGAACATGTATAGGTGGTGGTTGCCCATAAAGTATTTCAAATGGAGTAGTGTTTATGGAAGAGTGATAGTTTGTATTGTACCACAATTCTGCCAAACTGATCCATTTTGACCATTCTTTGGGTTGTTCTCCTACCATACACCTCAAATACCCCTCCAAACATCTGTTAACTACCTCTGTTTGACCATTAGTTTGTGGGTGGTAAGAAGTGGACATCAACAGTTTCACTTGTAGAAGTTTAAAGAGCTCCTTCCAAAATCTACTCATGAATATCTTGTCTCTGTCAGACACAATACTTTCAGGTAGTCCATGAATTTTATAAACAGTATCCAAGAAAGACTGAGCTACTTGTTTTGCTGTGAATGGATGAGATAAAGGAATGAAATGGGCATACTTGCTCAGTCTATCCACCACCACCAATATAGTGTCTTTCCCTTGTGACTTTGGAAGAGCTTCAATGAACTCCATAGAAATACTCTTCCACACCCCTTGTGGTATAGGCAATGGTTGTAGCAAGCCAGGGTAGCTTGCTAAATCTGGTTTGTTTCTCTGACATACCAAACATTCCCTAATCAATTGTCTGGTTTCTCTCCTCATTCCTTTCCAATAAAACAAAGAGGCCAATTTCTGCACAGTTGGTTGTACCCCTGAATGACCCCCAATTACACCTTCATGAATGTGTTTGATTAACTCAACTCTAAGTTCCTTATTGTTACCAACCACCAACTTATTTTTTCTAAGCAACTGGTCATTCATCCAAGTATGGTGTTTCTTAGCAGGCTTACCTTGTTTCAAATTGGCAATAACCTGTTGAACCTGCTCATCTGCTTCCCAACTTTGCTTAATCTTTTCATACAAATCAGTAGTTATGGATGAGACAGCAATTGTCAACAGTTCTGCACTTCCTTTTACTCTAGACAGTGCATCAGCAGCAATATTCTCAGTTCCCTTATTGTATACCACTTCATAATCAAAACCCATCAACTTGGGAAGCCATTTCATCTATGTAGGAGTAGTGATTCTTTGGTCAAGTAAATATTTCAAACTGAAATGATCAGTTTTGATCACAAAGTGCCTGTCCAAAAGATATCCTCTCCATTTTTCCAAAGCCAACAAAACTGCCAAAAATTCTTTATCATAAGTGGACATAGTTTGATGTTTAGGTGAAAGTGCCTTACTAAGATAGGCTATGGGATGCCCTTGTTGCATTAGCACATCACCAATGCCTATTCCTGAAGCATCTGTTTCCACTACAAAAGGTTTAGTGAAATCTAGAAATCCCAAAACTGGGGCTTGTATCATGGCTTGTTTAAGTGTATCAAATGCCTTTTGAGCTTCTTCATTCCATTTGTTCCCATTCTTCTTTAATAGTTGAGTCAAAGGTTTACTCAAAATAGCATAATTCCTGATGAACTTTCTGTAATAGCCAGTTAATCCTCTTAACTGTTTGATGTTCTTTGGTTGTGACCAATCTGCCATGGCTTGTATCTTGGTGGCATCAGTGGCTACTCCTTCAGCACAAATGACATGGCCTAAGTACTCCACTTGACTTGTACCAAATACACACTTACTCATCTTAGCAAATAGGTTGTGCTTCCTCATAGTTTGTAAGATTTGAGTTAAGTGTTGGATATGTTCTTCCATGCTCTTACTGTAAACCAATATGTCATCAAAAAATACCAATGTGAACTTCCTCAAAAATGGCTTGAAAACTTCATTCATCAGAGCTTGGAAGGTTGAAGGAGCATTAGTGAGACCAAATGGCATGACCAAAAACTCATAATGTCCTCATGAGTTTTAAAAGCTGTCTTTACCACATCATCCTCATACATTCTGATTTGGTGATAACCAGACCTCAAGTCCAGTTTAGAGAACACAGTTGACCCATGCAATTCATCTATCAATTCTTCAATAATAGGAATAGGAAACTTATCTTTGATAGTGTTCTTTTTAAGCTGTCTATAGTCTACACACATTCTCCAAGTATTGTCCTTCTTCTTGACCATAACCACAGGTGAAGCAAATGGACTTTGACCGTGTTTGATCACTCCAGCTTCAAGTAATTCTTTAACCATGGTCTCAATGGCATCTTTCTGTGCAGGAGGATACCTGTAAGGCCTAATATTAACTGGATCAGTTCCATTCACCAAGGGAATTTTATGATCATGACTTCTGTATGGGGGTAATGTCTTAGCTACTTCAAACACATCAGGGAATTCATCAAGCAATGTTTGTAATTCTGGTGTAACCTGTTTGGATTCTGTCTTCTTAATAGACCACAAGTCTAATCCAGTGTTTGGATAGATGCTCATCATCATTACCTCAACTGGTGTTTTATTCTCCATAGCCTGCACTTGTTTCCTACCTTCCACCCATTGCACTAGTGGTTTGGTAGTTCCTCTGAGCAACACCTTCTTCTCATTGTAGACAAACTCCATCTTTAGTTCTCTGAAATTACACTGAATGGTACCCAAAGTTTCCAGCCATTGAATGTCAAGAACCATTTCACATCCTCCCAATGGTAAGAGCATGACATCACTCACAAAAGTTTCTCCTTTGAACTTCCAAACAAAATTCTTACATGCACTAACACTCATGAGTTTCTTTCCTCCGTACTACAGATACCGGTAAAGGTTTAGTTTGTTCAATCTTACAACCCATTCTTTTTGCCACATTGATGTCTAGAAAATTGTGAGTAGATCCTGAATCCACCAAAATATGCAGCTTAAACTTGTTAGCTACAATTCCAACTATCCTCAGAGTTCTATAAGAGCTTATACCAGTAAAAGCATTCAATGATATATGAGGTGCTAAATCCTGAACTGTGTCTACCAACTATTCTGGTGCATCCATAAATTCTTCATCACCTTCTTCCTCTTCTCCCAACACAACTAAAGAGAACAACTGCCCTTCACACTTATGACCAGGCACATACTTCTTATCACAGTAGAAATGCATATTCTTAGCCCTCTTCTCCTCATACTCTTGTTGAGTCAATTGTTTTCTCATTGGATTTCTAACTGAAGTGTTTGGGTTAAACCTATTGTTGGTAGCAGGCAAGGCCAACAATGGTGGTTTATTACTTCCTCCTATGTGATTATTATACCCAAATCTTCCCACATTTTGACTTCCCACTGTTCTATTCTTTCTCTTAATAGCCTCCAGAGTTGCTTCTTGCAAATTTGTCAAATTATAAGCCTCAGCAAGTGATATTGGTCTGAACATTCTCACAGACATTTCCAATTCAGAATACAAACTCACAGCATGCTCTGGACTTATGTCTACTCTACACAAAAGTGTATCAAACAGATCTTGATAGTCTTTGGCATTCTTTTCATATTTTGCATTCTTAAGAGCAGCCATTGGATCATCATTGATTGACCCAAATCTTTGAATAATGGCTGTTTTATACATTTCCCACCCCACATTATCACCAATAATACGTATAAATTGCCTATGCCAAAGTAGAGCTTTTTCACTTAAATGCACAAATACAATTTTTACCTTCTCATTATCTGGAGTATTGTCAATGAGGAAGAACTATTCACATCTGAATACCCAACCCCTCACATCATCACCTTGAAACTTTGGAAACTCCAGTTTAGCCATCCTACTAAACTGATTTGCTTGTCTTCCCATGCCTGTATTCACCAACTGATTAGGTTTTGTACCCATAGCTGTGATTGTGTTTGTGAGATTAACCAAAGATTGCCTGATTTCATCAAGTGCATTATCCAAATAATTCTTGACATTTGGATCAATCCCTTCACTTCCAGTATTCACACTTCTTGTGGATGGTGCCATTGATGACTTATATGCCACGTGTACTATTCTTGATGTTGAATGAATTTGTTATCAGTTACCACTCTCTACCCTTCAATTGAATGCTAACTAACAACTTTAACCGTTTCTTGGCTACCTTTAAGCCTGACAAAACTGATCATTTATTCAAAAATAGAGGATTTAAGAACTAATGCGCTGCTCTTGTGATCGCGATGAATACTTGACAAGTAGTCTTATTTCTGAATGGATAGTACACTCTTAATCAATGTACCAGTGTAGTACAGTGATTAAAATCAGAATACCAGTGTAGTATTCTTGATTTTACTTTCTTGATCGGAAAATTAGAATTCTTCACCGGAATTTGATCGGAAACTGGGTAATATGATGATATAGAGCCAGGAAAGGGCTCTGATACCAATTGATAGAACACTCTTAGAACTCAATTAAGAATTGTTAAGAGGCAACACACAAGTATGGATACTCAATGAATTGAATGAGAATCGGATTGCTTGTTTGTTATTAATGGCGGGAAAAGCAGTTACAACAACTACTGATAATGGTTTGTTACAGTGGAAATTGAGAGAGAAAAGGAAAGTATAATTCTGAAAGCTAAAAAACTAAATGAAAAGATGAGAACTCTTTTAAAGGGAAAATGGGCGCCAAATGTGGTTATGTGAGTTGTGTGGAAAACTCACGTGCACCTCATGTGTGTGTTTAAAAACGCACACATGCACTTCACGTGCCAACACTTCACTTAAACACTTTGGCTGCTATCAAATACTTTGTTTATTTGTTTGTAAAGTGATTATTAGGGTCTTTTTTGATTAATACTCTTTAAATCATATTTATATGCTAATGGTATAAATTTGGTTGGTGTTATTGGGTTTGTTTTTTATTAAATAATTTTTTTTCATGTGCAATTTTGATGTATTTAGTGTACTATTTGTTTTTGTGTAAAGATGGATAGAGTTTTTGTTCGAGATATGTTCGAGTTCGTAAGACGTAAGTAGTTGAGCCTTGAAAACTAAGTATGTAGATTAAAAATGTGTTTGTTGTTTGTGAAATTATGGTGTATTAACTGATAAGTGTATTGTTCATGAATCGTTATTGTGTCGAGATGAATTAGGTGTTTGTTCGATACTCTGACATGTTTAGTTTGTAAGCAGTTAAAAAACAAATTCTTGTTTAGTTTGCAAGGTTCGAGCTCACATTTTAATAAGACTGAAGTACTGCCTGTTCTGTCGCAATCAAGACATATGTGATAGGTGCCAATTGGTTTTCAGTTTCTTAATTTGTTTCACATTGTTGTGAATGGAACTGATACGAGTTCCCCACTTGCCTACTTTCTAATGTAGAGGGATGGTGACATTGGTTGCTAAGTTGGGTAATTTCGTGCCAAAATAAGTAAACTTTTATTAGGTAATTTTGTGGGAGTTACTACATACTGTATCACCCTAGTGACAAACTGAGTACTTCCATACATGAGATGGGAGATTATCTATGATTGTTTTGGTAAGATGATTCAAAATAGCCCGTTCATGAATTGCTCTACACATTTGAAACTGTTTTGGTATAAACGTTTGACTGCTACTTCTCAACCGTCTATGAGTTTACCATAGTAAACGTTTGATAATATGTGTTTTACATTGGCACCAAAAAACATTGGAGCATGATTACAGGTTGTCACAAAAGGGAATGTAACGGGTCGACCCAACTCGTTTGACCCATTCGACCCACTCTTAAAGTACGACCTGTCTGACCCATGACCCGTTTGACCCAGGGCGCAAACCAACCCGACCCATTTTCCGCCTCTAAAATTTTCATGTTACTTTTTGATTATGTGAGATTAAATCTATTTTACCTTACTAGACGATTACCTGTGCATAGCAACTATGGTGGGTAATAGCTGTGTGCGAAAGTTAGTAGTTTAAATATTTAATAAATTGCATTGTTTTTTATAAGTAAAGGTATTTTAGTCCGACAACGTTACCCATTTTGTATGTTTTTATTTATTGCAAATGGACCATTGCTATATAATTGTCTCATTTGGTTTGAGATAATCCTTAAGGGTACTTTATGTAATTTGGTTTCAGCATACTTTGTTTTATTGCAACGTGTAAAGAAATTGTTATATATTGTTTGTGTGTACAAAAGAAAGGAAAAGGATCAAGGATGGTGATGAATTATCGATAGTAGGAATTTTCATTTGCTTACTTTTATTTTGATGCTTACCAATGGACAAATCCCCACCATTCATTTATTTTGATCTAATGGTGGGGATTAACCTAAGATTTAATATGTTTAACCTTAATTCTCCCAACTATATAAAGCCATTTCTTCTTCTTTTTTTTCATTCGCTTCATTTTTTCCACACAGTTACTGTGTGTTTTTCTCTCAACCTGCTCTCATCATTTCCCTCCAAAAAGTAGTTATTCCAATCAACTATTACCGTTTGATCATCACCAGTTGGATCACCATCACCATCACCATTCCAATCACCATCACCATTCTGATCATCATCTCATCATCAACTCCGATCATATCATCCTTTTTTATGCCTTCTTTTGATTTGAATGAACCGTTTGTTTTAGAAGTTGATTTGGTTGATGTTGTTGCAGTTGATAATGTTGTTGATCGGTTGTTAATTATGTGGATCAAGTTGTTAACATTCTTTCTTATTAAGTTGCACACCAAGTGTTTGATGAAATGTGTGAGTGAAAAATATTTGATAATTTTGTTATTTGCTCATGCGATTCTGCTTATTAATTAAGTTGTTAGTTGAATTTTTGTTTTTAACTGCATTTGAATGCTGTTTTTATGTCTGATTATTGTTTTGAATCTGCTATTTATCGTACGTGTAGTATCACCAGTGATATTTGAAGTTGAACTGTATCTGTGTATTATCACTAGTGATATTTATATTATCACTTGTGAAATTTGTTTATTTGATACTTTAGTTTATATTTTAAATTGTGAGTAGCATTGGTTTTAGTATGATATCATTTTAGGATGGGTGAATTGATGAAAATTTGATGCATGGAAGGTGTTTGACAAAATGCCTAAGAGAGGGATGCACAAGTTGAGAAGAAATTACATGTTCATGTTTGTCCATCATTTCATATATAACCAAATCAAAATTATTTATCTGAATAAACAAGCTTTAGGAAATTAATCAAAGTGCACTGTAGTTATTGTAAATGAGTAATCATATCCTATGTTGCATTAGTTGATGCTCATTTTTATTTCTGAATGGCGTCCTTTTGAATTATTTTAGTGCGTTTTATATTTTGCTTTCTCCATTACTCTATATTTGAGGTGATGCACATTTGATGTATTGTTTGATAATTGCGCAGTGACCTAGAGCTTAAGCAACAAGGACTGCTTACTTTAACAATCGTAAAGGGGGATAATTTGAAAAACATAGAAATGATTGGGAAGTCTAATCCTTATATGATTGCATATATTCGGCCACTTGAAAAGTTCAAAAGAAAGGTTGTTGATTACAACTTAAACCCTGTTTGGAATCATGTAATTCGGTTAATTGCAAAAGATAAGAAGACCTAGTGTGTTGTACTTGAGGTTACGCTTTTCTCTTTTGTGCTTTTCTTTATTGCTGGTTTCTTAGTTGTATCACATGTGTGTCAGCTTTCTTTTATTTTGTTGAATCAATGGTGGTAATGGATGATCTTATTATATCACAGGTGATATCAAAGTTGTTTGAGCTTCTTCAATTTGTTTTGTGGAGCTATTGTGCTTTTTTGAACCACAAATGCCGTTGTTGTTGATTCTTTCGTTTGATGGAGCCGTTTTTTTGCAAATCGCAATCACAAATAGTTTGGTGATATCGTCTCTTTTTATGCCACGTACAAAACAAACAAGTGCTTTTTAATTTGTAATATCTCCTGTGAGATTTCATTGTTTTTTGTACATTTTTTATATATTATCACCTGAGATATTTCTCTTTCCAGGTACATGATGGTTTTTGTGCCTTTTACTGCGATTGACAATCACATGAGATGTGTTACTGTTGGTTCTGGTCCGCTTAAGGATGAAACTACTGAATCTTGCATATGGTTATTCCAAGCATTCAAGAAAGCTTCTGTGCGTTATCCGAATATCATTGTAACTGGTCAAGATGGTGCTATGCGAAAAGCAATTGCATCTGAGCTTCCTGGTTCCAAGCCCCGTCTTTGTCATAAATTAGAAGTTATGTATCTTTTGTGATAAATAGTTGAAGTTAATTTTTATAAGGTCTTTGTGAGTTTATGAAATATTTTGTCATTTTATCACTTATGATAAAGCATGAAAATGATGAAATGTTTATATCATTTATGTGTTTACTTGTTTTTACGTGTTCTTTGTATCTGGTATCACTTGTGATATTCTGTTAAAAATGATGCAACACTTGTCTTTGATTTGATGTTTGTATCACTTGTGATATTCTGTTAAATTTGATGTAACACTTTCTTTGATTTTTAGAATATGTCAAGTTTTTTATTTTTGTAATTTTCTTTCTTGTTTTTATACATATTTGGTATATGTAATATGCAGTGTTATATCTCTTGTGATATGAAACATTTATTGTAACACAAAATGCTAAGAGTACACATGTGATAAATGAATAAAATGCTACATTAATACTTTTCCATAAAAATGATCATACAAGTCACTTAGTGATTCCCAAATGTAACAAACTCCGGCATCATGCAATGTGGCTCGGGACCTAATAGAGGACACCCTTCTTAGGTTACCCCAAACTCGCATTGCATTTTTAAACTAAGCAACATAAGGATTGCTTTTTGCTTCAACTGCTCATTTTCCAGTCATCTTTGTTTCATCTATGATTCTCTTTATCTAGTCATCTTTATTTTTTGTAGCAATTTTTTTTGCACAATCAGACATCATCTCCTTTTTTTGTTTACTTGATGTAGAATTATCTTTGCTGCTATTATTCATAAAGTTTCATATGGATTATTTATCATCATGTGCCTCGCAAGCACGTCCATCTGTAAATATTAACAGGTCATGATTATTAGAGACCAATATATACTCGTTTATCACTTGTGATATTATACTGCACTTAAAAAAAAATTCGCAACATGTTGTTTGGCTTTTGGAGGAACCTGCGATATTGTGATATCATAGGTGATATCACAGGTGTATCATATGTGATATCATATGTGATATCACAGGCATGTCGACTTATTCTATTTGTTGAATCAGTGGTGGTGATGGAGGAACATGTGATACAGTGTTAAACCTATCGAAGCATGCACATTTTATCAATTAATAAAATAAATGCATTACGAATCTAACAGAAGCATGTTACAAGCTCAACATCTATTGTGATTTCTCATATTATCACAACATTCATCACATTATCATAACAATCCATCAATAACTACTAACTACCACACTTTTATTTGCTAATTTGTCGTGTATCTCATTCTAATCTGTTCAACTTTTGGAGGAGAATTTGATATCACAGGTGACATCATAGATGTGTCGGCTTCTTCTTTTTGTTGAATCACGTGTGATATCAAAGGTGATATCACGTATGATATCACTTGTGATATCCAGGTAATATCTGATATTACCTGTGATTTCACAGATGATATCAGTTGTGATATCACATGTGATATAACATGTGTTTGAGCTTCTTTAGTTTGTTATGAAAATCCCGTTGTAACTTCTTCAATTTGCTGATTCAACCATAGATATTGTCAAATCCCGTTGTAAAACCTATTGAAATACGCACAATGTATCCATTAAATAAACAAATCCAATCACAACTTAACTAATAAGCAAAATTACAATAAATAACTATGTGTTTGAAGCAAAATCAAACCTTTTAATTTGTTTAATCTAATTACTTAAATGATAAGTAATATTGCACTATAATAAATAGTTTATCAGTAACTAAAGCAAAAGCACATAAAACATCAAAATTATGATATAAAACAAAGATGATAAAACACACGGTAAATAGTATATCATCAAAACTTTAAATAAAAATAAAAACGAATAACTATTTATAATTATAAAACAATAACAATGAAATATCAAAAGTGTACTATACATTACATATAATAAAACTTAACAAACAAACAAAAAAACCTATCAAATAAATAAAATTTCACAAGTGATAATACAAATATCACTAGTGATAATACAGATACACAGTTCAACTTCAAATATCACTGGTGATACTACACGTATGATACTTTTCACTCACACATTTCATCAAACACTTGATGTGCATCCATGTATACAAAGCTAACAGAAAGATCATAATATCTCTTGTTTTCAATTAGATCTAACCTCTAATATCTCATATTATCATAAAAACACAAAAATCTTCATAAAAATTCTCATAAATATCTTTCAAAACACAAATAAAATTCAGATTCAAGAACAAAATCATCACAATCATCCCATCATCATATTAATCTATCAATTAACGACTAAAAAAACACAAAAATCTTTATAAATAACAACAAAATCATAAAAAAAACGACAACAAATTGTAAAATAACAACTAAATAAAGAATTGGAAGCACCGTATGATCATCTTGAGTATGAATCGGTTCATTTTGAACCGTTTTTTTCTCAGATCTGGTTCTACATGCATTGATTGTTTCATTTTTGTGTTTTTCTTTTTGCTTTTAATGGTTAAAATTGGTTGATTTGAAATTTTTATGCTAGTTTTTTATTTTGGTTAGAGAGAGAAAGTGAGTTTTTTTTTACAGGGAATTTGTGAAAGTGAGATGTCTGTGATGGGTTTGGTGGGGGTGGGTTTGGTGGGAGTAAGTTTGTTGAATTTACACAAATGGTCCATCCGTGTTTTTTAATCTTAAAAAATGTTTTTGATCCAATGGTCCAGATATGTCCATTGGTAAGTAGTGGATGTTGGGTTTCTAAAATAAAGTCCCTCTAGTATTGTGATTTTAAAACTAAAAAGGATATATATAGAAGTGGCTTTATATATCATAAAATACGGTTTCAGGCAGGATTTGCATTTTACTTAAACGCACCCAAACAAGGAAAGCATATCATAATGAATGAACAACAGCTATCAACCCTCCTTCAATCATCTTCCAATTTCCCCCCTCCAAAAGGTAAATCCATCAATCCCACTCTTTAGTTCATTTTCACACTTTTTAAAAACTCCCTTTTTTTGCATGCAGGTATTAAGGTTTCTTATGGCACTGCTGGATTTAGAGCTGATGCATCTATCTTACAATCCACCGTCTTTAGAATCGGAATACTCGCGGCTTTGAGATCATTGAAATGCAATGGAGATGTCATTGGGTTGATGATCACTGCTTCACATAATAAAGTGGATGACAATGGTGTTAAGATTGCTGATCCTAGCGGTGGAATGTTGTCTCAAGATTGGGAGCCTTTTGCTGATCAGATTGCTAATGCTCAAGATGCCCAAAGTTTTCTTCAGGTCTCTTTTTGCTTATGTGTTTTTATTTTGTGTAGTTTAGGAAGAGTATGATTATTGGATTTTATGTTGGCTTGGGTCTAAATAGGTTTTTTTGGTTTAAGGTCGTGTTTGCAGCGACCTACTTAAGCTATTAACTAAGCATGTCATGTTGGGGTTAGGTTGTAAACGGATTGACGCTCGAATCCCTTTAGTGTTTTCAAAATTAAAATTGTTTCGTAGATCAACCTGCCAATCTGTGTAACATGTTTAGATAAACGTACTACACGGGGTGGGTTCGCACTAAGATTGACCTGATGTCGTGTTCTGGTTTAGTTGTTCTAACGTGCCAGCTGGAATTGCCACCCTTGGTTTTTACTATTTGAATTGGTTGAAGAAAACTGTATGTAGTTGTTTAAATGCTTTGTATTAAAATGAAATATGTTGACTCTAATTAATTGTGTTGTATTATGGAATAGTTGATTATTGAATTTGCGAAGAAGGAAAACATACCACTTGATGGCGCAAAGCAGGCAGTGATATTATTGGGAAGAGACACCAGGCCAAGTGGTGAATCACTAGTTGAGGCTTCAAAACAAGTAAGACTCTTTAATGTAATGTTTACCAGCTTAAATCCGTTGTAGGGCACATGATTCATTTGAGATACAATTTTTACTTTGAATTGCAGACCTAGTGAATTCTAAATGATATCGACATTTACACTATGCTATTTTAATTTTGGAACTTGCAAGTATTTGATATCATCCCAATTATCCAGTCCAAGAATACTAGATTTGATAATTGATATACTTGTAGTAATTATTTGTCTTCTAGACTGAATAGGGTAATAATGCTTTGTTCAGGTTACTAGTTTGGAGGATCATGAACAGTTATATGTCTTCATTTTGGTAGTTGCTACACTCATGGTTGAACCTGTTCTCGTTGTTTATTAGTTTATCTAATAAACCTATTAATTTACTCACTTTTTATAGTGTTTGTGTAGCGTCTTCATTGTTCTCTTCTTTCCTTGTGTAATCCTTCACTTCACTGCTTCCTTATCACACACTGAAGCGAATGCCCGCGTTGTTCTTAATCGGGCATGGATCATTAACCATACATACATGGACTTGTTTCTTATGGTTGTTCATGTAATCGCAGATCTGTAGCAATCTTCAAAGTTAGCAAACCATATGACCTCTTAGGGTTCCAAATAGTGTTTTTTTTTCCTTCCTAAATTTGCATAAACTCTTAAATTTTATCATAGGCATAAGGCATGTAAATACTTAAGCAGTCATGCATTTCAATTTTCATGAGACCAAAGGGGGTTATCTTTTATATGCCAGTTGATGATAGTGGTAAACCAGATTACTATAACATTATAACCTATTTTGCCAATTGATTTTGGATACCAGGGTATCTGTTCAATAATTGGAGCTGTTCCGATTGATATGGGTGTTGTAACAACTCCACAATTGCATTGGATGGTTCGTGCTAGAAACAAGGACATGAAAGCCTCTGAGCTTGATTATTTTGATCAGCTTTCCACTTCTTTCAGGTTTGTTACTGTTTAAGCCTCTGAGCTTGATTACAATATCCATTCCGCTCCTTAATTATTAAATTCTAGCCTACCACATATACCCTAATTATATCACATTAGATGCTTGATAGATCTGATACCAAATGAGGGTGGAGATAATCATCCAATTGGCAAGTTGATTGTTGATTGCTCAAATGGAGTGGGTGGGGAGAAACTTCAAGTTCTGAAAGAGAAGTTAAACTGGTTGGACGTAGAAATTCGCAATTCAGGTAAAGAAGGTGTACGAAATGAAGGAGTTTGTGCTGATTTTGTACAGAAAGAGAAGGTTGTTCCTCAGGGGTTTGGTCCTCCAGATGTTGGCGTACGGTGAGCCATTATCCTTTTTATTAACACTAGAAACTATAACTACTTCTTGTTGCATAATAAAGGCTATTAGCTGGTGAGGTGTGTGACAGGTTCCTTTAGTGGGTCCAACTGGGTTGGGTTTGGGTTGACCTAAAGACATTTTATGTTATAATTTATAATCTACTTTTCTTAAAAAAATAAAAAATAAAAAAATAAGATGCTGCAACTCTGTAATCATAACAAATACATTTCGGGTGACTTTCAACCCGTACTTACCATCTGACCCATTTTCCTTTTAGATAGTCTTTTTATTTAACTTGTTTGGGAAAAACCATAACCCAAAAACCCTATCAGAAGTAATTAAGTGTAAATTGCCACCTCTACAGTATTGGGCAATGGTAAATAAGATTAATAACTTCAGTTGTTCTAGTTTTTCAGGTGTGCAAGTTTAGATGGAGATGCTGATCGATTTGTATACTTTACAGTTATATCGAATGGAAACAACAAAATTAACCTAGTAGACGGGGACAAGATTTTATCGCTGTTTGCTTTATTTTTCAAAGATCAGCTAAGCATTCTCATAGATGATAAAGATGAATATCAACCTTGCGTTGGTGTTATACAAACAGCTTATGCTAATGGTGCATCAACCAAATACTTAAACCAGTTGGGTTTAGAAGTCCTTTTTACACCAACAGGAGTGAAGTATTTGCATGCAAAAGCAGAAGAATATGATATTGGTATCTATTTTGAAGCAAATGGTCATGGAACCATATTATTCTCAGAACACTTCTTGAATTGGTTGGAGGGTAGAAAATCAAAAGAAAAAGGTAAAGACTTAATTTTGAGTTTGACTTCAATTACAGTTTGTTTGTGATATTTATGGACAACAAATGGTAATTTTGAAACTAAATAAAATTGTGTTTTTTCTTTCAAGGTTTAGAAAAGCAGAATGCTGCCAAAAGACTATGGGCAGTTACTAAGCTGATCAATCAAGCTGTGGGTGATGCTCTCAGTGGGTTGCTTTTGGTTGAAGCAATCTTGCAACACATGGGATGGTCAGTCGATAAATGGAATGAGCTTTATCATGATTTACCAAGCAGACAACTTAAGGTTAGATTTTCCGTCCCACATTTTTTGTAGGGAAACGGTTACACTTTTATAAATAAAATCTAAATTACAATAAATAAAATTAACAGTAAATGAATAACAGAAAATTAAATTCAAACAGAATGTAAGCAGATAAACGATAATTAAATAAAATAATAAAATAGTCAAAAGACTTACTTGATCATCAAATAGAGATCAACAAAGAAGCACTAAAAGCTGAGGCACGTGTTTGACACGCTTCCCTTAAAACAGATTCGCCGTCTGTTTCCCAGGGTACAACAGCCAAAACAGTAAGTTGTACTGTCGGACTTAACAAAACTGCCTGGAATTTCATCTTAAGAGATGCGTATTCCATATGTTGGAAATCAATAATAACTATTGATTTGATGTGTGAAAAACTTGTGGAATTAGGGCCTCTATTTATACACAATAGACTCCCTCTAAGTTTACTCATCCCACCGATGTGGGATTGAAAATAAACCATTTTTCCTCTTTAGGCATGGTACCGAACGCCTAACTTTGAGACCCGATATCTCATTCACATCAACTCTATTTTGGACACATAAAGACTTATTGCGAAGCTCTCTTCGAGGAGAACGCGAACCTACAAACTATTATTCATATATGTGACACATACATATGGATAATTGTGTCCAAAGTTGGTTAAAAGTCACTTTTGCCAACCAATTTTCCAACAATCCCCCACATGAATGGAGATCGGTCGTAATACATAAATTACGATGAAATTCCAATAGTTGAATCTTGCAAAGGATAGGTAGGTTTGACCCTTTGAACCTTCCCTTGTGAAATGCACTTAGCCTCCTAGCTGTCAGTAGACGTGATGTCTTTGAACTGAGTTGCCGTTTATGTAGACGACAATACATTTCACACAAGACTTTCCCTAACATTGTTAAGCCCTCATAGTCATGTTCATTATGGTCCTGAACATTTGCCTGGTTCTGCAAGAGCTCTTAGGATTTGCGCCCCCCACAATTCCCTTCAAAGCGACCCCACTTCTCTCTCACATAGGTGATTTCATCTTGAATCATTAAAACATATGTTTTGTGATTTCATCTCGAATCATTATGCTTTGTGATTTCATCCTGAATCATTAAAGCCATATGTTTAACCTCTCAACAAGTCACATTTGTTATAGGAATGGACTAGGAATTTACAATGTTAAGTAACTCCCCCATATTGACGTGACTTCCCCCACATTTATATGATTAGGTTGTCCTATTGAACCCAGATCTTGGGATCTCCAGTCAACTGGGTTAGGTTTTCCTTCATATAAACTCAATTCTTTTAAGGGCTTTAGTCTCATTCCTTTAGACGACTTACTAACTAACTCTCTGCTTAAGCCTTTCGTAAGCGGATCCGCGATGTTATCTATTGACTTTACGTAGTCAATCGTGATAACTCTAGTTGAGAGTAGTTGTCGCCCCAATCAACGTCTATGATGGATATGTCTTGACTTACCGTTTTACATTGTGATATGAGCTCTGTCAATTTCCAATTGACTATCACACTTTATATAGATGGTCGTTATCGGTTTACGCCATCTTGGTATGTCCTCTACGAATTAACGCAGATATCCGCATATTCTATAAATTTATCTCAAATGATAAATTCAAATTCCATCATAGATTTAGCTATAAAAGTCTGTTTGAAATACTTTCAAGATTTCCAAGACACAGCTTCCCACGTAGAGTCAATACATCCGCTCTAGTGGATCTAGATACTTTTATGTAAGAATCCATATTTGCATTACTTTATCATTAGATAGCAGTTGGATATCTTCCAAAATGCAATATCGTAAGTATCACAGTACTTGTGTAATACTATTCAAATGGTCATCACTTGAATTACTGGTATATTTACTTAACTTGATTATAACTTCTAAATCAAGTCTTACACACGTCATTAGACACATAAGGACGCCCAATATTCTCTGAGTATTCAAAATAGGCAACACCTCTACCTCTATTATAAATAGAATTAAAAGATGTCATTGGAGTTCTAGCTAGGCCGGAATCCCTCACATTGAACCTCTCAAGAATATTGTCCTTATAGTGTTTTTGACTTCAAAACAAATCCATTTGGTTTCATATGATCTTAGTTCCAAGAACCATATCGAGCATCCAATGTAGTTCATGTCAAATCTGGACTCCAACATTCCATTAGTGGATTTGATCATCTTGTTATCACTTTCAGTGATAAGTATACCATCTATGTATAGACACATGATTACATATATACCAGCAATTATTTTTTTTTTCCACAAACATCCGTTATTTTTTAAATCCACGTTCTGACATGACGTGAAAAAAAAAATTGATGTCATTGTTTGGGAGCTTGCTTTAAGCCATATAATGACTTAACAAGCCTACAAACTTTGTTCTCTTGTCCAGGAGCCATGAAACCCTCGGGTTGGTTCATGTAGATTTCTTCTTCTAAATCTCCGTTTAGAAATGTCGTTTTCACATCCATTTGGTGAACTTTCAAATTTCTTAAAGTGGCAATAGCAAGTATCATCCTAATCGAGGTTATTCGCGTAACAAGCGAATATGTATCAAAGTAATCAAGACCTTCTCGTTGTCTAAATCCTTTGATTACTAATCATGCTTTATACTTGTCAATGGTGCCATCAGCTTTCATCTTCTTCTTGAAGATCCATTTATAGCCTAGTGGTTTACAACCAGGAGGTAAATCCACGAGCTCCCAAGTATGATTTTGTAAAATAGAATCTATTTCACTTTTAATGGCTTCTTTCCATTGAGGCCCTTCTGAGGAAGTAACCGTCTCTCGGTATGAAGTAGGTTCATTTTCAACCATAAAAGAAACAAAATCGGGTCCAAACGATTTCTCGGTTCTTGCCCTTTTTCTTCTTCTAGGTTCAACCTCTTCCTCCTCAGTTTGATCTTGTCTCTCATCTTGGAGATCATTATCAACTCCTTTGTTGTCTCTTATCACGAACAACATTATCATCTTGATGTCTCTCATCATGAAGGACTTCATCATTTAGTTGCCCCTCATCATGGACAAATTTACCACCAAGCCTAGATGAACATCCATTCTCCTCTAATAATCAAGGAAACACGGTTTCATACAATGAAAGTTTTCCTTGATTCGGTTATCGTATCTTTGTGTATATTTATCGTTTCCGAATCACATACAAAGAAATGATAAGCACTACTGTTATGAGCATATCCAAAATTATGCAAACCACAGTTTTAGGTCCAATATTTTGAACCTTGGGTGTCAGTACAGATAGACACCCCCCACATTCGTAAGTACTTATAGGATGGTTTTCTTCCCATCCATAGTTCATAAAAACTACCTTCTTTTCCTTACAGGGGATCTTATCTAAAAGATAAGTAGCCAATAAAACCGCTTTCCCCCACATGCCATGGCTTAAACCATGACTTTAACAACATGGCATAACCATATCTTTAAGGCACAGTTCTTTCCTATCAACAATTATGTTGTAGTGTATAAGGAGCAATAAATTTATGTCTTATTCCATGTTTAGAATATACATGAAATGGAGACACATATTCACCTCCAATATCACTTCGAACCGCCTTGTTTTCGATAATAAGTTGATTCTTAACTTATTTGTATAGATCAATCTTGTCTATATCCTTACTCTCAAGTAAGTAAAAGTCGCAATATTTTGTGCTAACATCAACAATTACGATGAAGTACCTAATTGTTACCTTAGTAGGTATCAATTCCAAATCACATAAAACTATGTGAATCAAGGGTTCGGTTAATTTTTGGTCAACCGAGTGAAAAGACAATCTTGTCAATTTGGCTTCAACATAAGTTTTACTTTTGTAATATGTGTTCGTTTATTTAATTAAACAACGTATTGAGTTAAAATTAACATGTCCGACTTGGCCATGCTATTAATTCAAAGGATCAAATAAGCTGAATTCATATTTATTTTTATTAAAACAACCAGAAAAAATAGATTCAGCTTAAACATTTAATGAAGGGCATAACCCATACCGACCAAAATTTTGTTCAATGTTAACTCAATTTTATTTGATTAAAATAAAAATAAAGTTAAGTTTTTTAAGCAACCATCCAGACACAAGATTCCTACGAATCTCTGGCACATACAACGTGTTGGTTCACTTAAGCTCTTTTCCACATGTGAATTTCAACATCACATTTCTTTTCCCTTGCTATTAGCAGTTATAGAGTTGCCCATAAATTGCATCTCTCCATTTTCTGCTACTTTGAAAGAGTTAACCAAACTCTTATCATCATACTCATGACATGATGCCCAGTGTTAATCCACCATTTTCTAATGTCAGATCCCGCCTTGGCAACAATTTTCATTTCATTCAGGCCATTTAACCAATAGTTATGGCACATAAAATCTGAATGCTTTAAAGCATCTACCGTACACATAACTCGAGTATCGGTCTCCCTTTCATCAAGTTCGGGAGCAGATCCTTTAGATGTCACTCATGACATTCCGAACATTCTGTTAATACGAGATTCTGTTATTAGTGTAACACTAAATTTGGAATAATTAACAACTTGCTATATCACAAAGTGTTTCTTAACAAACACGATAACATCAATTTTTGTTTAAAACACTACTGTTTTGTAAGATCCATTATACAAAACCGCTTTTAAACAAGTCTTTCGATTAAACAATTAAACAATATCGCATATTACATAATGTTTTAAAACAAAAACAAATTTGTAATATGATTTTGTCAATCTTCTTTAACAATATCTTAATAGATCTGCATCACATGGTATAATTCTACAATGAAACTCGACAAGGTTTCAAAGTAGATTTACTCTTTCAAAGAAACTCAACAATGTTTCTATAGATCTACTTTCAAATGCATAAAATTTCAAGAACTATATTTAGTTTATAATTAAACTCAATCTGGTTTAAATAAGTTAAACAAGTCAAAGAAACTTTTTTCACAAAATATGATAACAGCTTGTATATTATCAGATTTTGTTTCAAACAAACTCATCTTGGTTTCAAAACAACGTTCTAGAAACTCCACTTGGTTTCAATGAATCTGATTTCATCATGATTTTTAATCATGTTAGTAACTGGCGCACCAATTACTTTCGCAAGATTTACTAAGGTCACAAAATTATGTTACCATTAGTTAACTTGTGAATATTTATACATAAAAACAGTTAAAAAAAAACTGTTAAAACAATATGGTATCTAATAAACTCGACTTGGTTTATGTAAACTTGTACCAAATATGATTTACAGAAACACAATCTTGGTCTCAATAAATCCAGATTTAAACAATAACATATGTAATAAACAAACTAAATAAATCAGTTTGAAAAGAAACTCATCATGGTTTCAATATAAACTGATTCAATAAACTGTTTTAAAAATCGTTTATAAATCTGTTATACCAAATCTGTTAATTAAAATTCTGTTTAGTTATAAAACTGATTTTCAAATAAACTCAATCTTGGTTTCAGCAGAAATACAGTTTGTATAAAATCTGTTAATTATATAAATCAGATTTTAATAAAAGTGTTTTAATTCTGTTACACAGAATCTGTTTTAAGATTGTAGGGAAACGGTTACACTTTTATAAATAAAATCTAAATTACAATAAATAAAATTAACAAGAAATGAATAACAGAAAATTAAATTCAAAAGAATGTAAGCGTATAAACGATAATTAAATAAAATAATAAAATAGTCAAAAGACTTACTTGATCATCAAATAGAGATCAACAAAGAAGCACTAAAAGTGAGGCACGGTTTGACACGCCCCTTAAAAGATTCGCCTCTGTTCCCTGGGTACAATGTACCAAAAACAGTAAGTTGTACTGTCGGACTTAACAAACTGCCTGAATTTCATCTTAAGAAATGTGTATTCCATATGTTGGAAATCAATAATAACTATTGATTTGATGTGTGAAAAACTTGTGGAATTAGGGCCTCTATTTATACACAATAGACTCCCTCTAAGTTTACTCATCCCACCGATGTGGGATTGAAAATAAACCATTTTTCCTCTTTAGGCATGGTACCGAACGCCTAACTTTGAGACCCGATATCTCATTCACATCAACTCTATTTTGGACACATAAAGGCTTATTGCGAAGCTCTCTTCGAGGAGAACGCGAACCTACAAACTATTATTCATATATGTGACACATACATATGGATAATTGTGTCCAAAGTTGGTTAAAAGTCACTTTTGCCAACCAATTTTCCAACATTTTTTTCTTCATGGGGTGATTAGAGGTGGCATTTTCAACCCATTGACTCTTGAATGAGTTGATCTGGGTTTATCTCTACGAGCCGAACTTTTATATGAATAAAATAAAATATTATGGAACCAAGAAATTTGTTTCAAAACAACCTACCCTACCAACCCATCTTGCCCTGTACTAAATGGCTGGTTTTGACCCATTACGTGTAAAACTCAGTTTACCTCCTCATTGGTGATGGTGAGCAATAAATCTTAAAATGTCACTATAGTTTAATATAATTGGTATGTTCTTATCTTATTTGGTCACCAAGTACTCTTATGGGTTCTTCACTTTGTTTACTGAGACGAAACATTTTCATGCCTTCTCTTGTTCATTGAAGTTTTCAAATGTTAGTTTAGTTCACTCTTGATCGCATGTAAATTCCAGGTGAAAGTTGCAGATAGAACTGCTGTCATAACAACAAATGCAGAAACAACTGTTGAGAAGCCCACTGGCCTTCAAGAAGCTATCACTGCATTAACAGGTAACTATATAGATTTTTGAAATTCAACCCATTGACTTGTAAATTGGCTTATTTGGGCTTATGCTTTTATCTCTGATAGGTCAAGTAGATAAATATAAAAATTATAGCTTAAATGAAAGTATGTAGAACGGTCAAAAGTTGACTAAAGCCTATTCTTGATGCATAAAACATCCTCAATCATTTATATTCAAAAGTTAGTCTATGATTAAGGTAATATAAAATTTGTAAATGCATGTCACACTTAAGTTATTTATAAAAGAAAACCTAAAGAATTTGAGATTGAAGTCTTTAGGTCAAGCAAACCCGATTGCACTGAGTTTTAATTGTTGACACATTTTGTCACGTTATGTCTGCCTGTATTGGGGCAAATCATCTTTGGCTGGGCCTTTTTAATTGTTCGAGCATGACAAACAATTAAGTAAACGTGTGCAGTAAAATACCCACAAGGCAGATGTTTTGTTAGACCGTCAGGAACAGAGGATGTCGTGAGAGTTTATGCAGAGGCAAACATACAGGAGGCAGCAGACGAGCTTGCCTCTTCTGTTTCAAAAGTAGTGGATCAGTTTCTTGGATTCAGCAGTTCCTGAAGTTCTTAGAATTGTGAAGGTGAATGGTGCGACCTCATGTGCTTCCTTGTTTCTTGTTTATAAATGTGCTCCTTTTTAGATTGAGTGTAGGATGAAGTCATGGGTGCTTATTGGTATAACTGATCTTTCCATGTGAACTATCAATTACGAGTATCTGTTATCTCAGGAGGATTGATTTCTGCTATACAGAATTTTATTACATATTTTGAGGCCAAACCTTTACCCTTCGGGTTCCACATTTACATGGATTCCATTTATTTTAAATTGGTCTTCAGTTTGGTGAAAATGTGTTTAGTCATTGCATATTCTACTATTAGTACCCTTGCTATATAAGATAACGTGATTGCAGAAGTTATTGTGATCATGTTATAGTAGGCGAGTGACCTTTTGGTACAAATTAGTTGCCGTCCTTGCGTCCATGTATTATCATCTTCACTTTGCAATTAAAAGTCACTCAACATTAACCATTGAAGAAACAATCAGTTTACAATTTCAAACAGAACTTGGAAGTAATTTTAGCAGCTTTAATATGATGGCAACATCGTCTATTCTTCTTTTAAAATATTTAAAGTTAGATCCAACATCGTGTACCATTTATATCGTAAACAGGGTCTGCTTTTAGAACTTCAGCACGTTAACGACTGTAATTGACAACAATAGGTCATGTTTTAGTCGATTCATATCATCTTTGACTTTATAATTGAATGTGTCAAACTTGCCACAACTACCCAAAAACATCCCTCACGCAAACTTTGCAACCTGAAAAACAAAGGCTCGTCCCTTTTTTTTTTTTTTTTTTTTTGTGAAAGGCAATTCATTCCAAAACAAACCAAACTAGGGCTGAGCATCGGGCCGGATCCTGACCTGTCCCGACCCGACCCGCCTAGTCCCGATACCGACATAACAAAAAAATCCAGCCCGATACCGACCCGATTGGTAGTCGGTTCGGTTCGGTATTACTCGGGCAGTGTCGGTCGGTTCGGTTATCAAATGTCCAGCCCGATTATGAAACAAATGCAATCCCAGGCCCAGCCCAATCCAATATTAAAAGCTGTCACGTGCAATTGAAATCAATCACAAGAGTTACTGTTCAACAGTAGCATTACAAATCACAAGTTCAAAATATAACAGTAGCAATTCTAGCAAATATCAAGTTCAATTCAAAATACAAATCAAGTAGCAACATAACAGTAGCTTAGTAGCAACCAAATAAGAATACAAATCACAAGTTGGATGACAACATTTTTGAATCATGGCACAACATTCTTCTCTTTTCCAAGCTTTCCTTTTTGTTGTCTAACGCGTCTTGAATTTCTAGAAAAAACATGACAACATAAGTCTAACATAACATTTCACAATACACTTACTAGTTACTAAAATAACCAATAAACTTATATATAAATAGTATACCTTTAGCGAGCTCGTCGTCTTTCATTAAATCCTCTAACGTATCCAAAGTGATGTTTCTACTTGATGTACGAATCCAATCTTGTGTGCACACCAAAGCCTTTACAATGGTAGGCGTTAAAGAATTCCTATACAGGTCCAAAACGCGACCACTAGCGCTAAAGGCGGATTCGGACGCAACGGTGGATACTTGGATGCACAAGATATCTAAAACAAAGTTAATAAAAACCATAAGTTAATAAAAAACAAATCACAAAAACATCTAAAATTTAATAAATAAGAAAAGAAAAAAACATAAGTTATTACCTTTCGCCATCTTTGAAACAATTGGAAATCTTGGACTATTTACTTTCCACCAATTAAGTATGTCGAAGTCTTCGTCATCTTCTACCTCAAGACGCGGTTCTTTAAGATATTTGGTCAACTCTTCTTCACCCCCGCTCAACTTATTTCCAACTTTATCTTTAAACGCATTTAAGAAAGAATTCCCACGACGACGACCTTCTTACAAACCTCAATTCTTCTGTTTGTGAGATGACATTGATCCATCAATTCTTGAGTTTTGAGTTCTTGAATGTTGTTTTTGGCCTAAGCGTATTTTGGGTAATGGTAAAGTAGTTTGACAGAAAGTGGAGAAACTAGAAAGCCAGAAAGGGGCGTATTTTTTTACAAAACTCTATTAGTTAATCGGGCTGACGGGCTTCATTCGGGTTGGAGTCGGTTTTTATCCCGACCCGACCCGATACCGATACAATATACATTTTAATACCGACTCCCGACCCGTTAATGGTTCGGTCGGTTTCGGGTACATTCGGTTCGGTCGGTTTGTCGGGCCTAGTCGGTTTTGCTCAGCCCTAAACTAAACAAATACAAACGAAGGCATCCGCTAAATTAACAAGATGCTTAAGCATAATGGACCCAAAAAGAAGAAAAAAAAATACAAACGAACTTGGACTAAAACAAAAACTAAGCTAAGTCAAACACCACTATTATGGAAGATAACACATGATACAACAAAAGTCCCAGTGAAAATAAAGACACAACTCCACTGACCCAAAAGAAAGCATGGTCCACGATCAAAAGATACCAAACCAATTAATATATGTTGTAGCAGAGAATTAATACAAGCATACAGTGGATACCACAAATTCAGCCAAACACATACTAGAATCACAAGCAATACCAACTCAGCCAAACACATATGTGCATCTGAACTGCAAACTCACTGCAGCAAACCACATAAAACTGCTCACCCACTGGTGTTGTTAACTAAGCCGCATTTTATAGGATCAAAAAGCCATTGTTGCCAATCCACCTCAAATTCTTTTTTATTCTTCTCGTAATCCATTCGAAGCTCTTTAATTGAATATCTTGAACAATTTTATTTATACTTGAGACTTTTCCTTTGAAGACACGGATATTTCTCTCTTTCCAAATATAATAGCCGGATGTCCATCTAACCGCTTGCCATAAATGGATGGTATGGTTAGGGATATCAACGTTCCCATTGGACGCAAATAACTCACCAATAGAGAAAGCGTTGACATCACCAACCTTCCACCATCTATAAACCCTTTCCCAAACACTCATAGCTAAGTTGCAAAACACTAAATTATGCTCACATGATTCCACCGCACTATCACAACATGGACAAAGGCTAGAATCCAAATCAATGCCTCTTTTGTCGAGCTCCACACGAACCGGAATCCTACCTTTTAAAGCTTTCCACACAAATATATTGACCTTCTTAGGAATCCATATATTCCATAAAGTCTGTTGACCATCGCTTTCGAACCCCAACATTCTCTCCACCATTTTTGTTAGCTCTTTGACCGTAAATTTGCCATCCTATTGAAGAGTCCATCTCCATTTGTCCTTATAATCATTTGAAACCACAACATTTTCTAATATAATGAGTAAATCTTTGAACTCCTTGCAAACCCTCCATCTTAAATTTCTAACCCAATCCCATTCCCATTGCCACCCATTATCCACCCATTTCCCTTTTTCCGCCACCCTACCCTCCTTTCTCCTATCTAGATGATACAATCTAAGAAACAAATCGCATAATTTCAAATTGCCCACCCACTTATCTACCCAAAACCCTATATCTATACCATTCCCCACATTAGCAACAAAAGAATAAGAGAACTCTAATCCTAACTCCCCCAATTCCTCACCCATCTTAATAATTTCACACCACACCCCACCACGCTTAACGACCGCCCCCCTCCCCCATAGCTAAGTTGCAAAAAACTAAACTATGCTCACATGATTCCACCGCACTATCACAACACGGACAAAGGCTAGAATCCAAATCAATACCTCTTTTGTCGAGCTCCACACGAACCGGAATCATAACTTTTAAAGCTCTCCACACAAATATGTTGACCTTCTTAGGAATCCATATATTCCATAAAGTCTATTGACCATCACTTTCGAACCCCAACATTCTCTCCACCATTTTTGTTAGCTCTTTGACCGTAAATTTGCCATCCTATTGAAGAGTCCATCTTCATTTGTCCCTACAATCTAGGATACACGGAAACGCCGCCGGGCTGCCGTATCACGTATCCGAAACGTCCCGGAAACAGGAAACGTGAGGAAACGCCTGGGAAACGTCCCGGGAAAAGTGGAAACGTTTCTTCAATTGTGGTATACAATCCTTATCTAGGAAACGTTTGGGGAAACGTTTCTGGCCCAAAAAGTCACGTTTCTTATGGTAGATTTGTAATTGGTAGATCTGAAATGCATATGAAAATAATTTTCCGGCGACTGCTATTGTGGTGGTTGAAGATACTTTGTTGAAAGTGAAGATGTAAAAGAGATACTGTTTACGACGGTTTTCTAGAATAATTAGTGAGTTCTGTGTTTAGAGGGTTTTCTTGAAGATGATCTATGGAGGAAGATGAAAGTAGGCATAAAAAAAGGCGCAAGTATACAGAAAAGGAGTAGGTAATAAAGATGATGAAAGGCACGTGGGTGAACAATAACAAAATAATTACTACATACTTTTTATTTCTTCAACTACTTAAACTTTATTTTTTTATTTCTTCAACTAATTCAACTTTTTTGCTGCATTTGGGTTGGGTTGTATAGTAACAAATATTAAAATATTAGTAGTAATTCATAAAAATGTTATCCTTTGACATTTTTACACGTTATTTTTTGAAATTGATGGTTAAGAGTTTTTAATTGATGATTATGAGTAATATTTGTTTGAATTTTGAATGTTGTGTTATTTTTTTTGGAAGACAATTTGCTATATATTAAAATATTATAAAATACATAGACGTTTCTTCGCCGTACCCGTTTCTTGAATTTTAGGATGTTGCCGTTTCCCCGTACCCGTTCCCATCTCCGTACCCGTCCCCGTTTCCGTCCCCGTGCAACTTAGCCTACAATCATTTGAAACCACAACATTTTCTAATATAATGACTAAATCTTTGAACTCCTTGCAAACCCTCCCTCTTAAATTTCTAACCCAATCCCATTCCCATTGCTACCCATTTCCCTTTTTCCGCCACCCTACCATCCTTTCTCCTATCTAGATGATACAATCTAGGAAACAAATCACATAATTTCGAATTGCCCACCTACTTATCTACCCAAAACCCTATATCTATACCATTCCCCACATTAGCAACAAAAGAAGAAGAGAACTCTAATCCTAACTCCCCCAATTCCTCACCTATCTTAATAATTTCACACCCCACCCCCCCATGCTTAACGACCCCCCCCCCCTCCCCCAACAGCTAAGTTGCAAAAAACTAAACTATGCTCACATGATTCCACCGCACTATCACAACACGGACAAAGGCTAGAATACAAATCGATGCCTCTTTTGTCGAGCTCCACACGAACCGGAATCCTACCTTTTAAAGCTTTCCACACAAATATATTGACCTTCTTAGGAATCCATATATTCCATAAAGTCTGTTGACCATCACTTTCGAACCCCAACATTCTCTCCACCATTTTTGTTAGCACTTTGACCGTAAATTTGCCATCCTATTGAAGAGTCCATCTCCATTTGTCCTTACAATCATTTGAAACCACAACATTTTCTAATATAATGAGTAAATCTTTGAACTCCTTGCAAACCCTCCCTCTTAAATTTCTAACCCAATCCCATTCCCATTGCCACCTATTATCCACCCATTTCCCTTTTTCCGCCACCCTACCCTCCTTTCTCCTATCTAGATGATACAATGTAGGAAAAAGATCACATAATTTCGAATTGCCCACCCACTTATCTACCCAAAACCCTATATGTATACCATTCCCAACATTAGCAATAAAAGAAGAAGATTACTCTAATCCTAACTCCCCTAATTCCTCACCTATCTTAATAATGTCACACCACACCCCACCACGCCAACGACCCCCTTCCCCCCTTACAACCCCAAGACCTCCACTCTCACCATAAATACTGTTAATAACCTTTACCCAAAACGCCCCCATTCACTCTTGAAACGCCATCCACCATTTCCCATTTAACCCAATGTTTTGCCCGCAAAGACCCAATATTTACCCCCCCCCTCCCCCGTGTGAGGCTAGTAACATGTCCCATTTAACCCATGATATTTTTCTACCCTCACCTACCACTCCTCCCCAAAAAATTTTTTTTCGAATACTCTCAAGATTTTTAATCACTCTGTAACACCCCCAAAATTGCTCAGCGGAAGCATACAAGTATTGGGGTGCTACTGAATTGGTATCACAACATAAGCATAGAACAATTGGTTTTTCATAAATAAACTTTTATTCATTCTAAAAAACAATGTTTACATTATTGATTAGTGCGGAAAATGGCCCATTATAAACGAGTGGTCCCAATACATAAATCAGAGTCGTCTATGACCATGCCATGCCTTTGCCTTGCGCCTTCAAAGATAAGCTATCACCTCAAAACCTGAAGATACATGCTAAAAGGGGTCAGCTTACGCTGGTGAGTTCATAGATTTATTTAAAAAGGGATTTCAGTATACTCTTTCAAATTTGGTTTTTGATGATCATTACGTCTTGCGTAATGTCATAAAGTTTATGAGTTCAATTCATAAAAAAGATTTCATAAAAGAGATTTCATTAGTGGACCATAAGTAGGGTATGTGTACATTACAACGAATATAATGTCATATATTGAATCTATTACGCTAGCACTAAGTTCATGCAACCGAAGCTACGACAGTTTCTGTATGCACAAGGAAGTCATACTTTTGTGGAGCCCATGGCGAGTGTTTATCCCAATACACTCGGTCCCGACATGCTATATGTTACGCCTTGAACCAAGCGGGGTCAACCAAACAGGGGAGTCACCCCCAATAGATCTATTTATAACATTCGCGCTTCCTATCAGGAATTGACGGTTCATGAAAAGGGAAATTTGGGATCTAAAGTCTTAGGCTAAGCTGCATAATATTCTAGGTCAAAGGTTTTGGTGTGGTCCTTAAAGCATCTAGGTATGATGTATCTTAAAACGATATAAGGGTCTAATCGTCATCCCTTCCGTAAATAAGGCTTTGTAGTGTCTTGCCATTTCCATCTTAATCGTCCTGGGATCCTCACACCAAACCTCATTAACTATAAGGCCTTGAATATTATTCTTGTTATTCCTTCTTTTAACAAAAGAATGGAAGAACTTGGAGTTTTCATCGCCTTCCACGTCCCATCTAATTCTAGCTTTTTGACGAAGCATGCTAACAACTTCATTCTCTTTATCCAACCAACGCTTGCTGGCCTGCAACCATGCTGATCGTTCATCATCATTCAAAACTCTTTTTTCCGCTTCTAATTCCCATCTCATAGCCTCACTTTTATACCCCTCAAATTTTTCTTTAGTCACCCCGAGTCTATCTTTACTCCACTTTCTAAGCTCGCTTTTGACATTCTTAAGCTTATCGCGAAATCTACAATCCAGCCTAGTGCTTCTAACCTCCTTTTTCCACGCTTCCTCCACCACGTGCCCAAAATCTATCTCGCCCATCCAAACGTCAAAAATACGAAAAGGTTTCGAACCAAAACCTAACACCACATCTTTTAGAACTATCGGACAATGATCAAGCAACGACAAGAAGATGTCCCCATAAGCTATTAAGTCTATAGCCTAACAGATATACCTTCGGTATCAACATTGTATCACCATATTTATTTCGGTATGGATCAATCAAACATAAGGTCTTCAACCTTTATGTAATACAACCTTAAACATCAACCTTTTCTTTTTTAAAATCGATAAAGGCAAACACTAGTTTCACCGACTTGACACTATGAACAGTTTCTTCGAACAAAAGAATTATGATCCTCAACTTGGACCTTACTAAGAGCACATTTAAAGTTCTAGCTAATTCTTGTATGAGTTATATCTTCTTGTATAAAAAGGTGAAACCCGTTCGATTGCAATGATCATAGAATTTCTCTATGGGCGTGATGTTCTAAACCACTCTCAATATATGACTCAAGCAGTTGTACTTAGCGGGTGTTTGGGAAGTGTTTATAAAACAGATTTTGCATTTACAAAACAACATTTTCAAAAAGCATGTCACAATCTGCTTTTTCTTTGAAAAAAATAAATAAATAAATAAATAAAATAAAATAAAATAAAAAATCAGAGAATGATTAAAAAACATAGAATTCATCTATCTAAGAAACGGGTCAACGGATGAGGTTTTCCTTGTTCGGGTGTTGGGTTACTTGTGAGGGGTGAGTTTTTGACCCAGCCTAAGCGAGGTATCCCCACGCTTTCAGAGTCATTCCTTGGCCATCCCCAAATGTGTACCAAGTTTGGTTTGAACCCAGCCTAACCGAGGTATCTGCATGGGACTAAGATCCTCTCAAGTGGTGTATACAACTTGAGTCAAGTTATATCATTATGAGCCATTAGATTTGATCCAATGATTCATATCAAAAGAAGTTTTTTTGATTTCAGCCATTGGATCAAATCCAATGACTCATAATTAAACAACTTGAGAGGATCTTGGTCCATCCCCATGACGTTTCAGAGTCTTTCCTAGGTCCGAAACCATGGTTAATCAAAAATAAAAAATTATTCAACAACTCAATAACATTAAACAGCAACATAATATATATATGTTGTTGGTCTCACCATGGTAGATGAGTAGATAGATAGGGACTTTTCTTTTTTATATGGGTGCTTGTTTTGTGACATACAGAAGTAAATCTTGTATATATAACTGTACGTATCTTATTATATACAAGATCACTCATTATCTATCACTTTTCCGTGATCTCCTCATCACAAAATTGTTGCCTAAAAATCTCATAGATGTGTTACACTTAACCCCTCACTATTTTTGTAAAATTGTCACAAATAACCCATAACGTAGTACTAGTTATATTTTTATGATCACTATCATAGAACTACAAATAAATGCTTAAGTTAATTACTACGTCAGAAATCTCGTTACAAGAACTATCTGTCAGATAATCAAGTCATTAACCATGCCATCAATGGTAATCTCATTTATAAAATTATGGATGTTATATTCTGTCATAGTATGAATCATGCAATACAATGGTTTTCTTTACCTAGCTTATGTGTAGTTCAGATGTTTTAGCTTTTAGATCACAAATTGGATCAAAGGAAAATGTTAGTTCTCATAAGGTATGTATCTAATGGGCCCAAAACCAAGGCCATCATGACAAAGCTTTCGGATAAAGCCCAAAACAGACCTCTCACAGAGACTAGCATTCCTGGCACCTCGGTAGAGGGTTTCCAGGTCAAAGATTTGAAGGCCTCACATTTTTTTTTTGCCAGTTTCATAGTACAAAGTTAATGTCAATATGCCCTTAATTATTTTAGGTTCACAAGCAAAGTTGGAGTTTGCGACTTGGTGAAAATCTTTACTTAAATCGTTAAAAAAAATCTCATGTGCTCATTCATGTGGGGGTTGTGCTTGCACAAACAAAAACTCTTTTTTTGTTGTTGTTGGAAAACAAGGTAATATATATTGATAATGAGATCAACAAGATCCTCACTGGAGATGATACGTTTGAGACTCAGAAATTACACATGGACCATTGAGACTCAGAAACGACTTGACTCTAGTGGTCCAAATATGTCACTGGTCTAGTTTCTTTGATACACGTAACACTTGGGTTGGACTAAGTCTAAAAAACTGATAGGCTCCAATCTTTAAATTTTTGTCATATTATGCAAAATTTCAACTTTGGATTGCGGTGCAAAAGAATCTTTCAATGGAATTTTTGTGGTCGCAATAGTTTCTAAACAAATATCTGCATAGAGCTTTTTGATTCTCAAATTTTAATTTATGAATAAAAACGCTTTAGTGTTTTATGTAATGTTATTAATTAATAGATTTGTGTATTTACCATTGAAAAAAACCAACTTATTACCTTTATGTACCTAGAAGTCCGATTGCAGAAATCTTTTAATTAATTTGATAAGCCTGTAATTTTCATTTTCATTTTTTCTTATGCAAATCTCCAAATTCAGATTGATATAACGATGGATAACATTCTTTCGTTGAAGTTGTTATTTGGCATACTACCTGTATATGCCAGTAAGAACTTGTGTTAAACAAGTTCATGCAGAGTGATCGCATTTGCATATTAATGCTATAGGTTGAGGGATCATCATGAAGTTTAGTATAATACAAGTTTTAGCCGTCACAAAGAAATACTTCTAGATCTAAAAAGTGCGACGCCGGGTGCACTTGACCAACCAAACTAAGAAGCATGGCCTTCATGTGCGGGATGATGGCTAACTTGATGCCTTCACTTGTTTCGATGTACGATAAGCCCTTGCTATCAAATTTTATAGGTTTGAAAGTTTTTGTCATTAACTAGTATTTTTTATGGAATTTTGTACTTTAAAATTTAAATTCTGCCATAAATAATACCAACTATAACAAAAAATAATGTGTGCCTTAGGCATTTTCTATCAAAACTCTATCTTTATATCTACAATGTAGAGCAAAATAACATTTTTTTAAAACAAAGTTCATCCCATAAAAATGTCTTTCATCTTGGATAAAAATTTGTTGTCACGCGTATATTTGTAGTTTAGATAAAATTGATTTCACGGAATAGTTATTTGACAAAATAGTAAAAAGTATAAATTACTCAAATCTAATGTAATTTAAAAAGGTTATGACGTTAATTGTATTTCTAGAGAAATGTATAGTTTCTTTTTACAGGAGATGTTAAGTTGCATAAGGTTTCCCTCATTTATGATAATCTTTCATATTATTTTATAGATACTCGAGGACAAAAGATTATTTACGGGATCAATCTTCACCATTCATTTTTATTTGATCTAATGGATGAGATTAATCACAACAATTTAAAAAACCCACTTTTATCCTCTTTTTCCAAATATTAATAACTTTAAAACCGTTAATCGTTAAGCGGAAAAAAAAATATCATTGCGACGAGCATTTAATTATCTTTCTATAGATAGGCACTTTAATATACTTTCGACAAAAAAAAAATTTCGTATTTTTCACGTTTTTTTTTTTAAGTTTTTTCGTTTTTACACGCATGAAATTTACATTAAAAAAATCATATATGATTAAACACTAATTTGAATATCACATGTGATATTAGTGTTATATCACATGTGATATTAGTGTTATATCATATATGATATTAGTGTTATATCATATATGATATGTAATATCACATGTGATATTAGTGTAATATCACATATGATATACATATCATATCACATGTGATATCACATATCATATATCATTTAACACTTATATCACATGTGATATTCAAATTAGTGTTTAATCATATATGATTTTTCTCAGGCAAATTTGAAGTAACGTAAAAAAAGACGAAAAAACGTAAAAAAAAATGAATTTTTTTTCTTTATTCGAAAGTATATCAAAGTGTCCGTCTATAGAAAGATAATTTAATGCTCTTCGCGACGGTGTAAATATTTTAACTTAACGATTAACGGTTTAAATTGATTTCTTTTTAGATGGATGGTGGAGATGAGTCCCTTGTAAGAAAAATTTGGTATCTAAAATAACTCTCCTCTATTTTATATTATTTGTTTTTTCAAAATCTTTTTATTTTAAAAAGCTTAACTTTTACTTCAAAGTCAAAGTCTCCCTTGCATCTAATAAGTCCATGGCCATTCAATTGGAGAAGGGAAATTTATATGCAACTACTTTGAAATTTCTGGTACAAACGAACTGTGAATTGTTATAAACAGGATGCTTATAAGCAATTAGCTTACACGTACATTACATGTCTAATACAAACAAAATGACTACATACGATAATATATGTATCAAGATTGCGAGTGCATTAGTTGACAGCTTCCTTCATACTTCCATATCCTCTTTCACTCCAAACATAACCCTATCTACAAACGATGTGTTAAATTTAAGAAAATATTGTTATTATGAATACCATAACACGGAGAAAGGTAATTTGGAAAGTCAACCTATGGTGTGGATTGGGATCTACATTGCAATAGTATCATTAGTGTGCACTCTTGCCTTGGCTGCGGATTTGTTGCATGGTATACGAAATAAAAAAATTTGGTTTCCCTGTTAATTTTTCACTCTCAATGCTGCATCTATTATTGTGATAACTGTTGCAATGAAATTGCCTGTGGACCTTGTTGGAATTATATAACATGACAATCATATATAAAACACATATACATCAAAGAAAACATGCGGAAGCATATTGGAACGATTAATAAATAATTAATTAACGTAAACATAAAGTATGCGTACCTTTTTTATTCTAGCCGAACAAGAATCATTTCCACAAAACTAGCAAGTGATGAACCCTAATTAGGGTTTATAGGATTATAAGAATTACCCCTTACCGATTTTGTAATTCAATCCAAGATACCAACAAAAGTATGTAAGTACCACGTTCTTGTACACATGAACTAAATCAAATTAAAGTAATGCTAGTTTTAATCACACGAAACAATTTTGTTTTGGAAAACAAGTGGATCGACACCCAAGGTGGTGTTGGTTGATCGATTAGAGCAAAAACACACACAAACAATTTTAGATTTTAGCTTATGAGTACAAGAGATGCAAAACCAAGACCCTAAGCCTTGTATATATACTCAACATAACTTGGTGAACAAGTTGAGCATGGATTGGGTTGGGGAATACCCTTGGCCGATCGGTTGGGCTTATCCCAAAGGATTCCGGAACCTTCCCAAACTCTATTTTGCAATCTAGTCAATTAACATTTAACGATCGTTAGTTCATTACACTTAATTAACTTAACGTCTGTTATATTATTTCGTGTAATTAATAAATAAATATAACGTTTACATTTACTTATTAACTTTAATTCTCATGCGTAAAGCGTGCAATCCCGTGGTCTCGAGTTCGATCCTAACTCACGACTACTAATTTATATCCTTAAAATTAACAGCTCCCACTTTGATATATCTTAATAGAGTGATCACATCGGTTAGCGTCTAGCAACACTTCGATGCCTCTAGTACAACTTGAGCAAGGCTCTTGGAAAACCTTTTAATGATTTCTCATTATTATTATCCTTTTGTTTCTAATACCGTGTTAAATAAAGATATGGAATTAAGTCATTCTTTATTCAACTATTCTGTTTCTCATTTTAAGTGATTGACCAAGATTACCAAATCTTCTGAACATATTCACCGGAGATTTTTGGTGCGACCACACAAACATCTTGTCAACCCTACGAGGGCCCCAGCAGTATTAAACTCCAATTAAGTTTGAAGGAATAAATTCTATCTTGACTACGAGACTAACCCACAAATTTTCTAACACTTCTGGAAACAACCCTTATGACTACCAGTTACGTATAGTGTTAAGTTACCCCACAGAAATGAACTACATTTATGACACTTATCTGGTATCTCAAGTCTGAAGAAAACTATTCACAATTTACTTATAACAATATCCATAAAGTAAATTATGTAGTTGGGATAAGTCCTATATTCAATTCATTGAATATCATCTGAAATTGGTATGCATTCTCATCAATATACTTTCAAGTATATTCTACCACATCTCTCATGTGGAAAACTAGAAGGGTGTGTTGAATAGTTTTACCGATTAAAACTTGGTTTTAAACTATTTAGATCGACTTATGTCAATCTATTTAAACGTGTGTGTTGGATATTAATAGACAAGCGTATAGATAAATAAAAGCTAAGATAAAGAGTAAGAAGCACATAACCACAACGCGAGTATTTATAGTGGTTCGGCTACAAAGACACGTTCCTTTCCCTACTCTACTCCCCGAGTCACCTACTCGAGAGTTCGTAATCACTACACAACACCAAATCCTTGTGGCGGAGAAGCCTTCACAACGTCGCCTACTCTTTATCCGGTACAAGGCTAGATATCGGGTTCTTCCACGAGGTAGAACCAAACCTATCACAACGTCGCCTACCTTTTATCCGGTACAAGGCTAGATACCGAGTTTCATTACAAAGGAGGAACTACTACCCAACACTACACATATCCTATTCATAAGGAGATCCGCTCCTTATGGCAACATCAACAAGGATATCAATATCCTTTGACCCAATACAAATCTATCTTGTACATCGACACACCATATCGAATGCACACCTTAGGTTTGGCAACATCAACAACAATATTATAAATGAAAATAAACATAATCAAAATTTTATTTCATCAAAATAATAAATGTTTACAATATCCTTTATCCAAATACTAATCATATTTATGCATGAAACTATTAGCCAAACGAAGTCCAATAAGCTTTTCTCTAGGTAAAGCATTAGTGAAAGGATCAGCTAAGTTGTCATCTGTGTGAACTTTCAATAGATTAATTTCACCTTCACGGACTTGTTCCCTAACATAGTGATATTTCCGTAGAAAATGTCTGGTGCCCTTCATGAATCCAGGTTTATTGACAAATATGATTGTAGCAGAATTGTCACAATACATATCAATAGGCGATTCAATTGAAGGCATAACACCAAGCCCTGAAATGAATTTCCTAATCCAAACAGCCTCCATTGCAGCTTCCGAAGCAACTATGTATTCGGACTCTGTCGCAGACATCGCAATCGTGTTCTCGCTTTTTTCTTCCAGCCAATCGCCTCTATTGATGACAAAGACATAAACCCTTCGAGACTTCAGATCATCTTTATCACATCGCCGGACGCATCACGTAAACCTGTAACACCAAGCTCGTGTCCGGATTTTCACCATACACTAAAAACGCACTTTCATATTTCTAAGATACTTCAAAATATGTTTAACAACAGTTGAAGTTCACCGATTCTGTTGATATCGACTGTCATGTTTTGAGCGAACGCCACATCGGCCTTGTGCATCTCACAACATACATAATAGATCCTATCAAGCATAAGGAACTTTCTCATGCGATGCCACTTCAGCAGGTGTTTAAGCACACATATCGCTACATAAGCCATGCTTTACTTCCATCGGCAAATATCCTTTCTTGGAATTTTGCATATTGAATCTCTTAAATATTTTACCAATGTAAGCGCTTTGACTTAAACCAATTAACCACTTTGACCTATCTCGGTAGATCTTGACTCCCAGAATGTATGCAGCTTCTCCTAAATCCTTCATAGGAAAACATTGTCCAAGATATGCCTTAACATTTTGCAAACTTGGAATGTCTTTTCCCATAATTAATATGTCGTCGACATAAAGGATAAGGAAAATTACATCACTCCTACTAACTTTGTGATATACACATGGCTCATCAAGATTTTGAATAAATCCATACCTTTTGATTTCTTCATCAAATCTCTTATTCCATTGCCTCGATGCTTGCTTCAATCCATAAATGGACCTTTGAAGTTTGCATACACGGTTTGGAAATTGTGGATTCACGAACCCCTCAGGTTGCTTCATATATATGTCTTCATCTAAGCGACCATTCAAGAAGGCGGTTTTGACATCCATCTGCCATATCTCATAGTCATAATACGCTGCTATAGCTATGAGAATTCTAATAGCTCTAATGTCTGCTACAGGAGAAAAGGTCTCCTCGTAATCTATGCCAAAAGTTTGAGTAAAACCTTGAGCAACTAGACGAGCTTTATAGATGTGTACATTGCCATCCATGTCAATCTTTATTTTATAGAGCCACTTACTTCCAACCACCGTAGCATTTGGAGGTAAGTCAACCTCTTCCCAGACTTCATTATCTCTCATGGATTTCATTTCCCCATTCATAACAGCTTGCCATTTGTCCTTTTCAGGACTTTCCATGGCAGCTCTATAATTAGTAGGCTCTCCAAGATCTCCTAATATAGTTTCCTCAACTTCTACATTAAGACATAGACGTTCAGGTGCACGCGTAGTCCTTACAGATCTACGAACGAGAATCACTTCAACTTCTGGTGGAGGACCCAGACTATCGGTTCTACCGAAGTACGTTAGTGTTTTTTCAGAAGGTAATGTATCTTCATGATCATCTTCCAGATCATAAACTCTCCCACTGAATTATTGAGATACGAGATCCTTTTCAAGAAAATCTCCATACCTAGCAACAACTACTTTATTTTCAGTTGGATAGTAAAAGTAGTAACCCATAGTTTCCTTAGGGTATCCTACAAAAATACACTTTACAGATCTTTGTTGGAGTTTATTTGCTGAGTCACGTCTAACATACGCCTCGCAACCCCAGACCTTTAAATAAGACAAGTTAGGAGCTTTACCATGCCATATTTCTTATGGTTTCTTATCAACCTTCTTTGTGGGAACCATATTTAGAATGCCAATAACTGATTCTAAAGCATAATCCCAAAAGGATAAAGGTAGAGTAGTACGATTAAACATTGATCGCACCATGTCTAACAATGTACGATTTCTTCTCTCAGATACACCATTTTGTTGTGGAGTATACGGAGATGTGAGATTCTAGACAATTCCATTCTTACCTAAGTAATCTTTAAACTCTTGGCTTAGATACTCACCGCCTCTATCAGATCGAAGAGCTTTAATCTTCTTTCCCAATTGCAGCTCTACTTCTGCTTTGAAAACCTTGAATGTTTCAAACACCTCATGTTTAGGCTTAAGTAAATAAACATAACCATAACAATGAAATCATCAGAAGGTTAAAAGTAGCTAGCATCTCTTTGACACATGTCTAAGTGGTCCACACATCAAGATAAATAAGACCAAGTAGATCAGACGCCCTTTCCATATTGCTATGAAAAGGTTTCTTCGTCATCTTCCCAGATATACATGACTCACATTTATCAAATGATTCATCATTGATATTTTGCTAAAGCCTTTCACGTTGTAGCTTTTGCATGCGAGTCTTGCCAATATGAGCAAGTCTACAATGCCAAAGATAAAAAGAATTCAAGTCCAACTTCATTTTCTTATTGATGCTAAACATCGAATTATTATAGTTGTTAGATTCATTTCCAATCACATCAATTTCAAACACACCATTCACAGTAATTGCATTAAAATAAAATACACCATTTGTTGTTCGCACGCTGCGGTTTTGGCTTGTTAATCCTTCCACCCTGTATAGCAAGTACCTGTAGGAGCCTTTTGAGGTAACCCTTTTTCATAATCAATTAGCAATGCACGTAGATCAGTAACTGTCTTCCCCACGCAGTGCATATTGAAGTTCCGAACAAAACCATTGAAATCCTTGTTAAGGGATCTGTTGATCAAGTTCACAGCAATGTCATCTTCATAAACTTTGCCAAGTGCTTGTAATTGGTTCATGTATCCTTTCATCTCCAACACATGAGCACTTACGGGTTTACCTCTCCTCGCTTGCAAACTGTGGAAGTGCATCGATCAAATCATAAATTTCTACAGCCGCAGGTTTCTCAAACATGGTTCTAAGTTCATTAAGCATGTTGTATGGGAAGTAATTTTCAAACTGCTTTAGGAGAGCAGATTCCATCATTCCCAACATCAGGCAAGCCACATCATTATGACGCTTAGACTCAGTCTTCCACGCAGCTTTCACCTCGTCAGAGGCGTCAACTAGCGGTTCATCGGGGCAAGGTGTGTACAGATAATCCAAACGATCAGTAACTCTACAGACAATTCTCAAAGAGCGGTGCCAATCATTGAAATTCTTAGAGCCAGCCAACTTTTCTCGATCAAAAAATTTTTTGAACGCAGAACTTAGTGTAGTGTTAGTGTTATCGTTGTTTTGAGTCATTTCTATAGAAAAGTTCAAGTATTAGTATTTTTCGATAATACAATTTTTCATGAAAATAAAATATACCCAAGGTAATATAAACATATAACCATATAATTTTCTCGAAAACTAAGATCCAAAATGTCATAGATTCATTACATCAGTCGTCTAACTTAAAGAACTGCAAATATATTCATGTAAGGTCTGACTTTACATAAAGATTTACCTTTCCATCACAATCTCGCCAAGTTCCCACATGACATAAATTGCAACTTCAAGTGTTCCTTTAACTAGATGGCACTAACTTAATTGTATAAAGGGTACTAGTTTTAATTTATGGTGTCAAATCAAATATGTACAAAGATGTCATGCATTCATCTTGTAGCATAAATTTTAATAAAAAAACTTTTTATTAACCTATTCGTAAAGATCAAATTATCAAAGTTTTGATTGAGGTATTGGTTTCGCCAATTAAGGAATTTACCTTTAATTATCGTCCATTATATCGTACTTTTGCATAACTCTAAAGACTTAGTGTTTTGGATAATTACCACAAAAGTGACGCATGAAATTAAAGCTAATTCGCCCTTAAGATGATTTTGTACTTATAGCCTACTTGGTAACTCCAATTTAACTCGCAAAGAAGCGGAGAATTTGGTCAGCGTTGAAGCTATGACCTCCTTCTTTCGGGTCACAATTTAATGCGCTCCCCTCCATGTACCCCTCTTTTAGTCCGTCAAAATTGGGTGAGCCGTTCTCACTATTTGTACCAAAATCATCAATCAATTAAACTTATTGAAAATTTAACTCTTCTAAAACAAATCAAATTTCACCATTGTTTAGTCCAATTTATTTTTCTATTCAAAATTACCCTTTGCTTAAACTTCACACATAATAAACAAACAAGTAAACAATAAAAAATAAATAACTAAAACAATGCGCACATAACTAACAATTAATACATGTAAACAAGTAGCAACATGCAAATTATTTGATAAAACCTATTAATAATCAATGTCTAGGTTAATTAACGTATATATTAACTAGGGCTTTCACTCGTACAATTGAAAGTGAGCCACATACATCGACGAATCGATTGGGTAAGCCATAATTAAAATATACCAAATTGCACATAATTGATTCATTAATATATTATTGGAGTCTTCCCCAATTCATGATTTATCAAAATAAACATGTAATAAAATATCTTAACAATTAAAAAATTCAAGCAACTATCCATGACGAACATGCATGTATCATCATGGATATAACATAACAATTATTCAATTAAGTCACAAGATCGCATACAATTCCATGTCACATAACACTTTATTCATGAATATATCACGTAACAAATATATTAATTCTAGGTTTCGATATGGTTAACATAACAATTAATATATATAAACCCTAAAGAATTTTAAATAAATCGACTAAAAAAAATTGGGAATCGACCCATAAAAATTTTTGGTCGATCCTTAAAAAAAGTTTAAAAAAAATAGGGCAAAAGCCCTAACCCTTAAGCAAGGGTTTACATAATCATAACCAAAACAATAGAACAATCATATCAAACAACATACAATATTCATTTTTTACGTGTTTAGTAATTCATTACTCATTAAACCAATGACTCGTGATGCCACTGTTGGAATTATATAACATGACAATCATATATAAAACACATATACATCAAAGAAAACATGCGGAAGCGTATAGGAACGATTAATAAACATAAAGTATGCGTACCTTTTTTATTCTAGCCGAACAAGAATCAATTCCACAAAACTAGCAAGTGATGAACCCTAATTAGGGTTTATAGGATTGTAAGAATTACCCCTTACCGATTTTGTAATTCAATCCAAGATACCAACAAAAGTATGTTAGTACAACGTTCTTGTACACACGTACTAAATCAAATTAAAGTAATGCTTGTTTTAATCACACGAAACAATTTTGTTTTGGAAAACAAGTGGATCGACACCCAAGGTGGTGTTGGTCGATCAATTAGAGCAAAAACACACACAAACAATTTTAGGTTTTAGCTTATGAGTACAAGAGATGCAAAACCAAGACCCTAAGCCTTGTATATATACTCAACATAACTTGGAGAACAAGTTGAGCATGGATTGGGTTGGGGAATACCCTTGGCCGATCGGTTGGGCTTATCCCAAGGGATTCCGGAACCTTCCCAATCTCTATTTTGCAATCTAGTCCTTCTAATTAACATTTAACGATCGTTAGTCCATTACACTTAATTAACTTAACGTCCGTTGTATTATTTCATGTAATTAATAAATAAATATAACATTTACATTTAATTATTAACTTTAATTCTCATACGTAAAGTGTGCAATCTCGTAGTCTTGAGTTCGATCCTAACTCACGACTACTAATTTATATCTATAAAACTAACAGACCTGACTAGTGAGATGCTACGTGACATGGACCAAACAGCCAAGCTCGGGTGTCTGGCTTTCATGTGCAAGATTATGGTTAACTTAATGCCTTCTTTGGCATCTATGAACAACAAGATTCTTCCTGCAAATGTCATAGGTTTTTCCATACTTGTTGTCACACCCCCAAATTACCTGTTTTGCAGCGGAATGGAATTCTTGGGGGATGGCTGTCATAGCATCAAAGTTACAGTTATATCGAACGACCTAAAGTGTCGTTTTGAAAATATCGTTTGATCAAGTAAAATAATCAGAGTTTACAAAACAAAGGTCCCAAAATATTTTCAATATACCAAAATGAGTTTGTTACAATCAAACGATAGTTAAGTGCATAAAATATATATGAGACGCGTCGACACCTCGACTCTATGATAAGTCCACATGCATGCCATGAAGTGAATGCCTTAGATACCTGAGATAAAACATGCTAAAAGTGTCAACACAATGGTTGAGTGAGTTCATAGTGTTTGGTTAACAAGTAAAGCTTTTAAAGAGCGTTCATGCGACAAAGGCAAAGTTTTTGGTCATTTAGAATAATCCACAAAGCAAAGGCATAGTAAATCCACTCAGTTCCAAGTTTCGCCCATACAAAACTTGCAACCTGTGTGTTCACAACCCATTGCACGAAATATAGTATGTCTAGTTTATGTTCATGCACACGTTGTCAAATGAGGTCACAAAGCAAAGGCATTGTAAATCCACTCGCCCAAGTTCCCCATACAAAACTTGCAACATGTGTGTTCACAACCCATTGCACAAAATATAGCGTATCTAGTAGTCAAGTATAAATGGTCATAATAGTTCACAATATAGTACCACGTATATAATAATGTATGCCAGGAAAAGCCCCTAGAATAAATAATATGCGTCCCGTAACATAGTGGACGAGAGGTTGGCCGACCTCTAATAGCGCTATCCATACTACCTACTAATAGGAGACTAACAATGCGAATGTACGAAAAGTACATCATACAACTATTATATACAATTAAGAACACTCCGAACATGGGAGAATTTGCACACTCCACCAAGAAGGCGAGAATTTTTGAGAACGCTCCATAACATAGTGAGACGCTCGCCCGACCGGGAGGCTTTAGGTTGTTCCGAACAAGGGAGACTTTATAGTGATGTCTCAACATGGGAGACTTTATAGTGATGCTCTGAACATGGGAGACTTTAGGTCAAGGTCATAACACGTACGGTTCAATAAGTTCAAACAAGTCATAAGTTAGTATTTAAGTTCAAGGGTTCCGTTCAAAAGTTCGTAATTAAGTTCAAAGATTTAAGTCGAGTTCAAAAGTTCGAATCACCAAAGAGCTCGAATAATATCCAAAGGGTTCAATATAGTCTAAGCGTTCAAAATCACGTCAAACAAGTTTAACATATATCAAAAGGGTCCTTTACAAGTTAAAAGAGTTCAACTATATGTCAAAAGTTCAAATCAAGTCCAAAGTGTTCACTTATATGTTAAAGGGTCCGAATCAATTTAAAAGTGTTCAAATATACATGTCGAAGGGTTCAACATCAAGGAAAGTGATTCAACTAATTGCGTTCATAACATAGTGATCAATTTAGTTCGGGCATAATCTACTTACGCGCACATAGAGTGAAATAAAAGATTAACATGTTCATGATAGTTCAAACAATATAGTTTAAGTTTAGATTCAACATATAATTCGCAAATAATCGAAATTGAAATTAAAATAGTTGAGCATGTATCTCCCCCAAAGGGTTTATAAAACAATTAAACGAGTAAAAGTGGGGCTACGAACTCACCTGTTGCAATGATTATAATGACAAAAGTGGATACGCCGAAATGTAGCGTGAATCTTTAAACTTGACCTATTATGAATGATGTGATATGTAATAAGTCATGATGTAATGTTATGCATGCAATTCGGATGATATCTATACCACTTATGAATTTGTGAAAATAATATTTCTCGTCGAGAAATAATCTTTTAACGTCTTGATCATTTTTAAATTACTTTACATGTAATTACGTTGAAATGATATCCGACGATAATCATTTTGTGATTTATTATGAAATTATAACTTTTCGTCGTAAAATAATGTCATTTGACAATTTCATGAAAGTGACAAAACGGCCTCTAAAAGCTAGTCGTAAAATGGTGTACGTCGAGTGTTAAGAAACGAACTCAACGGTTTTTGGAAGCTCGTATCATTATCTCAAAATTTTAGTGTTTAAGTTTCCATCCTAAAGGTCTCGATCACAAAGGAAAATATAAGTTAAGTATGGTACTTTAGTCCAAAGTATAGTTTAAGGATGGTTTTCGGCCAAGTTTGAGTAACCATAATTAAGTCATTACAACTCCGCTAGACAAACGGTCGAACATTTTGGAAAATATACTTGGCGAACTTACTTTTATTAGAAGACATCACTTTATAAAAAGTTATTCATTAATGTTAAAAACAACCTTCAACATGGTCTCTAGTTTTGCCGTAATATTTGCCTATTAGAAATTATATAGTTTTTCTTATATTTTAAAGTTACGGCAACTTTTGTAAACGTATATAATTTAATCGTTACAAATCCGTTTTCTACGTTTTAAAGGTCCTTAGCTTTGTATCAAAGTATACTAACATATGTTTGACAAGTCGACATAATTTACAACGCCCAAGCTTCATTTTTGACTCGTACAAAATAAACAATACATGCTGAAATTTCCAGAAAATTATAGTTTTCATCGCCAACTTGAAAAATTCATAACTTCTTCGTTATAGTTCGCTTTTAATCCGTTCAAGCGCCACGTTTCCGCTTTTAAAGTATATTTTCCAAATATCTAGGCCAAAAATATTTACCTACTGTCGGATTTTCCAGATTTTCAAAATAAGGACAGACCCTTTTGCAAACTTGTCGAAATGAGTTTTTCTCGCCCCAAACCTATTCTAACCCATTCAAAACAACTCCGAAGCTATTCTAATCCTACCATACACCTTCTTAGGGTGTCATGGGTTCCTAGACATCACCAAAATAATATATAACAAGGAGTAATTATAGGATGACTTATATATACATAACTCTTAAAATCAATGAAAAAGTGGTACAACATCATATGACTTGCATGTTTTTGCTCAAATATGATGAAATGAATATGAAAGATGAAAAATGGACATGAGATGCTTAATAGAATACTTGATGAGGTTTATGAGAACAAAGGATAAATCCTAAAACACCCTAGATTTTTATTTCAAAACCTATACAAAGAGTGTAACTAGATTGTAAATAAATTGACTAGAAAATTTTTGATGGATTCTTTCTTGGTCTCTTGGATGGCCGGTTCTTCTTGAGGAGAGAAAGATATGGTTTTGAGTTTACACTTTGAAATTATTGCAAGTATGTTTTATTTGATGAGTATTATAAGATATAAGTAGTGGATATTTTGCAAACTTTGTGTTGAGTCACCATGTTGGTCGACTAACATGAGAAGAAAATTTAAAACACTTACTTTGTATAATATAAAGTATAGGTAGTTTAGTAATGTTTAGTTATTTAGGGATAGATGGTAACTTGTGTATTTATTTAAGTATTTAGGGTAGCGTTAGTTAAAAATAAATTTTAACGGGATAAAATAAAATGTATTGAAGTCATAAAAATTATAAAAATACATTTCTTGTAAGTATTGAGTGAATAAATAATTATCGAGTTGAATTTACGAAAAACGTCGTAATTATATAAATATAACAATTTATATACGAAATAAATTTAAAACACTGGGTAAACTAATAATAATATTTTTATAAACTTAATATGAGTATAAAAATATATTGTGATAATTTTTGGAAGTAACGGATCAAATGTTCAAAATAATTAATTACGCGATAGCGTTTATTTAATATGAAAATTACACGTTTAATGTGAAATGCAAAACTATGCATGAACTACTATGATGATAATGATGCCAATGAAATGTAGACTAAACCTAGTCTATATGAAATGTCCTTGATGATTGTTCGTGAATTCGCAGCTAAACCATTAAGGTTACGCGAATTTGATACTCGTAAACCTAGTTTACAATATACGATGAAATAGTAAATGTGAGAAATGACCGGAAATTGAGAATTGTGACACTTGTTGTCACTTGATTGTGAATATTGTCATTCAGATAAATATCGGTGTTATTGATTATTTTGATATGAATAATAATTACAGTTCCTTTATTAATTATATTACGGCCACTTACATCTATCTGGCTATGATTACCCTGTTACTAATAATAACGATTTCTTCATCTCTAACAATTCCAACCTCAAAGGAACTTTTAGAATTCTAGTATCAACTCAAGCCACAAACAAAACATCTTCAACTAATCAACAACAAACCCAAATGTCCAAGGTTGAGAAACTAAGACGATATTTGGGTGATGGAAGAAACTGGTAGGCCTCAATTTGTTATGGCTAGTAATCCATTATCCACTGCTTCTGGCATAATTTGTGTTGTTGTTTTATGTTGGAATCACTCCTAAACCTAAATCAAGTGTTAGTGATTCATATGTAATAGTTAGCTTAATTATGGCCTTTATGTTTGTTTTAGCCTTAGGCTTATGTAGAAGGCCCATAAGCCTAGGCCTAGCCCAATAAGGAAAAGGATGGGAACTAGGAGTGTTGCCCTAGCTTCCCTCCTATAAATACTCTTGTAAACCTTCCTTGGAAGGTTGGTTATTCATTTTATTCACTCTCTTTCACCTTGCGCATAACCGGCCTAATTCTTAAGCGTGTGTGTGTGTTTAACGTGTTCAGCCGGCCTAATTCTTAGCATTACAACAAGGATTTGTGATGATTGCTAATGCTTTTGGCCGTTACACCAACAAATCCAACAATCGTATTCGTTCCTCATCTAACACACGGACTCAAGCCATTTGTAGAACAATGGACGGTTGAAGTTCGAATCGTGTTTATGGTCGCCGATGGGCGGTGGTCAAGAGTTTAATGCCGTGGGTAGGAATAACAACAGAGCTCAAGTGGTGGAACAGGGAAATGCTCAAAATGGTTTAATGGTCTTAGATGCTACAACGCAATGAGAAGGGACACCTGGCTAATGCATGCCCAAAGCCAAGGACTAAGGGCAGTGCTTATTTCAAAGAGGCTCTTCTTTGGCCCTTAAGGATGAAGCCGGTGGAACTCTCACGCACAAAGAACGAGCTTTATGGCAAATGCCGACTCAGATGATGATATGGAGGACTTGCGTGCCAATGCAAATTATGTTGATGGCTAATATGTGCATTACACATGAGTGACACAGCCCGCTGATGACACTGATGGCTTGTCTCAGTACCAACAAACCATATTTATCTCGATCTCATATCTCCGCCAACATCCGAATCCGGCAGGCTCGAAATGTTCAAAATGAGTCGTCCACATCTCATTCCGACGATTTTCAACTAGACCCGTAGTTATATTTGACGATCAAGATGACCAAACGGTTTCCCTTGATAATCAAATTGACTCGGTGGTTATACTTGAGGATCTCGAATGATCATGTTGTGACTCACATTGAACACTGAACTTTGCCTCATCCGCATTTTGCTCGCTAATACAAGACCAACAAACTATAGTGGACGAATGTCGTGCAATTAATCAGGACTTGAAAAGTAAAAATGCACTGTTAACAAAGGATTTTGAATGTTTACAAAAGCAACTCAACTTTTCAAAACTCAAGAAAACGTGAAAACGGTTTTGAAGCAACCTTTGCCAAATCTTATCAAAACGAAAAATATTTAGAACGACAGATGCGTGATCTAGCCGCCTCGAAGAATGCTTTGTTGTCGAAATAGAACAATCAAACATGAACATAAAAAGCAAATTAACGCTCACCTTGGAAAATCAAAAAGCTAAGGCCGAAGTTGTTAAATTGTCAAAACAGCTTCTCTGATACAAAAAGCATTCATAGAAACGAATAGATGATCATCTTGAAGAAATCATCGGCTTGCAAAACAAACTTAAAGAGTTTAAAACTGTTGTTTACAAACATGGCGAGTCGGTCACGACCATTGAAAAGTTTACTTTAAAACCAAATCCAAATGGATATGGACCGAATCTTGCTGACATAAACCTAAGCTTTCAACCAAACATTCAAACCAAATCCCGAAGTTTCCGGCGAATATAAAATTGATAATTTTGTTATGAATGTTGTTGAATATCATCGTCAAGAGGAATTAGATGCATAAGACGAGAGTCGATCAAAATTAAAAACTGTTGTTTACAACAAACCTTTTAATTATTCAAAACCGGTCACTTTCGTCACACCAACGGATTCTTCTAACACACCAAGAGTTATCATCAGAACACCTGAGTCTTCTATTGTTAATCCCAAAACGGACTTTGCACAAACTTATGGTCCTTTACCTTCCATTAGTGAAGTAAACTCACAACCGGAAAATCGAAAAATTCTTCGATATTTTGACATTTTCATGGCTGACCTCAAAATTTTACAACATGAGATAGAATATCGATCCGAAATCAAAGTTGAACATTTTCAATCGCCTCGGCCGAGAACAAAGAGACATTTTTCGAAAAATCTTTTACCTAATGTTAAAAACTTGAAAAGTTGTGCAATTGCCTAGGAAAAGGATTTTCATAAGGAACTTGGGGTCATGAAAAACGTTTTCGAGAAAACGGAAACATCTATTTCAAACACTAAACGTAAAAAGAAAATGTTGCAAAAAGATGTTGATCGACTCTTGGAAGATGTCATCTCGTACGATGTTCAAAATGTGTTATTGAATTCTTTGTCATATGCATTTGATAATATCTCTGGCGATCGTTGTTTATACGTGGTAAATGTTGAGAACACTGATAATGTGCTTCGGATCGAGTCCTTAACAGTTGAAAACAAACGATTGTCAAACGAACTTTCAAATGCAATACGTCGACTTAATTGGTGTCAAAAAGATATTCACGATCAACAACTTGTTTTTCAACACAAAATCAACCAGCCATGCGTGCAAAACCTTCTGATCCTAAAATTGAGCAACCGGATGATCAAAACGTGTCTTTTAAGTGTCAAATCTCAAAATATGAACAAGAACTTGTAAAAGTTAAAAGGAATATGGTGTCATATTTGATTTACTCAAAAGACTCGTGATGAAGCATCAAATGAACTTGATCATTATCTTGCACACACTAAAGAAGTTATGCATTTTGCCGAAATGTTCGATGCGAAAATCAAGATCCGATTCACACTATCATCAAGTTAAGAGGAATGTTAGGAAAGTATGAACAACTTCGCCAACAATCATTAAGAGATTAGCCCCCGTAACACTTAGTACTCATGCACCTAGAATCTCTACTTCCAAATCACAAGTAGCTAACGTGCTTCCTTCTACTGAAACAGGAATAGTTGAGCCTTTTCCAAACGTCCGCCAGACTTCACGACCTAAGAGCACTCAATAGAAGAATAGGAAGTTGCGACCTAAGAAAAGATCAATCAAGAATGCTAAAGTAGAAGAACACCCTAGGACTATGAATAAGACTCACGTTGCCTCCACTATAGATATTGGCGCCCGCAAATGTAATAGAAATAGTGATGTAACGAATGCTAAACCGTTAAGTACTTTTGATATTCACCGATGCACCTTGTGATATTTGTCGGTAAAAGTATGAATTCTAATTGCCATGATAAATGTGTTGCTAAAGCTATCATCTCTCGTTTAAGGAATCCTAAGAACCGAATACCTCTAGGCCCACTAATCTTTCTAAGTCTGTGCTTGGTAGACCGCCATCTTTAGATTCTAAGAAACGCATTGTTGTCCCCTCAGCTCAGTTTCACCTCCTCGAAATGTAGTACCACCTAGTGAATTCACTAAGACTAAAGCAAAGAGTAGTTATAGATGGCGGAAATGGTTATATAACACACTAGGATTTAAGTGGATACCTAAAGCTATTGATGTGTGCATATCCACTATACCTGCTATGGAACCCTCTAACATTTCGGGTTCCAAATCTACTTCTATTCCATCCGTCGTCGCTCAGGTGTAATGCGGTGATACGATGATCATTCTCTGGATTGTTGATAGCGGATGTTCCCGACACATGACAGCAATCTTAAACTGTTATCAAACTTTATTGCAAAGTTCATTGGCACCGCCGAGTTCGGGAATGATCACTTCGCAGCTATCATGGGCTACGGAGATTATGTCAATGGGAACATCAAAATCAGCAGGGTCTACTATGTGGAAGGCCTCGGTCACAATCTGTTTTCAGTAGGTCAATTTTGTGATGGAGATTTGGAGGTTGCTTTTAGGGAGAAAACTTGTTTCATTCGTGATCTACAAGGAAATGACCTTATGTCCGCTAATTCTAGTCTCTATACTATCTCTATGCAAGACATGGTTGCTTCCTCTCCCATTTGCTTACTTTCTAAGGCAACATCAACAAAACTCGGCTATGGCACCGCTGTCTCTCACATCTAAACTTTCAAACCATCACCAACCTTGCTCGACACAAACTAGTTGAAGGACTCCCACGATTCCGGTATTCAAAAGATCACCTTTGCTCGGCTTGTGAACAAGGGAAAAGCACTCGTGCTCATTTTCCTTCAAAGGTGGAACACTCTCAAAGATGTGCTTCATCTTCTTCACATGGATTTGTGTGGCCCGACGCGCGTGCAAACGATCAATGGCAAACGCTACATCTTAGTAATTGTTGATGACTACTCACGATGGACTTGGGTCTACTTTCTTAGTAGCAAAGACCAAGCTCCACAAATGATCATCACCTTTCTCACAAGTGTTCAGCTCCAACACCGCCGTAATCATCGAATCGCATAAAGGAACTGAATTTGTTAACAAAACCCTTCGTGAATTCTATGAAAAAAGTGAATTCAAAGATCAAACATCTATTGCACGTGCACACCGAACAAAACGGAGTTGTTGAAAGAGGAAACCGAACGCGTAGTGGAAGCCGCAAGAACAATGTTAATCAATGCTAAACTTCCAGATTACTTATGGGCGTAAGTCGATCTAATGCATGCTATACTCAAAACCGTTCTATGATCACAAAACGCCACAACAAAACACCTTCCGAGCTTGTCCACAACTATACACCGAACCTCAAACACTTTCATGTATTTGGATCCCTTTGCTATCCGAATAATGATCGTGATGATTTTGGAAAGCTCAAAGCCAAAGCCGATATTGGAGTCTTTATTGATATCTGTGATAATTCTAAAGGTTTCCGAATCCGAATCGTCGAACCAAGGAGGTAATGGAAACGATTCATGCTCATTTCGATGAACTCACGGAAATGGCTTCCGAGTATAACAGCTTAGAACCCGGTCACAACCGTTTAAACTTCCCTCAACCCCATCATCACCGAAGAAAGCCCTCACTTAACTCGTCAACAAATGGAAAGGTTATTTGCTCCTCTCGTTTCGTGGCGATATTGATGAACGTGCTCCGTGTGTATCCGGCCATTGCACAACCCGATAATATTCCTATACCGATACACTGCTACAACAACTACTTTGTTGAAAATGCACCTACACAGCTTGACTCCAACACAACAGCTTGAACACACCGCTTCCAACAATGATGAACTAGCCGATGATATTCTCAATGAAATACCCCACCCGCAGATTTTGATCCAAATGCTTCTTCAACCCGCTTGCTAATGAGACCGCCGCACGGATGTCGCGAATCTTCAACAAACCATTTGAATCCTCGACCGCACAATGTATACCAACATCAACCCTCCACACATAGATGGACGAAAGACCATCCTCGGGAAAACATTATTGGCAACCCGAATCAACCGATTACGAGACAACGTCTTCACACAGACGGTGAACATTGCATTTATGCACTCACCGTCTGCCAATCTGAACCTAAAAACATCAAAGACGCCAATGACAAAAGACAACTGGATTGAATCCATGCAAGAAGAACTCAACCAATTCAAACGTCTTGAAGTATGGGCTTGAAAGACCACCAGAGTCTACGCCATTGGTCTAAAATGGATTTGGAAAAACAAATTGGATGCTGAAGGAAATGTTATCCGAAATAAGTCACGCCTGGTGGCTAAGGGTTATCGCCGGAAGAGGGAATAGACTTTGAAGAATCTTTGCCCGGTTGCTCGTCTTGAGGTCGTTGATATTTCTAGCGCTCGCGCTCATATGAATATGACGGTCTATCGATGGATGTCAAAACTGGGTTTCTCAATGGACAACTTAAAGAAACGGTTTATGTCAGCCAACCAGATGGATTCGTTGATCCCGAGTTTCCGAATCATGTCTACAAACCGAACAAAGCTCAGATGGTCTCAAACAAGTTCCTCGGGCATGGTACGATAAGCTATCATCTTTCCTCATTGCTAATAATTTCACCAAAGGCTCGGTTGACCCAACTCTTTTTATACAATATCACGGGAACATATCTTAATTGTTCAAATTTACGTGGATGACATCATTTTGGGTCTACACATAAAAAGTTTTCAATCGCTTTTGCAAAACTAATGAAGAAAAATTTTGAAATGTCCATGATGGGTGAACTTACATTTTTCTACGGACCGCAAGTTCATCAATCACCCGTGGTATTTTCTTGAGTCACCCAAATATGCTCTTGAACTGTTAAACAAATTTGGAATGACAACCTGTGACACCTATGCCACACCAATGGCTCATACCAAGAAGCTAGACGCCGATTTACATGGGAAATTGGTGGACCCTACAAAATACCGTAGTATTATTGGGTCTCTCATGTATCTAACACTAGCGAGACTTGATATTGTCTTTGCCGTTTATCTATGCTCCCGTTATCGGCCGCGACCAATGAAACCCACCTCTCTGTGGCTAAAAGAATCCTCCGATACATAAAGGGAACCATTAACTTGGGGATCCGGTATCAGAAGGATTCGGTTTTGAACTAATCGCTTTTCGACACCACGCCAGATGCTTAGACTCACGGAAAAGCACTTGAGCTTTACAATTTCTTGGTGATAAACGTGTCATGGCAATCGAAGAAGCGAGGATTGTACATCGCTGTCATCAACCAAGTGAATATGTAGCCATGTATGCATGTTGTGCTCAAGTCATATGGATGAGAACACAACTCAAAGACTATGGTTACGTATTTGACGTAATCCCGATGTATTGCGACAATCGGAGTGCCATTGCAATCTCGTGCAACTTCGATTCGGCCAAAGACTTTCGAAATCAAAGCACGTCGATCTTCGATATCATTTCATCAAGGATCACGTGGAACAGGGTACCGTTGAATTATATTTTGTGGGTACTGAATACCAATTGGCAGATCTGCTCACCAAAGCCTTGCCTACCGCTAGGTTTAATGAGTTGGTCCACCGAATTGGTATGAGGTGTTTGACTCAAGAGGAATTGATGACCTCTCAAAAGCAGTCTTAAAAACACTCAAACACCAAAACCACTTTTGTAAATATTTTTCAAAAACAAAATACAAAAATATAAAACCTGATAAAACAACAAAAATATTCTCCTAATCTATATTTCTTTCAACATTGCAAGTACATTTTTCCACAACACTTTAATCTTTCAAAATTCAGTATTTTTCCGATCAAGTGTTGAGGGGGAGAAAATAATCTATTTAACTGTTTCAAAACATCTGTGTACTTGCATGTTATCTTATCTCGGTTGAATCTTTTACAAATGGTGGTACATTTCCTGGTTCAAAGACACTCCTCGAACTTTAATTAATAACCTTTCATTATTTTCTCAAGTCGAGGGGGAGTGTCGTCAAGTTTCTTTCCTAAAAAATCTTTGTTTGGTAACCAAAATGGAAGTTAAATGGCTCTGTTTGAAAATGGAAAAGGTGGAGGGACTAAAACTGCAAAAACCACAAAGTTATTTTTGATAAAACACCCCACCTAACACTTTCACCTCACATTTATTACCAACACCTAAAAAGATCCTACGCGTAGAAATTGTTTAACAAATCCGTGCATTGGATCAACGATTTGTAAGTGGTTTTATGATCTCAACATGTTTTTAAACATAGGTTTTGATTTTGACACAAATCCAACGGTCAAATCTTGATCTATGCTTGATTTAGTGTCCTACGCGTAAGTGTATGAATGCTAAATCAAGAATGGACGTTTGAGGTTAATAAGATTGTGTCAAAATGTTCCTTTTACATCTATAAACACATGTTCATTACCCAAACATCCCCAGATACACGAATTGATAACTTTCAAACATTAGGGTTCTTAGGTCGAATTGGGTATTTCTAAATGTGAAGTGTTTTGGTCAAAAAGATTGTTGGGTTATGCTCTTGTGTTAGTGAATTGATGATTTCCAAAGTTTATAGCCACCTAAAACACTAATTGGTCATCAATTTGAAATTAGGGTTTAAAGTTCATAAACTTTGGGTATTTTTGATTCTCAAGAAATTAAGTGTTACAACTTGGCTTACATACTCACAACAAGTCTTTAACATACCAGAAAAAGTTTAGTGCATAATCTATGGCTAAAACTCATACGCGTAGATTTAGGGTTTGAACTACGCGTATGTAGTTCTACGCATAACTGTAACATCCACTCTTGTGATGCCATGATTGTTGTTAAAATGAATCTATGTGTTAATAATGATGATATGATGGTTTTATTTCGTGCTTGTTACTTGTGAAAATCGTGAATCAAGGTCATTTTCACTCTCACGATAAGGATTACCCTACGCCGTAGTCTTGTTACGCAGAAGAATAATCTTACGCATAAGCCTACAGCGTAAGGTTCTACAATGGACTACGCTGGCGTATCCCCGTGAAGGATATGCGTGCTTGATGACCTCTCACGATAAGGTCAACTCTTACGAGTAGCCTTACCCGTAAGGTTAATATATGCCTACGCATAAGCTCTACGCATAAGGTCCCCTTTTCCTAATCGCAACACTTCTTACGCCGTAGTTAGATTCTACGGCGTAAGTCTACGCCTAAGCATATATCATTCCTCGCTCACGCATAACTTTGCCTAAACTACGCTTAACCCTGGATTGACCTTCATGATGAATTGTTACTTGTTCAAACTTGTAAATAAACTAATCATATCATCACGAATCCTAAAATGTCACTAATAAACTTAAATCATTTGATATGTTGTGAACAATAAGTGATAAAATAAACTTTAAAACTTAAAGTTAACTAACTCACTAAACATTTCACGACATCATTGACTATTGAACATACAAGTGACTTAGGACTCGAACAATCATTGACACCTGCATACATTCAATAACTAGACAATAAGACCTTCAGTTGACTAACATTATGTCTTTCGATATGTTGGTTCTTTTGGCTAATGTTATTTCGCATCACGACATGGTGAACAAATGAATGTGGATGCACCAAGTCTCTCCATTGCCGATATCTATCCTCATGGCTATCCAATGAAGATAGGAAAGAATAATCTCCGTGTTGACTTTGACACCCTCACTTGCTCTGAATCTTCGTGTTTAATTGCTATTGACATTAAGAGGACTCATCCGTATAACATGCTTTCACACTCGCAATCGCTCCGAGATCTACATCCAACAGCTTCGGAACACTATGGAAAGGGTCAAAGGACAAACTGTGTGGACGGTGACTCAATCACAAACAAGTCACCATTACACTCCGCAGACTTACGGGTCGTTCTCCTAATTCTCGATGTCGATCCAACCAAACTATATGCCACACTGTTTGCCAAGAGCTCACTCTCCAATTCTTAATCAATATCGGTTATGACGAGGCTACGGGAATAATCACCAAGCATTCTCACGTAGAGCTTAAGAGTATTCCTCAACCCCGGAGAACTCTCTACATGATCATCACCAAGTCTCTTTCGTCGCGGCGGTGACTATGAGCAATACCCTAAGCTCATGGAACTGCAAATATTCCGGCATTGGTCAACAAGAAACACATCGCTATCGGCTCGATTTGGGATGACATGATGTCATTTCTCAACAAACTTGGCTCAAAGATTCCCTACATCGGATATACTAAATTGTTGATCCAGAGAGCACTTGGACTTCATCCTGACATTCCCAAGAGGCTCAATGACCCGACAATCACGACATGTTGACGGAACCCATTCTATCTGTCGGCCGAATCAAGGAAACGCCTACAAAGAAACAAGGTGCCGTGCTGCCGATTTCCTTCTAATCAAGATGTCGAAAGCTCGAATCATAAAAAGGTATCCGGAAGCGGATCAGACAAGGCAAAGTTGGTCATCTCGACGAAAAATCTTCATGAACACCTGTAAGGAGAACCAAAAGAGGAAGTGCAGGAAGTGCGGCAAGTACTGTGAGTCAAAGGAAGTTCCCCAAGAGGAACCCTCCTTCAAAGAGGATTGTTCCATCTAAGGAAGCCGCTCCCATCCCAATTCCCAAACACCGAACCCTTGCAAAGAAAGCTTGTGGATGAAAGCTCGAAGGTACTGACACAGATGAAGAGATTACCTTCTGCGAATAGCAACCGTATCCTCCTCCAAAGCCTAAACCTCCAAGTCCAATAGTGAACATGAGGAAAGACTCTGTGCACTGAGTCTTATGATGAAAGCTCAAGAAGAAGAAGAGCTATTGGATCAATCATCTGAAGAAGTTTAAATTAGTTAGACAAATTCAAAAAGCTAAAGAATTTGCAAAAGATCAAATGGGTGGCCCTGGCCAGATCGAGTGGTCTTTCCACTCTTCACCAGTCCTGCGTTAATCAACCCGATAAGGATCCGTGCCACCACTCTTGTGCAGCAACAAACGCTTGTGAAGGAGTCTACCGATCTTAACATTGAGGAACCGAAAAGAATAAGAGCGAAAGAGAAACCGATGAAGAAGCTAAGGAACGCACGAAGAAAAGGCTAAAATCGACATGATGACGAAGAAGATTATGATGACTTTCTTCTCAAGCGATCCAACTCGCTCCAAGGAGGATACTTCGCACCTCCAAAGGACCCGAATCTCCTCATGTCCCTCCTCATCGAGATTCTTCATCTCAATCATCACCACCACCATCAAAAAGATCAACAAAATCATCATCCAAATCTGTGAAGAAACCACCTCGATCTTGGATTTCTCAAGCTCATAAACGGATTAACAAAGCATCAAACAAGTCGAAAAGAAAACGCGCTCTACAAAAGCTAAATTTCTTTGTCTTTGATCACATACAACATATCTGTATGACGAGCATGAAAAGATGAAAGGAGAAAGGAATTTGTTCGAAGTTCATGAAGAAACATCGTAAAAAGGAACTGAACGAAAGGATCGAAGGTTACACTAACAAGTACCTTCGTGATATCGCTCCTAAAGTCCAAAAGGAACCGAGAAGACAAAGAAGAGATCATACTCACAAGTTTCTTCTCGACACTTGCCCCGTGTGACTAGAGAAGTATTTTCCGCACAACTCACCCCTAACATCGTAACATTGGTTAAACATACAATGGCCAAAGAAGCCGATCTCTCGACCGATCACGTTAATCGCTAAACTTGTGATACAAATGTCAAAGCGATCCGAACGCTTACTGCGGATGAAGCTAAATTTTTCGAAAATCTACTTGATTTTCAACTCAGATCATCATGCAAGGAGTCACCCGATCAACCCAAACGACCAAGAGATGACGATGATAAGGATAAGGATTCTCGCACCTAAACGCCGTGAAGCGATCGGTAAATCTACCTCTATGCCACCTCCTCCACCACTCTAACTTCTTCTCAACAAAGTCTCCACCTCGGTCTTCTAATGATAAACCTCGACGATTCCGAAGTTACCACCCCTGACTCAACAAATAGGTGATTACTTTGAGTATACGGGTGGTGACGATGAAGAGGTCCTTGAGCCCCAACAACAACCCACCTCACCCAAACAAGTGCAAGTAAGCCAGATATCATCATCAAGGCCTTCCAAAGAAGAAGAAGACGACTCACTCGAAATGTCGCCTCATGGCTAGATGAAGATAAAACCGAAGAGTTTGAATGGTTCTCCACACTTGTCAATCAAACTCCCTACCTGATGAAGGTCAAGAATTGGTAGACGGTTCTACATTGAGCACGCAAAACTTTTGCAAGAAAAGTTCCATGTGAAGAAAATGACGAATCTGAGTTGAAGCGAATCAAGAATGAAGCATTCCAACTTCTTAAAGACAGCTCGGAAAGCGCCCTCGAGGCCGAATATCATCTTGAGAACATCGCTCGAGCTATGTCTAACGACATGGATTGGCTCAATCCGGAAGCAAACATTGACTTCACACAAAGGGACAACCCTCCATACTACAACGATTGGACCAAACCCCTACCGACCATTGGCCAAACAGACGAACCACGGATTCCCTTCCGATACTTCTTTAACAGACACGGATTTTCTCTACACGGTAGCGATGGTTCGCGAAAATACGCTACATCATTGACTCTTCCATTCCCAGTGCTATTTACTCAAACCGCATAGCTATCGAGGAACGTGCAAATCACTTGTTTTCTGACAACGCGCAAGCATACGACCAAGATGCATTGTATGGGATTCATCATTGGCCTCATGAAGAATCTACTACGTAAGCTACCCGGTTCTAAGTCTCAACATGCAATGTATAGTTCTAAGGACATCGTGGCCATCAAACACATTGATCTCAAGTCTAAGTGGGACTACACATTCTTAAAGAATATCATAGTCAAACGACAAGATGAACAGACTATGGATTCTCGAGGTGACTTTGAGAACTTGTCCCTCAACGACATCGAAGACATGTACCTTGCCAAAGTAGTCGTATGAGACAATTCTCGACCAAGTTCAACGTGAATTTATCAAGTCGGCTTCTCATCTTCATTAGACGCATCGTGATCAAAGAACGCGGTTGAAGATATCCGATGGTCGTTGAATCTTATCGACGCTGTCAACCTCTCCTCCAACGCTTACTCTTCCCGATCTCAATCGCCTACCTCAATATACGCTCATCGGCAAACCTTTCGGAGTTGTTTACCGCAGTGAACTTCAAAGAAACTGCTTAATGGCGTGTAGTGATCTTCGAAATTCGGGATCATACTTTGAAGCTGGTTAGGGACGGATTAGCGTCTGTGTTGAAGGATATACGCTGAAAGTTCGGTCTCCTAGCTGAATCTCGTGAAAGGCGGGATGTGAGAAGGATCATCACCATGATTGATGAACGGTTGTTCAAGGATCGATTCGGCCCGCAGCGATTGGAGAGCTATGTTGGTAGTCGACCCAGAGAAACATCACCGCTTTCAACGCCTCAGGCGCACTCACAGGAATATCACCGCAATTCCCTGGTACCCCTTGAATTGTTTCCTTCATATCATTTTGGATGCTTGATTAAATATGTCATTGGCTTGTGCACACATAACAGTGTACAACCCGTAATTGTCAATAAAGGACCCGCGTGGTAGTGCGCTTGTGCCACAATCCTTATTAAAAGGAGCGAAAGCTTCTTACTTTTGAGTAAAACCTATCAAACCTTTCACTTTTCAAGGTTTTGCTCAAAAGAACAAGTACTTTCCTTATGATTTTCAAAACCTCAACCGCTTATATCACTCATTGAGGGGGAGTACTTGATTCAAAACTTTGTTCACAAATTGTTCACGATGGTCATTCTTCCCGCAACACTCGAAATGGTCATATTTATTCTCAAACGTTTTCAAAAATAACACTTTAATATGCCATTTTTGAGGGGAGAAAATTGTGTGATAAGAAATATGTTGTACAAAATGCAAATGAATCTGGTATTACCTCGGACTTAACCAATTTGACGGTACTAAACTGTTAGTAACTCGACTTGTCTCCGACGGAATGAATTCGTAATCGACATTTATCAACGTACAATTGAACAAGTAAAACGGAGTTGTTGAAAGATCGAAACCAATGTTAGTGGAAGCCGCAAGAACAATGTTAATCAATGCTAAACTCCCAGTTACTTGTGGGCGAAAGAATTTGTATCTACGCATGCTATACTCAAAACCGCTCTATGATTACAAAACGCTACAACAAAACACCTTTCGAGCTTGTCCACAATGAAAAAAGCCGAACCTCAAACACTTTCATGTCTTTGGATCTCTTTGCTATCCGAATAATGATCGTGATGACTTTGGAAAGCTCAAAGCCAAAGCTGACATTGGAGTTTTTATTGGATATTGTGATAATTCTAAAGGTTTCTGAATCTGGAATCGTCGAACAAAGGAGGTTATGGAAACGATTCATGATCATTTTGATGAACTCACGGAATGGCTTATGGGTATAGACTTGGAACCCGGTCACAACCGCAAACTTCCCTCAAACCCCATCATCACCTGATCAAAGCCCCAGCCTTTACTCAACCAACAAATGGAAAGGCTATTTGCTCTGGCTGACGCGATATTGATGAACGTGTCTCGGTGTATCCGCATGCTTTCCCGCCAATTTGCCCTTTGATATTACTCTTATACTGATACACTGCTGCAACAACTCTCGTTGAGGCAAGCACCACCGGTTGACTCCAACACAACAGGTTGAACAATCCGCTTCCAACAATGATGAACCGGCCGATGATGTTCATGCGGATGAAGTACCCCACCGCATAATTTGATCCAAATGCTTCTTTAACCCGTTTGCTAATGAGACTGCTACACCGGATGTCGCAGAATCTTCAACAAGCCATTTGAATCCTCAAAATCTGCACAATGTATACCAACATCAACCTCTACACATCGATGGATGAAAGACCATCCTCTGGAAAATATTATTGGCAACCGAATCAACCAGTCGTTACGAGACAACGTCTTCACTCAGACGGTGAACATTGCATTTATGCACTCAGCTTCTTCCATCGAGCCTAAAAGCATTAAAGACGCAATGACCAAAGACAACTGGATTGAATCCATGCAGGAAGAACTCAACCAATTCAAACGTCTTGAAGTATGGGAACCGGTTGAAAGACCAACAGGGGTCTACGTCATTGGTCTCAAATGGATTTGGAAGAACAAATTGATCTTTGAAGGGAACGTTATCCGAAACAAGTCACGCCTAGTTGCTAAGGGTTATCATCGGAAGAGGTATAGATTTTGAAGAATCATTGCTCCGGTTGCTCGCCTTGAGGTCGGATATTTCTTGCGTTCGCTCCATATGAATATGACAGTCTTTGAATGGATGTCAAAACCGCTGCTTCTAAATGGACAACTAACAGAAACGGTTTATGTCAGCCAACCAGAAGGATTCGTTGATCCCGCGTTCCCAAACCATGTCTACAAACTAACAAAGCTCAGTATGGTCTCAAACAAGCTCCTGCATGGTACGACAAGCTATCATCTTTTCTCATTGCCACAATTTCACCAAAGGTTGGTCGACCCTACTCTTTTATACAATATCACGGGACACACATCTTAATTGTTCAAATTTACGTGGATGACATCATTTTGGGTCAACACATAAAAAGTACTCAATCGCTTTTGCAAAACTAATGAAGAAAATTTTGAAATGTCCATGATGGGTGAACTTACGTTCTTTCTAGGACTGCAAGTTAATCAATCACCCCGTGGTATTTTCTTGAGTCAGTCCAAATATGCCCTTGAGTTGTTAAACAAATTTGGAATGAAAACACCTGACACCTATGCCACACCCATGGCTCATACCAAGAAGCTAGACGCTGATTTACATGGAAATTGGTGGACCCTACCAAATACCGTAGTATCATTAGGTCTCTCGTATCTAACAGCTAGCGACGACATATTGTTTTTGCCGTATATCTATGCTCCGTTATCGGCCACGACCAATGAAACCCACCTCTCTGAGGCAAAAGAATCCTCCGATACATCAGGGAACCATTAATTTAGGGATCCGTATCCGGGATTACCGTTTTGAACTAATTGCTTTTTCCTAAGGATGCTTACCATTCAGGAAAATACCTGAGCTTTACAATTTTTGTGATAAACTGGTGTCATGGCAATCGAAGAAGCAGGATTGTACATCGCCGTCCTCAACCGAAGCAGAATATGTAGCCATGTCCGCTGTTTGTGCTCAAGTCATTTGGATGAGAACACAACTCAAAGACTATGGTTCGACGTAAATCTCGATGTCTCATGGCGACTGCGAGTGCTATAGCTATCGCGTTCAAAGATTCGAAATCAAAGCACATCGATCTTCGATATCATTTCATCAAGGACCATGTGGAACGAGTGTACAGTTGAATTATAATTCGTGGGTACAGAATACCAATTGGCAGATCTACTCACCAAAGCCTTGCCTCCCGCTAGGTTTAATGAGTTGGTCCACCGGATTGGTATGAGGTGTTTGACTCAAGAGGAACTGGATGACCTCCTAAAACAGTCTTAAAAACCTGTCAAACACCAAAATCTCTTTTGTAAATATTTTTCAAAAACAAAATACAAAAATATAAAACCTGATAAAACAACAAAAATATTCTTCTATCTATTTTTTCTTTCAACATGGCAAGTACATTTCTTCCGTTAACACTCTAATCTTTCAAAATTCAGTATTTTTCCGATCAAGTGTTGAGGGGGAGAAAATTAATTCTTAACTGTTTCAAAATATCATTGTACTTGCATGTTACCTTATAACGGTTGATTCTTTATCAATGGTGGTAAATTTTCTGGCTCAAATGACACTCCTCGGACTAAAATCTATAACCATTCATTATTTCTTAAGTCGAGGGGGAGTGTCGTCAAAGTTATTTCCAAATATTCTTCGTTGGGTAACCAAAATGGAAGTTAAGAGGCTTTGGTTGAAAATGGAAAAGGTGGAGGGACTAAAACTTCCAAAAACTCAAACTATCTTTTAATAAAACTCCCTCACCTAACCTTTCACCTCACATTTATTACTCATAACCAAACTAATCCTACGCACGAAAATCGTTCTACAAATCCGTGTTTTTGATCATCATATTGTAAGTGTTTTCATAATCTAAACGTAATTACAAGCAAGAGTTTTGATTTTTATACAAATCCAACGGCTAAAACGTGAGATATGAGTGATTATGTGTTCTACGCATAAGCGTATGAACACACAATCATTGGTGTGTGTTTGTGGTTAAAATAAGTGTGTTAAAACGTTTCAATTACATCAATGATACTATGTTTATCCTCAAAATCCACCCAGAAACACGAATTGATGGTTTTTTAAAATTTAGGGTTCATGAGTCGGTTTGGGTATTTTCAAATGTGAATGTTTTTGGTCAAAAAGATTGTTGTGTGATGTTGTTATCATGGTGAATTGATGATATCCAGGCTTTAAAACAACCCAGAAACACTAATTGATTGTAAATTAGAAATTAGGGTTTAATGTTCTTCGCTTTTGGGTATTTTTGATTCATTCAGAGTTTGATGTTAAAACTTGGTTAATACACTCACATGACATCTAAAAACCACCAGAAAAACTTTGGTGTAATTTCTATGGCTAAAATTCTTAAGCGTAATCTATGAACTATTAGGGTTTTGGTTTACGCGTATCGTATAATGAGTTTCATGCCATGATCTGTTTTAGAATGAATGTTAATGTGAATATTGAAGTTATGATGATGTTATTTCAGGTTTGCTACACGTATAAATCAGAAGCAAGGTTGTTAGTTAACTACGCATAAGGATCACCTTACGCGTAGCAAATTATCGCGTGGAAGTGTCTTACGGCGTGGCGTTCTGTAAAGGTTCTACAAAGGACTCTGGCGGTATCTGTGAAGAGATATGCGTATGTGAAACCTCGCATAAAGGTCTACTCTTATGAGTAAGCCTTAAAGCGTAAGGTTTTATATCGCCTCTGGCGTAAGCTTTACGCATAAGGGCCCTTTTTCCTACAGCGTAATGTTTCTTGCGTAAGTAGAATCCACGCATAAGCTTGCGTCTATAACGATAACATAAACTTCGCTCTGTTCGCATAAGCTACCATTTCTACACCTAAGCCTTGATCAAACCTTCATTATGAATTGTTCGCAGCGTGCAAACTTGTAAATAACAAAATCATAACGTCACGAATCCAATAATGTCACTAATAAACTTAGCGTTTAATATGTTGTGAACTATAAGTGATAACATAAACTTTAAAACTTAAAGTTAACTAACTCATGAAACTTATCCACGGCGTCATTGGACTATTGAACAAACAAGTGACTTTGAACTCGTAACTATCATTGACATTGCACATTCAATAATTAACAATAAAACCTTACGTTGACTAACATTATGTCTTTCGATATGTTGGTTCTTTTGGCTAATGTTATTTGAATCATGGGCAGCACCAATGAATGTGGATACACGGATGTTCTCACAATTGCGATATCTTCCTAAATGGCTATCAGGAAGATTGGAAAGAACACACCGGTTGACTTTGAAACCCTCACATGCTGAATCTTCTGCTTAATTGCTATGGATATTCTAAAGAATCATCCCTACGAACATCACTCTGCTTCTAGGTGCGATCTACATTCATGAGTTCACGGAACTCAATGCAAAGGATCAAGGTCAAAGTCTTGGTGGCGGTGGCGGCTCAATCACAAACAAATCACCGTCACACATGCAGTCTAAGAACATTCTTCTCATCCCACAATCGAACCAACGAACTTCTGTACCTGGCGGAAGAGCAGTTTTGCAATTCTTGATTTATATTGGCTATGATGAAGCTTCAGGAAGTATTACTAACATGTGGAGCTTAAGAACATTCCTCAACCATGGAGAACTCTCTACATCATCATTACCAAATGCTGTAATGCAGTGCATAGTGGCTATGAGCATCCCAAGCTCATGGAACTGCAAATTTTCTTGTCATTAATCAACATGAAGCACATCAAACTTGGCTCTCTGATATGGGATGACATGATGTCATTTCTCAAAAAACTTGGCTCAAAGATTCCCTATGTCAGATACACTAAAGCTGATTGCCCGAGTCGGAGAGCACTTGGTCTTCATCACGGAAATTCCCAGAGGCTCAATGACACCGGAAATCCGCGACATGTTGGTGAGCCTGTATTTTAACCGTAAGAATCAAGGAATGCGTCAACAAAGAAGCAGGGTTTATTTACGATCACCTTACATGCAGCCGAAATCAAGCTCTACATGAAGGTATGCGGAAGCTTGATGAAGAGCAAAGTTGGTCATCTTGATGAGAAACCTTACGGGACACCCACAGAGGAAAACGAGGAGAGGAAGTGCGGGGAAGTCTTGCTTGAGAATCGAAGAAGTTCCCGAAAGGAATCCTCGAAAAGGCGGTTCCGGAAAGCTATTCTATTCCATTCAAAGCCAAAACATAAAAATAGCTTGTGGCTGCGAGAAGATACACAATCGGGACGAAGAGTCTTCTACTCTGAATGCTGCAGACGAAACACCTCCTTGTTAGCAAAACCTCTAGTCACCAGCTATTCAAGGAAAAGGAAGACTCAGTACTTGTGACTTATGAAAAGCTGGATGAAGAGCCCTTTGGATACATCATACGAGGAAGAAGTTTAAGATCATTAGACTCCAACAAAAAAGCTAAAATTTGAACAAGATCAAATCGTGGCCGGGAGGGTCAAGTGGTGGTGTCCACTCTTCCTCATTCGATCTGTTAATCAAGCCGATAAGGGATCACGGTGCCACCACTCTTGTGCACCTTGAAAAATTGTGGAAGAATCTATTGATTATGAGTTTGAGGAACGGCGAGAAGTCGAAGATGATAAAGATGTTGATTAATGATACGTTTATACGGATAGTCCTTCACACTCAAAGAAGGAAACTTACGGAACCACCAAGGACCCGAGTCTCCTCACATCTCATCATCATCCAGTTCATCATCTCACTCCTCACCACCGCCATCAAAGAACAACGAGATCCACATCGGTCATTGAAGAAGCCACTCCATCTTGGATTTCTCAATCTAAGAATCGAATCGTTAAAATTTTGTCAAGCGAGTGAAAGAAAGACATTCTCTATAGAAAGATGAATTTCCTTGCGACCAAATACTTCTTCCCTACGATGAGAAGGACAAGATACAAGTTGAAAGGAATACATTCAGAAGCTCATGCAAGATGATCTTCAAGGAAAATGGATGAAATGATCAGTACACTCATCGATTACCTTCTTGACATTGTTCCTAAAAGTTACAAAGGAATTGTTCACCAAACAACTCTATCGAAATCTACTTCATCGGCCAAGCGGAGACTATGAAATCAACACCAATGCGTGAACATCAATCCTGTTGATCCATAATCTTCTCGAATCTTGATTTAGTTGACCATTTGGTAGCTCAAATGTCCAAGCGATCGCAACACTTGCCTCTCACCGGTAAATTGCTTAAAGCATTGTGGAATATCAACTCAAATCGACATCTGATAGAAAGGCTGAAAGGCGAAGCGTCAAGAGGCGATGACAAGGATAAGGATAAAGACAGCAAGCCTGGCAGAAGAGTGCGGTGAATCATCTTCTATGCAACCTCCACCCCAGCGGACTCGGCACAACAAAGGTCTCTTCCTGCGTTCTTCTCTTGAAAAACCTCAGGATTCTTAAAGCACCACGGACTTCGAAGCCGGTGATCACTTTGAATATCTGGTGGTGGCGATGAAATTTCATGAGCCCCCAACAACCACCTCTTCCGACAAAAGTCTGAGAAACGGAATCCTCATCTAGGCCTAAGAAAAAGAAGAAGAGTGACATCCTATCATGGCTAGATGAAGATAACCGCAGAGGAATTTGAATGGTTTTCTACTCTTGTTAATTCCACTCCCTACCAGTGAAGGTCAAGGTTATAGAATGTAGTACATTGGAGCATCTTGAAACCTTTTGCCAAGAAAAATTCCGTGTGAAAAAAGATGGCCAATCGAGTTGAAGCTAATCAAGAATGAAGCATTTCAACTTCTAAAGAACAGCTCGAGGAAAGTGCAATTAAAGTTGAGTATCACCTTGATAATATTGCACGAGCTATGCCTAACAACATGGATTGGCTCAACCGGAAGCAAACATCGACTTCACCAAGCGGACAACCCTCCATATTACCTGATTGAATTACAATCTACCAACAATGGCCAGCCGGATGACCCTAGGATCCCATTCGATATTTCTTCAACAAAGACTTGGATTTTCTTCTACAGTGCGGCGATGGTTCAAGGAAATCGCTACATCTTTGACACTTCCATTCCGTGACTATATACTCTAATGCATAGCCATCGAAGAAGAGCTAACCACATGTTCTCGAACAAAGTGGAAGAGTATGGCCGTGATGCAATGTATGGGATTCACCATTGGCGAACGCCGAAGAATCTACTGGTGCCGAGGTTCAAAAGTCTCAACATGAAGTGTTGGTTACTAAGAGTATCGTTGCCATCAAACCACGTTGACCTTTCGTCAAATGGGACTACACTTTTCTCCAAATATTGTGGTTAAAGGCAAGGCGAAAGGGATTATGCATTCTCTGAAGCCGACTTTGAGTTTGTCTCGGCTGACATTGAAGACATGTACCTTGCCAAAGTCTGCAGTGCGTATGAGACAATTTTCAGCGAAGTTCAATGTGAATTCATCAAGTGGTTGCTCATCTTCATCGGGCGCATAGTCATCAAGAGCGTGTAGAAGATCTCCGACGGTTGAATCTTATCAGGACCGTGTAGCTTCACTCCACCTTAGCTTGATCTTCTGACATCAACCAGCTTTCACAATATACACTCATCGACAAACCATTGGCATCGTTTACGTAGTGAACTTCATGAAATTGCTTAATGGCGTGTAGAGATCTTCACAAATTTGGGGATCACACTTTGAAGATGGTTAGGGACGGATTGGCTTATAGGTTGAAGGATATACATCAAAAGATTGGGTCTCCTAGCGATGGAATTCACCGAGATCAAAGGGATGTGAAGAGATCATCACGATGATTGATGAGCGGTTGTATCGAAGGGATCGGTTGAGAACATTAAAGCTTTGTGTGTAAGTGCGACCGGCATTAACATCACCGGCTATCAACGCCCAATGCACTCAGCAGCATCCTTTGGACTTCTGGTACCTTGAGGCTGCTTCTTTAATTACATTTGGATGTGTGATTTATTATGTCTATGGCTTGTGCACACATATGATGTACAACCCGTAATTGTCAGAAAAGGACCTGTGGTGCGGCTTGATGCCCAATCCTTAAAAAGGAGAAGCTATCACCTTTGAGTAAAACCTATCAAACCTTTCACTTTTCAAGGTTTTGCTCAAAGAACAAGTACTTTCCCTTATGATTTTCAAAACCTCAACCGTTTATATCACTTGTTGAGGGGGTATTTGATTTAAAACTTTGTTCACCAAATGTTCTTTGTGTCACTCTTTCGCTGACTTTTTCGAAATGGTCATATTTGTTCTCAACTTTTCAAAAATAACATTTTATATGCCATTTTGAGGGGGAGAAAATTATGTGATAAGAAATATGTTGTGTAAATGCAAATGAATCTTTGTGCTATAGACTTAACCAAGATTGTGATACGCTTATTGTAACTTCGAAAAGACTTGTGGGGCGGGTAATAATTTCAAGCTAGTTAAGCTAGTGATGTAGCGTGTCACCATGAGGACTTGTCGAGTAGAATGTATCATTCGAGATACTCTTATTAGACATGAACTCGACCGGTTTGACAACCTTTCGAGGTTTGTCTACAACTTCAAGGTAGTTATTAGAGCTAGTTATCACCTAAAAGTGACAATGTTAACTCTTTAACTATGCACGTAACCTGTGTCATGCCATGAGATTGTCTATCTTGAGTGGATCAATTCAAAAAGTGCGCGCTCTTTCCTCACTGTGCAAATATCCGTTAAAACTCTTAAGCACATGTGGAGGGGGAGTATTTATGCAAAATATTATCTCAACAGTGGTACAAAATGTTTTTCATTCACAAACACTGCGTAAGATTTTTCATGTAAATGGTTTTATGGCAACATAGGTTAGTCATGGAGTTATAAGGTGTTTAAGGTTAGGAATAACCGTCCTATGATCCGCCAGAGCCGGAGGGATCTACCCAAGGACATCACAAATAGTTAGAATTTAGAAGTCCTTAGGTATGATTGTAAAAAGGAGAAAATGAGAATGGGAGAAAGAAGGAGTTGAAGAATCAAAAAGAAATGCAAAAGGGTGAAAAATAGCCCTCAGATTATTCAACTTAGAAATGATACGGGTTCAATTCATATACTCTTGGTTGTCACTTGATGGCCGGTATTGAAGATTAAAAGTCGTCATGAACCCAGTGGCGCAATGCACTAAACATTAGCTTAGCTCAAGTTTCTCCAACGAAGCTTGTTTCATTCTCACAGGGAACCCTACATAATCTATCGGCTTTCTCTTAGAGATTAATGATATTGAAGAAGGAGACCCTCTCCCTAGTCTCCGCGTAGGAAAACCAAAATGCACTATTGAGTCTAGAGCCACGAGATTCATCAAAAGATCTCTTAGGTTTTACTTGACATTTCATCACTTGATGTTCAAATAAGAACATGGTGGTACATTATCGAGTCCCTTCCGATCTGCTTAATCTGTGAACATTTATGAGAGGTTCACATCTGTGATCCTCCGGTGATTGAATGGAATCACCTGCGGGGTCAACATCAAACGACCGGCCCAGTCGATTCGCTCCAGTGGATTGCGGCGTGGTGTCTCAAGCGGTCTACGATGCGTGAGGTGATGCCGGTTGTACCTCGGCTGACTCATCTGAGAAGCTGCCGGATGTACTTGATTTTATCAGCGTTATCTCACTGTGGGACTCGGTTCAGGAGCGGACTTTGAGTGAGTTGTGTTTCACACTATGTTGTTAACACTCAGTTCAAACTTGTAAGTCTGAGAATCCGCTTATCTAACCGTTTCATGTTTCTTCTTATGGAAGCTCTGGGCGGAATGATCGTCTGATTCTTCTCATGCTCGCCGGCATCTTCACTAATGGAAGTTCTATCTTAAAGCAACACAAAAGTCAGAATGATTCTTCGTCAAATCAAAGAATCTACAAAGTTAAAGACTTAAAACTTCATCGATCTTGATATCCAACGTCAAAGAGCGTGTGAGCATGTTGAAGAATGATGTGGAACCTTTGGGCGATGAAGCCGAACTGAGGGACTTGATCTGAACAACAACAACATACTATCACTACCATCACAAAGAACAATGAACAAAGAACAATGTTAATGATGACGTCAAAGCGAATTGTTTAAAGAAAACAATTTCTCTACTGAGGGAATTGTTGAATCAAAGCGATTCTTCTCACAAGAAAGAATGTTAGAAGCGATCAAAGCTACTATTACACCAGCACCTTAGTTTACATTC
>OU343219.1:216002509-216057734 GCA_910596185.1 Chrysanthemum makinoi | reverse complement strand
GTAATCAAATGATGTTATGACCAATTTATAGTATCATGGTTAAGTGTAGTTCTTAAAAATTTAGATGCTACGGTAATGATATTTTCCTTGACCCATTATAGGTATTTTTGAAGTAACGGTTTCTTTTATCAACTTTAACAAAAAATGTTTTGTTTGTCATATTCATATATCTAATGAGCCGATATTAGCCATTTATTTTTCATTAAAAAAAAAACTATTTTTCACTTTTTTTAAAAAACAAACATATCTTGCGAACGCTAAATTTTCAAGCTACGAAAAATACACTATTTAATTTAATTAAATTATAGATATTTACTTCCTATATATATTTTTTTCAAAATTTCCAACGATAAAAATCACATGTGATTCCAAAAAATCACATGTGATTTCTCCCAATCACATGTGATATCTTTAGGCGAAAATTTTGAAAAAAAAAAAAAAAAAAAAATGTCGAAAGTATATAAAAGTGCAATATTTATAGATAGATAATTTAAATCTCGTCGCGATGGTATGACTTTTTTCGCATAACAATTCACGGTTTGCGAGATATTTAATTTTTTAAAAATTGGTGAAAGTTTACTTTTTTGTTTTAATCAAAAAATAAATCGACACAATTGGTTCATTGGATATACGACAAATATTTATGCTGATCTTTTCTCTTTGTTTGTATACCACCGTGTTCTGATTCTTCTTTTGCTACGTTTTTTAAGGTGCTAAATTTAAAGAACATGGGAAGGGATGAGGTTTCCTTGTGAGGTGAAGTCTTTTTTATGACTTAGATGAACGTGAAAATCACGGTATTTTCGTGACCATTAATCTCTTCCCAAACCATCCTAAGATATACCGGATGAGGTTTGAACCTATGACATCTTTGAGGTGCTATATTTCTTTACATTTTGTTTAGTTTAATTTGATTGTACCTTCCTTAACATAATTTAGTATCTAGATTTGCGCGTTGCGGCGTCGGGTTTTTGAAATAAAAGTTTTTGGTGAATCATGTATTTTAGTTTATTATATTTTTTTTGAAAATTTCAACTCCATAACTAATAACAATGTTTTTCATTATACAATTGTGATAATTAATATTAGAGGTGCCTACTTTAATAACATAAGCCTGTTTGGCCCGTGTCCGTTTAGCCCGTTAATTTTCAGTATGGGATCCTGTTTTAGACTTTTTAAAGCGATTCGTATAACATGAGCCCGTTCGGCCCGTGCCCGTTCGGGCTTGAATATTTCTATAATGTGCTTCATTATTTGTATTAGTGACATTAATACAGGAATTATGTTTAAGTTGCTTGTACAATATGCTTGATAATTTGTATTTTTTATGTAAGGGGTATTTTAATAACTGCATTAATTGTATTTATTCACCATTTAATTAATTGACTATATTAAAATAATGACTATATTAATAGTATTAAAGTAGTGTATTATGGTTTTAGTAAGACTTTTGTTTTGTCTTTTAAATGTGTACATTAAAGTAGTGTACATTATGCTTCGTGTCTTGTAAGCTATTAAATTTCTATAATAAGCAAGTTAAATTTTTAAGTATTTTTATTTAAAAAAAACCTAAATGCTTTATAAGATAGTATGATAATATAATAAGGGTGAAAGGGAGAGTTTTTAGAAGATATTTGTTTAAGCACTTGGGCTTAATTTATTATTAGTTAATAGGCTTACCTCATTTATATTTTGTATCTAGAATAATATTTAAGGATCATATATTGTAATTGATGTGTTAATGAATGACAAGTAAAATTACTAACTTTAGATGATATCAGGCGATAAAACATTAAATATGTGAAAAATTAGAATGGGTTTGATTGTACAATAAATTGCACTACCAGCTCATGATGAGATCAAAGGTATGAGGGTGTATGTTCAAGCCAAGATTGTCTTTCACCTGAGAATAAGAAATACGAAGACACTACGTTAAGCAATTACGCAGGGTTGGACCTCTGAACCACCTCCCGCGGAGAGTAAGTATGAGTTATGGTTGTATAAGTGTGTGTAAGTAAAGAGATGAGTGTTGAATCAGCTTTCCATAATCCATTGCCTGCCTAACCTATTTATAGTGGAAGAAATAGGATTAGGGGCACCTCTCGGAATGTCGGAGAACATGGGCGCCCTGTTGTGGGTACCCGCTACTTAGTGACCCACGTTTCAAACTTTGGGAAGCCGGAGAGAGGGAGATCGTGGGTTTGACCAAGTCAGGAGGTTCTCCTATCCATTACTCCTTCGTCAACCTTACCCCAAAGGGCTTAGGGCTTCGAATGGCGATTCCCGTGTAACCTTCGCATAATAATGGTTTGACACCTATGAATATTCGAGACCTAACTTGGGCCTTCGAATAGAAGTTTACATGTCTCAAGGAGTGTCCTTCGTCAGTTCGGAGGTACATCATCAAGCCCCCAATCGAAAGTGATGCATATGAGCGAGGAGGCATTGCTTTCGACTTCATCCCCGCTAAGAAAATGTCCTCTCGCTGCAGCTTATCATTTATAGGATAACATATGCCTAACTATGCATTTAATGCCAACTAATCTCTCTAGCTGCCCGCTACAGTAATCACAAATCCCCACTTTACCCGGTGTCCAAAAAGACTTTTTTAAAATTTTAAAATGTTTGAAATTCGGATAAGAGTTAATCCCATGGACATGTGTGCGGTGTAAAAATTGGTGACAAATAGTATTTAAGGGAAAATAGTTGAAACCCTAAAACATTTTACTCCCTCCGTCTTCTTCTTCACGCTAAAAACTTTTGACGCCCACCACCAAACCAAAGGTAAATAACCTTGCTTGTAGTTTAAAATAGCTATGGATTCAAAGTTCATTATTAAGCAGCAAAAATGTACCTTAACTGTGAAAGAATTACACGACCATCTAGCTGATTACCCGATCCCACCAGAGTTTAAAATCATGTTGCCCAAGTCTAATCATGGTATCTTTGATGCTCCCAAAGGTTTCGTAGGGCTATACACTCATTCTTTTAGCCATTCCAACCTTAGGATTCCACTTCACCCGCTTATTTTAGAGTTAATGCAATATTACAAGGTGCATATCTCTAGGTTCAACCCGTTTGGTTTAGCTAAACTAACCACATTCATAGTAATGTGTAAAGCATATGGCTATGAACCAACTCTTAAGGTGTTAAGGGGTTTTTTGAATTTGTATCCTGGGGGTAACTGGTTAACTTTGGCTAGAAGACCTGAAGGAGATGTGCCAAATCTGTTTGCAAGGGTGTATACCAACATAACAGCTTGGAAGGGCAGTTTTTTCTATGTGCATAACGCTATTATTTTACCCAACTATCCAGAGTTGTTGAGTAAGGAGTACATGTTTGATGCAAAACGATACAATGACCCCTTGCCATATGAGGTGCAAAGGGATCCATGCTATCACGGCTATTAGATATCCCAAATGTGCAAGTGTTCCCCGAGCCAATCTTGTACATGGCTGGATTGCCCAGCCGAGGGTCTCCCACCAAGCATGTTATCATATATCATGGACAAAGTATGTTTTTCTACTTTTATTTAAGTAGGGCCAATGTAGCAATCGATATTTATTTTTCTTCCTTCTTTTTGCGTAAATGTCATTCGAGAACTTCATGTACCAAGACCTTGATGAAGACTTGAACTTCATGCCCGAGAAAGTGAAGAGTCCTACGGTGTTGGTCACCTTCCATCTGTCAACAACAATGATGTAGACACTCCAAGAACGGAGCCTATTGCCTCGCACCCCCAAGCAGCGTTGGAGGGTCCTTCCCAATTGTTGAGAACCTGGCGATTCTGGACGATCTTGCGGGAGGAGATGTCCAAATCACGGCTCCACGGGATAGCCGCGATTGAAGAGAGCGGAAGGAACAACTAGCAAGGCGATCAAGTCTACAAACAAGAGGAAATCTCCTCCCGCCTCTGGATCCAGTGGGCATGCATGAAGAGCCGTCGAGGGCAAGAATATGTTAAGTCTCTTTTGAGATGCCGGATGAGATCTGTGGAGATGCATGGTAAGCAATGTCCCTTTATAAAATATATGAATTGATAATCATGGTAACTAATCAACTTGTGCATTGTATTGGTCGAGGTCAGAATGTAAGGAGCTTCCCAACGCTTTGTCTTGCCACCGTATTGTGGATCATGTTACCCCTACAAATGGAAAGGATTGCTGGACAACATGTCTATAGAAGGGGTTTGTGATCTACACGACAAGAGTGTGGCTAGGCAGGCAGTGTTGGACAACCATTTAAATGGTCGAACCAGGGAACTACTCAGGGCTGTTACCAAGGCGATACAAGAGATAGATGTCATGCTTGAGAGAGAGAAGCACAAGGATCAAGAGTATGCCAAGCTAGAGGCTAAATGTGACGAGATTGAGAGGGATGTTGAGAAGAATCCACTCGTCCAAGACCTTCGTGAGAAGATAGCCGAATTGACAACTGAATGTGGCAAAGCTCAAGTTGGAAAAGGCTAAGGTTGTTAGCCTAACCGGGTCGAATGCTGTACTGAGGCGAAGTGTTCTAGTTTGGAAAGTGAGAGGGCTGGGCTTGAGGTGGAAGTGAAGTTAAGGGAGGAGGTTGACGGCTTGGTGATGAGGTACAAGATGCTGCAAAAGGACTGGGCGGAGGTCGTGTTCAAGGTGGTGCCATACATAGCCATGGAGCTATATCATAGTGACGAGTTGGGAGTTGCAATGTGGAAGGTCATCAAAGCGTCATCTTCCATGGACGGTGCTTAGCTTTGGGAGCTGCAAATGAAAAACCCGTAGACCTCTCCAAAATTGAGTGCTACCGTCCCTCGTCGAAGGCAGAATATGAAGATGCAGGAAATGCATTTGCAAATGCAGAGTACCCCTTCCTGGCCTGAAGCTACCAAAGACCCCATGGCACCTCCGGGAAGACCTCTCAAAGAAGCCACTAAAGATCAAGCCTGCGACTTACCAAGAAGACGGTTTCACCAAGCCTGCCTCTCGCCTAACCATCTCCATCTCCTCCTGTGAGTGAAGGTTGCCATGTTGGCAGTGATTTGGTTCCAAGGGTGGCATGTACCCTTGCTAAGACAATTTCATTTTTATTTATGATGTGTATCTGGTTCCTCAAACAATTTAATATATGTGATGTATGGCCTAGGCCAAAGACAACTTAAATGGGGTTTCGGCTCCATATTCAGGTATAAGGGCATTAGCCCTCATTTTGAATGACATGGTGTGGGAGAGTATCCCTACACACTTAGCTATTTTTTTTTGTCTTGTGACTTCTCTTACGCCATTTTTCCAACGCTTAATTTTTACAACCTAAGGTTAAACAACCTCATTGTGTGTAAATTTCAACACCAAGAATATAATGAACAATTTTGATTACCCACTAAGCTATCTCAAACCTCTAACCATAACCCCACCAAACTACTAGGAGAGTTAATGTGAATATTTTAATAGGCTTAGTAACGAAAGGCTGTTACGCCATATGCCTTTTATTCGACATTGAAACTCATAAACGACTTGGTTGAACAAATCTTTGTGTTTAAGAAACGGCCAAGAGATTTGTGGATAATGTCTTATTCATCATTGAATTGGTAGAGAGGATTACATCATTCTTGAAATGAAAACTAAGACAACTACCAATAATGTATGCTTTCCCATGAGAAGCTTCTAATTACAAGAATGAAAAAGTAAAAATACTCTAAACATAGAACTTTCGGATGTTCGTACCATTCATGTCTTGTCAATATTCCCTGCCCACGTAGGGTACTTCCCAAGTAGGTCCCGCTTCCCGTATTCTCGCTTTGCTTGCACTGTTGAGGCGTAGCACGTATTCCCAGTGCTTGAAGGTGGAAGGCCCGACCTTTGTTGTAGTAGCCTTCGATCTTATGCTTGTGCATGGCTTCTCGGATGGAGGCTATCTCTCGTCTTTCTTCTAGTAGATCAAGGTTCTCCCTGATCTTTTCATCATTTTGGGAGGCATCATACGTTGCCACCGCCTCCGTATGCACACTTAGTTCCGAAGGGATGACCGCTTTTATTCCGTATATTAGGCTGAAGGGTGTTTCACCATTGCTTGACTTAGGGTGTGTCCTATGAGCCCACAGTAGTTGAGGGAGCTCGTCCACCCACCCGTGATGTGTTCGTCCTAGCCTTTTCTCAATCCCTTTGATGATGTCTCTGTTTGTAACCTCCACCAATCCGTTACCTTGTGGATGGTAGACGGATGTCCAAGACTGCTTTATGTTGAGCCCTTGACAGAAGTCATAGAAGACTCTTTCAGCAAATTGCTTTCCATTGTCGGACATGATGATGGGCACCTGACCTACACACAATGTGCTCCCACACAAACTTCTCGACTGTCTCCCGAATAGAGGCTAAGGGTTTAGCCTATACCCACTTGGTAAAGTACTCAATTGCCACCAAAGAAGAATTTGACTCCTCCAGAGCCACATGCATAGGTCCTACGATATCAACCCCCACTGAAAAGCCATCGGATGTCACACTTGTCATGTCCTGCCGCAACTTGGGAACGCTGAGTGTATCCGACAAGCTTCACATTTGAGAATGATTTCGCCGCATCCCTATGCATCGGGCCGCGAATAACCTAACTTCATTATCTTCGAGACAATGAACGGGCCTCGCATGGAGGCCGCAGCATCCTTCGTGGACTCAGCGATGATGCTCGTGAGTTCTGTTTGGGTCCCAACGATCTTAACCAAGGTGATAGAAACGACCTTCTATATAGGGTTTCCCATTAACCGGCTGTGGGGACTTAACCCGTACATTTTCGCTAGTTTGGGATCTTCTAGAAGACCACTTATCAAGTACTCCCGATGGGAGTCATCCATGTCTCCTTCTTCATGAACCACATCCGTAACTTCCTTGCGAATGATGGACCTTCGTAGGACTTGACTAGTACTTTTGGTGAGATGAGCGAAGGCCATAGAGGCTAGCTTGCTCGCTAAGTGCTCGCTTCTTGTTCTGGTTCCTACTAACATGTTGGATGGTGTAGGAATCAAGCTCTCCAAAGATCTCCTTTGTTTTTCCAAAAATGTTTGATGACGGGTCATTTTGCTTCATAGGAGCCTGTCACTTGGTTAGCTACCAATTGAGAATCCACTAAGACGGCAAGAGCTCAACCTCCATATCTTTATCTAATCGGCCCGCTAATAGGCTTCGTACTCGCTTCATTGTTTGTGGCTTCAAACTCAAGACGAAGAGCATATATGCTCTTTCCGTCGGGACCTGACTAGCATTAGACTTGCTCAGAACCATCGAGCTTGATGTCTGGTCCGTATAAAGTTTCCATCATCCTCGCACTGTGAGTTTAGCTTTGGGCTCTTCCTTTCCTGTGTCCGGTTCGAAGGTGTTTCGCCAAGAAGTCTCATGAGAATTTGCCCTTTAATAGAGTTTCGACCCTTGAACTCTATTTCATGTTCCCCAAGTTCAATAGCCCATTTAGCCACTCTTCCATACTTTTCAGATTCGACAAGACTGTTTGAGTGGCTTGTCGGTTAAGATGTGATTGGATGGGCTGGAAGTATCGTCGGAGCCTTCTTGCTGCGTAGATTAGAGCTAATGTTAACTTCTCTAATGTTGGGTAATTGATCTCTGCCTCGCAAGACCCTCGCTAACAAAGTAAATGAGGATTTGTCGCTTGTCCCGTTCTGCCATAAGGACCGCGCTAATGCTCTCCATTGAGGATGCTAAGTACATGAACAACACTTCGCCTTTGATTGGGGCTGTAAGTGTTGGAAGAATTTCGATGAACTCCTTCATCTTCTAAAAGCGGCCAAGGCCCCTAATCCATGAAAACTCTTCTTATCAATGCATCCTTTAAGTGTTTTGAAGAACGATAGGATCTCGCCGCCTCATACAAAAATCGACTTAGAGCGGCTAGTTTCCCATTCAGACTTTGCACATCTTTTAAACACTTAGGAGCTTGGAGATCCGTAATTTCCTGACCTGGAGGATTAGCTTTTATCCCGGCTTAGTGATCAAATGCCCTGAAACGCCTCACACCGGGAGCATTGTTTAGGTTCGACCATGTTAATCAAGGATCAAATGCCTTGCGGTCAAAGGTTTCTTGCACATCAAGGAGTAGGTCCTCCTCTGTCTTGATTTTAATAACCATGTCGTCAACGATGCTTCGAGATTTACGCCTATTTGTTTGTTGAAGGCTTTATCTATGAGTCGTTGGTATGTTGCCCTCGTTCTTCAATGGCAAGCATCTTCGTAATGGAGACACATTTGCTTGTGTAGAAGGCTGCTTTTCCTCGCCCTCCTTGCCATCCGGATTTGATGATACCCTTTATAGGCATCGAGGAAGCACTTTAGCCTTAAGTCGCAAGGATTCTACCTTCCACCACGGTAGCAACTTTGGGCATGCTTTGTTGATGTCGATAAAGTCAACGCATTACGCCACCCTCCGCCGCGCTCTTTTTGACCATTATTGGGTTGGCCACCCGTGTTTGTATTTGACCTCCCTTAGAATGCCCGCTTGTGTCAGTTCATCAACTTCTTTGTAGGTCGCAAAGGTTTCTTTCGGGGCTAGGCCTTCTTCTCTTTTATTGGCTAAATATGTTTGTATTCATTGAGTTTATGCTCCGTGTCGAAGGGTTGTTCGTCTATCAGCAATGTTCTTGGGACCCTCACATATCGTAATATTTCCAAGCAAAAATATCGAGGTTAGTCCGCAACAGTTCTGTGAGCTTCGCCTTGAAATTCGCCGGAAGTTGCTTTCCTATTACCACCGTTTGTTCGGTAGCTAGGGTTAACTACAACCCGCTTTTCTCATCTGTGGCTTAGAATTGCTATCGGAGGCTCCTCCGATTCTTCTTTGACCCTCTTGACACCATATACACCCTTATCCGCCCCATAATTAGAATGAACAGTTCTCCTCAAGGGGGTTTGGAACTTAATGCCGTAATGTATGGTGGAAACAACAATGCCCATCTTTTGCATAGTTTGTTCCCTATTAGCAAATTATAAGGAGAATCAACCGACTATGACGAAGGTGAGTGTCTCCGAGGGATAAAGGCCTTCGCCTATAGTGATTTCCAACGGTACCTCTCCGGGCCATGAGTGTTCACGGAGAACCCTACCAGAGGTGTTTTGAGTCTACCCTTCGTGAGCTATAGATGACTTGAGCTTTAGAAAAATGCTCATAGATGATCTCGCAGAGCTTCCACAATCCATGTACGCCGTTTATTTCTCTCTGTTTGAGACCGTACCTTGATGACCACGGGGTGGGAAGGTGTGTGCCCTGGATGGAAGGGAATGTTATCTCTCCTATGCTTCCCAGCTCTCCATCTACTTCTTTCCATTTCAAGGTTGGATCATGCCTGTGCACCATTAGTATCGAGCCTCTATAGGGTAGCCTCTTTTGTTTCCTTTCCATTCACCCAGTTGGGTGTGGGAAAACTTGTCTTTTCCCTTCTTGATGCCTTTAACCGTGTGTGATAATTGTCCGATCGATCGCCTCTTCGACCGCTTCTACTTCTTCTTGTTTCTGCGGCTATTTGTGTCGTGCCCATGGTCTTCGTGAAAATGGCAATACTCGACATGTCCTCGGCTTTGCTTCACGACATCCAAGGTGGTGGGTCGAAGGACTTTCGCGCTTTCGTAGCCGAATCTCCCCGAGATTTGACCAAGTTTGCCAAGAGTCCATGATTCGAGCCTTTGTTGTAGGGAGTGAAGCGGTCTCTGTTCTTCTTCCTGTTCTTGGATCCTTCCCAGTGAGGACCCTCGAGAACTTGTCGTGAGGCTTCTTTTTGCTCTATCGGAGCTCGCTTGTCGCTACTTCTTTAGACTCAATCCAAGTATAAGTCTTCTCCATCAGTGCCTTGTAAGTGGTAGGAAGATCGGATGAATTCCACCAAGCTTCGAGTCCGAAGGCCATGTACAAAACCATAGATCTTCTGATCCTCGTGCAAACCCAGAATTTGCAAAGTTTCATCGGTATACCTTGTAACGAAGGCCCTTATGCTTTCGTTGTCCCTTTGCTTGATGGTATACACTGCTAAATGGGTCTTGGTGTACTTCTTCTATTGGCTAAAGTGTGATCGGAACTTAGCCTTAAGGTCATCTAGACTTATAATGCTCCCCAACTTCTGTCCATTCCACCATACTCTTGCGGAGTCTCGGAGTGTGTATGTGAACATTTGGCATGCTACAGCATGACCCACTTCGATTTTGATAGTGCCTTGAACAAGTGTAAGAAATTATCAGATCGCTTTCCCATCGTAGGTGCCTATGTGAGTGGGCATCTTTACACCCGTCGGTAGAGGGTAGTCTTCGATCCACTTCACAAAGGGTGTGCAAGCTCCAGAGGCTTCGGCATAGTAAGGGTTATATGGAGGTGGATAAACAGGGGTAGGGTTATACGGGTTAGGAAATGGTTGTGTGTATGTAGGGTAAACTGTAGAAGGTTGATACGAAGGGTTTCCACCCATCGATGGTGTAGGAACGTGCCCATAGGGCATTTGCCTTGGTAACTCGGTTGTAGGAGAGAACCATTCGAGGGTAGGTGTTATAGGTTTGAGCAGATATGTGTAGGGTTCATTCTCGAGAGGTGGTAATCGATTCATTCCTGAGTATGGAGGAGGTCCTCCGACACTTGAGACATATGATGGGGGTATCGAAGCCCCCATCCCTTCTCTTCCTAAGTGGGTAGCTAGAGAGGTGGGTTTACCCCTCCGTTCCCTACTGGATTGCTTCCTCCGTTAGAGTTCTCGCTCCTCCTTTCACCTTGTACTCTTTCCCTTCTTCCCGGATCTCCCCCGGGACCTTCTTCAAAACCCACAGTCCTTCCATTATGCCTTCTTATGGAAGAAGAACCATTTCGTAGGGCCAACGCCCTCGTTAATCGGTCGAGGCCTCTCATCTACCTCAATCTCCTCATCATATTCCTCACCTGGAATATTCCAGCCTCTTCGATTTCAGTGTTGCGAACTTGCCTCTTATGAGCCCTCAAGAAAGACTCTGCTTGAAGTTTGCCTCAACGAAAGGCTAATTTCTGGAATAGGGTTAGTAAGTTGAGGCGTGATGTACGGAGTGGTCTCCAAACGAGATCGTGTAGTGAAGGTGGATGCCTTTGCTATGGGGCGAGATTATCTGTTAGTTGTGTGAGAGGGATTGGGTAGAGAAACCTGGTGGAGGTGTATCTTCCCTTCCTGGTTCCATGCCGGAAAGGTAGCGTTATCGGTTAAGGTTTTAAGACTTGGTGATTACGGGACTAATAGTAGCGGGTCCCACGGATGGCGCCACTGATTGTACAATAAATTGCACTACCAGGCTTCGATGATGATCAAAGGTATGAGGGGTGTATGTTCAAGCCAAGATTGTCTTTCACCTGAGAATAAGAAATACGAAGACACTACGTTAAGTGATTACGCAGGGGTTGGACCCTGCGAACCACCTCCGGCGTGAGAGTAAGTATGAGTTATGGTTGTATAAGTGTGTGTAAGTAAGGATATGAGTGTTGAATCATCTTACCATAATCCATTGCCCTTCCAACTTATTTATAGTGGAAGAAATAGGATTAGGGGCACCTCTACGTGAATGTCGGAGAACATGGGGGCGCCCCATGTTTGTGGGTAACCGCTAGGGTTTAGTGACCCACGTTCTCAAACTTGGCGGGGAAGCCAGGAAAGAGAGGGAGATCGTGGGTTTGACCAAGTCAGGAGGTTCTCCTATCCATTACTCCTTCGTCAACCATACCCCGAAGGGCTTAGGGCTTCGAATGGCGAATTCCCCGTAGGTAACCTTCGTGCTTACGAATGATTTGACGCCTATGAATATTCTGGAGAACTAACTTGGGCCTTCGAATAGAAGGGCTTCGACATGTCTCGAAGGAGTGTCCTTCGAGCTGTTCGGAGGGTACATCATCAGGGTTTAATAGTTTTTACCATTTAAAAGTCAGTTTTAAGAAGTTTAAATCTGTTTGCTTGATGTAATATCAAATCGATAAGCAAGTAAATGAATGCAATAATAAATAAGTAAATGCAAGATAAGTAAAGGAAATAGCAAACCAAAGACACAATGATTTATAGTGGTTCGGCACGAAGCTTCATTCCTCGCCCTACTCCACTTCCCGAGTACCCAACTCGAGAGTTCACAAGTACTATATCAATAATCTCCCTTTCGGAGGAAAAAAACCTTACAACGTCGTTTAACTTCTTTACCGAGACTAAGCTAGATATCGAGTCCTTGTCGAGGTAGGCCCAACCTTTCTTCACAATGTATTTTAAGGCCTAAAATACTAACCGATCCCTCTAATTTTGTGTATGATGATGACTAACAACTTTGATGTATGATGGTGGAGTATAATGACATAACAATATACAAAGTTAAACAACAATGTATAAATGTATACACACTAACAACTATAACACTTAGAAGCTTGGAGATTTTCTTGTGTTCTTCACTTGTGGATCACTTGTAATAGATTAAAAGACAAGTGAAATAATCAAAGAGTGTGTATATAAACGTATGAGAGTATGTACTTATAAAGAGGTTAGAGAAAAATGCAAAAGGATGAGTTAAATGTGTGAGTAATGAGTCATGTTTATACACAAAAACTCTGCCACATTTTTGGAGTTCGGGTGATCCACGGATCCAAAAACTTGGATCCGCCTATGTATATTTTGGATCCGTTGGGCGTTTACAGTTATTGCTTCTGTGAACATAGTAGCTAAATAATCCCAACGTGTTACATAAGGCAAATATTGTATAATTGTTCGATTTTCCGCAATTTTTTCCATACCTCTGTGTAAATAACCCAATATTGGTTCACAGTCAATAACATCTTCACCATCTAGAGTAACAATGAGTCGAAGAACACCATGCATTGATGGGTGGTGAGGTCCCATATTGACTATCACGAGGTCTTTTCTTGTATTCTGCTGGTATACCATAGGTTTTCCTGATTCATTCTTCCATGAATTGCTGAAAAGTTTAAAAGAAGTTCATCTGGTGACAAAATTTTGTCGAATTTGGTAAATCAAAATCTTTTCAAATCATTCTATAATCTAGATTAGATCTTGTTTCTAGAGGCTTAATCTTTTTATATATTAATAATGAAAGATTTGCTAGATTTGATTAGATTTATTACCTAAAATGGTTAAATCACTTTGTCTTATATAATTAAGATTTTGTCCTATTTGTTTAAGTGATTAACTAGTGATCTTAGGTTTACTTGAAAAATATTTATATAGTTGAAGTGTAAGTAAACTTATACATTAGTTTGTAAATGTTTAATGCAATATGTGTGCAAGTGGGTTCTTTGATCATTCATTGAGTTTTATAATCTCATTATTCATACCTTAAATGATTGACGTCGAGATGAAAACTTACGATTAATATCTTGGTTACGTAAACTTTTACGTAGTATAATTTTATAATTGTCATTATCAAAACATTGTATTAATAAACCCTAAATAAAATCTCAAAATTCTCAACTCTCTTTGGAGACTGCAAAAGAAAAGAAAAAATATATAAAATGACCTGCTTATTGTCTTGAATCCAACTTTCAATTCATGGAAGTATACGCGATAGTCAAGCACAACCAGCTGTAGCCCAACATTGGCCCAACAGAAATCTTTGCGTTCGAAGGCCCAAAAACCCTACCAGACCAAAATATTGGTTGGCCCAGCTCCTGCCAGAGGTGCACAAAAAATCTCTAAAAAGTTTCGGTTTTTTCTCAATCGTTTTTTCGGTTTTAAATTTCTCTCTTTGGCAGTCGACATCCGTTTTTTCGGTATTTTAGTTCGTGAATTTAAAACATTTAATACATTTCAAATACAATCATAACTTTTATTTAAACAATACAATTATATAACTAAAACTATAAAATACAAAAGAATACAATCATAACTTTTATTTAAACAAAAAAAGAACTAAAATAAATAAATACTAATAAAAATATATCGAGCCGCATATCCAAAGAAATTAAATCATCCAAAAATTCTTCTACATCTAACTCTTCAAAAGTTCAAATTCACCTTCATCTAACGGAGGTGATATCCATCTTCTTCTTCTTGTGCGTTCATAAATCAATGTTTGATGTTGCTACCTGTCCATATAATCTTTCAAACATACATACTTTCACTTATTGTCCTTTTATCTTGAATGGGAAAAGGCCCAACTTTCAATTCATGCTAAAATCGAATTTCCTTTCTTTAAACACTACCATGGTATGCTTATGCAGTCAATCATACGTAAAGTATTATAAAGGTTTATGTTAATGTCCTTGTCACAAACCCATTGGTTTGGTTGTTAAAGCATAAATTTCAAACAATTTTTAAAATAATCATTAAATTTAAAACTTAGTAATTTGATTTTCCAACCCAAAGGATAATTCTAAATTTTCCATTATTCTTCAAGGCCCAACATTTACATGGATTAAGTCACAAATTCAAAGGTAAACGCAAATATTTTATAAATCTTTTTTATAACTTTAACCATTTTTCTAAACATTTGAGTAGGTGAGTCTTTTAATTAGTCTAATTTTTCCGTTACATAACGATTTAAAACTAAATTTCACGTATGCCTCTTTAAAAACTTGTAAAAAATAGTTCAAGCACATCTTGGTCACCGAAGTGAAAGATTTTTTCAACTCAACAGAATTTAATAGCCCAACAGCTAGGAATGGTTCTGGCGTTTATAGTTAATTTGTCCAACAGAAGTTAACAAACCCCTAAATGCATCTTTGCGATAAATTTATTGAGCAACACAACGGAATGAAAAAAGCACCATCTAAAAGTTTTATACGTAATTTTAACAATTCCCCAATAATTTTCAGTAAAAACTTTATCCTAAATTATATTCAAGTAAAATTTTTCTTGCTTACCAAATAGTTTAAAAGACCAATGCGTGATTAAACCTAGCAGCGAGATAAGAATTTGCCGAACCATTGTCCAAACATCCGTAGTTATAGAAACACCATATTTATAATTGGCCCATAATTTAAAAGCATCACTTCTCCTGCCGAAGAGGTTGAATGGATAAGTATGTTGAATGACAGCAAAATCTCTTTGAAGCGCATCATTATCATATACACAGGACCATCCTCACCTCGATACCGCGGAACATAAGGATGTCCCACAACCACAACGCCTTTTCCCGTCCCATGGCTTCATAATACACAAATCCGAAGTTGGTTTAACATGAGCAACATCATCTTGTGTGTAATGTTTTCGCGGAGGGATTTATTTGGGCTTGTTGTGATTGTGAGTTTTCCATTATAAAGAAATTAGAGATAATAGAGAGATTAAAGAGAGATTTGATGTGTTTTAAGCCTCAATCCAATACACATATTTATAGGGTGCTTCAAAATACTCAAAAATCAAAAAAAAGACAAGAAAAATAACAAACATCCGAGCTGACCTGTTTAAAACCGCAAAATAAAACCGTTTAAACCGGTTTTAAAACCGAATTCCAACCGAACCGAGCGGTTTTCGACCAAAAAAATCGTTTTTAACTTTTTCAAAAATAACCATTGAAAAACTTAAAACCGGTACAACCGGTTCGGTTTACTCGGTTTTGTTGAAAACCGTTCGTTTTTGTCGTCCGGACCGGTTCTTGTGTGCACGATATAAACCGCTTTTAAGTGTTCTATGGGTTGGGTAATATCCGAATGCTAAAACCGAACCGAACCGAATTCAAAATCAACCAACCAAATAAAAGTTCGGTTTTCTGTTCGGTTATGGTTTTAGCAATCCAAACCGAAAACCGAATTTAAATAAATATATATATATTTTTATATATTTATATAAAAAAAATATATTAAAACTCTTTTATAATATATATATAATATTTTAGAAACTTGAAATTACTTTTTTTTTTCAAAAAATATATATAAATAAATGAATAAATTATTAAATTTAGTTAATTCGGGTTATTCGTCGGTTTTCGTTATTGGGTTCGGTTTTCGTTGCTGTTTAATCAAATTTGAATTGTTCGGTTCGGTTTTCGGTTATACCTTAAAAAAAATTAACCGAACAAACCGAACCGAACAAACCGATAACCGAACCGATGAACACTCCTACTTTTAGCACGATGAGATTACAGGATCCAATTTGAAATACGAACACATATGCCTTTTCTCATCTTAACTCGCCATTCAAGTAATTTAAGTACTGCTTATAATAACTGTTTATAACAAGCTTTGTTTTTGTTGGTGAAGGTAAATCAATACCTTTACATTTACATAACGTTCTTGTCACCCTTAACATAATAAAAATCTTATTTATGTACGACAATTCACTAAGGATAACAAATATACTGTTGAATTTTGAATTTAATTTGGTTACTCTGTAAAGGATTTTTTGTTTTTTGACCCCCCACATCCTCCTCAGATGTGATAGTTCGGGGGACCTTTACCCAGTTACCAAGCCTTCTCATATCCATCATGCTTTGCTTTCTGTTAGTCCTACTATGTGGCACCAACGTCTCGAGCACCCCCGTGAAGATGTGTTACATTCTCTTGTTTCCGTAAATTTATTTCTTCTAATAAAGAAAATTCCTCACATATTTGTCATGCCGCCAGTTGGCAAACATGTGAAACTTTCATTTTCTAGTTCGGATACTATTGTTACTCGTTGTTTTGAGATTGCATACTCAGATATTTGGACTTCTCCTATTGTTAGCTCTAGTGGTTTTAAATAGTATGTGTTATTTCTTGATCATTATTCTCATTATTTGTGGATTTATCATTTGCGCGCAAAATCTGAAGTTTTTCATAAATTCTTAGTGATAGCGTATCAATATTAGTGGCACAAGCCCACTAATTACACGCAAAGTCGAGCCGATTATCAATACTCAATTAGACCCGTTATCAACACTTGATAAGCCCAACCACATTCCCCAAGCCGCACAAGACTTGAAAGAACCTCTCAGGCCGTGTAAAATACAAGTGTGAGACAACTGTCTACCAATAGTTACTAATGGTTAAAGATGTACTATCTCACATATAACAATGGGAGACACACGAACAAGAACATTGGAGACGAACACGACCTAGTACGAGACAATGAGAGGATGCCACTTGTTATTCTTGTCTGCCCATCAAATGATCAACACCTTGCATGTCTCCGTTGATCATCCACATAGGGTTTATCCTTAAACTGTAAATGCCTTTCTATAAATAGAAGACATGCCTCACCAAAGAGGGGGATCATTCTCTACACACTATTCTCACAAAGTAAACACACATTTACATGATTTGTTTGAATGTTACACGGACCTCTTGATTCTCAATCATCTCTTTGGGTCATTACCGTTCTACTAGAGAAACCGAACAACACAACCATCTCAATCCACTCTTAATCACGATTTACATACCATACGTAAACATGGCGTCATCCATGAGAACATGATACAAAATAATTACAAACTTTCACCTATTTTTATTCATTTTCTCACTTGAAAAAGCATATATTTTTCTTTTTCCTTTTAACAAGTTTTAACTCAACATGTCTGGTGAACAACCCACACAACCTTTAGTTTTGAAAATAAACGACAATCACCTCGGACCAGTCCAGGTGGAAGATCTTACTCACACTGAGGAAGGTAAACAAATGCTGAAAAACGATGTTCACCACGCAGCAGTAAACTTTACAAAATGACTACCGTGGGAGGTGCATGTAACAAACGATCATGTCGGCTTACACAACACTTTCCCAAGAAGGGCCTACACGTTTTCAGGAAGAGCACAGGGTTCCTAGGCCTATTCAGGATGCATAGGTTCAGTCTTAAGGGGTTGATTTTCAAATGTCGTTTTCAAGCAACAGATTGGGTGCCAGGGTATAATATGCGGAAAGACATCAGTGCATTCAGGTTGCACCAGCTCTTACTACGCCCAGCCTAACAAATCCCCACATTTTATTTATACCAAAACCTGGACATCATTGGAATTTTCACTTGTAACAACATACGACAGTACTGATTCATGGAAGTATATATAGACAGATCTTATAAAGGATGATCAAATAAGAACTGGCTGAACTGCATTATTTATAAACTACTCAAAATGGACACATACCCAATTGTGAGAGGATCAAAACTCACAACCCACAAGGCCACAAGCCCACAACCCACAAAATTGTCTTTACAATTACTGGACTCTCATAAAACCATATAACATATTTTACATAACTAAACATATAAGGACATATCACGACGCTACAACCTCTACTAGTTTCATCCTAAGTAAACTGTAACAAAAACAGAATGTTTCAATCTTTACCTAAGAAGATTGAACACAAAATTCTAGCGATAGTTGACGTTGATCTAGGTTTCGAGTTAATTATTTTCAAAGTTGACTATACTAAACGTTCTGGATTCTGTTTCTATTTTGCAATCTTCCTCCATTTATCCTTGAGGTCAGAAGGGGTGCGATATGGATCAAACACATGACGTCCAAAATCCAATATTTTCTTCCAAGGAAGGTTCTTGCGTGTTGCTGATGAGAACTTTTGAACTCCTTCCTGCAAGATTTACAGTACGGTTAGGCAAAATTTGATGCTGTCAGACATCAATTCAGGAAACATAGAAACCAAATGCTAAAACTTTATCAGTGCTAAACAAGTAACAAGGATTCATTTATGCAACAACCACCAATGGATCATAAGAAATGCCTAATCTCACTTCAGGGGGGTTTCGTCATAAAATGCCAACATACTTTTTCATTTGTCTCGTTTTACTCATAAGTAGAAGCCATTATAAAGATGGTTTGTGTCCTGTTTGTAGTCAACAAAACCCTGTACAAATTGGATTTTAAAGAGATTATATACCATAAAAATGTTAAATGGATATAAATGCTATGTTTATATATAATTTTACAGCTTACAAAATGACCCAAACAGAACAAAAAACCATTTTTTCAGGACTCAAATGTACATAGGAAGTACAATCGCTAAAACAAAACATGTTGGTAATTTCTGCAAAAACACAACTTTTTGTACGTATATTTTTGTGGGAAAACTTTATAATGTTTTGCCATAACAAAATTAAATGTGACAGCCATACTTTGATATGTTTACATTATTAATGAGACTTAAGAGTTTATATAAAAGGATTTAAAACAACAAACCTTAAGCATGTCTTCTTCTTCTTCAGTCCAGAATACTCTATGTTTTCCGTTCCGCGATGGTAGTGTTAAGGAAGTAGAATGTTGTTGTTGACCAGCAACTTCGATTTTGCATTTAGCATTTTCTCTTCGATTGTCAACTTTGATCCTTTTACTAACATCAGACTCCAGTTGGTCAGCTTTCATCTTGTCTTTGATGTAAACAACCATCACCCGACAAGTATTATCATTACTCTGTTCAGGTACTAAGGTGTCACTAGTTTCTTCACAATGATTCTGAACATCATCACCAACCAAATTAATATCATCTGCTGATTTGTCTTTTGATGATATTTCATCCTCTTTGCCATTTGTCGTTTCTTCTTCTAAGAAAGTTGACAAAGCTTTCTTTGTCAACATAACTTTCTCCTTTAATTGACGAGCTTCTGTTGTAATTTGTTTATAAAGACAATAAGGACAGTGAAAGTTTCCTGCATCATCCAAATGAGCCTCACAACCCATGCAACTCTGATGAACGGATATAGGGCAACCATCACCACTACAAACCAAAAGATTTTTCATCACAAAGTACACATTGTTGATTTTCTGTCCAATCCATTGCTGCGTGATGACCAAGCTACTAACTTTTGACCAATAATCAAATATTTAAAAAGCCTATGACCTCTGCCATGACTTCTGCGTGCCACTTTCTTTAGCTTCTTCTACCGTTATTATGCAGCAAACGAATATTCAAGCTGAGAAAAATACATAAAAGTGTTTACACTACATACGTGAACAGATCTGTACATTATAATGTTCTAACACAGTAACTTCTAAAGGAGTTAAACATTAGTTAATATAGTCATATGTATGCACAGGTTAATTTTTTATGTAATCGATGCAGTAACTCAGTGTTGCAGAAACATTAAATCCGTGCCAATTCAAGATCTGGAAACAATCTACCTATGTCATTCAAACATATAACTAGAACACATGACAAGTATTCAGAGGTAAATAGCTCATTTTGTTTCTGTCATCCATCAAGTGCTTCAACATCCAAAATTGTTTTATGGAATCATGGAGAACTAGATCATTACCATATATAGATAAAGATAGTAAGATGCTAAACGTACATGGATACGAAAATAACAAACCGACCAAACTCTCAACTTACTACACCGGTGAACCAGCCCAATTACCTACTACTACGTACTACACTGACGTAAAAGGGATATCAGAGAGTGAAAACCCGACATACAAAGATACAACTCAGACCACCAAACCAACTAAACGCAATAACAGAAAGGGCAAACACCTCGTTGAAAAGATGACACCGGTTAGACCACGATCACGACCCTCACACATGAAACATAACCCGCCGGAACCTCAAAGCAGACGCAAAATCTAACTAAGTGGTGACACCGAGCAAGTAAGGATGGCAGATTGGAGAAAATATCAATGTATGAACACCACCACGATCACGACCCTTGGCTTACAACCTGATTCACGACCCCACCATCTCATGACCGTACTATCTCCACGGCCAACCATCTCACCACCAGAATACTTCACGGAACTCACCATCCTCACGACGAAACCAGCTCACGATCTCATCTCCACGACCCGAACCACCTCAAAACTTACCATCTCACTACCCAAACCACCTCAGAACCTCACCATCTCACAACCTCACTATCTCCACAGCCCGAACCATCTCACGACCTGAACACCTCACGAACTCGCCATCTCCATGACCTGAACACGTACTCACCATTCTCCACGACCACACCACCTGACAACCCGATCCACCTCACAACCTCACCATCTCCACCACCTCACCACCTCCCAACCTTGCCACCTCCACAAGCTGAACCATCTCACAACCTGAACCATCTCACGACTTCACCATCTTCACAACCTAACCATCTCACGACCTCATGACATCACAATCTGCACTACCTCACACAACTTGAACCACCTCACAATTTCGCGTAACAATTAAGCTGCCAGAAGTGATCTAACCCGAAAGCTTGCCTATTTTTATATAAAATGATTTATGAGAAAAGAGGTAATATCAAACTATGTACAGACAAGACAGAAGGGAGGGAACCGCCGGCCAAAGCCGATGGCGGAGAAGAAGGGCCGGCTGTCTTTGTGTTTAGAGTTTCTTTGGGAGAGTTTTTTTTAGAGAGAGAAAGGGTTTCATGGTTCGGAGATTCTTATATGCAGAGGATAAGTGCGGGAAAAAGGAAAATAAGTCCATATATAAGTTTGCATTTCAAAACTACAAAAGAATCTACAAGGACTTGTAAGCCAAGTAGAAACAAATTAGAAGACGTAGCTATTAAGTACCAAATATCTCCATTTCTATTCAGCTAAGATACAATGATGTCTCAGTAACCTCCTCCATGTAACAAACATCAAATATTTAGCAATGTAAAGCATTTTTATGACATTTTTCAAATCACATCGTGTATTTATAAATGACCCAAAGTCAATGTGACTTTATATTTAATTCAAATGAATAGTTAAAGGGTTTTAGGGGGAGCTAAATTAAACAGCTGAAAAAGTAGCCAATTAGCTTATGCATTATCAAAAGTTCAAACACAGTGAAAGAGATGATAGCAATGGTAAAGATGAGGCAAAACAGTCAATACGCAAATTACCAATAAAAAAGGTTTAAAATAAGCTATCAAGATTTAACTGTTAGGTTTTGTCCAAACACTCATGAAAGTTGATATAATAAGCTTACCCAAACACTCCCTAAACTGAGATTCCGATTGTGAAAACATAGGGGACAACCTTCAAGTCATACTACTAACACTATCATTACTACACGTCACAAACATCTCACTTCCTGCAGCTCAATGTAACATCAGAGGTCACTTGTAGTCGTTTATTTAGCTAATCAAGTAAGTTAAGTTTGAAACACTCAAGGGTGGCCTAGTGCAAACAACCCTGAAGTCGGCACACCGACCTTCCCAAAAATAAGGGGAGGGCTTTACCTGGTTAGTGTATCCTCAAACCTCATGTATTAGTCGGCCAAAATATCCGAACCCATAGTTAAAAAAAGTTAGTTATGGTAATTAGCCAATTTGGTACATTATGCCCTAAACTTAAATATACAACAAGTAAATGTAAAATTGAAAAAAAAAAAAAAAAAAAAAACACTGTGAATAACAATCTTAGTTTTATAACCAACAGTGAAATTAATGGAACACATCTGAATATGATAAGAATCGATAACAAGTTAACAACAAATGGATAATGGGTATGAAGTAATTATACCAGAAATCAGGTGAGAGTTCAAGTGCAAAGAAGGTCGAAAACGAAGAGAAAATCTGGTCGTTCTTTTTTTGGCCGTTACTGTTTCAAAATTTGTGCCCCAAAAAGATGTCACGTTTTGGGAATCATTGGTGTAGAAAGGAATGTGAATGTGACAAAAGTTAGTAGAGTTAGATGTGTTGCGGAGTCGCAAGAAGTTAAAAGTCTACGAAAACTTGTCATTTAGTATCACGTGTTTTTCACCTAATCTGATTATTAAATGCGCAAATTCTCTAAATAGCTCAAAAACTCAATCACATTTCTTTGTGGTCATTTTACGCTATTTTTCTCATTTTTTTAAGCATGCCGCGCGACTCCACTAATTTAATGATAAATGTCCTTGCAAGTACAAGTAGTAGGTGAAAATATTTTTTAACTTTTAGCTTAAATTACAAATATACCCCTAAACCAATAATATATATTTTATTTTATCTCTCTTATAAACAGATTTATCTCCACCTATTTAATCCATCTCTACTCATTAATCATACCTGCAAGTTGGTATATATCAATCTTTGAAACAATTAACAACAAATACTCAAGATTTTTTGTCAAGTATCTCTTCCTGCCATCAAAAAGCTTATCACCATGCCCCGCACCATCTCATCATCACGACCCACCGATATAAACCTTGATAACAAATCTCTTTCACTCTCACTTCCATCCATTTGTTGTCTTCGTTCACGAATGATCTCGCTCACCGATCCGCCACCAAATGATTAGATCGACCACCTCGAAATCGATTGTCAAAGAACTTTAAAGATCCGGCCAGATCCGGAATGTTTTGAAGATTTCAGATTTTATTTTGGAGATCCGGCCAAATCGGTTAGATCTCAAAACACTGTAAAGATCCGGCCAAATCGGTTAGATTGCAGATTTTATTTTGGAGTATTATTATGTCTAGAAACTGTTGGGTAATGTATAGTTTGGAGGTGATTGGTAAAAAAAGCTAGACATAATAATTGTAAAGATCCGGCCAAATCGTTAGCTTTTGTTTTTAACCAACAGTTAGACATAATAATACTCAACAGTTAGCTTTTTTTACCCAACATTTTTTACAACAGTTAAAAACAAATGTTGTAAACGACTTGGATGATTGGTAGTGAAAATGTTACGTTATGTTGTTAGTTTTTTTTTTTTTTTTTCTTAGATATTGCTGTAAAAGAACTCTGGATCTGGTAAAAAAGATACAGTTTTTTTTTTGTCTTTTTAATGATTAAAAAACATAGTTTGGAGGTGATTGTACGAGTGGTGGTTGAGTGGTGGTTGAAAATAGTGGTTGGCCGGAATCTGCAGATGAAGGTGGTCGGAATCTGCAGATGAAGATGGCCGGAATCTGGTTGAGCAGTGGTGGTTGAGCAGTGGTGGTTTAGCAGTGATGGTTGAGCAAAGGTGGTTGAGCAAGAGTGGTTGGCCTGGTGGCCGAATCTGCAGATGAAAAGTGGGTGTGAAATGAGAGAGAACAAGGAGATGAGGTATTTTTTAGACAATGTACTATCATGCCTAATAAAACAAATATCAATCATTGATAAACTCTACCTAACTTTGTACTTTGCAGACTTGACATGTGTCATAATTTGGATGAATGTCGGCGGTCGGCATAATGAAATGATTTAATTGACCAAAAAGGACATGAAAGTGACCACAAAAGATACCATTGTTGAGTTTTTGGCCTATTTAATGAATTTGCTCTTATTAAATTTGATTAGGGAGTATTTTAGTTATTTTAACCCATTTTCTTATTATACCTCAAAACATCAAATGTAAATAATTTTTAAACGACAAACTTTTATGAAAAATCGATTTCACCATAATTTTTTAAATTTGATTCTCTTTAATTTGATATGCATTTTAATATATAAATCTAATTTTGTTTTTCAACTTTTACACGTGTGTGTTGATTTTCTTGAAATTTTCGGTCATTTCAACTCTAATTTTGTCTAGTTTAAATGCCTAATTATGCAAAACTTGAAACACGAAAATTGTAGCTTTTTGCCTATTCTATACCCAGATTTTTGAATCACTCAATTCCAATATAATATGAGTGAGATATTGCACGTTAGCAATGACATCTTAGTCATATTTAGTGCACACAAAGTGTTTGATAAACTGCCTAAAAAAGATTTTTCTTATAAAAGTACATTCAGATGCACTAATTGATATACCAAACTACATCTTTTGTTATTTTTGTTTTTTTAAGCGATGAACAACCAAATGATAAATGTAGTAAACATTATGACCAACTGATGAACATTATGATTTATTTATTTATTTATTGAAAACCGATAAACTAATGAACAAAATTTAAGAGAATTGATGAACAATACTAATCGATGAACAACTAGTTGATGAACTAATAAACACTGTGACTCTAACTGATGAACATTGTGATTTCTTTTAAACAACTGATGAACATTATGATTTTTTTATTGATGAACATTACGATTTTTTGTTGAAAACCGATGGGCTACATAATCTAACTTATGAACATTGTGATATAACTAATGAACAAAAATAAAGAGAACTGATGAACATTGTGATAAACTGATGATCAACTCTTTTTAGTAATAAATATGTCTTGTTCATCAGTTAATATTGTTCATCGATCCTATTAATGATGAACAAAGACTAACCGATAAACATAACGTTTTTATTTATATTAAAATAGCGATTAAAGATTATCACTTTTTGACACTTACATTAATAAAATGATTAATGATGCGTTGTGGTACAAAAATTAGAGTATTTAATGCAATTTTAACATTAAAAATCTAAGCTAGACATTTCATCAAACACCTATGTGCAACAAATATGACTAAAATGTCATCTTTAAGCGTCGGATATCTCACTCATATCATATTGTATTTGAGTGATTCAAAATTATGGTAAAGAGTGAATCAAAGTCTACAACTTTCATGTTTCAAGTATTTCAAGATTCGGTAATTTTGAAGGTAAAAAAGTAAATCCGAAAATGACAAAAATATCAAGAAAATCAAGACCTATTTGATATGTTAAAAAAAAGTTTGAAATATTCAAACATATTTATACCAAATTAAAGAGGATTAAATTTTAAGAATTATGGTGAAATTGGTTTTCCGAAAGTTTGTCATTTAAGAGATATGTGTGTTTGTATTGACGATCTCACAAAGATTTTTCAAATGAATGCCAAATATTTCTATTTTGTGAGGGTGAATCAAATAGGGGTTTCCTTAGAAAAGGATTCTATCAAAAAAGATTATATCGCCCTATGACCCACAACTCAAAATGAGCCTTATGACGAGACGCGGACATTCCCCATGTCGTGCGGTTCCTCCGGTCCGTTGGGTTGGGTTGGGAACATCCGAGCATTTCTTGCAGGATCTAAACGCGCACAAGGCAAAATGGTAATGAGCTTGGCTTATGAACTTATAATCTATAATCTGATGATCGAGTCGATTCTATGATATAAGTTCATTTCATAGACGAACGAAGTTCGCTTTGCTAAAACTCGAAAGCAGTTTCTTGAAAACTCGCTTCGATATGAAAAATTGAGTATTCATAGATGCTCTTTGTTATTCCCAATAAGACGGCTTATAGAATGTAACACCCCAAATTTGTTTAGCGGAAGCATACGTGTTATTCGGGAGCGTTACGGAGTTGGTGAATCACAACACAAGTAATAAAGAACGGAATACATACTCCGTTGATTTTATAAATAGTTTTAAAATGTGTTTTACAACATAGTTTAAATAAATGGGTACATCCCATTAGTTATAGTGGTCCCAAAGTAAAAACATCATTTTTGTGTGAAAACACTTCTTTAATACTACTACGACCATACTTCCGCTTCTTGCCTTGCCTTCATGAACAATTCTTAAACACCTGAGAAAATATGCTAAAAGGTCAGCTAAAAGTTGTGAGTTCATAGGTTTAAATTAAAATAGTAAGATTGGACCATAAGCAAAGGCATATAATCATTACAACGAATATAATGATATATGTATGAATGTCTATTACGTTAGCTCTAAGTTCATGCAACCGATACTACGACGTTTCAGTATGCTAAAAGATGTCATACAATATAGAGGCCCATAGCAAGTGTTTTGTCCCTCAACACTTGATTCCGACATGGTATAACGCTTTTGGCCTAAGCATGGCCAACCGAGCGGAGGAGTCACCCTCAATAGATCTATTTATAACATTCGCGCTTCCCAATGGGGAATTGACGGTTCATGAAAAAGGGCATTCTCTAGGGACATAAGGGCTTAGGCTAAACCACGTAATAGTAATCATATAATAGTTTTGGTCCATAAAATGTTTTGCATATTTCTCACCCCAAGATGTATAAAACAATTTATCAAGTAAAAGTGGGGCTATGAAACTCACCTTAACAAAAGTGCAAATCCAAATGTGGGATTAGTGATGGTTGTGGAGCGGCACCGACACGCGACCTAGATAAGGAGTGAAATGTTTCAGTTCATTGTTTTAAGTATCACTTGCTTAAACTCGTTCAATTGTTTTTATAATTGTAGCGAAAATAAACTTTTGGTTTTAGAAAAATGATTTTTACTAGTAAGTATTCAAGTATATGTATACATTTTTACGTTGTCATTATAATGGTTTTAGAACTCGAAATTTTGGTTTGAATATAACAATTTACTAGTAAGTATATAAAAGTGTATATACTTATTTAAGTTGACACAAAATGGTGTTGTCAAAAAGGTATATATACATTATTTATTTTTTTATTTGAATTTAGAAAATGTGTAAGTTTGATGATTTTCGAACTTAACATATGATAGAATGGCATAGCGGTGTCTATATTTATCATAACTTGTTCTTTATGTATATATAGTTCTAAACGAGGAATTCACTTGACATACTTTTGTTTACAGATTGACGTTAAACGTTGACGTAGGAATTATTAAGTGAATCATGTTTTTAAAACATTTGTTGTTTATGTCAAACTTTCGCCCATTTTTCGTTAAATTAAAACTAGTGTTCACAATGGATGTTAAGACGATATGTGCAAGAGGTATCTATGGAGCGGGTTTTAAATGTTTAATGCACGAATAGCTCTTCCGATTTATTTCATGCGAATCACTCATGGATCCTTGGAACGACTATGGGCTGTGGCCCGATGAAGCTTGTGGATACTTGAGTTGGGCCTGGGCCCGAAATGGTTTTTGGATGCAAAAAGAAAAGAAAGGGGTCGGCCCAAGAGTAGTTTGGCATGGAGTTGGATTGAGATCATGACCTTTGAGCAAAACAGTTCCTGGTTGCATAAAACTTCACTTAAGATACCAAAACGTTTTACAACTTGACTTAGTTTTTCCTTGCTTCCCTTTTATCTCGACAGGAAGACCAATCGACCCATTTGAACATGACGACTCAAGATTCACGATTACACATCAAGATTCTAGTATCTAAGTTACTTGTTTCCTAGACATTTATTTGGTTTATATAACTTGAGTTCTTATTTCTTGGTTTATAAGGCTCGACAGGAAACATGTTTAGCAAAACAACACTACTACTAACTCAACTTCTTTTTAACACGAAAATTATATAGGCCGACAATCTTAAGTCGAAACCCATTAAGAATATTAAATTTCGAAAGCATGTTAATCTAGTACATGGTACCCTTTATTGTTCAAGAAATTAACATAACCCAAAAGAATCATAATCTCAAAAAAATATCAAGATTCTCGGAAATAAAAAAAATAATACGAAACAATTAAGTAACAAGCTTCTACACTTTCTCACAACTTAACATTAAAAGAAAGAATATCATAACATCAAGAAGGAAATAAATAACCTCAATCCGAAAGTTTATGAGCAAAAGGGACGGATGGTGATTCTTGGTTTTGGACCAATTAAGACTTGAATTAGCTTCTACTCTCCTCCAATTGCAAAACCCCCAATTCAATTTTTAAAAACCCTAACTTTCGCAACCCTAATTTTTTTTTTGATAAGATTTGGTGAGAATCTGATTTGGGGGTTTTGCAATATGGATGGAGATATAGAAATAATTTGAGAAGGGCTTGGGATAACTTTCTCTTATGACCATTTGTGTTGAAGCCGAAAATGGCTAGCTTCCAAACGAATCTTAAGATGGATTTTGAAGAGATTTGCTTCCTTGAGATTCGATTTGCTTTATCTTTTCTTGGATTCCTTGTAGCCGCGACATAAGAGATTTGGGAAGGAGATGAAATCTTTCACAAAATAAGTAAAAGGGGATGAAGAATCTTAGCATTTGAGGTGTCGGTTTACCCATTTTAGAGAGAGAGGCGATTGAGAGATGTGTGTTCTTGGATTGACTGGATAATAGGTGGAGATGAGGATGGAAGAAACCCCCTGGTCTTTTGGTTACACGATTTAGAGAGAGAGAGAGGAGTAATATATTTTGACTCAAATTCATTTTCCAATACAGATAATAGGCGTGGGGGCAAGAAAAGACAAAAGGATAGAAGTGCATGTACTTACCATTTAATACAATTGCATTAACTTGAAATTAATAAAATTAGCATGCTTAAGTAAAGAGGAAACAATAAAAAAAAGGCTTTAATTATTGTGTAAGTTTTGGGTAAGGTAAATGTATTCATTTATTTATTTAAGTTGCTTACTTATAATACTTATTGTTCAAATAAAAGCGGTTTTGATTATTTGGTGTCTCGTGACTTAACGTGGTGACCGGGGTATCATTGTTTGATAACTTTTATGACGTGGTGTCTTATTGTTACGTGCTCGGAATATTTTATCTTTGTAATATTCCAAGTTGTTGACATTTGTTAATTGTTTTAGCGAGTCCTTATCATAGTGTCAGTGCGCTGTAGTGTCGGTCACTGGGAAGAACGAGATAACCTCTCGTCTTATAATTTAAATCATAAGACAAAATAAAATATTCATAAAATGATATGAATGAAAAAGTGGTGCAGTTACCCATCATGTATGCGAGTTAGCTACTCAAATGATCGTGCAAAGCTTATGCATGCTTAATAAATTTGGCTTAGTAAAATGAGTTACTAATTATCAGTTAAATTTTGGTGAAAATTTACCGTGTGTCACATCCTCCCCGCCTTAGAAGAGAAAACCGTCCCTCGGTTTCGTTAGGATTGCTTTGTGAAGTAGAGAAAAGGTGTGGGTACTTGCGTTTGAACTGGTCTTCGCGTTCCCACGGTATTCGGACCTCTTTGAGAGTTCCAACGGACCTTGACGATCGGGATGCGGCTTTGCTTAAGCCGTTTGATTTCCCTATCATGATCTCAATGGGTTCCTCGACAAAATTCAATCTTTCGTCGACTTGGATTTCTTCCAAAGGAATAGCAAGAGTTTCGTCGGAAAGACATTTCTTTAAGTTGCACACGTGAAACAAGTTGTGCACAGATCGAGTTCTTGTGGTAATTGCAACGTATGCTACGGTCCGATTCTAGCAAGAATTTTGAAAGGTCCAATATAACGAGGATTTAGCTTTCCACGTTATGAACGGATTACGCCTCCATGGCGCAACTTTGAGCATAACTTTATCTCCCACTTGAAACTCAAGTGGCTTCCTCCTTTTATCCGCGTAGCTCTTTTGGCGGTCACGAGCTGCTTGTAGTCGGCTTTTGATTTGTACAATTTTCTCGGTAGTTTCTTGGATTAACTCGGACCAGTAAGTTGACTTTCTCCAACTTCGCCCAAAGACAGGTGATCTACATTTCCGACCATAGAGTGCTTCATATGGTGCGGCTTTGATACTTGTGTGATAGCTGTTATTGTAAGAAAACTCGGCTAATGGCAAGTGTTTATCCCGGCCATTTCCAAAGTCTATCACACATGCTCTTAGCATATCCTCTAGTGTTTGGATTGTTCTTTCGCTTTGTCCATCGGTCATGGATGGTAAGCGGTGCTCATGTCGAGGTTAGATCCTAAAGCATCTTGAAGTGATTTTAAGTTTGAGGTGAAACGGCTATCTCTCACCGAAATGATGGAAATTGGTACACCATGGCGTGCGATGATTTCCTTCAGGTATAGTTGAGCTAGTTTTTCCATTCCATCACTTTCCTTCATCGGTAGGAAATGTGCTGACTTGGTGAGACGGTCAACTATTACCCAAATAGTGTCGTAGCCTCTAGAGGTTTTAGGTAACTTAGTGATAAAGTCCATAGTTATATGCTCCCATTTCCACTCGGGAATTTCGGTTGTACTAGTAGACTGAGGGTCTCTCGATGTTCGGCTTTAACCTTTGAACAAGTTAAACATCGGTTGACATATGTTGCAATGTCGGCCTTCATGTTGGGTTAAACACCAGTACAATTTCTTCAAATCAAGGTACATTTTGTCGGATCCTGGGTGGATGGAGTATTTAGACTTGTGGGATTCATGCATAATGATGTCGCGAATTCCTCCATAGAGTGGTATCCAACTTCGCTCTTTGAAACACAAAGTTCGTCCGACCTTTACGAATCCGTTTTCACTTTCTGGCATCCCGTAAAGGCTCTCCTTCGGACGATTTTCTTCCTTGAGTGCTTCAAATTGAGCCTCGAGGATTTTGGTTGGAAGGGGTGAACTAATTGTCATACCCAAGGATCTGACTCTAAGAGGTTTTGGTCGCTCTTTCTACCGAGAGCATCAAGAACTACATTCGCTTTACCGGATGGTAACGAATTTCGCAATGTAATCATTGAGTAATTCTAACCATCGGCGTTGTCTCATGTTCAGTTCTTTCTGATCCAATATGTGTTGTAGGCTTTTGTGATCAGTGTATACGACACACTTTGTGCCATACAAGTAGTGTCTCCAAATCCTGAGTGCGAACACAAACCGCTCCTAACTCCAAATCGTGTGTCGTGTAGTTCTTCTCATGAGTTTTCAATTGGCGAGAGGCGTATGCTATCACCTTCTCCCTTTGCATTATCTTGCTCCAGCCCCTTATGTGAAGCGCCGCAATATACGACAAAGTCTTCACTACCTTCGGTAAGGCCGTAAGGTGCACTACACAACTTTTCTTTAAGGAGTTGAAAGGCTTCTTCTTCTTTCTCTCCCCAATCAAACTTAGCGTTTTTCTGGGTTAGCTTGGTTAAAGACTTGGCAATCTTGGAGAAACCGTCAATAAATCTCTGTAGTACCCAAAAGTCCTAAGAATTGGCGTATTTCGTAGGAGTTGTGGTGTGCCCAATCCTTTATTGATTCGATCTTAGCGGGGTCTACATGTATGCCTTGACTGTCGATTACATGACCTAAGAATTGCACGGTAGGTATCCAAAATTCACACTTCGAGAATTTTGCATACAGTTCTTCCTTCTTCAACAATTCTAAGATTAACCTAAGGTGCTCTTCGTGTTCTTTTGCACTCTTGGAATAAATTAGGATGTCGTCAATGAATACGATCACAAATTTATCCAAGTAGGGTTTACACACTCTGTTCATGAGATCCATGAACAAACCGATTGAGCGTTGGTTAACCCAAAAGGCATGACTTGGAACTCGTAATGTCCATAACGAGTTCTGAAGGCGGTTTTGGGAATATCTTCTTCTCGAACTCTTAGCTGATGGTATCCAGACCTTAAGTCGATTTTTGAATAAACACTCGAACCTTGAAGTTGATCGAATAAGTCATCGATTCTCGGGAGTGGGTAACGGTTCTTGATGGTTAATTTATTCAACTCACGATAGTCGATGCACATCCCGAAGGTTCCATCTTTCTTCGACGAATAGGACCGTGCTCCCCATGGTGACGAGCTTGGTCTCGATGAACCCTTTTTCCGCAAGTTCCGACAACCGGTTTGATAACTCCCTAAGTTCCGTTGGAGCTAATCGATAAGGTGCTCTTGCCACCGTGCGCACCGGCACTAAATCGATCCGAAATTCAACTCGCTGGGTGCGGAAGTCCTGGCAAGTTTGGGAAAGACTTGGGAATTCTCTTACTATTGGCACGTCCTCCGACGTTTTCCCCTTCTTTTTCGTCCTCTCCGGTGACTTGTGCTAGGAAGATATGACATCCTTCCTCGATACACCTTAACACCTTGGTACAGGAGATGACATGCAATCTTGAAGGGTTTCTTTCATTACTCGTCTCCTTCTATTGTTAGGACTTCATCTCCATAGGGTACTTCGAACGAGTTCTCGTCGCAAAAGATGGTAGCATGGTATTTTGCTAACCAATCCATTCCGACAATAACATCAAAACTACCCAATGCTACTGGTATCAAGTCGATATTGAATGGGTGGTTTAACAGGTTAAGGGTGCAACCTCTTATGATGGTATCTACCCTTTCTATGTTACCGTTAGCTAGTTCCACGTTGTATGCATTTCCTAAGGCGGTTGGGGTAATATCGAGTAGTGGACTAAATGTATTAGAAACAAAACTCCTATCGGCCCCCGTGTCAAACAAGATGGATGCATAACGGTTATTTATAAAGGAACGCATCCGTCACAACATTCGGTCTTCCCGAGCTTCCACTTTGTTACAAAGATAGACTCTCCCACGAGCTCTTCTCCATTTCCCTGATTACCGTTTGTCCAACATTTCCTGAATCCTCGCCATTCCCATGGCTTCTCGGATTCCCTCGGTTTCCTTGATTTCCTTCACGCCTTGGTTTTCGGTCTTTCGGCATTCATTTTTATAATGCCCTTTTTCACCACAACCAAAGCAAGTTATATTAGCCTTTGGGTCCTGAGATGGAGCTGTTTGAACTGTCGCCAATGATTTGGACTGCAGTTCTGGTTAAGTGTCCGATCTTCCGACAATTACGCACTTAACGGTACATTTCCCCTGTGATGCAGTGTGCATCGATTGGACAATGGTGCAGTCCCTGAGTACGGTTTTCTTTCTCCGACATTCATCGCATAAGCTCTAGCAACATTTTGCCTTTTGTTTTGATTGTTGCGGTTGTTCCTATTGTTGTTACCACGGTATTCATAGTTGTTGTAACCTTGAGAATGGTCATCCCATTTCCTCTTATTATCAACCACTTTGTCCATGGAATCCTCAATCACTTGGTCCATGAGTTTGTTGGCTACTTTGATGGTTTCATGAAGATCAACAGCCTTAGAAGTGGTTACATTGCCCTTGATAGGTTGAGGCAATCCTCCGATGTATCTCTCCAACAATCGGGCCTCAGTGGGAACCATTTCAGGACACAATAAGGCTAGCTCTTGAAATCGCTGATTATAGGCAGCCATATTGGTGCCTTGAACCTTGAGGTTCCAAAACTCATGTTCGAGCTTCTTGATCTCATTACGGACAAGACTTTCGAAGTACCATTTCCTTGAAGTTTTCCCATGGCATGGCATAGGCAACATCGATACTAGCGGATTTAAGAAAATTGTTCCACGGTCAAAGCAAAGATCCTGAAAGTGAATGATGCATACTTAACCTTAGAATCTTCTTCACAATTGCAGATTCGGAACACCGTCTCGAGCTTTTCGATCCATCTAGTCGACCAAGCTCCTTCGGTTCCACTAAAGCTTCCCATCATGGTTTTACGAAAGTCTTGATAAGTACAAGTGCGGTTGTGAGTGGGTGGTCTTGAAGTTCCAAAGATTAGTACGAGTGGTTTGTCTGCAGCTAAAGCGGCGTTTACCCGCTCATTGACTAGTTGGTCAATCATGGCTTGATTCATGATAGGTTGGATTGGAGTAGCCCTAGCAGAGTAGTGGCTTCGCAGTCTGACGGGTGTGACTGTTTGGAATAGCAGCATTTGCGGCTTGGTTGCGTGACTCTCTGAATTGGAGCATTGGAGGCTCCACCCGGGTTGGTACGTTTAGATCTTCGTTTTGGCGGCATTTCTGCAGTAAGAAAGGTGATGAGATATAGAACCTTTGAGACAAGGTAAGTGCCACATAATAGTGTGGTTATCGTAGATAGATCATGTGTGCAATCTATAAAAGTAAAGACAATGGGGTAGGAAAATAAGTTTGACATAGATAGAATTTCGGTTACAAGGTTCCTGTGGTACATGATGAGATACTAACGAGTACAACCAAATACAACGGAATACAAAGGAAATACAATGGAAATATACAACTGAAATACGATGATAATGACTAACACTAACTGTTATAGCTCAGTTTAGTGTACTACAATCATGCAATGGAATCTAAGGATGATCGGTACGTAATCGCTCTATGATGGCAATCAGCTCTCGCCTGTCTCCTCTAAGCTCGCGATCCGCCTCATCCGAGAGGCCGCATGGACTCCAATCTGTGGTCCTCTGCCACTCCTCTCGGCGATCTCCGCCATCCATCGGACACGCTCTAACTCCTCTAGCCGTCAGGCATCCGAGCTTGGCCTCTCCCAAAACTCGTGTCCCTGCTATCCAACTCTCTAACATCCTCGATCACGAGTCTCAACCCTAAAACCGGTTGCATCCTTCATGTCTCTCGAGTCCCATGCTCTCAAACAACACATCCAGTAACTTCGGTCTAAACCTCAACACGCCGCCGAAGCTTGCAAGCGTGTTGGATCGATCTCTAGCCGATCGAATGGACTCCTAGCAATGTCTCATGAGAGTCCAACTGATGAATATCCTCTCGTGAGGGTCGGACGCCTTCCGAGATCCCGACAAGTCTCACTCTCAGGTTCTCAACCGGTGCAGCTTCCTCAATGGTCTCAAGTTGTCTAGTGTGATTGCGCGCCAAGGCGCTCCATGTCCGCCGCAGATGGTACAAACGAAGGTGATGACGGACTATAGCTGGACTAGTGACAAGTGGTACGAATCGATCAAGCAATCAATATCTCCAATCAATCTCACTAGTCTCCTCCCGTGGAGAAAAGCGGCTCCGCCCTAATCCAAATGGTGCATCAATATCCATGTCATCGTCTAATCTCGAGCCATCCCGGAGCTTTGTCTAGCTCCCTGATACTCGGACAATCTCCGCACTCGTGTACTCACATCTGCTATGCTATGCACATAGCCGGGACACTCTCGTCGGTATAGGCTCGGTAGTTCCTCTTCGGGATCCTCTTCCGGATCTTCTTCCGGATCTTCCTCGAGTAAGAATCGTAGATCTCCGAGTCTCGATGAGGTGGTGACTCAGTGGGTGACGGTGTCAATGACTCTGAAGTAGTAGAAGGACCCATGTAAGCAGCGCGGGTCATCCGAGAAGCTACTGCAGGCACATATGAATACCGCCTCGATATCCGTACTCTCACAATCATACGGGGCTTTTGCCTGCGTGTCAACAGAGCTGATGGAATGGTGGTGAGGGTAGGTATAAGTGGAGAAGGTGCAATAGCTGGCTGGACTGCTAGTGTGGCCTGTACGTATGGATCAGTGGCTGAGTGTGCAAGCTGGCGGATGGTCGGTGAGTGTGCTAGTAGGATGTCTTCCTGAACATCGTGAGGAAAGGCTGGGGAAGGCATAGTCTGTGACAAGGCGGTGCATATGTGTAAGTATGTGGAAAAATATGCTCATGATGAATATGAAATAGTGTATAAGTAAATAGGAAATAAAACATGTAATCCTATTAAATGAACTTTAAGTAAAATGGCAAGTAAGGCAAGCGGCAATCGGCGGTCGTAGTATGATGTTTTTGGTGAAAAGTAGTTATAGTTTAGGGTTTATATGTACCTAGTTCTCTATAACTTAGGCTCTGATGCCAATCTGTAACACCCCCAAATTTGTTTAGCGGAAGCATACGTGTTATTCGAGAGCGTTACGGAGTTGGTGAATCACAACACAAGTAATAAAGAACGGAATACATACTCCGTTGATTTTATAAATAGTTTTAAAATCTTGTCTTACAACATAGTTTAAATAAATGGGTACATCCCATTAGTTATAGTGGTCCCAAAGTAAAAACATCATTTTTGTGTGAAAACACTTCTTTAATACTACTACGACCATACTTCCGCTTCTTGCCTTGCCTTCATGAACAATTCTTAAACACCTGAGAAAATATGCTAAAAGGTCACTAAAACTGGTGAGTTCATAGGTTTAAATTAAAATAGTAAGATTGGACCATAAGCAAAGGCATATAATCATTACAACGAATATAATGATATATGTATGAATGTCTATTACGTTAGCTCTAAGTTCACGCAACCGATACTGACGGCTTTTCGTATGCTAAAAGATGTCATACAATATAGGGGCCCATAGCAAGTGTTTTGTCCCTCAACACTTGGTTCCGACATGGTATACGTTTCGCTTTGGCCTAAGCATGGCCAACCGAACGGAGGAGTTACCCTCAATAGATCTATTTATAACATTCGCGTTTCCCAATGGGGAATTGACGGTTCATGAAAAAGGGCATTCTCTAGGGACATAAGGGCTTAGGCTAAACCACGTAATAGTAATCATATAATAGTTTTGGTCCATAAAATGTTTTGCATATTTCTCACCCCAAGATGTATAAAACAATTTATCAAGTAAAAGTGGGGCTATGAAACTCACCTTAACAAAAGTGCAAATCCAAATGTGGGATTAGTGATGGTTGTGGAGCGGCACCGACACGCGACCTAGATAAGGAGTGAAATGTTTCAGTTCATTGTTTTAAGTATCACTTGCTTAAACTCGTTCAATTATTTTTATAATTGTAGCGAAAATAAACTTTTGGTTTTAGAAAAATGATTTTTACTAGTAAGTATTCAAGTATATGTATACATTTTTACGTTGTCATTATAATGGTTTTAGAACTCGAAATTTTGGTTTGAATATAACAATTTACTAGTAAGTATATAAAAGTGTATATACTTATTTAAGTTGACACAAAATGGTGTTGTCAAAAAGGTATATATACATTATTTATTTTTTTTATTTGAATTTAGAAAATGTGTAAGTTTGATGATTTTCGAACTTAACATATGATAGAATGGCATAGCGGTGTCTATATTTATCATAACTTGTTCTTTATGTATATATAGTTCTAAACGAGGAATTCACTTGACATACTTTTGTTTACAGATTGACGTTAAACGTTGACGTAGGAATTATTAAGTGAATCATGTTTTTAAAACATTTGTTGTTTATGTCAAACTTTCGCCCATTTTTCGTTAAATTAAAACTAGTGTTCACAATGGATGTTAAGACGATATGTGCAAGAGGTATCTATGGAGGCGGGTTTTTAAATGTTTAATGCACGAATAGCTCTTCCGATTTATTTCATGCGAATCACTCATGGATCCTTGGAACGACTATGGGCTGTGGCCCGATGAAGCTTGTGGATACTTGAGTGGGCCTGGCCCAAATGGTTTTTGGATGCAAAAAGAAAAAGAGGGTCATGCCCAAGAGTAGTTTGGCATGGAGTTGGATTGAGATCATGACCTTTGAGCAAAAAGCAGTTCCAGTGTTGCATAAAACTTCACTTAAGATACCAAAACGTTTTACAACTTGACTTAGTTTTTCCTTGCTTCCCTTTTTATCTCGACAGGGAAGACCAATCGACCCATTTGAACATGACGACTCAAGATTCACGATTACACATCAAGATTCTAGTATCTAAGTTACTTGTTTCCTAGACATTTATTTGGTTTATATAACTTGAGTTCTTATTTCTTGGTTTATAAGGCTCGACAGGAAACATGTTTAGCAAAACAACACTACTACTAACTCAACTTCTTTTTAACACGAAAATTATATAGGCCGACAATCTTAAGTCGAAACCCATTAAGAATATTAAATTTCGAAAGCATGTTAATCTAGTACATGGTACCCTTTATTGTTCAAGAAATTAACATAACCCAAAAGAATCATAATCTCAAAAAATATCAAGATTCTCGGAAATAAAAAAATAATACGAAACAATTAAGTAACAAGCTTCTACACTTTCTCACAACTTAACATTAAAAGAAAGAATATCATAACATCAAGAAGGAAATAAATAACCTCAATCCGAAAGTTTGTGAGCAAAAGGGACGGATGGTGATTCTTGGTTTTGGACCAATTGAGACTTGAATTAGCTTCTACTCTCCTCCAATTGCAAAACCCCCAATTCAATTTTTAAAACCCTAACTTTAACTAATTTTTTTTTTGATAAGATTTGGTGAGAATCTGATTTGGGGCTTTTGCAATATGGATGGAGATATAGAAATAATTTGAGAAGGGCTTGGGATAACTTTCTCTTATGACCATTTGTGTTGAAGCCGAAAATGGCTAGCTTCCAAACGAATCTTAAGATGGATTTTGAAGAGATTTGCTTCCTTGAGATTCGATTTGCTTTATCTTTTCTTGGATTCCTTGTAGCCGCGACATAAGAGATTTGGGAAGGAGATGAAATCTTTCACAAAATAAGTAAAAGGGGATGAAGAATCTTAGCATTTGAGGTGTCGGTTTACCCATTTTAGAGAGAGAGGCGATTGAGAGATGTGTGTTCTTGGATTGACTGGATAATAGGTGGAGATGAGGATGGAAGAAACCCCCTGGTCTTTTGGTTACACGATTTAGAGAGAGAGAGAGGAGTAATATATTTTGACTCAAATTCATTTTCCAATCGACGATAATAGGCGGGGGCAAGAAAAGACAAAAGGATAGAAGTGCATGTACTTACCATTTAATACAATTGCATTAACTTGAAATTAATAAAATTAGCATGCTTAAGTAAAGAGGAAACAATAAAAAAAAGGCTTTAATTATTGTGTAAGTTTTGGGTAAGGTAAATGTATTCATTTATTTATTTAAGTTGCTTACTTATAATACTTATTGTTCAAATAAAAGCGGTTTTGATTATTTGGTGTCTCGTGACTTAACGTGGTGACCGGGGTATCATTGTTTGATAACTTTTATGACGTAGTGTCTTATTGTTACGTGCCCGAATATTTTATCTTTGTAATATTCCAAGTTGTTGACATTTGTTAATTGTTTTAGCGAGTCCTTATCATAGTGTCGGATGCATGCGTGTAGTGTCGGTCACTGGGAAGAACGAGATAACCTCTCGTCTTATAATTTAAATCATAAGACAAAATAAAATATTCATAAAATGATATGAATGAAAAAGTGGTGCGATTACCTCCATGTATGCGAGTTAGCTACTCAAATGATCAGGCAAACCTTATGCATGCTTAATAAATTTGGCTTAGTAAAATGAGTTACTAATTATCAGTTAAATTTTGGTGAAAATTTACCGTGGTGTCACAAGAATAAAGATCGCTTTTCAAAGCACGTTTCCATTCGCTTCGCCACGAACAATCCAATAAGTTCTTGGGTTTTAAAAACACTTAATTCCAATATTATTCTTTAATAGTATAAGTATCCAATAAAAATAGAAATGGGGTGTAGCCAAGCGGTAAGGCAACGGGTCAGAAATTTGAGGTGGAAAAGCAAAAAACGGATAAAATTACGATTTTACCCTTGGACGAATTGTTTGAATAAAATAGGTGGGGGAACACATGTCATATGATGAGTGGCTTTTTACACTTTTTTTTTGGAATTTTTGATTAGTTTCTCAAAATTAATATAGTATTACATATTGTTAGGAATTGAAATTCCATTGAAGTGTCACACCCCAAATATTATCTAGCATAAGTTAGCTCGTAGACATGTCGTTATTTACGTTATTTAGTAGTTTATTAGTTAGTTTGTAGCGTAGTTTAGTGTAACACCGGGAGGAAGGACGGTCTTTACCCATCAGATGCCGATCCACAAATTGCTAGAGGACGTAGTGTCTGTAGTATAAATACCCCTTCCATCCTTGGAAGGGGTGGTGCTTCTCATAATCTAACCTTGCATTTTTCTAAAGCAAGTCTCTACCAAGAACACCCTCTTATCTTTCTCTCTCTAAAATGGCTAACATGTATTTCCATCATCCAAGACACTCAATCATCAAACAACACAATATTTAAGATCCTACAATTGGCATCGTGAGCCTAGGTTTTGTTGTTTTGATGATTGGTATGGCTTTATATGTTTTGTATGCGGTTTGGTTGATTCTTATATGCGGTTTGTGGAGTTTTGTTGTGGTTTGATGCGGTTTGATACGGGATGTGTTTGTTGATTGTGTTTTTGTGGTTTGAAACATTGTTTAAGCTGTTCTTTATATCAAGTTTTTAAGTCGAAAATTTTCTCGTTAATAATTGTTTTTTAACATCATTGTTCTTGTATCCATGGTCCAAATTATTTAAAAGTCATGTTCCTTTTATGTGTTGTCAAAAACAGTATCTTTGGTCATTTTGTCAAATATCCGTTTAGATAACTTTGATTCTTTTATGACATCGTTTGGTACCAAGTGTCATGTTTATCTGTGTAAATCTTGTGGTAAAATGGTCGATTCGATGGTCAATCTGTAAATTTCTTGGTCAAAACGGGTCATCTTGTGCACTCCTTATGCGCTTTTTCCGGTGTCAATGAATACGGTCATATTTAGAGGTCAAAACGGGTCTTAAAGGAGGCATCTTGTTGACAGCTCGGGTTACATTGAAGATGGTCGGAAAATCTTAGTCGGAAAACTCACCAAAAATGTCAAAAAGAAGCGACTTGTGTTACTGAAATAATCATAGCGACTTGTCTTTACAAGTCGTAGCGACTTGACAAGTAGCGACTTGTGACAAGTGCTTAATTTGTCCAACCGAAAGGAGATGAAGAAGATGATTTGTCAAATGACTCACGACTACAAGACCAACACCAATTACCATTAAACTCTACCTCAGTCTCAAAACATCATCGATACAACATCGACCAAACTTGAACAAGACCACGACCACATCTCAAGACCATGACTCGAAACAAACTAAACAAATGATGCTCAAAACAAGTATCTAAAGCTTAACTGGTTTTATATCATCTACTTTCGATCCTCGTATCATTTCGTGATAATTCAAAGAGATTATATTGACATCAAAGGTCACTTATCACTAAACTATCATCATGGATCCCAAATGAAACAACAATGAAACAACAAGACTCAAAGATTAATGGTAATAATGATATGATCTCGGATTTTTTGTGGGCTAAAGTTTTCTCCAAGACCTTTTTCAGATCTTAACACCCATAAAGGATACCATCATTGATCTAAGCTGATGAAGCCTTGCCTCATTTTTTCCTCTATTCGAACATAATAAAATAAACTTAACAATCATGTTAATTTATTTTATTGGCTCGGCTATGTACTTATACCGTGACTTAAAACATGTATTACTTATGATCTCAGTGTGGTGTTCAAAATATAATGGCCTCAAATCATTCGAAGTGATTCAAACCACATCATCATAGATCTAAGTTATTAAATACATATTCTTAATCTACACTTCCCGTTATGTCCGAACATCACATGTAAAGGGAACAACGATATTGAATCATTTGATACCTTTACCCACATTCGTTGGTTCAATGAAACATAAAGGCACACGAAAACTACATCTAATACCTACCGAGAACAAATCTTGCAAGATCTCTTGCCCTCTTCTCTCTCGAAGCCATCCCCTGTGGTGAGAATAGTTGAAACCGATTCAAAACCTCCTAGCCAACCCTGTGGCGAGGTTATTGTTATCATTGTATTGAGAGATGAGTGTGTGATCTGTGAAAATGATGTGATCATTTTAGGGTTAGTGGTGTATATTAACCGATGGGGCGATCATTAAGGAGTGTTTTAGGGTTTGTTGGTGAGAGGTGTTGCCCAGATAAAGGAAGAGGCGGACTTAATATGAGAATTTTAGGTTATGTGGGATTAGTGCATTTTATATCCCGATATTTCGGTATGGGTTGTATTGAATCGCTTTCTTTGATGTCTTGGACCTTTGCGCATCACGCGGGGCGATTGATTATGGAACTTGTGTGGATCATGGGTTTTTATTTGGGCCACGTTGCAATGGTAATGGATCCTGTGTATAATTGTTTTAATTGGGCCTTGTCACTCATGGACGTATGATCTGATTGATATCAATAGATGGGCCGAATATTTGATCATGGAATCTAATGATGTGCGAATATATGTGTTATCATCCATCTAGCATACATTTTACTTAGGCATTGCTTCACGCTACTTGGGTCATTTAATAATGGACCAAGTAGTTTAGTGCTTAATTGGATCGGGTTGTGTGAAATGGATATTTATCGACGCGGTCGTTGGATATGGGTACATGCTTATGAATTTGAATTTATGGCTTATGATAATTTTTGGGGCTGCGAGATCATGAGACTTGCTGATGAGATTTGATTGGTTATGAGTGTTGATGATGAAATTTGGTATGATGATGAGTGTTTTTGTGGTATGAGGGTTGATACTTTGGTATATACATTTTCATGGAAGATATTATTTCACGGCTTGAACTGAAAATTGAACACGGGTGACTACGGAGTTGTTTGGACGGTATTTCTCATTTGAATTTGAAGTAAGGTTTACCGGGCGCGTTTACTTATTTCTTCTTCTTTCTTTCTACCCTTCCATGAAGAGTACTTGTTTGGGCATTTATAGAGTGTGATAAAGACTTGGCTATTTAATTACGGTTGTGATTCTTTCTCGCTTAACCCACAACGTAATTATCACTTCGTTGTCTCACCTATTGAGAATGTCAAGAGGTTTTGTACATTGGGTACACCGTTTCTTCTTCACAAGGATTAGTACAAGTTTAAGTAACAAATCTAGGGAATTATACTTCATGATCAAGTTTGGTATATCGGGTTTACTTCACCAGGAGGTCACAACATTAGCCGACTGAATGTGTGAATGATGTGTTTACCAAAGTGTTTATTGAATGATTGATGATAATGTTGATATTGGAAAATGAACCGCAAGAACCACTGCATGTTCTCCTAAAATGTATACTCACCGAAACCAAAGTTGTCATAACACATTCAAGCTGACATTGTTTACGGTTTTGTCTTGATTTTGTAAAATCCCGCGAAAGAATCTATTTCTCGGTTTAATTCATAGACTTGTAAAATCCCGTGACAATGAAAACATCCCGATTAAAGTAATGTGCATTTCCGGATCTATCTTACGGTTTATTCTTGGTTTTGTAAAATCCCGAGAAAGAAACTATTTCTCGGTTTAAACCATAGAGTTGTAAAATCCCGTAATGACGGAACCATCCTGGAGAAAGGAAAGTGTATTTCGGGATCTTATCGATGATCGCTGGTGCTACGGTTTCTGCTTCGAAGAAAGGTTAAAAGGGTGTACTTCAAGAATTGGGTGTTTGTTTGGATTGTCCTCATGGCAGTTTGGTTATTACATGGTTTTACGGGTTACGGCTTTTAACCATGGTCGGGATGAAAACCATAATCATAGTTCACTTAAAACGTCAAAGGTGGCTAGATTTGAGCTTTTAACTAGAAGATGTGACAACGGGGTTAATTCACTATTATTTATTTGAGGTTAAGTGAAATATCACGGCGAGTGTACTTAGTATCTGAAGGTATCGGGGATGGTTGGATGAAGATTCTTCAAGATCCTTGTTCAATCTTATTATCAAAAATGAAGACTTGGAAATCTAGTTATTGTTGGGTGACTTTTACTTTTCTTTACCACTTGGGGAATTGGGACTCACCACCACAAAATAACTATCACTTTAAGGAGTTACGTTGTAGTGCTAAGTGTCACATTCAATTGTGGATTTTCAAGAGGTGATGTACGTCTTATACTTGATGGTTAGTTGAATGAAGAGTATAGAGTACTTAGAGATTCAATGGAGGATGAAGTCTAAACCGCTCTCATTTCATATGTGCAAGTTTAAGTCACGAGTTCGGGTTGTTTTACTTCAGGGTCAAATTCATCATATTGGGTTTTCCCCATCACATCACGACAAAGAGTCTATTGAATGATAATGGGGATGATTACATTTTTGCCAAGAGAGTGAAAAGAGAGAGACTATGACGTATGAACACAACAGTTCATGCCTCGTTCTCTAAAGAAAAGAAAAGTGTACGCTTTCAAAGGCGCTTTATCTTCTAAGAGAGAAATCTTCTTATTATGACCATTCTCATCAACATGCTTCATGCTTTTCCATGCACTTCACCATCGTTGAACCGCATCATCAAGTAATTACTTTATTCCACTTGCTCAATATAATGAAGATGGCGACATTATGTGCTAATTTTATGGGGAGGTGTGAATAGAATACATTTGGATGATAATCACTTGTTTAATCAAGAATGGCATCTCCGTATGCAATTTTTTAGGGGGAGAAGAAGTGTGAATTTTATGTCGCATGGTTGATTGATATCCGTGGAATAAATGGTCATAACGGCTCCTAACTCATGTAAAAACCGAGCTTCTTCTTATCGGGTCATCTTTACATGGTGTTTCTTCTATAAGCCGCTGGTTGACATCTTCACACGAGCTGATATGATTAAATGACAAAGTACTTCCAGCCATGGGGTGATTTCCTTGATGAACATCTTTTTGTTCTTGTTTGATTGGGAGGGATTTGATTTAAGGGGATTTGCTATTTACAAGTTAACGGGAACGCATTTGGTGAGAAGAAGATGTTAACCTTCTATTCCCCAATTGGACAATCTTGAAGAAGGTCGAGTCTACAATCGGTTCTACATTCTCTGCTATATGTTAGAAGACTAAAGACGAGTTGCATTTGATTATCTAAAGACTTCCTCTTAATATGGGCATTTATCAAACAGATTGTCGGTTTAGGAAGAGCACTAATTGGGGAGAGTGAAATGTCAATTTAATCCCCATTAGACTTGCTCATATTCTTCATCAAGTTGATTCTCACAAAGACTTCTAAGGTTCTTCTCAAATGATTTCGAGTATATGGGCTTACAATGTGTTGCTGATTCTCAAGTATCAAAACCAGCAGCGGGGAGGAGACACGATCTAAACTCGAGTAAACTTGATGAACTTAATACTTCTAAATCCCGGGAAGACAAATGTCATTACCGCAGAGAAACTCAAGGTTTGACTCATGGCGCTTAGTGTTCTTATTCCAACTATGTGGGGGAAGAGATGGAAGAGTTAGTCTCTGGTGATAAAAGAGGTATATAGTGTGTGATGATTTCGATGCTATCGCAATCATCGGGAGAGATTATGTACATTGGGGACGCCAAATTGTTTCACTTGAGTGCTTAATCAGTGATTCAGAGATATAATCACTTATTCCGGAGTTGAAATCCGCAGAGATAGTCCTCCGCAGAGATAATCAGTGATTCGGCCTGCTTCTTCAATGTTATCGGTTATTCTATCTTTGGGCATTTGGGGGAGAGAAAAGTATACATCGAGGTTATTCTTTGGCTATTGGACTTAATCTACTACTTCGATGGTATAAGTTTCTCTGTCTTCGGGTATATGTGTATTCGGGTTCGTGAGCTCTAGTCTAAGAGACTGACTGCATCAATTCATCTACTTGGGGAAAGTGGTCTCTTGACACCTTTTGGAATGGATTGCTTCAGACTTCAGTGGAAAAGGAACTTGAGAAGATTATTTAAATGTGGGATGATACGTTGATGTTGTTCATTTGGATGATATAACCTCGAACGAAGAATCACGGTGATTATTCTTAAAAGGAGCAGCAAGATCGATGATAATGGTGTGCTTCTTCGTACACCTGGCTAAGGGAAGCTTGAAAGAAAGCTTTGAATCTGCTCAGCTAAAGGATTTTCGGTTTGGGGGGAAGCTGCCAAAGTCTCACATTCTTAAAGGCTCTATTTCTTCTTTTCAAGAGCCTCGGAAGCTTTGGTGGTGGACGTTTAAGAGATGATGATTTCTATCTTCTACAACGGGGCTGCTCGATATCCTTATCTCGGTACTCGTATCATCATCTTCTTAAATTATATCATCTACTCTATCTTTGTAAATATTTATTCAAAAGCAAAATACAAAGATATAAAACCAGCAAAACAAAATAGAAAAATATAAAACCAACAAAAACCAATAAAAATCAAAAAATTTGAAAAAGACCACAAATATGTTTTCTCAAGACATGTCTTCTGGTATCGATAACATCTGCGGTCTTAGAAATGTCATTCAATAATGGCACGGGACCATAAATGAAGTTCGAGCACGAGGTGTAAATATTCTTTTTCAAAACATGTCTAAAAATTATGGCTTACAGTTATTTCAGACTGTAACCCGTGCTAAATATATGGCTTGCAGTTATTTCTGACTGTAACCTGAGCTTAAACTATGGCTTGATATTGTTTTCAGATAGCAACCCGCTCTTCAAGAAAGGAAAGTGTCAGCGCTAAACCAATTTTTAAAATATTTCGTGCACTTATCCTAAAAGTTAATGAGGAAAGTATGTCGAAGGACTGCTGTTCCTACTCAAATATTTTTCCTTTTAAAATTCTTCAGAAAAATATTTGTGTTTAACAAAATGGTGGTAAATGAGTTGCTTTAAAAACAATCAGATTCAGAGTTTTTATAAAATTTGCAAACTCAATCAATGACTTCAGCGCTTTTAAAATTTTCAGAAAATGAGTCATTGATTGAGGGGGAGAATGTTTTCAAATTTATATCATCTAACGGACTTTCTTAATCATCCTACGTGCTTATCTGAAAAAATATAATTGCCTATGTTGAAGGACTAGGTTTCTAGGATGTGATTGTTAGGAGTAGATGATTATAGATTGATGAACACATTATTCCCATACCTTTTATGATCTGATTGATATGTTAAATTGACTTTTATTAGTCGATTGTTGTTTGGGTGTTGTCGACCACCATATATGTCTATCTGTGTTCACTAACGTATGCAGATAACATGGTTTAAAAGAATGTTCCCGATCTGGATCCCACAATTGAAGATGATTGGATGCCGAAAGGAAAGGGTAACTATATCTTGGGTTGACAAATGAAGAAACGGAGCTTAATTTGACTTCTATGGAGAGTTGGCATAAATGCAACGTAAGAGGTCTCACTGCATCAGCAGATGGTTTTCTTCATCATCAAATGAAGAAACGGAGCTTAATTAGACCTCTATGAAGAGTTGGCATGTCAAATGCAACGTAAGAGGTCTCACTGCATCAGCAGATGGTTTTCTTCCAAACCTACAACATCATCAACAGAAGCAGCTCAACCACCTAACGTATCTTAGTGCAGGACAAGTAGTGGATGATAACATTTTTGAAACATTCTGAAAATACTGTTTTGAAAATGGAAAAATATTGGTTTTGAAAATAAATTGGAATTAATTTTAAAAATCACCGGACTTCATTTTATCAAAACTTAAGTCACTCAATCATCGACTACGGTCATCGATTGAGGGGGGAGTGATTTATAATAAAATATTTTCAAACGATATTTCTTCATAAAAGTCCGTTTGTACGTAATAAAGTGGTGATCTAAAGATTTAATGTTATGTCATGGTATGATTTTCTTTAAAACTCAAAGATCTTTCAAAATGAAATTTTTTCTGTTCTTGTTTGATTGTGAAATTGTTTTATTTTACTTAAAGATCTCTTAAAAACTATCATACCTGACACTAACAATCTTTAATGTCGAAAAACTGTTCTTTATCCATCATTTTTCAAAATTAAATCTTGCCACGTCTTTCCCCTAAAATTTTCTAAATGATTTAAATCAATTGGGATCAAAAATCTCAATTGGCTTGAAATTTTTGATCGGGGGAGAGATCGTGATTTAAATCTCAAATCGGTTTTAAAAGGGTGATTTTTTCAAAAGCTCTCCTTCCTTCATGTGCCAAACGATTTTGAAATAAATAATGCACATGATTGTGGAGGAGCATTTAACCAAAAACTAAAAGAGTATTTAAACAAGGCCACATTTTCTCCCATGTTTTCTAAACCTTATTAAATCACTTAGGATCCAAAATCTCAAAGGGCTTGATATTTTTTATAGGCGGAGAATTTGTGATTTAATTAAGAAATCTGATAAATGATGGTCGATTTGATTCAAAAGTGCAGGGTGCTCTCCCATGTGCTAAACGCTTTCGAATCTCGAAGCACATATTGAGGGGGAGCATTTCAAAAGAAAATAAACTTTCAAGGTACAAAGATTTATATGTTTCAACATAAAGTACCTTGATTGATTTTCTAAAGGTTTCTTAATGGCTTTTGTGATCGTGGATGTGCTTCAAAAGAACTCTTTCCTCTATGTGATAAAATGATTTCAAATATCCTATGCACATATTGAGGGGGAGAATTTACCAAAGAAAATCAAATGGCTTTTTCCATAGAAATTGTGATCAAGAATTTATTTCAAAAGAACTCTTCCCTCCATGTGCTAAACAATTTATAAAATCATATGCACATGTTGAGGGGGATCATTTCTAAAATATCAAAACAATTAAGGTACAAAATGCTTTAATATTATATCACAAGTACCTTGATTGATTTTCAAAATGATTTTTCAATTGGTTTCATGAAGGAATGAACAATACCAAAAGACCGACCAATTTACTTTATGCATGGTGTTATAAGGATGGTTAGGTTAGGTATTCGTTCCCACGATCCAGCCAGAGCCGGATGGATCTACCCAGGGACAATCCACTAGATAGTGTAGAGTCCTTAGGTATGATGAAAAAAGGAGAATAATGAGAAATGGGAAGAGTGTCGACTGAGACAGAGCTAGAATTGGAATAAACCCAACAAGGTTCTAGTTATGAAGTCTCGGTAAGCACTGAAGGGGTTGAAGAATGAAAAAGAAATGAATGAGAAAAAAGGGGTGAAAAGAAATAGCCCTCCATCAATTCAACCTTAGGGCAGAAACCGGGTTCAATACATATGCTACTAGTGGTTACTAAGGTAACACTGGTATTGAAGACAAGACGTCATGGACCCAGTGACGCACTGCACTAAACTTTCCAAGCTACTCAAGTTCCTCTTAAAAGGGCTTGTTTCATTCTCACGGGGAACCTACATAATCTATCGACTTTCTCTTAGAGACCATTGATATTGAAGAAGGAGACCCTCTCCCTAGTCTCCGGCATAGGAACCAAATGTGCACAATTGAGTCTAGAGCCAAGAGATCATCCACAAAATCTCATTAAGGACACAATCAATGAAGACTCACTGTTTCACACAATGTGAAAAGTGAGAATATATCTTATGAGTCCTACGCATTATCCTTGTGGTATTGCCAGAACATCCGAGTGATATGTAAAAGTATTTACGATGAAGATGTAAATCCTTCTAGAGCCAACATCAAACAAGCTCTTGGTGGGTGACATGTGAGATCTTTTCTAAAGATTAAGCTTGTGACAACTGGATAGAAACAATGGGGCGATTCATTCTTGAATCAACCTTGGTCCAGGAAATGAATTGACGAATACTTTTGGAAAAACCGTTCGATGTGCAAATCTCTTCTTTTCTCTAGCACATCGAATGTGTATTCATTTTCAAATTCAAAAAGTATCTCTGATTGCAAAATACTTTTGGAAAAACCGTTCGATGTGCGAATCTCTTCTTTTCTCTAGCACGTCGAATGTGTACTCTTTTCAAATACAAAAAGTATTTTTGATTGAAAATTGATCTTTCTCATAAAACCTTCTTCGTATTGCAAAACTCTTTCTTCTAAGCAATACGCGATTGTTTTCAAATCAATTTTTCATCAATCAGTGAATCTCAATTCGCTGGTTCACTCACTCCGTGTTGTCTTCTTTGAGACGCTCCGGTTTGAGAACAGCTAGAACAGCTGCGAAACCCTGTCAAGGAGATTCTTCGGAATTATACCTGATCACAGGCAGTACTTGTACTGATCAACGGGGAACCGTGGGCCGTGTACCTCAATTCAACGAAAGTGATCAAAGACAATTTCGTGTGTTTTATTGCTAACTGTTGTTTGCAGGTACATTTGGACGGTTGCAGCTGATCATAATTGAGAAGTCAATCCAAAGTCGCATGCTCACAACATCCACACTTAATTGAAGAAATCATGACTTGTGCATATCTACAGAATCTGGCTTTGATATTTTTATACTATGTTTCCACTACGCTGCTGCAAATATCATGAACCAGTAAAGCTTCCGCTACTCTGATGGAAAGATGTCATGATCCAGAAAGTGTGAGCATGTCGGTCCAAAAGTCACAACATCACATGATGGCAACACAACAAAAGATGATCCAGTTTTTGCTGTGGCTGATGATCTCAAAGAAAGCTCGAAGATCATCAAAGATGTGGATCAGTTTAAGGCCTCCACTGAAAGTACAAAATATGCGGACTAAGAAGAGTCACTGCTAAAACACAAAGATTGCGGAAGTGAAGAATTCAAGTCTACGAGCTCAGAACATTTGATAAATTAGAATGCTAGGATTCAAAATGTAAAACATGGGTGACCTCCCTTAGGGGGAGATTGTTAGGAATTGGAAATTCCTTTGTGAAGTGTCGGTCACCCCAAATATTATCTAGCATAAGTTAGCTCATAGACATGTCGTTATTTACGTTATTTAGTATTGCGTAGTTTAGTTTAGTGTAACACCGTGGAGGAAGGACGGGTCTTTACCCACTGTATGCCTGATCCACAGTCCGTTAGGAGGACGTAGTGTTTGTAAGTATAAATACCACTTCCATCCTTGGAAGGGGTGGTGTTTCTCATAATCTAACCTTGCATTTTTCTAATGCAAGTCTCTATCAAGAACACCCTCTTATCTTTCTCTCTCTAAAATGGCTAATATGTATTTCCATCATCCAAGACCACCCGAATCATCAAACAACACAATATTTACGATCCTACACATATCATTTTCAATCTAAAAATAAGCCAATAAATATAATCTTTTGATGACACTAATTTCGATCATAAATAACTTTTAATTTACTATAGTTTTGAAAAACTTCTTTCTTCGAAGCAACTGTCACGAGAACTGTTAACATTAACATTACGCATATAAAATTACAAAAAGAGTTTAGATTTCTAATATAGTTAAGTATGTCAATTGCTATAGCATTTTTCACACGTGTAATTCTCAAAACTCTTCATTACAAATTTAAATGTATGGCGACAACTATCTTTTAGCTTGTTATCATCAAGTGATTTTAAATTTTTAATTGTAGATGGTTACCTAAAGATACATTCATACAATCTGAATTGGTCAAATTTACTTTCAAGTGATGAAATACCTTGATCTACAATGCAGAACTAATAATCGGTTTTAAAAGTCTCTTTGCCGGTTTTTATTGTCTCATTATCAACATTGTCATCGTATTTTCTATTTCTATGAATAGCTCATCTTTGTTTCAAGATTTTGTTATCCATTAATTTCTTTAGCAATTTCTTAGGCGGAAAGTAAAGCATTCTTAAAAGCAGCTTTTTATTGAAGAATTTTAAAAAATGATATCAGAAAAAAGATTGAAAGTGTGTTTGTAAGTGTGAAAATTTAAACGTCTATTCATTGTTGCAAATGGTTAAATGATTAATGTTAACATGATTTAATTTGATATTTGCTTATTTTCATGCAAAAATAGGCATTTTATATATTTAATATATTTTAAAACTAGAGAAAAAGACCAGTTTTTTTTATTATTTAACATTTATGGCTAATTAGGCACTACAAATCGGATCTTTAAGATGACGGCAAAAAAAATATATAATTGACTTTATATGATCCTAAAAAATCCAGGGCCTTCGAAAATTGGGTGTCTAAAATCCTAATTTTACTTGCTTTACCCTTAAACCATCACTACATAAAATTTTCAAAAAAAAGAAATCCACGCAATTTATTTTCACGTGACGATGAGATTAAATAACGTAAACCAGTTTATAGCTAACAGTAAAACAACCAAAATATATGATAAACCTATTTCCACTTAATCATCGCCGAAAACAAAAAATCCTCAAGGAATTATAATAAAGAAACCCAAAAGTACACAACTTATTTTCAAAAGCACGAGATAAGTAACAAACATTGGATACTACTACAATCACTAAAATACTTTCAAATTATAGACGACATACGTAATGTGACTGGTTACTAGTAGGTTAAGAGGTTATCATTCACTTTCAAACATCAGTAAATTATAGTGTTGGTCCCCAAACTGAACCAAGTTTGTGCATTTGGTCCTAACTTCTCAAAAATCGCAATTTTAGTCCCAAAATTTTTCATTAATTACCCATTTGGTCCTATTTTTGTAACGCTCGTTATTTTTCTCGTTAGCTGCAAAGGCCTTTTGTCTTTTCGACATTTCTTTTCCAAGCACCCCATTAACATCGTTGAGCGTTGAATTCCATTCTCTAATGCAATTGACGGGAAGGTAATGAAAGTTCGGGGACTAACGATGTGCATGTTCAAGTTTTCCAATTCTTGAATGCAATAGACGAAAATATAATGAAAGTTCAGGGCCAACAGTGTTAATTGGGTGTTTGGAGCTGAAAAGACAAAATTTCAAGTTTTCCAATTCTCATAAATCACAATTTTTGTCTCTTATGATTTGCTTAACAAGTTTTCCAATTCTTGAATGCGATAGAAGAAAAGGTAATGAAAGTTCAGGGACCAACGGTGTTAATGGAGTGTTTGAAAAAGAAATGTCAAAAATATGAAAAGGCCCCTGCAACTAATGAAAAAAGTAATGAGCGTTACCAATATAGGACCAAATGGGTAATTAATGAAAAAGATCGAGACTAAAATTTGCGATTTTTTAGAAGCTAGGACCAAATGTGCGAACTTGGTCCAGTTTGGGGACCAACGCTGTAATTTACTCATATATGAAAGTGGATGGTAACTTGTTAATCTATTAGTAAGCGGTCATATTATGTATTTCATCTATAATTTGAAAATGTTTTAGTGATTCTAGTAATATCCAAAGTTTGTTATGTCTCGTGCTTTATGAAAAATTAAGTCAAGTATTTTTAGATTTCACCAATAATAAAATAATAAGCTTATAAATAGGTTTTTAAAATGTCCTCTCAAACAGATATTTTAAAGAGTAAAATACACCATTCGTCCCTAATCTTGTACACACGCATCACGCTGAGACAAATCTTGCCTTTTTCATCGCGAGGAGTTCAAAACAGTCCCTTCACCCATTTTCCGTTAGTCAACGTGTGTTATCTTTTGCCAAATCCCTTAAATGACTATTTTGCCCATATATAAAATTATTCATCTACGTTTTTCATTCATTTTACCCTATCAACCATAAACACACTTTCACAAACACACTTTCACTCACGCACCTTTCTCCCACTCCCGGTATTAAAATAGATGGGAATTAAGGATGAATTAATAAAATATAATAATTGATTGATCGGATTCATCAATTGAATTGTTTGTTTTATTTAGATCCATGGTGCTGTACTTATCTCCTTGATGCCACTGATCCCTTGTTCATCGAGATCGGGAAAGCATTTATAGAGCAACAAGTCAAAGGTGAGGCTGTTACAAATAATCTGAAGCACGGAAAACTTTTCTACTATTTGTAATAGTGGAATTACTTATTGTTTTGAGAGTATGGACGGAGTAGCCACATATACAATTGGTAAAAGTTCTCACAATATTATTTAGCTGTCATGCTTTAGATAAAGGGAATGTCTAACTAATGCCCTAAGGGCATTGATTAAGATTTGTCATATTTGGACGGGAAAAAGGATTCTAATAGTTCTCTACTTTCACCTTTTTCCCAAAATAAGTACTCTACTAATTTTACCATGATGTAAGTACTCTACTTAATATTAGCTCTTAATAGTTCATAAGTTGGTCAACAAACCGGTTAGTTTGCAAATATATGCCAAATATTTACTGAAATTGCAGTAGTTTTACAAGTTAAATGATGCTCAAACATGTATGATGTATGCTAACTTTCTATCATCTTTTATAGTCATTACCATTCCACTCTGTTGTATCTCAATCAACTATATTAAACAATTATCTTCAATGTTCAAGAGATCATCAAACATAGCAGCCACTATCCAGATCCCTTTTCCACCAACACTCCAACGCCGGCAACCATCTTTACTCTCACCTTTCACTCTTGAACTGCCCAATTCGTCTCACCACCGTACCTCCTTCTTCCCAGGCAGCCACCACTACAAGCGACACCCCCTGCCTTATTCCTTCTTATTTTTTCAGATTCAAAGTTTTGGCTATAGATTTCATGTTTCATGTTCGATTTCTTGGCAAACAGTCAAACACGTTACCTTCCCCATGTCGCAGATTACATTAACGTTTTTTTTTTTATCAACAATGTAATAGTTTAGTGAAGTTTTTAACAAGTTGTTAGAAGTACAATACCCAACATACATACAAACATAGTAGAGTACTTACATTGGGAAAAACGTGAAAGTATGGAACTAATAGAGACATTTTTCCCTATTTGGGCGGAGGACCTACATGAATAGTTATTATAAACCGCAAAATGACAAATCTTAACCGATGCCTTTAGGGCATTGGTTAGACATTCCCTTAAATAAATTGTATGATAAGCAATGCTCTAATGTCATCTCTACTTCTTATTATATAAGCAATGCTCTAGTGATTGTGTAAATTTATTAAGATGCGCCTAAAGCCTCTGTGTCAACTACTCAAGAATGACAGGGATGGATGCATATCTATCCGATAGTTATTGATTCCCTTAGATATGTTCTTGACTTATTCAAAGCTGCAGCCATCTAGTTAACTATTTCATGTTTTTTTCCCCTCATAAGTTAGTCTCATAAAAAGAGCAACATGTTAGTGGGATCTACCTTAGGGATGCAAGGCTGGTGGTTTACAGCTAATTTGATGAGCTCAACGTCTTTTTGCTCATCCATTGGCATGATACTGAGCTCTGCCGCAAGTGACAGTATTTTCAGATATAGAAATTGCTTATTGTGCATCCTGATATCAGAAAGTCTATTGCACGCCTAATAATTAATGATACCCTTCTGTATGATTATCTTGGTTTTATAAAGTTATGTTAATATATGGAACTCTTAAGATAAGATAATTTTGGGTAAGACTAAAACATGCCACTTTACCTTTTTGCCTGAATTGCAATTCTGGGTCGATAATTCGATATATTTTGATTTTTAGCCATCTATTCCTCTTAGGCATTCCATGCCTTAAATGATAAGTTGACATGTATATCCTTAGCATATTGATGATAAATATTATGTGCCTATTGCTGTTTTTCTTATTTGGACTA
>OU343219.1:215775791-216002409 GCA_910596185.1 Chrysanthemum makinoi | reverse complement strand
TTGTGCATCTTCTCAAAATGATGATTATGAAGCGCATAGTACTGGCACATTTTGTGCGATGATTCCCTTACCTGCGAGCTTAACATATATAAGGATAGGGTTGCTATTATGGAAACAGTGCTAAAGTTTGAGTTGACCCGCGTGAAGCGGGAAATGGATGTCCAAATGCGACAACTATTGAAAAAGTAGGTTTAGAGAAAGTAGTAAAACAAAGTTAAACTCCCTTACTGTAGAAAAACTTTCTAAAGCGCTAAGCAAAACCACGAACGAAAATGTTAAAATGCTTAAGCAAGAATTCAAGGCTAAAAAGAATCAAAACTTTTTGAATGATTTTCCAATCTAAAACTTTGAAAAAACAAGCTTCAAAATGGTTATGCGTGCAAGAATACCATTCGATTTTCGCATGATCAACTAAGCATAGAGTCAAAAAGCATTAAAGCATAGCATTCCACTTGTTGAGGAACCTAATCGAGGTAATTAAAAAGCTAGAAATGCTCATAAGGTCTTGTATGATGGTGTGGATCCTAAAGCCTAGGCAGAACCTAGTTAACATTTGAGTGCAGAGGAAGATAAGAAATGGAATGAAGTCACTGGGAGAAAGTGAATAAGAAGCTGAAGATCACAGTGTAAAAGAACAAGATAATGATAAAACCCCATGATTACACTAAAGAAAATTGGATATCCTTAAACATGTTTAAGCCTCAGACTCTATTGACCCCTGAACAAGTGTTCACGGAAAAGGATATAGACTTGCAAAAGGCTGGAATATCTTGTTGAAAAAGAATCCCCACTTGTAGGAAATTCCCAAAAGCGTGTATCCTCGAATACACCAATGCATTTAGTTCCTAGAACTATTGCCACTAAGAACAGACCTTAATCGAGTCAATATGTTTATTCTTCAACTATTTACCGATTTTGAGAAAACTTGTAGAAAAGGATCACACCAGTTGGGATAGCTTGAAGGGAAAGGGGTTTTGAGCAAATGAAAGAATGTTATTTAGCTGAGGTCATGCCTTTCTTTAAACAACTAAAAGATCATTTTGAGAGTCTTAAAAGGGGATAAAATGGATATTAAAAGAAATGGAAAAGTAATTTGATGCAATGGTAGTTGAAGTTAGTGATTATGAGCGTGCACTAAAATATAATGAGATTGAGAGGAAGAACTTGCATACCAAGGAGACTCTTTATTCTTGAATGTGTTGCTCATGATATCTTTTTCACTGCTTCAAATTGCTCTATTAATGCTTCCAAATTTCATGAACTATCGTGGCTGAAAGTCTCCCATGATCGTGTCATTGAGCTTGAAAAAACTAATTCTAAACTAAGCGAGAAAATTAATTTGGATGATCCGCGACAATTTGGTTAAAATTTTTTCTAAACTAGAAGTTGAGCATTTTAATTTACAACTCAAATATCAACATCTCAAAGAAAATGTCAAAACTTCAAATATCAAGACATCTTGATGCTCCAGGTTTGATGCAGTTTTTCAAATTAACAAGCGTGATGCGATTTGAGCTTCGTCTGTGCGATAGAGAAAGTTGAAAGCCCAAATCTCTCGATTAAAGGGTCAAGCGAACAATATGGCGAGGCTCCCAAATGCCTCCTCCTTTAGATTCTCAGTATTCTCAAATGTTTCATCTTCAAAACCTAGTAAATAACTTTACAAAGGAAAGCGAAAGTTTTCTAGAAAGAAAATAAAAGGTTAAGCGACATTTTAAAAGTTATATGATTCAATAGCGTCACCAGACCAAACGAAAAAACGTCTTTACAAAGGAAATTGAGAATCGAGAAGTCAGGAGAGAGAAATACTTGTTTTCAATAAGAATGTTGTCTCAAAATCACTGCTTAGATTGCAAATACTTTGTGGAGTTAAATATATCCCTCCTACATCTTAGGAATAATGAACATGCTTTTCATGACTACTGTGATTACTTTAAGGATAGTCTAGAATGTCTCAGAGTGAATGAAGAGGATTTCATTAACAAACCTCTTGATAGTGAAATTAGGTTTGCTTGCCTCCAGGCAAGCGATCTGGCGAACTTTGTGTAATTGCAACATGTCCAAAACCCTTGGGTGAAAAAGTCAAAGCTGAAGCCTTGTTCTATGCCTAGGCAAGCAAGGAAATCCGTTCTATACCTAAACCAAGCATGTGACCCTTGATATACCTTGTTCCATATCTAAATTCAAGCAAGCAACACATGATGTGCCTCCAGAATTTGGATCCAGGACTTTCTAGACGAGGGAACCAGAAGTAGTGAAGCCATGTAATGTTCCATCGTTACTTCTGAGGATGGTAAGATTGACACTAAAGTTAGCGGGTCAAAACAAAGCTATGCAAAGAAGAAGGATATGATTCGCAAACTAAAAGTGTTCATGATAAGGAAAAGGTAACAACTATATCTTGGGTTGATAAAATGAAGAAACGGAGCTTAATTGGACTTCTTGAGGAGTTGGCATATATGCAACGTGAAGTCTCTTGCATCGGTGATGGTTTTCTTCTAATTGATTGAAGAAGCAGAGCTTAATTTGGTTGGCATTCAAAATGCAACGAAAAGAAAGAAGTCTCACTGACATCAGAGTAAGGCGGTTTTCTTCAAACCCTACAACAACAACCTATCAACCACCTAATATCTTTGTGCGGGATAATCATTGATGATACCATTTTTCTAAAACTTTGAAAAATTGTTTTAATGGTGTTTTGAAAATAAATTGAACTAAATTTGAAAATCGGACTTCATTTATCAAAATTTAAGTCACTCAATTATGCGACTTGTTCATCGATTGAGGGGAGTGATTTAATTTAAAATATATTTTCAAACAATATATCTTCAAAAGAAGTCCGTTTGTGCAGTAATAATGGTGATCTAAAGATTTAATGTTATGTCATGGTATGATTTTCTTTTGAATCAAGGTCTTTCAAAATGAAATTTTTTCTGTTCTTGTTTGATTGTGAAATTGTTTATTTTACTTAAGATCTCATAAAACAAATCATACGACACTAACAATCTTTAATATCTAATCTGTTCCTATCTCATCTCTTTCAAATTAAATCACGCCGTCTTTCCCAAAAATTTTCTAAATAATTTAAATCTTTTGGGATTACAAATCTCAAATGGGTTGAAATTTTTGATCGGAGGAGATCGTGATTTAAATATAAAATCTGTTTAAATGGAATTGGTTTTAGTCCTTCAAAGGCACTCCTGCCTCCATGTGCCAAGCGATTTCAAATACACAATGCACATGTTGAGGAGGAGGATTTATCCAAAACAAGATGAGTATTTAAACAAGGCCACATTTTCTCCCATGTTTTCTAAACCTAATTAAATCCCTTGGGATCCAAAATCTCAAAGGGTTTGATATTTTTGATCGGGGAGAATTTGTGATTTAATAATGAAATTTGATAAAAGGTGATCGTTTTTGATTTATTGTGCAGCTGCTCTCTCATATGTGCTAAACGCTTTCAATCTCGAAGCACATATTGAGGAGCAAAACTATCGAGGTACAAAAGGTTTTTTTAAAGAGACTTATAAAGTACCTTGATTGAGTATTCAAATGGTTTTCTTAATGGCTTTTGTGATCGTGGATGTGCTTCAAAAGAACTCTTGCCTCTATGTGATAAAATGATTTCAAATATCCTATCACATGTATTGAGGAGAATTTTACCAAGAAAATCAAATGGCTTTTTAAAAGGAAATTGTGATCAAGAAATTATTTCAAAAGAATTTCAAGAACTCTTGCCTCCATGTGCTAAACAATTTCAATATCATATGCACATGTTGAGGGAGAGCATTTCTAAATGATCAAAACTATTAAGGTACAAAATGCTTTGATTTTATATCAAAAGTACCTTGATTGTTTTTCCAAATGATTTTTCAATTGGTTTCAAGGAAGAATGCGTACCAAAGACCGACCATTTTACTTTATGTATGGAGTTATAAGGATGGTGAGGTTAGGTATTTGTTCCCACGATCCCTTGAGCGAGGAGGGATCTACCAGGGGACAATCCACTAGATAGTGTAGAGTCCTTAGGTATATTGAAAAAAGGAGAAAAGTGAGATATGGGAAGAGTGGTGAGGCAGCTAGTCTTGGAATAAACCCAACAAGGTTCTAGTTATGAAGTCTCAATAAGCACTGAAGGGGTTGAAGAATGAAAAAGAATTGAATGTGAAAAGGGTGAAAAGAAATAGCCCTCGATAATTCAACCTTAGAGCGGACACGGGTTCAATTCATATGCTCTGGTGGTTACTAAGGTAACACTGGTATTGAAGACAAGTCATGGACCCGGTGACGCGACACTACAACTTCCAAACTACTCAAGTTCCTCTTAAAGGGACTTGTTTCATTCTGGGAACCATAATCTATCGACTTTCTCTTAGAGATTGTTGATATTGAAGAAGGAGACCTCTCCAGTCTAGAGCATAGAACCAAATGTGCACAATTGAGTCTAGAGCCAAGAGATCATCCACAATATCTCATTAGGACACAAAATTAATGAAGACGCTTGTTTGCTTCACACAATGTGGAAAGTAAGTATATATTTAGAGTCCTACCATTATCCTTGTGGTATTGCGGAACATCGAGTGATATGCATACTTATTCACAATGAAGATGGAAAGCCTTCTGGAGCCAACATCAAACAAGCTCTGGTAGGTGGCATGTGAGATCTATTCTATAGATCAACCATGTGACAGCCGGATAGAAGCGATGGGGGCATTCTTCGTGAATCAACCTTGGTCCAGGAAATGGATTGACGGATGCTTTTGGAAAAACCGTTCGATGTGCAAATTTTCTTTCTCTAACGCGTCGAATGTGTACTATGTTTTCAAATTCAAAAAGTATCTCGATTGAAAAATTCTTTTAGAAAACGGCTTCGATGTGCGAATCTCTTTCTAAGCTAGCGATGAGATGTATACTCATTCTATAATACAAAAGTGTTTTTATGATTGATAATTGATTTTTCAATAAAACCTTCGTTGTATTGCAAAAACAATTTCTATTGAGCAATACACGATTGTTTTTCAAATCTCTTTTCATCAATCGTGGACTTAAAATTGATTCACTTTCATCCGTGTTGTCTTTGAGCGTTCGGTTTGAGAAACGCTAAATGAGTACGAAACCCTGTCAAGGAAATTCTTCGGAATTTTACGATCACAGGGCGGTACATAATACCGATCAGCGGGGAACGTGGGCGGTGTACCTCAATTCAACGAAGTGATCAAAGACACTTTAGTGCGATTTATTAAGCTTGTTGTCTATGCGAATTGCCCGCGTTTCGCAGTGACCGAGATGAGCGGAGTCAATCCATAGCCGCATGCTCACTTAACACATTCATCTCAAAAGAAATCATGATTGGTGCATCAATGACTCATATTTTCCTCCATGCTTCGCATACAGCTAGCGCCAATATCATGATTCAACAAATGCTTCCATACTATGATGAAGATATCATGATCAAGAATGTGAGCATGTCGGTCCTAAAGTCACAACATCACATAATACCAACACCACAAAGGATGTCACAGAGATTTTTTTTGATGGCGATAATCTCAAATGATGGCTCAAATTATTATCACGTGGATCGATAAAAGACCTCCAGAAGTAACCAACATGGAATGTGAAGAATCAATGACTACGACTTAGGACAAAGGACTACATCATGAATGCAAGAACAATTGTTAATGTCATATCTGTTTGTATTCAATGTAATTTTAGTGCATGATTGAGGTGACCTCCCTTAGGGGAATTGTTAGAATTAAAAATTCCAGTATTAAAGAGGTCACCTCAGTATATGTAATGGATTAAGCTCGTAGTCGTTAGTTATTTTAAGTTAAGTAGTATTTATTAAGTAACACGTGGAGACGGACGGTCTTTACCCTTGTATGCACGATCCACAGCCCGATTTGTGGCGTTTTATGTAAGACTATAAATACTCTCTACCTCCCAAGGTAGAGAGTTGGAGCTCATAATAATATCTTTCACTTTCTCTCACTAAGTTAACTTAACCTCTAACTTTCTCTCTCTAGAATTCCATCTATATGCTACCTTGTGTTAATGTTATGATGTGTATGTGAAAAGTTATATCTTACAACATATTTTCTCTTGAACCATCATCAGAACCATCTTCATCAGGATAAAACGACTCTGCTACTTCAGTTCCTCAACAACAACTACACGAACATCTTAGAAAATGGACACATGATCATCCATTCGACAACATCATTGGAAATCCCTCTCGTCCAGGTATCACTCGTAAACACTTAACACACTGATGCCATATGGTGCTTCTTCACTCCACGTCTGTCTAAGATCGAACCGAGAAAACGTTAAAGCGCCATGAATGAAGGCAATTTGGTTGATGCCATGCAAGAAGAAATTCATGAGTTTGATCGACTAGATGTATGGGAATTAGTACACCTTGGCCATGCTATGATCATTGCTCTAAAGTGGATCTTCAAAGTAAAATTTGATGAGCATGGTGATGTATTAAAGAACAAGGCTCGATTGGTTGCAAAAGGATACGTCAAGAGGAGGGTATTGACTTTGAAGAATCATTTGCTCCAGTTGCGCGTATCGAGGTCGAGAATTTTCACGGCTAATCTTTGCTAGTAAGAATATGGTAGTCTTCGGATGGATGTAAGGCGGCTTTTCTAACGGAGATCTTAAAGAAGTGGTATACGTCGGTAACTGAAGGTTTTGTGAATCGAGCATCCTACTCATGTCTATCTTGAAGAAGCTCTTTACGGTTTAAAGCAAGCTCCAAGGGCATGGTATGATACGCTATCAAAGTTACTTCTATCTGGATTGACAAAGGAGCGATTGATCCGACATTGTTCACGAAGTCAGCAAACATTTTAATTCACGTTCAAATTTATGTTGATGATATTATTTTGCCTCGTGACCCCATAGATGTGACCAGTTTTTTCTAAGGAGATGAACGCAAATTTCAAATGTCAATGATGGGACAAATGTCATTTTCTTGGGATTACAAATTTCTCAAAGTCCCGGAGGCATTTTTATAAATCAATCTAAATATGCAAATGTGATTTTAAAGAAATTTGGATTTGATTCTTGTGACCCTATTGACACTCCCATGATAGAGTACTAAACTGGGATGAGGACCACTCGGGGATCATGGTAGATCAAGCGAAATATCGTAGTATGATTGGATCCCACGATGTACCTCACAGTCGATGAACCAGATATTATGTTCGCTGTATGCATGTGTGCTAGATACCGGCTAAACCTACCAAAAGCACCTGAAGCGGTTAGCGGTGTCTTCGGTATCTCCAAGGAACCATTAATATGGGACTTTGGTACCGAGGGACACTGGTATGTCACTAACGACCTATCACCGATCTGACCATGCGGGATGTCAAGATACACGTCGAAGTCGTCGGAGGTGCTCATTTTGGGTGATAAGCTTGTTGGTCTTCAAAGAAACAAATGAGTACTTCTATATCTCTCTGAGTGAATACATAGCCATGTCATCTTGTTGCTCAAATCCTATGGATGAGATCCCATTATCTGACTATGGCTTTGAATTCAACAAAATCCCTCAGTATTGTGATAACAAAAGTGTCATTGCTCTCTCATGCAACAACGTTTAACACTCAAGAGCAAAGCACATCGACATTCGACATCATTTCATCAGGGAGCAAGTAGAGAATGGTGTGGTGGAACTCTATTTTGTCAGGTCTGAATACCAGTTAACAGACATCTTCACCAAAGCCCTTCCTAGAGAACGTTTTGAGTTTATCCTTCCACGACTTGGTCTAAAGAGTCTACGACCGGAAACACTTAAACGTCTTCAAGAGGAAGAAGAGGAGTAAAAGTTTTTTTTCTTCATCCATGTCTTGTAAATATTTTTTCAAAAATCAAAATACAAAATTATAAAACCAACAAAAAGCAAAAAGAAAAATATAAAACTTTAAAAAATCCATAAAAAAATTGAAAAATCTCAAAAAATTACAAAAAATATTGTCATTTTGTCATGTTTTTCTTGATTCGATAATATCTACGGTCTTTGTGCTGTCATTCAAAGAGTGACACGGGTCTTTAGATGTTGTTCGAATGTACATAAAAAAAATGAGAGAAAGTGAAACAAAGGCTTATAGTCATTTAGATCTATAACTTCGTTTTTTAAAAGAAAGAACGAGCCATACTTTATATCTTATTTTTTCAAATCTCTTGCTCTGATTCTATAAGCAGAGATATTTGCTATCTAATGAAAAATATGACTTTGAAAAATAACTCAAACTCAATTTTTGAAAATCATCTGGACTTGACATTTGTCAAAATCTCTATCTCTCAATCAACAACTTATGTCATTGATTGGGGGAGAATAATTTCAATTAAATCAAAGGTTATTTGTCATACAATTGTTTTCAAAGATACTCATGCCGCGTTTAATCTTTGGAGTTTAAAGTTCAGATTTGATCCTTATCGGTTAAATGTTTTCATGCATAAGTCACAATTCTCTCAAAGCATTGAAAATCAATTTAAATCTGAAGGTCAAAATCTCAAATGATTTGAAAATTGTGATCGGGAGATATGTGTGATTTAAATTGGATAATTCAATAAAATGGTTTTATAGTGATTTACAAGCTCTCATCCCCACATGTGACAAACGATTTCAAATTTTCCATGCACATGTTCAGGGGGAGCATCTATTTCAAACCAAAAAGGATTGAAACGTGATTGACTTATTTCAATGTGCATATTTTCCATAATATGTGCAAAATATGAGGTGGGGTGTGGGATTGATGATATCTCTTAAAATGGTAAATCCTTCCCTTCTTGCCTCCGTGTGCAAAACGATTTCAAATACATGATACACATATGAGGGTGAGCTCTTTTCTAAAATATAAAAATAACTTCAGGTACAAAACGCTTTGATCATATATCACAAGTATAAGGATTGATTTTCAAATGGTTTTCAATTGGTTCCAATAGCAGATGAACAATACAAAATAGACCGACCAAATTTACTTTATGTATGGTGATATAAGGATGGTTAGGTTAGATATTCGTTCCTACAATCCCGCCAGAGCTGGAGGGATCTACCCAGGGACAATCCACTAGATAGTGTAGAGTCCTTAGGTATGATGAAGAAAGGAGAAAAGTGAGAAATGGGAAGAGTCGGAATTTGAGATAGAGTTAGCCGGAATAAAACCAACAAGGTTCTAGTTATGAAGTCTCGGTAAGCGAAGGGTTGAAGAATGAAAAATTGAATGAGAAAAGGGTGAAAATAAATAGCCCTCCATTTCAACCTTAGGGCGTGACTGAGTTCAATACATATGCTACTTGGTTTGTTACTAAGGTAACACCTTGGTATTGAACAAGGCGTCATGGACCAGGCGCCTTTGCACTACAACTTCCCAAGCTACTCAAGTTTCTCTTAAAATGGACTTGTTTCATGGGAACCTACATAATCTATCGACTTTCTCTTAGAGATTGTTGATATTGAAGAAGAGACCTACAGTCTAGGCATAGGAACCAAATTATGCACAATTGAGTCTAGAGCCACGAGATCATCAAATAAATCTCTTTAGGACACTTTCAATGAATACTCTCTGTTTCACACAATGTGGAAAGAGATATTATATCTTAAGAGTCCTATCCCTTGTGGTATTGCCAGAACATCTGAGTGATATGCAAACATATTCACAATGAAGATGGAAAGCCTTCTAGAGCCAACATCAAACAAGCTCTTGGTAGGTGGCATGTGAGATCTATCCATTAGATCAACCATGTGACAACTGAACAGAAACAATGGGGCGATTCAAAATTATGAATCAATCACAGTTCAGGGTTATGGATTGAGATTTACCTTTGAAAACCCGGTTGCGTTGTGCTTAAAAATTCTTTTAACAGCACATCGTTGTGTATGCTATTTCAAATATAAAATGTGTTTTGATGATTGATAATTGATTTTCTCAAAACCTTCGTTGTATTGCAAAACACTTTATTGAAGCGATTCGATTGTTTTCAAATCTCTTTTCATCGATGATTGAATCTCAAATTCGCGGATCACTCATTCCGTGTTGTCTTCTTTGAGGCGTTCGTTTTGAGAACATCTAGAGCGTCTGAAACCGTCAAAGGATTGCCGGATTATACGATCACCGAGGCGGTACATGCTGATCCTTGAGGCAACCAAGGTGGGTGTACACCGATTCAACGAAGTGATTAAAGACACTTTCATGTTTTATTGCTAGCGTTGTATGCATATGCGCCGACATTTTCGTTGGTTAGAATTGAGAGGGTCAAACCAGCGCATGCTCACATCACATTCATTTCTAAAGAAATCATGATAAGTGCATCAACGACCGATATTTTCACTACATGCTTTCTGCTACTGCCGAATATCATGAATCAACTAAAGCTTCGCTACTCGATGAAAAGATTTCATGATCGAATGTGAGCATGTGGTCCAAAAGTCACAACATGACATAATATCAACACCACAAAGGAAGAGTCGAGATTTATGTTGGTGATGATCTCATGTGGCCAAAACTCATTATCCGTGGATGATTAAAGACCTCCACTTGGATTATCCAAACATGCAAAAATGAAGAATCATGACTACAGACTCTGAGCAAGAACATTATCAAGAATCCAAGAACAATCTTAATGTGATATCTGTTTGTATTCTATGTAATTTGAGGTGACCTCCCTTAGGGGGAGATTGTTAGGATTTAGTAAATCCAGTTATTAAAGTGTCGGTCACCTCAAGTATATGTAATCGTTAGAAAGCTCGTAGTCATAGTTATTTAATGTTAGGAAGTATTTAGTTAAGTAACACCGTGGAGGACGGGCGGGTCTTTACCTTGTATGCGATCCCAGACCCAGTAGGTGGCATTTATGTAAGAAACTATAAATACCCTCTACCTCCCAGGTAGAGGTTGGAATAATAATACTTTTACTTTCTCTCACTAAGTTCCCAAACCTCTAACTATTTCTCTCTAAAACCTTATATTATACGCCTACTTTTGATCATGGTTTGATGTGTTTGTGAAATCCAATATGTTACACCCTTCAAGTTACCACCATAACGTTGAGTTATGGCATAAGTGGACAAAAGGTGTGGTGTTTATGTGTGTGTGTTTTGTAAATATTCAAATAAAAATGGATCCCAAAAGGTGGTGTTATGGTTGAGTTATGATAAGAGGTGTTTTTTGTGAGTTAAGTTTAAAATGTTAAAGCGGACGTGGCGCTGACGTAACGCTGAGTTATGAGTTAACCCAAGGTCATGATACAAAGCGCTATAAGGCTTCCCACAGTGGGTCGGTCGTCCTAATGGGTTGCACTCGGTCGTCCCACTGTGGAGGATGGGTAATGATCGGTTGGGGCACTAGGAAGAGGCAAACTAGTTCGCCTACACAACCGAGTTTTTCAACTCAAATTCATTAATTATATCGGACCTTTTGGCAAAAAAAATAATAATAAAATAAAAAAAAATAAATAAATAAATAAATAAAACGTTACCACTTTTACAACATTATAAATACCAATCCCAAACACATTTTAAACACACATTTTCAAACAAAATTCTCTCAAAACAAAATTATTATGGCTTGTCGTCTCCCCCATTCCGTCGAACAAGTGCAAATGTCGATTAAAAAACAATGCGAAGAAGCGATGCATTTCGACAAAGCGCTACTATCGGCGTTATCAAGGAGTTTGAGCTGCGCAAAGAGAAGAAGCGTTTGAGAGAACAATCACGATTTGCAACGACATTTCGCCTCAAAGAAAAGCTATAATTGACAAATTTTTTATTAATGAAGCCCGCAAATACGACAACATTGCTGACACATTGTGGGGTGTTCAACAGCGGTCTGAGAACAACATCATCACCAAAATCACTTAGAGCTATAGGGAGAACACAACCGTTGGTGTGGGTGCATCAAGTTCGTCTGCTAGACCTACATTGAGGAAGGCGGAAGAAAAACGTTTGGCTTACATCTTTGGTTATCGGTCTCCTTCGTATGATTCTACATGCGGGGAGCATTCAGATTAAGATATTTTAGTTCGTATGTTTTTTAACCGTATCGTATTGTATGATAAAAACGGACAAGGTATTCACGACCTCCGTAGATCTAAAAAGATCTAAGCCACACCACAGATCTAAAAAGAACCACCATCACCACATATCTAAAAACGGACAAGGTATTCCCGCCCTCCGTAGATCTTTTATTACCACCAAAAACACCCACCAAAAACAAATCTAAAAGGAGAGAAATCATGTTCATTAAAAGCAAGAACCACCAAAAACACCCACCAAAAACATATCTAAAAGGAGAGAAACCATGGTTTGAGAGAGAGACATAGTGATATGAGAGAGAGAGAGAGAGAGAGAGAGAGAGAGAGTGATATGAGAGTCAGACAGAGTGATATGAGTCAGACAGAGTGATATGAGAGAGAGAAATGCATTTTTAATTTTTTTAGGGAAAATTAGTCAAATAGACCGTATACGAGGCTTATCACTTTCGGACCACTATGGCTCTTAGAATGAAAATGGACCGGTTACTGGCGATTTCACGGTATCCAACCATGGGGTGCCATGTGTCCGACAAAGGTATGACGAAATCGTATTTTGAGATTATATGTCATGTATTGTAAGCTATTGTTTTTTGGGCAACCAAATTGTATCTTGGTGCAGCTATATAATATTGGGCTACTTGTATTTATACACGAGGATAATATAGTCATTTTACATTGGTTGTATTATAAAACTAATAATAATAACGCACACAACATCACTTGTAGTACTCACACAATCAAACATCTTCTTGTACAATTTCTACGACTTCTACAATTAAGCGTCTTCTTCATCACAAACCACATCTTATTCACAAAACCCTCTAAACCCTAATTAATTTTACTCTATAATTCCATATGACAAAATTAAAGTTGTACAATTGTAAAATCGAAGTTCGTTCTACATTGAAGTTCTGACCAGGATATTAAACTGTTGTTTGAAAAACGAAAACCGAAAGGTTGTTGAGCGAAAGCAGTATTGGTCCATGGTTGGATATAAAGTCGTGCGAGAATGACGCCTTCGATGCATTATGTTTGCAACACCAGGTATATGTTTCTAACATCTCCTCTGATTCCCCTCCACTAACATTCCAAATTGGGGATCATTAGTTAAGGTTTGGCGGGAAAATTTTTATGCGATAGGGGTTCGATTTGGCAAAGTTTTAAAACCTATTAAACCATCTAAGCGCATTTTTCGGCCGTGTATTTCACGAAAAAGAGTAATGGTATAACAAATGTACATGCAATTGATCTTTTTGGAACTTGTTAATGAGAAAAAGGATGGGAAAAGGTGGTTATCTCTTTTTGATGAGGATCTTGTTAGGGTGTGTCGGTAGTACCAGGCTGGTGTTTATGGGAAAAGAAACAAAATTGCGTCCATAATCACTTATTGTCCTTGGTTGATGATTTTGAAGCATGGAATGTATTTCCTTGGGGTGAATATATGTGGCATAAATTTTATCAAAGGAATGTCAATATTGTTCATATTCACAGAAAAGATCATCTGTTAAAATTGAAAAAAAACCCAAAGTTCAGTGCCACATACAATCTATACTGGGTTGGGCTTTCAAGGTTTTAATTCTCTGTAGTTTGCTTTTGATTCTATTTTGTTGTGCTATTACTTATTCATTTCAAAAGTACCTATAATTAATGTTGTTGTGGTATTGTTATGAAATCATGGTGTTTTGTTACGTATACAGTATATACCGTAATTTAGATAACAAAAATGTTATAACACATTTTAGTTTGTGATTTATTTTTTAAATTGTAACCATAAAGGTGTTGTTTCATCCTAAGCGGTGACCTTTACTTTTGTAAACCTTGGAAACATTTTCAAAAACGATATTTTGCATAAGTGCGTTTAAAGATGTGAGTTTGTGGCTATTCTGATTTGGATTTTGGAGACTTATCATAAAAGCTCACGTTGGTGGGTGAAAGACAATAAGATCATTCCATTGGTCTTGCTTGGCGGACTTTCAAAGTTTGGAAATTGACGGTAACCTCTTTGGACGGTATGCATCACACAGTCTTACATATTGACCCCACTAACTTGTACCGAATTAGTTGTGATATTTGAGTAATTTCAATTTTTTTAATTATTTTTGTTGTTGTTAGGATTTGACTCCCATTCTTGAACTTTACAACCTGGTGAAATGAAGCAACCGTGGTGTATTGCCGGTAGCTCAATTTATAGATGGTTTTTCGTTCCAAAGACAGGCGATGGTTACAAGGCTGCTGAGCATTCAAATGAATTCGCGGAAGATTTCAATTTAAACTTGTGCATGGACGATTTCAATTTAAATCTTGCACAAACGGGAACTACTCATTCGACAGGGCGTCTGTTAGGAATTAGAAATTCTAGGTATTAAAGAGTCGGTCACCTCAAGTATATATATTCGTTAGAAAGATCGTAGTCATAGTTATTTTATGTTAAGTAGTAGTTAGTTTGTAACATAGTGGAGGATGGTCTTTACTTGTATGCACGATCCGCGATAGTTGTGTGGCGTTTTATTGTAAGACTATATACTCTCTACCTCCCAGGTAGAGAGTTGGAGCTCATAATAAGATTTTCTCTTCTCTCACTAAGTTCCTAAACCTCTAGCTTTCTCTCTCTAAAACACTGCTTTATAGCCATTGTGATTATGGTTTTGTGTGTATGTGAAATCCAATATGTTACAATTGGTATCAAGAGCCATGGTTAGATCATATCTTACATATCTTTGGATTTCTAGTGGTTTTAGGAGGTTTTTGAGTTTGAAAAAGTTTAGTGGTTTTGCATCATTTGGTTGATTTCTAGTGTTAAAGTTTGGATTTTGATTGTATTTTTGTGTTTAGAATCATCACAAGTGTTTAGGTTTTGATTTAGAAGGCTTGAATCATCGTGGTTGGATTGGTTTTGGATTGAAAAGTGGTGTTTATGTGTTTTTTCATGCTAGCGACTTGAGCCACGGAAAAGTTTTCTTGTTAGCGACTTGCTTTGCAATTTGGTAGCGAGTTGTTGTTAAAGGAATTAGCGAGTTGGGTTAGCGACTTGTCTATTGAGACAAGCCGACAAAAAGTACACATAGTGGATTCTCCCTACCGTATGGTGTAAGTTAGCGACTTGTACTTTATATTGTTAGCGACTTGGTGTTAGAGTTTGTACCTAGCGAGTTGCTATTGGCGACTTGACAAATTAGCGACTTGGTGCTTAGCGAATTGTTGTCAAAATTTTGCTAGCGACTTGGATTGTAGCGAGTTGTTATATAGCGACTTGGGATTATAGCAACTTGGCACTTAGCGACTTGGTTCAATGTTTCCTAGCGACTTGGGTGATATCCTTTGAATCACGGTTTTCTTGATTTAGTAAAATCCCGTGAAAGAATCTATTTCCGGTTTAATCATAGAGTTATAAAATCCCGTTTAATCAGTCATCATGTCTACCAACGCTCCTACAATCATCTCCACTATTGCCAAGGATGTTCACGGTAGTTGGATTAGATACTTTATTGCCACCCAGAACAGCTACACGACTCTTGGGCTCAAAGAATCAGATTACTTGTCTTGGAAAGGAAAATGGGTCAACATTCTCAAATCAATGATGAAGGACCGTATGAGTTGAGACTACTAGGGACATAATTGTCTGGTGAAGATGGAACGATGATCTATGGAATAGACAGTAGAAGGCGTATGATGAGCTCAATGATAAAAGAAGAATTCGATCGGATATCAGGGCTTCTAACATCAAATTGCAAGGTCTTCCAAAAGACATCTACAAGCTTATCAATCACGAAGCAAAGGTATGGATAATGTCTCAAGATGCTTCTTTACAGTTGAATTAACCATGGAAGAAAGAGAATCACAACTCTATGATGAATTTGAGCACTTCAAGATGAAACAGATAGAGAGTGTCTATGAGTATTACGTGAGATTCCACAAACTTCGTCAATGACATGAGGAACATCGGAATGACCATGCTAACATTAATTTGAACTCAAAGTTTTAAACAACATGAATCCCGAATGGCACAAGTTTGTCACCTCTGTGAAGCTCACTAAAGGATTGAAGAATACGAATTATAAGCAACTGTATGCCTTCCTTCTTCAGAATGAGAGACATGCCATGTTTGAAAAAAGGATTCTTGAACAATTCAAAACAAATCCAGGGGAGACAAGCTCATCAAATGATTCAGCGCCTTACTCAAACATTGGGATTACTACAAAAGCTTCACAAGTTATACCCATGGGTGATGGAACTCACAAACTCATTCACTGATCAATGTTCAAAACAAGTGATGCGATGCATGCAGGAAACTTCATTAGTCAACTAAGCTCTCATGATCGGTCAAAACGAACACTCTCCCACACCAACAACCTCGAGCGACATCAATCCACACAATCAAGCCTCTTGTCAGAGATGGGAAGGTTATGGTGCACCAATCCAAGAAAGGCGATCTGATCGAGCGGGGTGTGGAGGCTATGGAAAATCCGAGAATCGGGAAGGAATGGAAATGAGGGGACAAGTCAAGGCGATCAAGTGTTACAAGTGGTGGTGAGGACACATTGCAAGGAATTGCACATCTCCAGCGTCCTCGAGAATCTTTGAATGCCGAGGATAAGATGTTGTTAGTGCAAGCTCGGGGACAATGGGCAACATTGGATGAAGAGGCGATGTTTCTTCTTTGAAGGAATGCTAAGACATATGATGCGGATGTGGATGACCGACCAATTGGAAGTTGGTGCAATCATCGAGAATGCCTTTCAAGTGCTGTTGTGATGCATACGACTCGATGTTGATGATGGACCTCTTGCAAACAATTTTCATGGTTAGCATTTCTCCCATGGTCTCTGGGTCTCTTCTTCACCTGGACCATCCAAAGACAAAATCATCTCGGAGGTATTAAAATTATATGATGAAGTTGATGTGCAAAAGATACATAATGAAATACAATCAATGAAATCATTAGGTGATATTGAAAATATGGGTAATATCAATGTTGTCCCCATATGATCAATATGTAAAACAAAGAAAGTGTGATTGTATCAAGTGATGTATCTCTTGATCAATGATGATTATGCTATGATGACTACATATTACCCTGATGATTAGGTTATCTGAACTTAATGCCTATAAAGAGCGAGTTGCCATTTATGAACAACGTGCTAGTTTGAGCTAAATACTCGTGACAGGGAGTTGGATAACCAAATGCATTACAATTATTAGAAAAAGTAAATTTAGAGAAGAAGTGTTAAAACAAGAGTTAAATTCCTTACAAGAAAAACTTTCAAAAGCTGCTAAGCAAAAACAAGAACTTCAAGAAAATGTTAAAGTGCTTAAGCAAGAATTTCATGCCAAGGAATCAAAACTTTTGAATGATTTTCTAATCTAAAACATTGAAGAACAAGCTTGAAAATAAGTTATGCAAAGGAACACCATTGAACGCCCACATGATCACTAAGCATAGAGTCTTAAGCGATAAGCATAGCATTCCCGTTGTTGAGGAACCAAATCCAGAGGTCATTAAAAAGGCTAGAAAAGCTCATAAGGTACTCTATGATGGCAATGAAATCCTTAAACCTAGGCGAAACCTATTTGAGGTGCCTTGAGGAAGATTATAAATCGATGATGAAATTAGCTAGGGAAAGGATGAACAAAAGTTAAGATGATCAATATGTAAAGAAAGAAAATAATTATCACACCCATGATTACAGAAGGAAAAGCTGGATCTCCTTAAACAAATTTAAGCCTCAACGTTATTAACACACTGAACAAGTTTTTGGAAAAGGATTTAGATAAGCTAAAAATGAAAATCTTGTTGATGAAAACCCTTCCCTTGGGAAAATGCCTCTGCGGTATTATCCTCCAAATACACCGATGCATTTAGTTCCTAGAACTATTGCCACTAAGAGCAGACCTTAATCAGCCTATATGTTATTCTTCAACTATTTGTCGATTTTGAGAAAACTTGTAAGAAAAGAATCACACCTGGATAGCGAAGGGAAAGGGGTTTTGAATAAACAAAAGAATGCTATCTAACTGAGGTAATGCCTTTCTTCAAACTACTAAAAGATCATTTTGAGAGTCTTAAAAAGGGATAAGTTCGGATATTAAAAAGGAATGGAAGGAATTTGATGAAATGATTGTTGAGGTTAGTGACTATGAGCGAGCATTAAAATATAATGAGATTGAGAGGAAGAACTTGCATACCTTGAATGAGAATCTTATTGTTGAATGTATTGCTCAAGATGTGTTTTACTGCTACTCACAATTGCTCCATTAATGCTTCTCAATTTATAGAATTATCATTTGCGAAAGTCTCCCTGATAAGTGTCATTGAGCTTGAAAAGATTAATTTGAAACTTAATGAAAAAATTGATCAGGATGATCATGATAATTTGGTAAAGCATCTTTCTAAGCTAGAAGTTGAACATTTTGATTTACAACTAAAATATCAACATCTAAAAGAAAATGTTAAAACCTCAAATATCAAGACTTCTTTGGATGCTTTAGAATTTGATGCAGTTTTTGAAATTAGCAAGCGTGATGAACAGATTCGAGCTCATTGTAACACGATCAAAAAGTTGAAAGTCCAAATCTCTCAATTAAAGGGTGACAAGAACAATGTGGTGGATCCCAAATGCCTCCTCCTTTAGATTCTTAGTACTCTCAAACTTTTCATCTTCAAAACTTGGTAAATGCCTTACAAAAGGAGCAGAGTTTTCTAGAAAAAAAATGAAAAAGTTAAACGACACTTTAAAGAGTTATATGATTCAATGAAAGTCACTGGTGACCAAAACAACGAAAAAATAACGTCTTTACAAAAAGAAATTGAGAATCGAGAAGTCGGAAAATGGGGAAACATTGTTTTAATAGAATGTTGTTTCAAAGTCACCCTTAGATTGCAATACTACTGTGGCGGTTAAATATATTCCTCCTCATCTTAGGAATAATGAATATGCATTTCATGACTATTGTGCTCACCTTAAGGATAGTCTAGAATGTCTCAGTGAGATTGTTGAAGAGGACTTCATTAATAAACCTCTTGATAGAGAAATTAGGTTTGCTTGCCTCCAGGCCAGCGATCTCAAGAATTTGCTTGAATGTGTAATTGCAACATGTCCAAAATCCTTAGGTGAAAAAGTCAAAGCTGTGAAGCCTTGTTCTATGCCTAGTGCCAAGCAGGAAATCCATTCTATGCCGGGCTTAAGAAAAGTAAACACTAATGTGCCTTCAAGTAGTTGATTCGGATATGTTAGTGCTAAGAAAGTGAACTATAGTGTGCACTGCAAATAGCTCAAATCACGATCTTAAGAAAGTAACCACTAAAGTGCCTTCTAGTAGTTCAGATCCTTGCACATCAAGTTGAGAATGCAAAATTAGATCAACCAACTAATGTTCCCATTCCCTCTGAGTAATCGGTGACATTAGCGGCAGGTCAAAGTCTCAAGACAATACAAGGAATGATAGGACCTTGCAAGCTAAGAATGTGCATTGGAAGAGAGTAGAACACCAATCTAGGAACTTTAAGCTTGTGTTGAATAAAATGAATCGTGTTGATTCTAGTATTAGCCTTAGGTGTCTTGTAATTAATGGTCGATACTATTTGCAAACCTTGTAATGATATGCCTTGAATTCACATTGCTAATCATGAATGTGGTGTGAATGCTTTGTCTAATGTTGTCAAATGCCCGATTAATATTGTTAAGGCTAATAATGTCGTGCAAAGAAGGCAAAAGAGCCAAAGCCGAAGATTCTTAGAAAGCGGTGGAAACCACAGGAAGAACTTTTATAAAGATAGGTTATTATTGGATACCTTTTGGTCATAAGAATAATGGGTTTTGCTCTCAAAGCTGCTAAGACTATGCCCACTAGAATGGATGCCCTCTTGGTAGAACTATTCCCTAAAGTAAACATACTTTGAATAGTCAAATCTGAACACCGACGTTGCATCCCATTCCCTTGCTTCTACTTATGATATGGATGTTTCTATTTACGTGTGGGTGTTCCAATTACATTACTAACCAAAGTGGAACCCATTCTTACATGGGGATCCCAATTATCCGATTATCCATTCTTGTTTGTGTGTTCAACTGCCAGGATCGTTCAAATCATTACGTAATTTTGGACTCAGTACATTTCAAGCATATGGTTGGAGCCCGGTCTCATGAACTGTGAGCAAATTCATCGGAAGATTAAATGGGAATGATCATTTCAGTGAAATTAAGGGTTATGGAGATTATGTTATTGGAAAAAGTGTTATCTCCAGGGTATATTATGTGGAAGGTCTTGGTCATAACTTGTTCTCTGTTGGTCAATTACGCAGATTCGATCTAGAAGTAGCTTTCAGAAAACATACATGTTTAGTTAGAGAACTTGATGGTAAGGAACTTTTAAGAGGAACACGTGGTTCAAACCTATACACCATCTATATCGAAGATATGATGAAGTCTTCTCCAATTTGCTTGTTGTCAAAGGCTTCAAAACCAAAGTCATGGTTATGGCATCGTCATCTCAATCACTTGAATTTCGGCACCATCAATGATCTCTCCAGAAAGGACTTAGTTGTAGGTTTACCTAAACTTAAGTATGAAAAGGATCATCTTTGTTCAGCATGCCAATTGGGAAAAAGCAAAAAGTATGCCCATAAACCCAAACCTACAAACTCAGGTCGAGAAGTTCTTCATACACTTCACATGGACTTATGTGGACCCATGAGAGTGCAGAATATCTTTGGAAAGAAATATGTGTTAGTTGTAGTTGATGATTTCTCTAGATTCATCTGGGTAAAGTTCCTAAGGTCAAAGGATGAAACTCCAGATATCATCATCAAACTCATCAAGCAGACTGCGAGTTAGATCTTAATAAAGCGGTCGGAATCATTCGAGCAGACAATGGGCTGAGTTTTTAACAGACAACTTAGTGAATTTTATGAAAGTATTGGAATCAGTCATCAAAGAAGTGTTCCTCGAACTCCTCAGCAGAACGGTGTAGTTGAAAGGCAATCGAACTCTTGTGGAAGCCCAAGGACAATCGCGATTTACTCAAAGGTTCCGATGTTTCTGGGTGAAGCCATGCCACTTTGCATGCTACACCCAATCGATCTCTCACATTCACATGGAAAAACTCCATATGAACTTGTTCTACGAGAAAACCCTAATCTCTCATTCCTTATGTATTTGGTGCATTGTGTTATCCAACTAATGAGGGCGAGTTAGGCAAACTTAAAACTAAAGCGGAGACATTGGAGTATTTGGGATATGCACCAAGCGAAAAAGGATACGAATCTACAACAAGAGAACCGAAACATCATGGAAACAATTCCGCGTTACGTTTGATGGTTGTCCGGTCAAATGGCTCTTGGACATTCGGTTACGGACCCGCACTTCAAGCGATCCCATTGGTTCATCCTTGTACCAAAATCCTCATCGGCATCTCCATATGTACCTCCCTCAGAAGATGATTTAAAGACACTGTTTGATCCAATGTTTGATGAACAATTTGAGCCAAGTAACAATGATAAGTCAATCCAATCAACAGAGGCTTCTATCCACAATCAATGAAATTAACCCTTCAACTTCTATGTCATTAAGCCAAGCGCTGCTGTGACCAATCTAGTTCTTCAACAAATCTTCAATCATCAAGTGTACATCATGGAAATGCTTACGATTCCGGGATGAAGTTGATGAGTCTTATTCACTCATCATTTTACCCTTCGAACCTAAAATGACTAAAAACACCCAAATACGCTCAAAATATGTTAAAAATATCGCCAGTGTGTTTTATGTCTTTCGGTACAAAAGGATTGAAAGCAAGCGGCGGAAAACTGGTGAATCTGGAAAGGTGCTTGATCCAGGCGTGTAGGGATCACGATTCCTACATTTCGAAGCCGAGACCTGCGTTTTGAGAGTGATCAGGAAAAGCAACCAAAACCTGTCAAAACACCTTTTAATCCCAAAATCCCATTTTAGCCTTCAAAACCATTTTGTAAAAATTCTATTTTTCCTAAAACCAATTATTTTAGTTTTTTTTCTAAAAAAAAACTTGATTTACAAAATGTTTTTACTTCCAACAATAAAACAATTCACCCTATCTTAACCCATCCATCAGTGACCTTTTTTCTTTCCCTCTTCTTCTTTCTTCCCCAGCCGGTAAACAAAATAAAAATCCCGAGAACACCCAAAGCCCCAAGAATCCCCTCACTCTAGTCATCCTCCACTATTTCCCCCCATCACTCTCACCATTGGGAGATGCACAAGAACGAGCCAAGCATCCTTCACATGTGGTCAAGCCACTTTGGCAATCCCACAATCTCCCATTGGAGCTCAAGAGACAAGACCAATTGATGGTGGTGATCCTTTGGATTTGGGCGCCAAGATTGTTTGATGGTGAGATTCCTCAAGAAAGCACAAATGCTCACAACTCACTTTTCCCACACGGGAAAGCACAACATTGAAAGTTGAAGAGTGAATACTCTAGTATATAATAGCTTATCATGTAGCCAAGTATAAGGCACCCTAGTCTTAGTTTTAAATCGGTTTTAGTCTTTTAAATTCAGTTGGTTTTTTTCTCATTAATGAAAAAGTCCCTTTTCTTTTATTCAAATCTGTTTCAATAGCATTCAATTTATCTCAGTTGATTATTGTTGTGTTTCAAGGTCCTGATTTAGTTAACATTTCAGTTTAACAAAGAAAACCCAAAATCGGTTTAAAAGTAGTTTTTCCCAAGCAATTTATATCCTTGAGGTGTTTGTTTTAAGCTACTAGGTGGTCAAAATCATGTTTTCACCCATTTAACTTATCAAGTCAAAGTTCTTTTATCAATTATGGGTTAGTGGGAAATGATTTCACAAGATTTGTACAAGTTTGGATAAAAGCAAAATGTTTTGGGTCTTTTATGCTGTATCCTGACAATTCGGTGGCCAAGCGGTGATATCGACTTATATTTAAGCGGTAAAAACTTTCCATTGGCTCTTAATTGATTTATTATGCATCTTTACTAGCCTAACTTGATTGTTGTAGCTTTTTACGGTTTGGAGTACCACTTTTCGACTTATAAATAAGCTCCCCAAACCAGACTCAAGAAGTGGTGGAACTGCTCACAAGAACAAGTTAGTTTCTTCCTTTTAGCTTATTTTGTAGTTTAGCTTTAGCTTAGTTAAGTTGTTACTTACTTTATCGGTGATATTTAGATTAAGTCATAGTTAGCTTATTAATGTTTATAGATAACCTTAGTGCTTAATTTTCCCACCTTCCTTAGTTTAAGATATCCCCTAGTTTAGCTAGTCATGCCAACTGATGTCCCCTTGGAACTTGCTTATTTGTAGCTTAACCTTGTGTGCTTTAGTTTGTTTAACATCACATCTTGCTTATCACTCATTTTCAATCCGCTTATTGTGCTTTAGTGTGTGTGCTTAAGGCTTCTTATTTGTGCTCATCACTGATCGTAAAGGGTGTTTGGGTTCTATTGTCACAAAAAAACAATAAGGTGTTAAAATAGCTCATTAAAAGCTTTTCATAAATAGAGTTTTCACAAAAATTTCTTTATTTTGATTCTGAGTTTAATTTTCCAAAAGCCGATTAAAAAATAATAATAATAACTTCAAAAACTAACATAGGTGGGACTTGAACCCAAAGCCACTTCACCATGACCACGCCACACTATTAAACTGCCCTTGGGACTTGTCTCATTATTTTCTTGCACACTTAAATCTTTAAGGGTCTTTGGCAGTTTTACTTTTAAGCTCATTCTAGCTTATTTTGAGCTTATTTCTCAAAACAACACCACTGTTTTTTAATTTTCTTAGGACCATCAAAGTTAAAATATTTTTCTTAAAATTTTCTTGATTTTTCCAAATTAGTTTAATATTTTAATCATTTAATTAGTGTTAAATTGTTTTTAATTTGTAGTAATTATTTTACAAGTTCTAAAAATTCCCTACTTCTTTTAAAATTATTTTTACTCAAATAGAACGTAAGAAAATTGTTTTCACACCCGTAGCCTTTAAATTGCAAAACTTTTACGTTTATGGCTCGGGGTGGTTGCCGGTTTTTACGTTTTTTAGTTTTAGCACCCTAGGACCTAGTTTAGCTTCCTTTCATCATTCCTTAGGCTTAGTAATAGTTAATTTGTAGTTTATTAGGTTTCCCTTGCCTTAATTACCTTCCCGTTATTAATTTGTAGAAACGTAATTCAAATCAACAAATCATTAAACCAATTCAAGTTATAAATCACAAAACTCAACGAATCCTTCCATTCACACCTCGTTGGGACACGCTACCGGAAATCACTTTTCCGGTATCACTTTTATCACACCCGTAAGGTTTGGTGCGTTAACCCTTTTCCTAAAAGGTTAATTTGTCGAATTTTACGGTTAATTTGATATATATTGATATTGTGTTTTTCACCACTCACAAAAAACTAATCAAATTTTGGCGCCGGGGGAGGTGTGTTGCAACAATATCGTGATTTTTGCGATTAGTGACTTGAAGAACCTTCCTCGTGAAGTTATTGTTTTATAAAAATACAAAATACAAAAATATTTTTCTTTTCTTTGTATATATATGTAAAAGATTAAAAATACAAAAAGATTTTTGTTTGTTGTTTTAAATAATATAGAAGACACAATCAATATAACATTCTCAACCGAGGTGTTATCATTATAAGTTCCCGAACAAAAGATTTAAAACTTGCCTTTGTGTCGCTCGTGTTTTGGTTTATTTCTATCGGATAAACAAACCGTGTGTAGGGGTATAAGGGCTCCCGACATTAAATTGCGGGGAAAAGAGGCGGGTTTTTAATAAGCTTCGCAATGACCTAATAAGCTTCTCGGCCTTTGTGCGTTATCTTATAGAAGTAATCAATTCACTTGGGATTATTGGTTTAAGTTCACTGTGTTTTGCCTCGGTCTTGTTTTAATTGATAGTGTTTTTGGAAGTGCATGCGCACTCGTTCTTCGATTCTTCTAATCCCCTTCTTGAACTCGCCACCATTACGCGAAGACGAAATAGACGTCCTTACCCATTAGTCGAACCCAAGATTCGTACTAATCCGCCCCATTCCCAAAATGGCGGATACTCGAACCATGTCTGAGTTACTTCAAGCTCCCGTAGACGGCTACGGGGATGCTATCGTCGTACCACCAATTGACCTTAAAATTTTGAACTTAAGACTAATTTGATTTACTTGGTTTCATCTAAACCTTTTTGCGGTCTTGATAGGGATGAGCCCCACGCTATATCCGTTGGTTTAATCAGTGGCTTCCACTATAACTTTCGAGGTCCCTCATGAGTCAATTAAGTTGATGTTATTCCCGTTTTCCCTCGAGGGGGCAGCCCGGATTTGGCTTGAGAAAGAACCCCCTCGTTCAATCACAACATGGGAAGACCTCTCTAAGAAATTCGTTAACCAGTTTTTCCCTCCGTCGAAAACCACAATGTTAAGAAATGAAATAACAAATTTCCGACAAAGATTCGACGAGTTTTGGAGAAGCTGGGATAGATTCAAAGAACTTCTAATGAAAATGTCCACATCACGGTTTCTCAGACCTTCATCGAATCGATACGTTCTACAATGCTTTAAACCCAAATCGACCAAGATTAAGCAATGCGGCGCGGGGTAATATCTTGAGTCGTATGCGGGGATATTAGAATCGATTATCGAGAACAAGTCTAAGGTTGTAACATCTCGAAACAAAGCGATTGTTGCTAAGGTTACTACCAATTCTTCTTCATCCGTTGTGGAGTCAAAATTGGAAGGACTTACCGACGCTATTTATAGCATGATGAAAGAATTTAAGTCCCGATTCTCGAAAACGGAACCGGTGAAAGCCGCATCAAACTTGGTTATTTGGCGGTGGTCCCCATCCGTATTACAATTGTCAAGCCACCGATGGCGACGCGAGAATGCCACCGTGGCGTACTGCTAATCACAATCCTAATACGAATCAAGGATACCTTGCTAATCAAATGGGACCACCCGCCGCACCATCTACTCACCAAAACCGTTTTAATCAGAATCAAAACCAAAACAACCATCAGAATCGAGGAACGAATTTCAATCATCAAACTCCTCAACCGCAAAATTATCAATCTCTTCCTCAACAACAAGCTTTTCAACAAACCTATCCTTATGTTGCACCAATTCCGGAGTTTGAGAACTACAAGAAAACCTCGGAAGCAAACATTCAGTAACATGCAAAGTCGATAATTAATTTGAAAGCTTTTGAATAACAAAATTGAAACGATCGTGCTCAGGACAAAACAAATGAATTGAAAAAAATGATGGCTAGTTTCTTGCATCAAGCTCAATCCTCTTCTTCATCTCAACCCTCGAGTTCGGGATCTCTCACAAGTAACACAATTCCCAACCCGGGGAAGTTGAATGCTATTGCCACCCGAAGGGGTAAATCATATGATGGACCCTCGATGCCTACACCCTCTCCGGTGAGGGAAGTAGAACGAGAAACCGAGGTGACCAAGGACAAGGTGCAATCTACAAGCCCACGTAATGCAGACAAGTCCAACCTTCGGATGTCCTACCTCCAATTCGGAACCCGTTGTTCCATTGACCAATCCTAAGCCTTCACTTCCTTATCCTTCAAGGCTTAATGATCAAAAGGCCCGCGACAAAACTAATCAACAAATGGAAAAGCTTATCCAAATCTTTCAAGATACACACTTCGAGATTAGTTTCGCGGAGGCTCTCCTTCTAATGCCCAAGTTTGGTCAGACGATCAAAAGCTTGTTGAGCAACAAAGAAAAGATTTCCGAGTTGGCTAAAACTTCCTTGAACGAGAATTGTTCGGTTATCCTTAAAAACTTCCCCGAAAGTTAGGAGACCCCGGAAAATTCCTCATCCCGTGTGATTTTCAAGGATTAGTTCAATGCTCTGCCTTGGCCGATCTTGGTGCGAGCATTAACTTAATGCCACACTCCATGTGGAAGAAGCTTTCATTACCCCCGCTTACACCTACGTGTATGATCCTCGAGCTTGCGGACCGCACAAATTCTTGTCCGTTAGAATAGCCGAGGATGTATTCGTGAAAGTGGGCAAGTTTCATTTCCCCGCCGACTTTGTTGTGGTCGAATTTGATGCCGATCCCCGAGTACCCCTCATCCTTGGGAGGTGCTTCTTAAAAACGGGTCGCGCATTGATCGACGTTGATAAAGGGAAATTACTTTGAGGTCAAACAAGGAAGCCGTATACTTTTCAACCTCGATCAAGTAACGAGATACTCCCCCAATTATGAAGACACTTCCGTCAACATGATTGATGTCATTGACATTGTGTCGGAGGAATATTCTCAAGAACTTCTTGGATTCTCGAGTGGCAATCCCACTTCGGTTGATCCCATCGTTGCTCTCTCTTCCCCGTCCCTCACTCCATTTGAGGGAAGTGACTATTTCGAAGAGATTGGCGTACTTGTCTAGTGATTTGGTTTCATGGGAAATTGATCACGCTCCCATCGACATCGAGGGAGACATACTTCTCCTGTTGCTCAATGATGATCCTTCATCACTCCCTTCTCACGAACTTCATAAAGAGGAAATCAAAACCATTGAAAAATCTAATCATCCTCCCGAGGTCGAACTTAAGGACTTACCACCTCATCTCGAGTATGCATTTTGGAGGGTGACAATTAATCACCCGTCATTATTGCTAAAGACTTGAGTGAGGATGAAAAAGCCGCTCTCATAAAGGTTTGGAAGTCACACAAGCGAGCCATCGCTTGGAAACTTTCCGACATCAGGGTATTAACCGAATTTTGTACACACAAGATTCTTATGGAAGATGACTTCAAACCGCCGTTCAACATCAAAGAAGAGTGAATCCTAAAATCCATGAGGTTATCAAGCAATAAGTCATAAAACTTCGATGCCGGGATTGATTTACCCTATTTCGGATAGTCCTTGGGTGAGCCCCGTTCATTGTGTGCCCAAAAAGGTGGCATTACCGTTGTTGAAAATGATGAAAACGAGTTGATTCCTACTCGATTGGTTACGGATGGCGTGTTTGCATTGACTATCGAAAGTTAAATGAAGCCACCCTAAGACCACTTTCCTTTACCTTTCATGGATCAAATGCTTGAGAGATTAGCGGGAAATGAATACTATTGTTTTCTCGATGGTTTCTCGGGTTACTTCCAAATACCCATTGACCCATAAGATCAAGAAAAGACCACATTCACGTGTCCTTATGGAACATTTGCTTACCGGCGCATGCCTTTCGGCTTGTGTAATGCTCCCGGTACGTTCCAAAGGTGTATGATGGCCATTTTCCATGATATGATCGAAAAGACTATGGAAGTTTTCATGGATGATTTTTCGGTCTTTGGGAATTCTTTCCAAACATGTCTCTCCCATTTGGACAAGATGCTTGAACGTTGTGAAAACACGAATCTTTGTCTAAATTGGGAGAAATGTCATTTCATGGTCAAGGAAGGCATTGTCCTTGGCCATAAGATCTCTAAGAACGGGATTGAGGTGGACAAAGCTAAAGTTGATGTTATTGCAAAGCTACCTCCTCCCACAACCGTTAAAGGAGTTAGAAGTTTCCTTGGTCATGCCGGTTTCTATCGTCGTTTCATTCAAGATTTCTCCAAATATCCCGCCAATGACCCGACTTCTTGAAAAGGATACTCTTTCATCTTCTAGTGAGTGCGACTGAAGCTTTTCAAACTCTTAAGAAGAGACTCACTGAAGCACCAATTCTAGTTGCCCCCGATTGGGACTTACCATTTGAGCTTATGTGCGACGCAAGTGATTTCGCCATAGGTGCCGTCTTGGGCAACGAAAATCAAAACATTTCCAGCCTATACATTATGCTAGCAAAACTTTGACCGAAGCTCAAGCACATTACACCACTACGGAAAAGAATTACTAGCCCGGGTGTATGCTTTCGAGAAGTTTCGACCATACTTGATCTTGTCTAAAAGCATAGTGTATACGGATCACTCGGCTCTCAAATATCTCTTTGCTAAGCAAGATGCAAAGCCGAGATTGCTCCGATGGGTTCTCCTCCTACAAGAATTTGATATCATCATCCGTGATAAAAAAGGAGCCGAGAACCTAGCGGCTGATCATCTCTCGTCTTGAAAATCCACATCAAGGTGTGCTCGAGAAAAAGGAAATAAACGAAACGTTTCCTCTCGAGACACTTAATGTGGTATCTCATAGTAGAGATTCGAGTACCCCATGGTTTGCCGACTTTGCAAACTATCATGCGGGTAACTTTGTTGTGAAAGGGATGTCGTCCCAACAAAAGAACAAATTTTTCAAAGATGTTAAGCATTATTTCGGGACGACCCTATTTGTTCAAAATCACGTGCGGATCAAGTCATCCGACGGTGTGTTCACGGCCAAGAAGCTGCTGAAATCCTCAAGGCTTGTCATAATGGACCCACGGGGGGACATCATGGCCCGAACTACACCGCCAAGAAGGTGTTTGACTCCGGTTTCTATTGGCCCACAATTTACAAAGATGCCCATGACCTCGTCAAATCTTTGCGGCGCTTGCCAACGTCATGGTAACATCTCTAAAAGAGATGAAATGCCTCAAAATGCCATTCAAGTGTGAGATCTTTGACGTATGGGGCATCGACTTTATGGGGCCGTTCACGTCTTCTCGAGGGAACAAGTATATACTCGTGGCGGTCGATTATTTGTCTAAATGGGTAGAAGCGAAAGCGCTCCCCACCAACGACGCCCGAGTAGTTGTGAAGTTTCTAAAGTCTCTCTTTTCCCGTTTTGGAACTCCCCGTGCCATCATTAGTGATCGCGATGCGCACTTTTGCAATGACCAATTCCAAAAAGTGATGCTTAAGTGGCACGGTGTCACTCACCGTCTCTCTGCGTATCACCCACAAACTAGTGGGCGGTGGAGGTATCGAATCGGGTTTGAAAAGAATCTTGGAAAGGACCAGTAGGTGAAAATCGTGCCTCTTGGTCGACAAACTTGAAGATGCACTTTGGGCCTTCCGCATTACAAAACACCCATCAGGTGTACTCCTTACAAGCTTGTGTACGGAAAGGCGTGTCATCTCCCGATTGAGCTCGAGCACAAAGCCTATTGGGCCTTGAAGCATGCCAATTTTGACCTCAAGTCCGTGGGTGATCATCGGAAAGTTCAACTCAATGAATTAAATGAACTCCGTGATCAAGCTTACGAGAACTCTTTGATCTATAAAGAAAAGACAAAGAAGATCCACGACTCAAAGATCAAGAACTGCGTTTTCAACGTTGGTGACCGAGTCCTTCTTTTCAATTCTAGATTGAAAATCTTCTCGGGAAGCTTAAAACCCGTTGGACTGGTCCATTCACCATTGCCAAAGTTTTTCAATATGGCACCGTCGAGTTATCTCAAACCGACGGGCCAAACTTCAAGGTGAATGGACATAGGTTGAAGCATTATTTTGGAGGGGACGTACCATCCATGGTTGTCCCGGATCTCCAAACCTTCCCTAATGAATAATGGGGTCGAAGTCGAGCTTAGCGACTCGGTTAACAAAAGCAGATAGCATTCCATGGGTTTTCACCCATGTTTCTGACTTCTTTCTTCTTTCTAACAACTAAGTGTGGGGGGAAATCCCCATGGTGTTTGCTTCTTGTGTGTTTGCTCATGTTTTCAGGAATCCCCTTGATCGTGATGATTGATGCGCTGTTTTTCCATCCGCGCCCAATATCCGATCATTTTACTAACGTTTATCTGGGGATATGTTTTCAAAAACTCCTTTTTGTGTTAAAATAACAGATTTCGTCCACACACTTTGTTAGTGGTATTACCTTTTTGGATTCGATAGTATCGGCTTCTGCCGAGACTTTGAATATTGAGGGCAATATTCAATTCTAAGTGTGGGGGGAATTCTCGAATTTTGTCACATTTGTACCCTTTAGTCCCTAGTACCCCCGTTTTGACCAAAATTTTAAAAATTTGCATAAAAATAAAGTGTTAACACTTCGGTGTTGATAAAAGTTTAGTCTTGATTAGGTTAGAACAGTGGAATCCCGACTCTGCTAGAGTGTTGATCTAGTCGCTTCCTAACGATTAGGCTAAAGTTTTTACGAGTTGTGCAAATGAAAATGCTAAGCGTGGAGTAGTTGGTTCTCTTTAAAGCTTATATAAGTAATCTATGGCTTTTTCTCCCAAGAGCTCTTAATTGAACCTAATATAGTGTCGCTTTTCCAAACCTTTGAACATAAAAATCGTTTTGTTATGCAATAAAACTTTTAAGCGATTTTGATAAAGAGTTAGAGTTCAACTTTTTGTTTAAATTTTTGGGAAAGCATACTTTCTTAAAATCTGAATAAAATTGCAAAATGAAAGTATCGTAAAAGTGCTTGAATGATGCAAAAGTAAAATTGCAAGTCAAAAGTCAAAAAAAAAAAAAAAAAAAAAAGTGAAAAAAGTGAATGAAAAATGAAAAAAAATGTTGGTGAAATAAAAAAGTTATGAATAAATGTTGAAACTTGCTTTTTCTCAAATTTAAATCGAGTTGAACTCGAATTCGTCAATTTTATCTTAAAAGCAGCGGAATTTAGAGATTATTAATATCAAAGGTCTAGAAAGCTTCGGTAGTATTCTCGTGGGGTGTCAAAACCGGTCACCTAAAACCAACCCGGTTTGGGATGTCCGAGAAGAAAGCCGTTACATGGAGTAATTTGGCCTTTGAGTTTTCAAACCTCTAAATAATCGGTGGTTGTTGTCCATTCAAGTCTTAATATTAAGTTAGCGAAGTATCTAAACCTTTGGAATCGAAATCCGGTGATTAGGTACTATTATTTATCTTCAGGGGGTGTCAAAGCCGGTCACCTAAAGCCGTCGGTTTGGGATGTGCGAGAAGAAAGCCTACATGGAAAAGGCCCTTTTCGAACCTTAAGTTTTTAGATTTCCGGTGAATTAATATTAAACTTGAATAGATAACAACCGTGATGAGTGTCGATTTTTATGATCAAAGTTTTGAAGACAACACACACACTTAAAATGTATAAATTGCGGGAGTAAAAAAGTTAAGTCTCTACTTACATAGATTATTTGTATAAGTAGTGTTAGCATTTTACAAAAACATTTGCACAAAAAGTCTAGACTTAGTTTGGGAGTATTAAAAAGAGGATGACAATTATAATTCCCTGGAGACACCCATTTTGTGTGAATCCCGTTCCATGATACCGCTTATTTTTGATAATCAAGCATGTTGTTTACGTTTCAGTTTAAGTTTCTCGCATCAAATAAAAAGTCGAAACGGGGTAGTCTTGGTAATCTTGAGTCTTTCATTACTTCACATGATTGATTGCTAGGGACTAGCAATTGCCTAGTGTGGGGAAATTTGATGAGTGCTTATTCACTCATCATTTTTACCCGCCTAAGACCTAAAATGACTAAAAGCACCCAAATACGCTCAAAATATGTTAAAAATATCCTCGAGTGTGTTTTATGTCTTTTCGGTACAAAAGGATTGAAAGCGAGAGCGGAAAACTCGAAGCTGAATCTGGAAAAGTGCTTGTCAAGACGTAGCGGGATGCGATTTTCTACATTTCGAAGCCCGAGACACGTTTGAGAGTGATCCGGGGGAAAAGCAACCAAAAACCTGTCCAAAACACCTTTTAATCCCAAAATCCCATTTTAGCCTTCAAAACCATTTTGTAAAAATTCTATTTTTCCTAAAACCAATTATTTTTAGTTTTCTAAAAAAAAGCGATTTACAAAATGTATTTTTACTTCCAACTTTTTATAAAAACAATTCACCCTTTACCCTATCTTAACCCATCCATCTGTGACCTTTTTTCTTTCCCTCTTCTTCTTTCTTCCCCAAACCGGTAAACAAAATAAAAAATCCCAGAACACCCAAAGCCCGCCAAGAATCCCCTCTCCTTAGTCATCCTCCACTATTTCCCCCCATCACTCTCACCATTGGGAGATGCACAAGAACGAGCCAAGCATCCTTCACATGTGGTCAAGCCACTTTGGCAATCCCACAATCTCCCATTGGAGCTCAAGAGAGAAGACCAATTGATGGTGGTGATCCTTTGGATTTGGGCGCCAAGATTGTTTGATGGCTGAGATTCACTCAAGAAAGCACAAATGCTCCTACAACTCACTTTTCCCTCACAGAGAAAGCACAACATTGAAGCAGTTGAAGAGTGAATACTCTAGTATAAATAGCTTATCATGTAGCCAAGTATAAGGCACCCCTAGTCTTAGTTTTAAATCAGTTTTTAGTCTTTTAAATTCAGATTGTAGTTTTTTTCTCATTAATGAAAAAGTCCCTTTTTTTTATTCAAATCTGTTTCAATAGCATTCGATTTATCTCAGTTGATTATTGTTGTGTTTCGAGGTCCTGATTTAGTTAACATTTCAGTTTAACAAAGATAACCAAAAAAATCAGTTTCTAAAAGTAGTTTTTTCCCAAGCAATTTATATCCTTCAGGGGTGTTTGTTTCAAGCTACTAGGTGGTCAAAATCATGTTTTCACCCATTTGACTTGTCAAGTCAAAGTTCTTTTATCAGTTATGGGTTAGTGGGAAATGATTTCACAAGATTTGTACAAGTTTGGATAAAAAGCAAAATCTGTTTTTGGGTCTTTTATGCTCTGTATCAGCAATTCAGTGGCCAAAGCCAGCTGATATCAGCTTATATTTAAGCTGTTAAAAGCTTTCCATTGGCTCTTAATTGATTTATTATGCATCTTTACTAGCCTAACTTGATTGTTGTAGCTTTTTCTGGTTTGGAGTACCACTTTTCAGCTTATAAATAAGCTCTAAACAGCCCTCAGTAAGCTGTTGGTGGGAACTGCTCACAGCAAGAACAAGTTAGTTTCTTCCCTTTTAGCTTATTTTGTAGTTTAGCTTAGCTTAGTTAAGTTGTTACTTACTTTATCAGTACATTTAGATTAAGTCATAGTTAGCTTATTAATGTTTATAGATAACCTTAGTGCTTAATTTTCCCACCTTCCTTAGTTTAAGATATCCCCTAGTTTAGCTAGTCATGCCAACTGATGTCCCCTTGGAACTTGCTTATTTGTAGCTTAACCTTGTGTGCTTTAGTTTGTTTAACATCACATCTTGCTTATCACTCATTTTCAACTGCTTATTGTGCTTCGTGTGTGCTTAAGGCTTCTTATTTGTGCTCATCAATCGCAAAGGGGTGTTTGGGTTGCTGTCACAAACAGTGGGCAATAAGCTGTTAAAATAGCTCATTAAAAGCTTTTCATAAATAGAGTTTTCACAAAAATTTCTTTATTTTGATTCTGAGTTTAATTTTCCAAAAGCTGATTTCGAAAAAAATAATAATAATAACTTCAAAAAACTAACATAGGTGGGACTTGAACCCAGGCCACTCAGCTCACAGCCCACGCTCACACCAACTGCCCTTGGGACTTGTCTCATTATTTTCTTGCACACTTAAATCTTTAAGGGTCTTTGGCAGTTTTACTTTTAAGCTCATTCTAGCTTATTTTGAGCTTATTTCTCAAAACAACACCACTGTTTTTTTAATTTTCTTAGGACCAGTCAAAGTTAAAATATTTTTCTTAAAATTTTCAGATTTTTCCAAATTAGTTTAATATTTTTAATCATTTAATTAGTGTTAAATTGTTTTTAATTCGTAGTAATTATTTTACAAGTCGAAAAAATTCCCGGCTTCTTTTAAAATTATTTTTACTCAAATAGAACGTAAGAAAATTGTTTTCACACCTGTAGCCTTTAAATTGCAAAACTTTTACGTTTATGGCTCGGGGTGGTTGCCGGTTTTTACGTTTTTTAGTTTTAGCACCCTAGGACCTAGTTTAGCTTCCTTTCATCATTCCTTAGGCTTAGTAATAGTTAATTTGTAGTTTATTAGGTTTCCCTTGCCTTAATTACATTCCCGTTAATTAATTTGTAGAAAACGTAATTCAAATCAACAAATCATCAAAACCAATTCAAGTTATAAATCACAAAACTCAACGAATCCTTCCATTCACACCTCGTTGGGACACGACCCGGGAAATCACTTTTCCGGTATCACTTTTATCACACCCGTAAGGTTTGGTACGTTAACCCTTTTCCTAAAAGGTTAATTTGTCGAATTTTACGGTTAATTTGATATATATTGATATTGTGTTTTTCACCACTCACAAAAAAACGAATCAGAAGTCAATCCCTTTGCTACTCCCGAAGATGCTCCATTTGAAAATATATTTGCTCCTGAATCATCATCTGAACCATCTTCTACAGGAGACGTCGACTCTGCCACTTCAGTCCCTCAACAACAACCACATGAACACTCGAGAAAATGGACTCACAATCATCCATTAGACAACATCATTGGAAATCCTTCTCGTCCAGTATCCACATGGAAACAACTTGCAACCGATGCCTTATGGTGCTTCTTCAACTCCGTACTCTCTAAGATCGAACCAAAATATGTTAAAGCGCCATGAATGAAGATAGCTGGTTCAATGCCATGCAAGAAGAAATTCATGAGTTTGATCGCCTTGATGTATGGGAATTAGTACTGCTCAGATTGTGCTATGATTATTGCTCTCAAGTGGATCTTCAAAGTAAAGCTTGATGAGCATGGTGATGTTTTAAAGAATAAGGCTAGATTGGTTGCAAAAGGATACCGTGAGGAGGCATAGACTTTGAAGAATCATTTGCTCTGGTGGCTCGAATCGAGGCAATCGAAATATTCTTGGCTAATGCTGCAAGTAAGAACATGGTAGTCTATCAAACGGATGTAAAGACGGCATTTCTGAACGGAGATCTTAAAGAAGTCGTCTCGTCGACCAACCTGAAGGCTTTATGAATCCAGAGCATCCTACTCACGTTTATCGTTTGAAGAAAGCTCTTTACGGTTTAAAGCAAGCTCCAAGGGCATGGTAAGATACGCTATCAAAGTTTCTTCTATCTACCGGATTCAGCAAAGGAGCAGTTGATCCTACTCTATTCACGAAAGTCGACAAACATTTAATTCAAGTTCAAATTTATGTTGATGATATCATCTTTGCCTCGACTGACCCCAATGAATGTGATCGTTTTTCAAAGAAATGGGTTCCAAATTTCAAATGTCAATGATGGGACAAATGTCATTTTCTTGGGATTACAAATTTCACAAAGTCTCGGAGGCATTTTCATAAATCAATCTAAATATGCAAATGAGATTTTAAAGAAATTTGAATTTGATTCTAGTGACCCTGTTGACACTCCCATGATTGAACGAACCAAGCTTGATGAGGACCACTTAGGGATCATGGTAGACCAAACAAAATATCGTAGCATGATCGGATCCCTGATGTACCTCACGCCATGAGACGATATTACGTTCGTTGTATGCATATATGCTAGATACCAGGCTAAGCCTACCAAAAAGCACCTTGAAGCGGTTAAACGGTCTTTCGGTATCTCCAAGGAACCATCAACATGGGACTTTGGTACCCGAAGGACACCGGTATGTCACTAACACATATGCGATGCAGATCATGCGGGTGTCAAGATACTCGTCGAGACGCCCGGAGGAGCTCAATTTTTGGGTGATAAGCTTGTGGTCGTCGTCAAAGAAGCAAATGGGTACTTCTATTTCCTCTGAGAGGTGAATACATAGCCATGTCATCTTGTTGTGCTCAAATCCTATGGATGAGATCTCAATTAGCTGACTATGGCTTTGTATTCAACAAAATCCCTCTTCAGACTGTGATAATAAAAGTGATATTGCTCTCTCATGCAACAATGTTCAACACTCAAGAGCAAAACATATCGACATTCGACATCATTTCATCAGGGAACAAGTGGAAAACGGTGTGGTGGAACTCTATTTTGTGAGGACTGAATACCAGTTAGCAGACATCTTCACCAAAGCTCTTCCAAGAGAACGGTTTGAGTTTATTCTTCCACGACTTGGATTGAAAAGCCTTCAACCTGAAACACTCAAACGTCTTCAGGAGGAAGACGAGGAGTAAAGGTCTTTCCTTCATCTATCTCTTGTAAATATTTTTTCGAAAAACAAAATACAAAATTATAAAATCTTCAAAAATCAAATAGAAAATTATAAAACTTGAAAATTCCAAAAAATATTGTCATTTTATCTTATTTTTCTCGATTCGAAAAATATCTACGGTTTTTGTGCTGTCATTCAAAGAATGACACGGAACTTTAGATATTGTTCGAATGTTCATATTAAAAAAAATCAAAAAAATCAAAAAAATATTTTTGGGAGAAAGAGAAACAAATGGTTTATTGTCATTTCAGGCAATAACCCGCTTTTCAATGAAAGAACAGAGCCATGCTTTAAATTGGTTTTCAAATCTCATGCTCTGATTCTATAAAACAATCACCTGCTATCTAATGAAAACTAATTGCTTTAAAAAATTACTCGGACTCAATGTTTGAAAATCATCTGTACTTAACAGTTGTCAAAAATATCTATCTCTCAATCAACAACTTATGTCATTGATTGAGGGGGAGAATGATTTTTCAAATTAAATCAAAAAGTGTATTTTTTAAACAATGGTACCAGACCTTGGTTACTATTATGTTTTCAAAAGATAATCATGCATGTTTAATCAATGGAGTTTAAAGTCTCAAAATTCGATCCTTATCAGTTAAAACGTTTTCATAAACTAGTCACAATTCTCCTTAAAAGCTTTCAAAATCAATTTAAATCTACAGAGATCACAAATCTCAATGATTTGATAATTGTGATCGGGGGAGAATTTGTGATTTAAATTGGATTTAAACTGATAATTCGATAGATGGTTTCATAAGTGATTAGTATGTTTGCCTCCCCGCAAGTGACAAACGATTTCAAATTTTTCATGCACACGTTGAGGGGGAGCAACTATTTTAAACCTCTAATTATTGAAACGTTTATGAATTGTCTCTAAGTGCAGATTCCCTCTAATATGTGCAAAATTCTCTCAAACCTCGAGGCACATATTGAGGGGGAGCAAACTTGTGAAAACCTCATCCTTCCTAAATGCTTTATCTACTTGATTTGATTAGGGAAGTGATGTTGATATCTTTTAGAAAATAGAAATCACAGAAGTTAATTCTTCCTCTTGCCTCCGTGTGCTAAACGATTTCAAATACATGATGCACATGTTGAGGGGGAGCTCTCTTTCTAAAAATATCAAAACAATTAAGATACAAAATGCTTTGATTCCATATCACAAGTATCTTGATTGATTTTCAAATGGTTTTCAATTGGTTCCAATGGCAGACGAACAATACCAAATAGACCGACCAACTTTACTTTTTGTATGGTGATATAAGGATGATAAGGTTAGGTCTTTGTTCCCATGATCCGCCAGAACCGGAGGGATCTACCCAGGGACAATCCACTAGATAGTGTAGAAGTCCTTAGGTATGATGAAAAAAGGAGAAAAGTGAGATATGGGAAGAGTGCGGACTGAGATTGAGCTAGTACTGGAACAAACCCAACAAGGTTCTAGTTATGAAGTCTCGGTAAGCACTGAAGGGGTTGAAGAATGAAAAAGAATTGAATGAGAAAAAGGGTGAAAAGAAATAGCCCTCCATTTATTCAACCTTAGGGCAGAAACCGGGTTCAATTCATATGCTACTAGTGGTTACTAAGGTAACACTGGTATTGAAGACAAGACGTCATGGACCCAGTGACGCACTGCACTAACTTCCCAAGCCACTCAAGTTCCTCTTAAAAGGTCTTGTTTCATTCTCACGGGGAACCTACATAATCTATCGACTTTCTCTTAGAGATTGTTGATATTGAAGAAGGAGACCCTCTCCCTAGTCTCCGATATAGGAACCAAATATGCACAAATTGAGTCTAGAGCCACGAGATCATCAATTAATCTCTTTAGGACACTTATTTCTTGAAGACTCACTATTTCACACAATGTGGAATGTGAGATTATATCTTATGAGTCCTACGCACTATCCTTGTGGTATTGCCAAGACTTGATCGTGTCATATGGACCTCATTAGTGGTGCGATTCAAAATTGAATCAATCCAGGTCCAAGAAAATGGATTGACGGATGCCTTTGAAAAACCAGTTGTTGTGTGTTAAAACTCTTTTCTCTAAGCACATCGACTGTGTACTATTATTTCAAATCAAAAGGTGTTTATGATTGATAAATGATTTTTCACTAAAACTTCGTTGTATTGCAAAAACAATTTCTATTGAGCAATACACGATTGTTTTTCAAATCTCTTTTTATCAATCAGTGAATCTCTATTCGCTGGTTCACTCACTCCGTGTTGTATTCTTTGAGACGCTCCGGTTTGAGAACGGCTAGAGCAGCTGCAAAACCCCATCAAGGAAATTCTTCGAATTATACGATCACAGCAGTGCTTTATCTTGATCAACAGGGAGCCGTGCGCCGTGTACCCCAATTCATCGAAAGTGATCAAAGACACTTTCGTGCGCTTTATTGCTAACTGTTTTATGCAGGTACACCTCGACGTTTGAAGATGATCATAATGGAGCGGTCAATTCATAACCGCATGCTCACACTACACATTTATTTCTAAAAGAAATCATGATTAGTGCATCAATGACTCTGATATTTTCACTCCATGCTTCTGCTACGCTGCTGCCAATATCATGAATCAACGAAAGCTTCCGCTACTTTGATAAGAAGAAATCATGATCCAGAATGTGAGCATGTCGGTCCAAATGTCACATCATCACATAATATCAACACCACAAAGGAAGAGTCAGAGATTTAATGTGGCTGATGATCTCAAAGCTGGGTCAAACCTCATTCTCACGTGGATCAGTAAAAGACCTCCACTTGGATTAACCAAACATGCAATGTGAAGAATCAATGACTACGAGCTACAGAGCAAAGAACTACATCAAGAGTGCAAGAACAATTTATAATGTAATATCTGTTTGTATTCAATGTAAGTTTAATGTGTGTTTGAGGTGACCTCCCTTAGGGGGAGATTGTTAGGAATTAGAAATTCCAGGTATTAAAGAGTCGGTCACCTCAAGTATATATATTCGTTAGAAAGCTCGTAGTCATAGTTATTTTATGTTAAGTAGTAGTTAGTTTGTAACACCGTGGAGGACGGACGGGTCTTTACCCACTGTATGCCTGATCCACAGCCCACTGTGTGGTGTTTTATTGTAAGACTATAAATACTCTCTACCTTCCAAGGTAGAGAGTTGGAGCTCATAATAAGATTTTTCTTTCTCTCACTAAGTTCCCTAAACCTCTAACTTTCTCTCTCTAAAACCTTCTTGTACGCAACTTGTGATTATGGTTTAGTGTGTATGTGAAATCCAATATGTTACAGCGTCTATTTCGTGAGTTAGTGGATTTGAATAAAAAAGTTTTGATGATAGAAAACGGCATTCATTCGGTCAGAAACACACCTTTTGTACTTGATGTGTTTATGTCTGTGAAAAGCATACTTTCAAAAGTACACGAACTATTGGGTCTTAATTATTATGCTGCTGTTGATCCTCAACATATTAAAATTTGTGCCACCACAAACGACCCTGACGTTACTCCCGATGATCCGAAGGTTTGTATTTACTTTTCAGTTTACCTCCAATGTTTATACCAAACTCAAATAATCGTTCTTGTCCACACTTATATCAAACATTGGTTGATACAGGCCACGTCGTCTCATATTGTAGGCCCTAACGGATATAAGGTTGTCCATGCAGACCATGCAACGGACATTGATAATGATGATGGGCTTAAAGAAACGCAACCATGTAACCTTGGTATGCTTGTTGAAGCTTGTGCCATGACCCAAAAATGTCCTGTTATGGAATATGGAGGTGAAATTAGTACTCAACTTCCACCAGTTGCACCTAAAGAGGAAAATAAAATACCCGGTGACCCCATTATTGTACGTTATATTTCAGTTACAGTTTAAATATCAGCTAAAGCATACGTCCCTACTTATGTATATATATTTAAAATTCAGCAGGAACCGGATTGTGGTAATGACTGGTCCTCTTACATAAACGATGAAAAAGATTCGGTTGATAATTCTCTAGATGTAATGGATTGGGATAACGAACAGCAAGATGTGGTTCAGAAACAATTGGCTTGCCAACCAGAACCCGTTACCAATATTGATTGTGTGCAGACAGAAGTAGGAACACCCACCAACAAAGCTCATGAGGTATCTACATTCTCTGTAAAACATCGCCGATAAATAAAATAGTTTAATGTGATGTTTTAACATACTATATTCTCAAATGTCAGTTTAAAGACAACAACCTGCCATATGTAAATGTGGTTGGCCAAAATGACACTCTTGTTTCCTCCCAACATAATGTCAACAAAAGCGTCGATACAAAATTGTGTGTTCCATCTTTAGATTTAATGGATTGTGATGATCAACAAGGGGATGTGGTTGACAAAAATTCGTTTGTTGGCCTTGAATCCAGTAACAATGATGTTGCTGTGGTTAGCCTAGAAGATACACCAACAAAGAAAGAAGCTAAAGCCCCTGAATCTCAGGTTAAACCGAAGAAAGTGTCATTTGCAAATGTGGTAGGTCCTAATGACAAACCTCTGTTGGAAGATCTTTTCAACGATATGAATACGAACAAAAGAAAGAGAGTAAAATTGAACGACAACCTCAGTAAAAGAAGGCGCACTGTACAAACTTACGTGACGTTGTTTGGGTCCGTCAATTCGGAAAATGGGGTATCAAAAACATCAGCTACTCCTTGCCGCCGTGTTACAAGATCGCAGGGTGTCATTAACGAGGCTATTATCCCGGCTGCCGTTTCAGATGTACATCACCTTATTAAATTGTAACTAAAACGAATCTCTTTTTTATTTTTTTCTGCTTATCTTTCAACTTTGTTTTCAGGAAACATCCGAAAACCCCAGAACGTGTCCACTTAGTCGATTCTATTCGCCCACAATTGAACCGTTTGTAGAGGTAGGTTCCGTTTGTTAATCCAATAACATCATTATCATTGTGTGTATGTTATTGAATATATTTGATTTTTTAGGAACTTTTCGCGACACCGAAATGCAACAAGAAGAAGGTTATTGTTCCTGATTACCTTCGCAAGTATTTGAAGCTTAAAGAACCATTACTTTATAGGTTTCCTTGGGGCTCCGGTGCGGTTATTGCTTATAGGAATTTTTGGGTAGCCTTGGCATGTGTTGAAGACTGCACCGGCAGGTGGCTTAATGAGTTAGTGAGTAAAGCTGATGCCTAGCTGGTCTACTGCACTTGTTTATTATTTTGTTTTTTTTACTTATGAAACCAATGTTTACAGTTTTGATTTGCTTTATCTCCGCACACTTGGATGCATGGGTTGAATTGATGTGGTTGTTTAGACCAGCTGATGCAGATTGGCCTTTGGCAGGGTGTACTTTTTGCAATCAAATCCTAGGTGGCAACATGCCTACCACTAATTCAGACGGCACAACATACCCTGTGGCTTGGCGAGATGTTGCAAAGGTCATTTTGGCAGACTCTTACCGTACATATACCACTACTGTTATAAACAGCTTATAATATCCTGCATTTGTTTTATATATCAGGTGTATTTTCCCATGAATGAAAGTGCAAAACACTGGATACTCGTGAGCTCCATATCCGCACTCGAGTTGTTTAGATTTATGACTCTCTTGGGTCAGCATCAGGAAGTGAACGGTGGTTGTGAGGTTCCAAGAGAAACTTACAAACACAGCTTAAATCGTACCTAACAAACTCTGGGGTACTGCATAGTAAGGGCATATCACCGGGGGATTATAAAATCACATACAAGTGTCCAAAAGTACCAAAACAATCGGAGTTGTATGGTGACTGCGGAGTATGGCTGTGCATTATTTTGTACAGATTGCTCCGTAACCAGTCTCTGGAAGTAGACGACTCTCTTCAAACAGCTTTAGCTTACCGTGAACAGATGTTTGAATACTTCTGGAAGCACAAGGTTGAATACATAATATGATAGCGGTCTTTCAAGGTAGTATTCTTAATGTCCGTTTGACCCATAGTTATTGTCTAATGTTGACATGTGAAGTATTTTTCTTTCAACGTATACTGTAGGTATTTCTACTTCTATTATATATTAGTCGATTATTATAATATTTTTTTAACTCAACGGCATTTCTTTAGTTAATACCCGTGCACATATACAAAAAAGCCTATGCTTTGCAAACCACTTCTATATATTATGGGTTATGTATACTTTATTAATTTATTTGGTATATACTAGCAGAATTTAATATTTGGTTACCCTATAGTACATTACGGTACATGTCCTTAAATGTCTTCTTTTGCCAATCTCTTTCTTCAATACAAATCTTTCTTAATTTGTTTAACAACATCTTTCTTTCTTCTTTTGGTCTATTCACTTCATATCTTTATCCCAATCTTTCTGATTTTGTTTAACAAAATGTCCGACTATATCCCACTGGATGTTCAACTAGATATCATTCGCAGGCTACCTCCTAAGTCTATACTCCAGCTACGTAGTGTTTGCAAGTTATGGAAGGCTAGTATAGATTGTGGTTTTTTCATCTCTAATTACGGTGTTCGTCCTAACGATGAATGTATTTTTACGCTAACATTTGATCAGGGTCACAAAGGTTTTATGTTAGCTTTTAATGAACAGCTGACCGCTACGGTACTTCGTACAAATTTAATGCTTTCATCTATGATTGCAGTTGGCAATTCTCACGGTCTTTCGTGTTTTGTTTATGGCTCTAATCTAATGTCTGTTATTTGGAACCCGACAATCCGAAAATCACTTGCAGTACATGTCCCCTTTTACACGCATCAAATTGAATGTAAAAAGATTTGTTTTGGTTTTGCCGTCCGTCCAGACACTCTTGACTCGACGATCATGAAGATCTCCTATCCTGTTTTCCAAAGTGGTTTCTGGTATGTTTCTGTCTTTTCTTTCAACTCGTTAAGGTAGACATGCCTTGAAAATTTCCACCCCCCTCGTGAAACTATCAAATTGAAACGTCAAAGTCAGGCAGTTGTCGGTCATTTTATCTATTAGACTGGGAGTGAAAAGTTAACAAATGAGGGCGGTGTTACATACAAGATTTATATGTTGATTTCGTTTGATTTGGTAACCAACCAATTTAAAGTTATAGACCTTCCGCAGATTTTAAAAAATGAACTCCCAGTTCCATTCTATGTTTTCACTCTTGGAACCTCTCTAGTGATTTCTGGTATGATAACTGATGACGATATGCCATTGTTTTGTGGATGGTTAGTGGACGTGAACGGTTTTGCCATAAGATCATTTAGAAGCCTCTTTGCCATCCCCACCCTATTATCTGTTCGTTTGCTTGGGTTTACAAAGTATCAGGATCCAATAGTGGAAGCGTACACTGGCAACCATTTGGGTCACTCGGTATTCGTGTACAACAAAGAACTTGAATTATTTGTCAGCATGGGAATTTTAGGAGATACGGGATCTTTCTACATCGCCCCATACAAAGAATCTCTTCTTTTGTTAAATCATACAGACTGTGCTGCCTATAGTATGCTTTATTTATAACTTACCATTCTATTCTTGTTCCTTTTAAACATTATCACTTTATTTGGTTAATGATATATCAATGCCATTTTCAACAGGTTAGTTCGGCTGAATTTACGGATCAGGCTAAATGGGAATGAAGGTTTGTGGTTTTAGTACGCTATATGTGTGGGAAGGAAGCATTGGACTGCTATTATTTTTCGTAGTCGATGAATGTTATCAATCAAGTGGTTATATAATATGTAACAATTAAAGTTACAACCATGTAGTAATCGTAATATGTAGTTGGTTGTCTGTATCAAACGTTGTATGTCAACGTATTTACTATTTCATCTCTTCTGTTATCCCATTATCCATTTTTTTTAATATGGGCAACAAGTAGTTGTTACCCAAAATAATTTTGGCAACCTAATTTTGTTCTTGGGGCAACTTGTTTTCCATACGGAATACTTTTATAAACCCACAACTCCTTCTAGAAGTACATTTCGTATTCTACAACTGATGAGTGTCTAAATACTCATCATTTGTATACTGTTAGAATGCCAAAAACATCTGAAAACACTCAGAAACACATCAAAATAATAAAAATATCACAAACAAGTGTTTTATATGTTTTAAAAGCAAAAACATCAAAATCTGATGAAAAACGTATCAAGTTTGCATAATTGGCAGTTTTAGTCTCCCAAATTACAAAAGTTGTCAAAATTAGTCCCTGGTAATTCAAATACTTGTAAAATGTCATTTAAGGTCCATGAGATTCAAAAGTTGTCAAAACAAACCCTTTAAAGTTCAAAAATCACAAAATGACAACTTTAGTCCCTCAACTTTACAAAAATGTCAAAAATAGTCCCTGGGTGTTCAAAAATAGAAATTATTCAAACAACACCCTTGTATTATTAATAAATGAAAAATTGGTCCTTTATGGTAAGTTTAGAGAGAAATTACAAGTTTGGTCCCTAGAGTTTGAAAATTGTCAAAAATGGTCCCTGGACATTTTAAAAAATGAAAAATAATCAACCTTGGTCCTTGTATAAACTTTTGGAGAATTGCAGATTGGTCCCTCAAGTTTGGCAGATTTACAACTTTGGTCCTTATACTTAACTAAAACCATTAAGACCCTTTTGTGTATTTAGAACCCTGCCAAAACAAAAAGAACCCCAGCCTATGCCTGTGACCCCCCCATTTTGGACCCCCCCTTATAATATCCTAAACCCAAAACCAGTGTTTAAACTAAACCCGCCTTCACTGTTACCTTGTCTCTCCCACCACCAAGTTAAACCAAAACCGGTGGTTTTTCACCACTTGTTTTTCACTCCACCTCACCATCTCTACCTGTATACCATCCCCTTTCCACCTGTAAACCAGCCCACAACCATTTAATGCTTCCCCACCATAGACGTATTACTGTTACACTCTCAAACCTGCTTTTTCTTCCACATCACACCAAACCCATGAAAACTTCACCTTTCTTGTCCCTTACACCTCCACAACATCCCAAAGTTCTTTAATTGCTCTGAACCTGCCTCAATCCACTATTATCAATTTTGGCGCCAAAAACAGATTTGAAGGCTGAGATGTGTTTGACTCATCCAATGGCTAAGATTTAAAGTGGGAAAGTTTCAGAAGCATGTGGGAGTCTCAACAAGTCTATAAAGAAAGAGAAAGAAGCAATGGAGAATCTATCTAGTTTTAAATATAATTTAGCTTATGTCGTTTTTATAAAATTTAAAATTCCAGTGTTTGTTTAAGCTTTAAGCTCTGTATTTCAAGTTATTAATATGAAATAAAACCTTTGTTAACATCAATTTCAAGTTTCAAGTTCTGTTTTCAAGTTATGCAATTTTTCAAGTTTAAAAAATCTCATGAATGATGAATGTTGTTAATTATTTGTTGTCTTGGACTTATAAGTCACATAAACTCCTAAGATAGCTTATAAAAGCTATTAGATACCTTAAAATCAGCTCTAGTTATAAAAAGCAAAAATACAAAAAAAAATACAAGAAAAATCAGTCATAAATCAAAAATCATGAGAAATGAAGAAAGATGCAAGGAGCAAGGTGAATTCTGGATTGCCTTGGGATTAGTGCTTCTTGGGAAGCAATAGGCTGTGTTTGTGTGACTCAGTTCTCAGCTTTACTTGGAATCCCATTTGTAAGCAGTTTGATCCATTTTGGCATTTCAACATTAGAGTTGCTCATTAGTTTAAATTTCTGTTTGTTAATGTTCATTAGTTATATTTAAACATAATTAAACCATAAAACCAGTCACTTGTTCTTTTTAATTTGTAGTTTACAAAAATCTTGTTTTAACAGTTAAAATAGCATGAAGATCATTATTGAGCTTTATGTTGTTATGGCTATTGTTTCATGCTTATTTAACCTTAATGTATGATAATACAAGGTCTGTACTCAGTTTAATAGTTTTAATCTTTGCTTTACTTTGAAAAATTCCAAAACAGCTTCATAAAGGCTTGTTTGGATCAGTTTGTTTAGTAGTGTTATAGTGTGTTCAGTCCTTTGGTTTTGGTTGTTCTGTGTCACAATAGGTCTAATTAGCTCATAGAAACCAAGAAACACAGACCTTCTTTGGTAAAAAGTCAAAATCACTCTCAATATCACTTTAAGTGATCACTGTTAGGATTTGAGTGTAAAACTCATAAAAGTAGTTCAAAACTTGGTAACCTAGCTTAACTTAATCATATTATATCTTAAAATTAACATAATCAGATAGTATAATCAGTTACAAATTCATAAAAGTCAATTTTTAGTGTTAATCAAAAAGTCAACAAGTTCCCTGTGCACAGATTAGGTACCATTTTCACAAGCTCACCAAAAGCTCTATAGTTGTCCATATCTTGTGAAACTTGGTTCTTTGGATAGTTAACCAAGCCATCTTAAGGTTCCAAGTTTAATATTTCACTTTGAAGCTTTTTAGATAGGGCTGCAAGTGGTTTCTGTTTTTGTCCATTTTCTCAGCATTCACTGAGTTTTGACTCAGTGGTTTTACAAGTTTTTCATAAGCTTCTAACAAGCTTATTAGAATAAGCCAATATTTGCAAATTAGTTCTTTGGAAAGCTCACTTGGTCAACTTGTTGACTGCAGTGCTTGTTTTTAATTCTTAGCTTATTATAGTGCTTAATTTTTAGCTAGAAAGTACCTAGGTACCTTAAAAAGTGTCCTGTGCAAAATCAGATAAGCTAGTGCTTATTTATAGCTTATTCAGTGCTTATTAGTAGTTATTGTGCTTATTCAGTGTTCATACTAGCTTATTTACAGTTACTCAGTTTATCTCATTGTACCTTTTGCTTATTCTCTAGCCAATACCATTTTAGCTTAATCTTTGTACTTATTCATTTTCAAAAAGCCAACTGTGAAAAAATCATAAGCTGGTTCAGTGCTTATTGGTCATTTTCATAAAAAGTGGTAGTTGTGAAATTTGCTTATTTTCTTGTACTTAATAAGTGTGTAAAATAAAAATCTAAAAAAAATGTTTAGCAAAAAGGGGGTAGGCAGGCTCGAACCTGAGACCTCCCCTTAGGAGCGTGTTAGAAGTGTACCTGTAAACCAGTTGCCCTTGGGACTTGTCTCGTTCATTTTCTACACAATCAAATACATAACCACGTTTGGCCAGTTTAGCTTATACGAGAGTTTTAGCTTATTTCTAGCTTATTTGAACTAGCTTTTTAAGTTTTTGTATTTTTTATAAAATTTTATTAGTATTAAGTATTTTATAAAAAAGTTTCAGATTTTTCCAAATAGTTTTAGTATTTTTAAACATTTAATTAGTGTAAAATCTTATTTAATTCATAATAAAAAATATAAAAGTCTAAAAAATATAAATCTTTTTTCTAAAATTTTCTTTTGTCATATAGTACGTAAAAAAATTGTTTTTACACTTGTAGGACTTTTATTTCATAAAATTTACGTTTTTGCTATGCACTTTCGCGTAATTTCTAGACTTAACGTACGTTTTCATTTTTAATCTAGTTTTTAGGTAATTTGAGTTTACGTTTTAGTTTAAATAGCTTATTTAAGATAATTTGTTTTATAAAATCATAAAAACATCATTGTAAAAATAGTGATAGCGTTTATTTAATATATTTTATCTTTTATTTCTTTTAATTTGCATTTAAGTCGCTGTAATTTACAAATCTTTTCTTTAGGTAATTTTCCATCAATATCCTTACTGATCACTATCCTTAGTGATCATTCTATCATCTGATCAAGTGTTTATACACCAATTCATCCTCCGTGGGACTTAACGACCCAGGAATTCCCTATATTCCTTTGATCTTCATTGTATTAGTGTTTGAACTGTTTTAAGTTTGTTACGGTTAGCCATTCACAAGTGGTTAGCTTGTGTAATTAAACTTGACGGTTTGCCACCAATCAAATTTTGGCGCCGCTGCCGGGGAGGCTGTAAGCGTGTTTTAAGCATTTCCAGATCCATTCTTGCACATATACCACCGTTTGTAAACAGTTTTCTGTAAAGTTAATAAAAATCAAAAAGTTCATTAACACTTTTCCTAAAGTGTTAACAACACCAAAAACAATATAAAACAACAAAACAATCGTAACGTTTTCTAGCTTGTGTTTCTTTTAAGGTGATTCTTAAAGAAATACGATTTGGTTAAACGAGACGATTCCAAAAATATTGTCAAAAGTTTTAAACCCTTTGCACATAATCCATACCTACGTCTTTTCAAGTGGTACTTAATATATACATAAAAATCAACCACCGCAAATCAAGGCAGTACACCTACTAACCGGGGGTGTGACCATAATAAGTTCCCGAACCACGATTTAAAACTTGCCTTCCTTGTGATTTGGTGTACCTTTTTCAAAGAAGCCATTTCATTTGTGATTATTGGTTAAGTTCACTTGTCGTTTTGCCTCGCATTTGTTTTGAAAAATTGATTTTTATACTTAGTGCATGCGACTCGTTCTTCCACTCTACAAGTCCACTTTCGAACTTGGCAAGATTCCTCGTAGACGTAGGACGTTCTGCTCCTTCACCGTGATCTGAGGAACGTCCTACCACCACCACCAACTGCCGTAATGGCAGAAGATAAGCCGATGAATGAGCTTCTCCAAGCACCCATCGAGGGTTACGGAGATGTTATTGTTGTCCCAAACCCATCGTGGCTGTTTACACTTTTGAGCTCAAAACCGGGTTGCTTAATCATGTAACCCAAAGCCAATTCTATGGTTTTGAGCGGGATGATCCTCATGCACATATTCGATGGTTTAACAAGATAGCATCTACCATCAAATACAAGAATGTCCCACATGAAGCTATCAAGCTTCTTCTGTTCCCATTTTCTCTAGAGGGACAAGCCCGAATTGGCTTGAAAAACAACCCCTCGCTCTATTGAGACATGGGAAGATCTAGTTACCAAGTTTGTTAACGAGTTCTATCCTCCATCTCGAACTACAAGTCTTAAGAATGAGATAATGAAATTTTCTCAGAGATTTGATGAATCATTCGGGAAGGCATGGGATCGTTACAAAGAATTGCTCCGCAAGTGTCCGCATCATGGTTTTACCGAATTAATGCAAATGGATACTTTCTACAATGGTCTGAGACAAGCTGACCAAGACTCTTTGAATGCCTCCGAGAGGTAATTTCCTAGCAAAACCACAAAAGAAGCCTTACAAATCATTGAAAACAAGTCCCAGTGTCCGTTCTTTCCAAGCACAAAGGCATATCGACTCGTCTAATGCTGGACCTACTACTTCATCTCCTGTGAGTACATCTAGCACCGATGCTAAGATTGATAAACTCACAGATATTGTTCAGGCTTTGGTTCTTGCTAACCAAAAGAAAGTCACCTTCACTCAGACACCATCACAATGTGAAGTGAAGAAAGTTGAAGTTTGTGTTACTTGTGGTGGTCCTCATGCATACTACAACAGACTGCCAACCGATGGTAGTCCGTTTGAAGCCAATGCTATAGCCGGTACTTCACAGCAAGGAGGTAATCAATACCGTCCTCAGAATGAACCAAACTACCGTGCTAACACTTATTAGGCACCACCCGTTTTAACCGAATCCTAACCGGAATCATAATCAACCTAGAATGAACCAAGGTTATCAAAACCAAGGTAATTTCTATCCCGAACCCAATCAAGGTTTCCAACAACAAGAGAACCTTCATCAAAACAATTTCAATCGAGGGAATCAGTTTCAGGGGAATGTGAATCCTAATCATGGGAATTTTCAACAACAAGGTCATAATCAAAACATCCGACCTCAGAATTTCCCTCCACATCCTCCAGTACCATCATCCGATGAGTTATTGAAGCGCTTCATGAAATCCCAAGATGAAATGAACAGGTTGTTGGTCATCCGATCGCCGATCTCAAAAGTCTTTAAATGCTCGACCCTCGGGCTCAGGTACTTTACCTAGCAACACGATCGCTAATCCGAGGGGCGATGCAAAGGCGATCACAACCAGAAGTGGTGTTTCATATGATGGACCCGCTATTCCTACTACCTCTTCTTCTTCTCTCCCGAAGATAGTGGAAAGTGAACCTGAGGCGACAAAGGACAAGGAACTTCCTACTAATAACGGAAGTACCAGATCGCTCATCCTCAAGTTGTCCAAAAACCCAAATCCAATCCAGGAGTTGTTTTTGAACCTCCTGTAGCTCCCGTTGAAAATAACAAATCCAAATCTTCTATTCCTTACCAATCACGTTTACATGAGCAAAAGCTCCGCGAAAAAGCCGGTCATCAAATGGAAAAATTCTTTCAAATTTTCCAAGAACTTCATTTTGACATAAGCTTTGCGGATGCTATAATGGTGATGCCCAAGTTTGCATCAACTCTCAAACACATGTTAAGCAACAAGGAAAAGCGGTTTGAAATGGCTAAAACTCCTTCAACGAGAACTCGCTCAGCTATCTTGAAGAAGCTTCCCGAGAAGCTTGGAGATCCTGGAAAATTTCTCTTACCTTGTGTATTTCCAGGAATGGTTGAATGCTTTGCCTTAGCCGATCTTGGTGCAAGCATAAACCGATGCCTCATTCAGTGTGGAAGAAACTTTCTCTTCCAGACCTTACTCCTACATGCATGACTCTCGAGCTTGCAGATCGTACAATATCCCGTCCTCTTTGGGATTGCCGAGGACGTATTTGTGAAAGTAGGAAAGTTCCATTTTCCAGTTGACTTTGTAGTTGTTGATTTCGATGCTGATCCACGGGTTCCTCTCATTGTTGGAAGAGGATTCCCGAGAACGGGCCGTGCTCTCATTGATGTATTTGAGCAAGAAATCACATTACGTGTTGGTAATGAAGCTGCCACCTTTAACCTTGATCAAACTTCGAGGTACTCTGCAAACTATGATTCTAAGTCGGTTAACCGAATAGATATCATTGATGTTGCTTCTGAAGAGTACTCTCAAGAAGTTCTTGGTTATTCTCATAATTCTGTGAGTGGGGATCCCACCACATCTTCTCAACCTATCATAGCCAATTCTACTCCTTCTCTCAATCCGTTTGAGGGAAGCGACTTCATCTTGGAAGAAATTGAAGCATACTTGGCTAGTGATTCTGTTCCATGGGAAATTGATCACGCTCCAATTGACATCGAGGGGACATACTTCTCATTGAGAAATTGCTTAAAGATGATCACTCATCAACCCTCACACTAGTGATGCAATTCCGTAAGAGATTAATCACCATGAGATTAACTCGGAGGGAGATATTCTTATTCCTGAGAAGTTGTTAAATCAGGACACTTCTCCTCCTCTCCCTCCCGTCGAGCTTCATAACAAGGAAGTCAAGTCGGTTGAGAAAACTGAAGAATTTCCCGAAGTCGAACTTAAGGACTTACCGCCTCATCTCGAGTATGCATTTCTTGAAGGTGATGATAAATTGCCCGTCATTATTGCTCGAGATTTGAGTAAAGATGAAAAGACCGCTCTCATAAAGGTCTTGAAGTCACACAAGCAAGCAATTGCTTGGAAACTCTCCGACATTAAGGGTATCAACCCCGAGTTTTGTACTCACAAAATCTTGATGGAGGATGACTTCAAGCCAGCAGTTCAACATCAGAGAAGGGTGAATCCAAAAATCCATGATGTTATCAAACAAGAGGTTATCAAACTTCTTGATGCGGGATTGATTTACCCGATCTCAGATAGTCCTTGGGTTAGCCCGATTCACTGTGTTCCAAAAAAGGGTGGCATAACTGTTGTCACAAATGAAGAAAACGAGTTAATTCCAACTCGATTGGTTATGGGATGGCGTGTGTGCATTGACTATCATAAGTTGAATGACGCTACCCGTAAATACCATTTTCCTCTACCCTTCATGGACCAAATGCTTGAGAGATTAGCAGGGAATGAATACTATTGTTTCCTTGATGGTTTCTCGGGTTACTTTCAGATCCCCATTGATCCAAAGGATCAAGATAAAACTACATTCACCTGCCCATACGGAACTTTTGCCTACAGACGTATGCCTTTTGGCTTATGTAATGCTCCTGGCACGTTCCAACGATGTATGATGGACATTTTCCACGACATGATCGGGGAAACAATGGAGGTGTTTATGGATGACTTCTCGTTCATTGGGGATTCGTTTCAAACATGTCTCTCCCATCTAGATAAAATGCTAAAACGGTGTGAAGACACCAATCTCTGTCTAAATTGGGAGAAGAGCCACTTTATGGTCAAAGAAGGCATAGTCCTTGGCCATAAGATTTCAAAAAATGGGATTGAGGTAGATAGAGCAAAAGTCGATGTTATTGCTAAATTACCTCATCCTACTACCGTCAAAGGTATTAGGAGTTTTTTAGGTCATGCCGGTTTCTATCGTAGATTTATACAAGATTTTTCTAAAATCGCCCGGCCAATGACCCATCTTCTTGAAAAGGATGCTCCTTTTATCTTCTCACACGAGTGCATCATAGCTTTTGAAACATTGAAGAAAAAGCTTACTGAAGCACCCATTCTCGTTGCTTCCGACCGGATTTACCCTTTGAGATCATGTGCGATGCAAGTGATTTTGCTATCGGTGTAGTCTTAGGGCAACGTAGAGCTAAGCATTTTCAGCCTATTCACTACGCAAGTAAGACTATGATCAAGCTCAAACCCATTACACCACCACAAAAAAAGAGCTACTAGCCGTGGTGTATGCATTTGAGAAGTTTCGGCCATACTTAATCTTGACCAAATGTGTAGTGTATACGGATCACTCGGCTCTTAAATATCTCTTTGCAAAACAAGATGCAAAGCCGAGATTGCTCCGTTGGGTTCTCCTCCTCCAGAAATTTGATATCATCATACGTGATAAAAAGGAGCCGAGAACCCGGCTGATCATCTGTCCCGTATAGAAAACCCTCACCAAGATGTTTTCGAGAAAAAGGAAATAAATGAAACATTTCCTCGAGACACTCAATGCGGTTTCTTTTCGTGGAAACTCTACTACCCCATGGTTTGCTGACTTTGCAAATTACCATGCGGGTAACTTCATTGTGAAAGGGATGTCGACCCAACAAGAATAAATTCTTCAAGGATGTTAAACATTATTTCTGGGACGACCCTTTCTTATTCAAAATCTGCGCGGATCAAGTCATCCGACAGTGTGTTTATGGACAAGAAGCTCTTGACATTCTCAAAGCTTGCCATGCTGGACCCACCGGGGGCCATCATAGTCCAAACTACACCGCCAAAAAGGTGTTTGATTCCGGATTCTACTGGCCCACCATCTATAAGGATGCCCACGATTTTGTCAAAACCTGTGACGCTTGTCAACGTCATGGAAATATCTCTCAAAGAAATGAAATGCCACAAAATGCCATTCAAGTTTGTGAGATATTTGACATCTAGGGTATTGACTTTATGGGGCCATTTCCATCTTCTCGAGGTAACAAATACATACTCGTGGCTGTTGACTATTTGTCAAAATGGGTTGAAGCGAAAGCTTTACCTACAAATGATGCCCGAGTAGTTGTGAAATTTTTGAAATCTCTTTTTGCCAGGTTTGGAACTCCTCGCTATAATCGGTGATCGTGGTACACATTTTTGTAATGACCAATTTGATCGAGTCATGCAAAAGTATGGTGTTACTCACCGTCTATCTACTGCATACCACCCCCAAACAAGTGGGCAAGTGGAAGTTTCAAACCGTGGTATTAAAAGAATCCTTGAAAGGACAGTAGGTGAAAATCGTGCATCCTGGTCGGATAAACTGGATGACGCACTCTGGGCCTTTCGTACAGCTTACAAAACACCAATTGGGTGTACTCCATACAAGCTAGTGTACGGAAAGGCATGTCATCTTCCGATTGAGCTAGAGCACAAGGCTTACTGGGCCTTAAAACATGCAAACTTCGATATACGCATGGTGATAACAGAAAAGTTCAAATGAATGAACTAAATGAACTTCGTGATCAAGCATACGAGAACTCTTTGATCTACAAACAAAAGACAAAGAAAATTCATGACTCTAAAATCAAGAACCGCGTTTTCAACGTTGGTGATCGAGTCCTTCTTTTCAATTCAAGATTGAAGATTTTCTCGGGAAAGCTTAAGTCCCGTTGGTCTGGTCCATTTACTATCACTAAGGTTTATCCTTATGGCACCATTGAGTTATCTCAGCCTGATGGTCCAAATTTTAAAGTAAATGGTCATCGAGTGAAGCATTACTTTGGAGAGGACATTCCACCTGTGATTGTCCCGGATCTACAAACATTCCCCATGAATCAATGAATGCGGGGATCGAGTCAAGCTAGTGACTCGGGAATCAAAAACAGTAGCACACACAATATGGGTTTTCACCCATGTTTCTGTCTTCTTATCCCCTTTCTACCACCCTAGTGTGGGGGAGTTTCCCCACGCTGTTGTATAAAAAAAAAAAAAAAAAAAAAATGTGTATATATCAAAAACAAAATAATGGCCGTAGTATTTCCCTTTTATGTTCTATGTTTCGGCATAACCGCGGTACTTTGAATATTGAGGGCAATATTCATTTCTAAGTGTGGGGGAATTCTCACGAATTTCATCATGTAATTATTTCACCCAATTCCCCGTTTTTGGCCAAAATTTTTTTGGAGTAAGTGTTTTTCACTTACTCAAAGAAATGGTAATCATCCGCCATGTCTAACACATATAAGGATTGGCTAATCCAAGAGCAAACGGCTCTTGGTAAAGATATCTCAAATCCGTTTATGGCTTGCAATTTGCCCAAAATTGTATGGTGTTCAACTCACCATATCCTAACTAGTGAAAAGTTGGCTAGCCCGCAAGTTTATGGCTTGTGGTAAAGGCAAGTTGAAAATCCATAATTGGTAATCGGCTCACCAAAGATAATATTGATAATTTATCTAAGAGTTGGCTAGTCCAAGCAAACGGCTCGGTAAAGACAAATCAAATCCGTTGAAAGCTTATGATTTGCTCAAAATCATTTGGTTATCGTTGTGCCAAGGTTCTTACTTGAATCAAAACAATTGGCTACTCCAGAAGTAATGGCTTTTGGTAAAGAGATAAAATCCATTAATTTTTCTCAAATCATTGCTAGGGACTAGCAATATCTTAGTGTGGGGGATTGATGAGTGTCTAAATACTCATCATTTTTATACTGTTAGAATGCCAAAAACATCTGAAAACACTCAGAAACACATCAAAATGATAAAAATATCACAAACAAGTGTTTTATATGTTTTAAAAGCAAAAACATCAAAATCTGATGAAAAACGTATCAAGTTTGCATAATTGGCAGTTTTAGTCCCCCAAATTACAAAAGTTGTCAAAAATAGTCCCCGTAATTCAAATACTTGTAAAATGTCATTTAAGGTCCATGAGATTCAAAAGTTGTCAAAACAAACCCTTTAAAGTTCAAAAATCACAAAATGACAACTTTAGTCCCTCAACTTTACAAAAATGTCAAAAATAGTCCCTGGGTGTTCAAAAATAGAAATTATTCAAACAACACCCTTGTATTATTAATAAATGACAAAATTGGTCCTTTATGATAAGTTTAGAGAGAAATTACAAGTTTGGTCCCTGGAGTTTGAAAATTGTCAAAAATGGTCCCTGGACATTTTAAAAAATGAAAAATAATCAACCTTGGTCCTTGTATAAACTTTTGGAGAATTGCAGATTGGTCCCTCAAGTTTGGCAGATTTACAACTTTGGTCCTTATACTTAACTAAAACCATTAAGACCCTTTTGTGTATTTAGAACCCTGCCAAAACAAAAGAACCCCAACCTATGCCTGACCCCCATTTTGGACCCCCACTTATAATATCCTAAACCCAAAACCAGTGTTTAAATTAAACCCGCCTTCACTGTACACTGTCTCTCCCACCACCTGTTAAACCAAAACCAGGTGGTTTTTCACCACTTGTTTTTCACTCCACCTCACCATCTCCACCTGTATACCATCCCCTTTCCACCTGTAAACCAGCCCACAACCATTTAATGCTTCCCCACCATAGACGTATTACTGTTACACTCTCAAACCTGCTTTTTCTTCCACATCACACCAAACCCATGAAAACTTCACCTTTCTTGTCCCTTACACCTCCACAACATCCCAAAGTTCTTTAATTGCTCTGAACCTGCCTCAATCCACTATTATCAATTTTGGCGCCAAAAACAGATTTGAAGGCTGAGATGAGTTTGACTCATCCAATGGCTAAGATTTAAAGTGGGAAAGTTTCAGAAGCATGTGGGAGTCTCAACAAGTCTATAAAGAAAGAGAAAGAAGCAATGGAGAATCTATCTAGTTTTAAATATAATTTAGCTTATGTCGTTTTTATAAAATTTAAAATTCCAGTGTTTGTTTAAGCTTTAAGCTCTGTATTTCAAGTTATTAATGTGAAATAAAACCTTTGTTAACATCAATTTCAAGTTTCAAGTTCTGTTTTCAAGTTATGCAATTTTTCAAGTTTAAAAAAATCTCATGAATGATGAATGTTGTTAATCATTTGTTGTCTTGGACTTATAAGTCACATAAGCTCCTAAGATAGCTTATAAAAGCTATTAGATACCTTAAAATCAGCTCTAGTTATAAAAAGCAAAAATACAAAAAAAAAAAATACAAGAAAAATCAGTCATAAATCAAAAATCATGAGAATTGAAGAAAGATGCAAGGAGCAAGGTGAATTCTGGATTGCCTTGGGATTAGTGCTTCTTGGGAAGCTATAGGCTGTGTTTGTGTGACTCAGTTCTCAGCTTTACTTGGAATCCCATTTGTAAGCAGTCTGATCCATTTTGGCATTTCAACATTAGAGTTGCTCATTAGTTTAAATTTCTGTTTGTTAATGTTTATTAGTTATATTTAAACATAATTAAACCATAAAACCAGTCACTTGTTCTTTTTAATTTGTAGTTTACAAAAATCTTGTTTTAACAGTTAAAATAGCATGAAGATCATTATTGAGCTTTATGTTGTTATGGCTATTGTTTCATGCTTATTTAACCTTAATGTATGATAATACAAGGTCTGTACTCAGTTTAATAGTTTTAATCTTTGCTTTACTTTGAAAAATTCCAAAACAAAATTTCATAAAGGCTTGTTTGGATCAGTTTGTTTAGCAGTGTTATAGTATGTTCAGTCCTTTGGTTTTGATTGTTCTGTGTCACAATAGGTCTAATTAGTTCATAGAAACCAAGAAACACAGACCTTCTTTGGTTAAAAGTCAAAATCACTCTCAATATCACTTTAAGTGATCAACAAGTTAGGATTTGAGTGTAAAACTCATAAAAGTAGTTCAAAACTTGGTAACCTAGCTTAACTTAATCATATTATATCTTAAAATTAACATAATCAGATAGTATAATCAGCCACAAATTCATAAAAGTCAATTTTAGTGTTAATCAAAAAGTCAACAAGTGCCCTGTGCACAGATTAGGTACCATTTTCACAAGTTCACCAAAAGCTCTATAGTTGTCCATATCTTGTGAAACTTGGTTCTTTGGATAGTTAACCAAGCCATCTTAAGGTTCCAAGTTTAATATTTCACTTTGAAGCTTTTTAGATAGGGCTGCAAGTGGTTTCGCTTTTGTCCATTTTCTCAAAGATTCACCGAGTTTTGACTCAGTGGTTTTACAAGTTTTTCATAAGCTTCTAACAAGCTTATTAGAATAAGCCAATCTTTGCAAATTAGTTCTTTGGAAAGCTCACTTGGTCAACTTGTTGATGCAGGTTTGTTTTAATTCTTAGCTTATTACAGTGCTTAATTTTTAGCTAGAAAGTACCTAGGTACCTTAAAAAGTGTCCTGTGCAAAATCAGATAAGCTAGTGCTTATTTATAGCTTATTCAAGGCTTATTAGTAGTTATTGTGCTTATTCAGTGTTCATACTAGCTTATTTACGCTACTCAGTTTATCTCATTGTACCTTTTGCTTATTCTCTAGCCAATACCATTTTAGCTTAATCTTTGTACTTATTCATTTTCAAAAAGCCAACTGTGAAAAAATCATAAGTCGGTTCAGTGCTTATTGGTCATTTTCATTAAAAGTGGTAGTTGTGAAATTTGCTTATTTTCTTGTACTTAATAAGTGTGTAAAATAAAAATCTAAAAAAATGTTTAGCAAAAAGGGGTAGGCAGGCTCGAACCCAGACCTCCCCCTTAGGAGCGTGTTAAGTGTACCAGTAAACCTTGCCCTTGGGACTTGTCTCGTTCATTTTCTACACAATCAAATACATAACCACGTTTGGCCAGTTTAGCTTATAACGAGTTTTAGCTTATTTCTAGCTTATTTGAACTAGCTTTTAAGTTTTTGTATTTTTATAAAATTTTATTAGTATTAAGTATTTTATTAAAAAGTTTCAGATTTTTCCAAATAGTTTTAGTATTTTTAAACATTTAATTAGTGTAAAATCTTATTTAATTCATAATAAAAATATAAAAGTCTAAAAAATATAAATCTTTTTTCTAAAATTTTCTTTTGTCATATAGTACGTAAAAAATTGTTTTTACACTTGTAGGACTTTTATTTCATAAAATTTACGTTTTTGCTTAGACTCGTAATTTCTAGACTTAACGTACGTTTTCATTTTTAATCTAGTTTTTAGGTAATTTGAGTTTACGTTTTAGTTTAAATAGTTTATTTAAGATAATTTGTTTTATAAAATCATAAAAACATCATTGTAAAAATAGTGATAGCGTTTATTTAATATATTTTATCTTTTATTTCTTTTAATTTGCATTTAAGTCGCTTGTAATTTACAAATCTTTTATTTAGGTAATTTTCCATCAATATCCTTACCGATCACTATCCTTAGTGATCATTCTATCATCTGATCAAGTGTTTATACACCAATTCATCCTCTGTGGGACTTAACGACCCAGGAATTCCCTATATTCCTTTGATCTTCATTGTATTAGTGTTTGAACTGTTTTAAGTTTGTTACGGTTAGCCATTCACAAGTGGTTAGCTTGTGTAATTAAACTTGACGGTTTGCCACCAATCAAATTTTGGCGCCGCTGCCGGGGAGGCTGTAAGCGTGTTTTAAGCATTTCCATATCCATTCTTGCACATATACCACCGTTTGTAAACAGTTTTCTGTAAAGTTAATAAAAATCAAAAAGTTCATTAACACTTTTCCTAAAGTGTTAACAACACCAAAAACAATATAAAACAACAAAACAATCGTAACGTTTTCTAGCTTGTGTTTCTTTTAAGGTGATTCTTAAAGAAATACGATTTGGTTAAACGAGACGATTCCAAAAATATTGTCAAAAAGTTTTAAACCCTTTGCACATATCCATACCTACGTCTTTTCAGTGGTACTTAATATATACATAAAATCAACCACCGAAATCAAGGCAAAGACACCTACTAACCGGGGTGTGACCATAATAAGTTCCCGAACCACAGATTTAAAACTTGCCTCTGTGTCCTTGTGATTTGGTGTACCTTTTTCAAAGAAGCCATTTCATTTGTGATTATTGGTTAAGTTCACTTGTCGTTTTGCCTCGCATTTGTTTTGAAAAATTGATTTTTATACTTAGTGCATGCGCACTCGTTCTTCCGAAATCTACAAGTCCACTTTCTCAACTTGGCAAGATTCCTCGTAGACGAGAGGACGTTCGCTCCTTCACCGCATCGAGGAACGTCTACCACCACCACCACCGCCGTAATGGCGTAAGATAAGCCGATGAATGAGCTTCTCCAAGCACCCATCGAGGGTTACGGAGATGTTATTGTTGTCCCAGCCATCGTGGCTGACACTTTTGAGCTCAAAACCGGTTGCTTAACTGCAACCCAAAGCCAATTCAATGGTTTTGAGCGGGATGATCCTCATGCACATATTCGATGGTTTAACAAGATAGCATCTACCATCAAATACAAGAATGTCCCACATGAAGCTATCAAGCTTCTTCTGTTCCCATTTTCTCTAGAGGGACAAGCCCGAATTGGCTTGAAAACAACCTCGTTCTATTGAGACATGGGAAGATCTAGTTACCAAGTTTGTTAACGAGTTCTATCCTCCATCTCGAACTACAAGTCTTAAGAATGAGATAATGAAATTTTCTCAGAGATTTGATGAATCATTCGGGGAGGCATGGGATCGTTACAAAGAATTGCTCCGCAAGATAAATATACTTACAATACTTATCTATCGGGAATTGATACTCACACCACACTTTTTGATTCATGCACCACTAGTTGTGCATTACAGTATTGTAACAATACTGTAATGCACAACTAGTGGTGCATGAATCAAAAAGTGTGGTGTGAGTATCACCTCTCTTATCTAATACAAAACATCCTACCGAAGACATTCTAGAATATTACATATTCATCCCTCACAATCATAGTAGCAGTGACAAGTACATTAGCAGTGGTACGCGACTTTTTACGCCACTGGTTTGTGTATTGCTTACACTCTTCTTTTCCTACGGATTTCCCGGTGCGGGTCTTTTGCCTTTCTCCTTTCCTTGAAGGAGTTCCGGCGGCTTGCTTCCTCGTGGCCCCTGCGTATTGATCAACCCATGGGATTCCCCGAGTAATTAGATAGGCCTTTCAAATTCAATGGGCCTTTCAGGGGGTTTCCCGTCTAAACACGCCCATCCGCTGCACAGAAGGGCTTTGGTAATGTAGCTTCCCAACCCGCGCAGGTTTTATTTTATCCCGCTCCCCGCAAGTCGGTCATTTTTCCTTAGACACGTCTATCCAACCGGTATTCCTGAATTAGTAGACGACACTTGAATGGGGGTTCGGTTGCACAACAGAGGAAGAAGGCATAGCTTTCATCCTCAGTTGTTTGACTTTCTTAGGGAAGTTTCTTGTTGGAAGAGGCCGGTTTACGCGCTTCGCTTTCCCCTAACTTCCTTTTGTCGCCCTTCCCTACGGGACCCATCTGCCGAACATATATTATCACTCCTATGACCCAATTCCCATGATTTAATTCCTTCTTCCGCTCTCGAACGACGAGGTTAAGAAGGAAATGCCTGCACTTTCAAGATCCCATATTGCTAATGAGAGTCTAATAGGTTTAGACTCCCACCTTTGGTATGCATATGGTCCTGCCAGACTACCACCACGTGAAAGGACATGGGTTTTGGGTGAAGGTGTGTTGTGGATGTTCACGGAGATGGGTTTTTAGTCGTCATTTTAGAACGACTAACTGTTTTTAGTAGTCATTTTAGAACATGTTTCAGCTTGTCGCAAAGATCGCCATGCTTTTTGGGTAAAGGTTTAGGCTATGTATGGGTTTTTGGAAACGGCCGTGCGTGGCAACGAGTTGTTGTTGACGTCCATATGTATTCTTTTTGCACCGTGGTACCATCGGTATCTTTTTTTGAATAACATCCTTAACATCTCTTCGGTTTTTTAAAATATTCCGGTTGCCGATTTGCGGTGAAATATTTTTGTAGGCTAAAGGAATTGTTCCTTTTTGCTTTTTCTGGACTTTCCCTTGATTTACCTCGCGTATTTATAGCGAGGATTTTACTGTTCGTGCACGCGTTATCATTAATTTTCATTAACTGTTTTGTGGGTAGGCACGTGCCTAGGCTCCTACACTGTTGCTGCTATATTTGACATAAAATTACTTGGGAAGGAACGTGCAACTTTACATGCAGATTTTCTCACCTTTTTGGTATTTGAATATAAATGATTACGTAAACACAAATAAATTTGCTTTTTGCGAGGAAACTAGCGGTGGTTTTTGCGACACTAGGAATGGGTACAACGACGTTAGCAGTGGTTGGGGATTTACGTATGAACAGAGTTAAGAATTTGTTCCAAATTAATTTGTACTAAAAACTTACTTTTTTTTAACACTTGTAGCAGTTGTTACTAATTTTTGGGCGCATATATATCCCCAGCTGTGCTGTTTTTCATTATGTCCTTTTTTTATTATATATTTTTTTTGTATTTATTTAATTTTTTTAATGATATAATAAGGGTTATTATTCTAACACATAAATAAGCATGTAACTCAACACGTCATCATATTCTATTATCGACACACACAAAACAGTTAATACTAGTAAGTAGTAACATAAAAGGGATCACATCCATAGGTTAACATGACATACAATGGACTATACAAAGATGAGATAAGTGACTCCAAAATGTAACAACGATCCCCTAATAAACAAAAGGCATCAGCTTCCATGTACTTAATACAAAGCACATCAAACCTCCATTGATTCCAACTTTTCAATTAAACCATTCAGCTCTTTAACACGGTCATGTTTTCTAAACCAAGAATACAGAAGTTTGGAACTCTCAACCAGATCCTCATTTTGCATCCTTAACAGGTGATTAATAGTTGGCAACCAACAATCCAACCCGCATAAAAGCTCCACTTCCGCTATCATTTGTTGTCTACGGTTGACACGGGCCCTAATTTCAACAAAGATTCCTCCTATGATCCGCTTCGCCACGTAAAGCAACTTCCAATTCACCTCTGTAGTACGCGATCGTAATATCTTTTAAAAACTTTGAGCCACCAAACATTCGTAATTCATCACATAAAACCATGCCAGCAGACATCGTTATGTTTGCTTTTCTAATACTATCACTAATAGAGATACCAAAAACTGTTTTTGTTACATAGCGTCATATATAGACACGAAATTTCTGACAAACTAGTTATGACAATTGTCTGTTTCCAATGGACAAGTGGATCACACCAAATAAGTACTAACCCACAATATCTTTTTATTTTTATTTTTATAGTATCTTCCTATTTTTTTTCAAATATTTTTTATGACGAGTTTGCTAGTGCATAGCTAGGAAATGGTACTTTGGGCACCTAAATTGTGTACTCATGGCAACTATACTTTGGGCAGCTAAATTGTGTACTCATGGCAACTATCCTTTGGGCAACTAAATTGTGTACTCATGGCAACTAGTTTAAATAGTAGTACTTTTAATCAAGTGGTGATGTATGCAACAAGGGGCTGGGGTTTGACTGGATTTAATTTACATCTTTCTATTTTTTTAAACTATTTTTATGACTAGTTTGCTAGTGCATACATAGCAAATGGTACTTTGAGCAACTAAATAGTGTACTCATGGCAACTAGTTTACGTAGTAGTACTTTTAGCCAAGTGGTGATATATGCAACAAGGGGCTAGGGTTTCACTGGATTTATTTAATTTACATATTTCTATTTTTTTAAAATATTTTTTATGACGACTTTGCTAGTGCATAGCTAGCAAATGCTACTTTGGGCAACTATATAGTGTACTCATGGCAACTAGTTTACGTAGTAGTACTTTTAGCCAAGTGGTGATGTAGCGAATTATTTTTTTAATGTGTGAACGTTTGGAATAAACTTATGGAAAAGAAATAAAAAATAAAATAAAAAAAAACAATAAAAAGTTACATATTGCAAGTAAGTAAGCATAGAATATGAATAAGTGTCCATAAAAAATGAAGGTAAATCCGGCACTTTTTACGTTTCCAGTTTTATCTTATTTTATTTTATTATTATTTGTCATTTATTTTTTGTAATTTCTTATATTTTTTTTTGTCCTCTAGGTTTCATATATATACACGCAATCTGTTTGACGTGGTTTCGTTTTTAATCTTAATAGTAGTAAACTGCGGTATATGTAATAATAAAAAAGGGGAAAATAAAAAGGCGTGTATGTGAAACTGAAAGGTTGGTCATTTAATGCTACTTCTTGTGGTAGACAAAATGCTAGGGTGGTTGTCAACTCAACGGACGCATCAGTTTTGTACACTGACACAACACTAATTATATTATAACTTAAACTAAACCTTCTGTTTAAAACACACACATAGCAATCAAAGGGGGAAAAAACAAAACATACAAAACAAACCTTAAAAAAGGATGAATACACCTATGCCATTCTGTGAAGAACTTGCTGGTGTTGTAGGATCTAGTTTTGTTAGAGATATGATGATAGTTCGTTTTCGAAGGGATGTGAGTGTTGTCATGGTGGATGAAGCAGAGTTGATGAAGAAGGCTCAAGAAATCAAGGCACGTGTGGCTGAAAGGGATCATGTTATTGGAGAGTTGGAGCTTTTATACCCATTTGAATCTTGTGTGGAAAGTATTTCAGAATTAACCAAGCTGCAAACCGAAGATCCTACGAAGCCGCAGATATTGGTCAATGTAATGAAGAAGCGGCGAGCCCGTGAGCTTCGTCATTCATAGAGAAGCCGAAAGGCATGGTGTAATCGATTCGGTTAATTGTTTTCTTGGCGGTGACGATGTCTTGTTTATGTTGGTATTTCTATTTCTAGTCATGTATCTTGTGTTGAATTTTAGTTTGACTGCTGTTGTGAAATGTGGGTCTAGGCTTTGGCAAATGGATGTAAAATATTTGAATAAATAAAAGCCATGGTTTCTGTAAAATAATTATATTATGGTCACCTTTAATTGTTCCTGCATCTCATGATCTATTCTGAAAGAATACTGCCTCCATTGTTTCAAGAATAAATCTGCTTGAGCGTCATTGTGGACTGTTTACTCGTTTAATGTTAATGCAAGTAAATCTGATTATTAAAATATGCATATGGGAATGTAACGTTTCAAACAAACAAAGTGTATCAAGTAAGCGGTGCCAAAAAAACATCATGCTGTTGGTTTTCGACATGTCATATAAAACATAAACCCTAAAGAATGAAGCACTAGAGTTAAAGGGGTATAATGAGCATACCTATAAAACATAAACCCTATTAACAATTTAAATAACTTAGAATTAAATAAAAAAATTACTAATATAATATAAAATATAAAAGTGCACAGTTATTTATATTCATGTATAAATGTACGAACGAATACGGTAACAAAAGTACATACGGGAGAGTACAACAAACCTGGATTTGTTTCTAAAAATAGACGAAAAGGACAACGATATATTTTTATTTGTAATCTTTGCTGAAAGTGACCTAGTGTATAACAAGGAATGTGGGGATGTTGATTGTGGGACTTGGGACCATAAACTGATGTGTGGGGTATAAAAGGTTTAAGTGTTTGTCATTCTAGGTCCCTCATGTATCTTACACGCCACAAGAACGACTAAAACTGCTAGTTAAAGTTAGAACTGCTAGTGCTGAAGGCAATTTATCTAAGGTTTCGGAATTAAGACTTAAAAATGTTATTACATGTTACTACTGCTAGTGCTGAAGACCAAATAATATAAACATGGTGTTACTACAATTTTTCTAAGGTTACTCCTGCTATAACAATCTTGACTGACCTTTAATTTGACTAGTCACAAGGTAATTGAATATTTTAGAAACAGTGTGTTACTCTTCAATTAAATTCTCCAACCAACTAGTATGGCACACCATTCAAGTGTAATAAATGAAGAGGAAAAATACAGATGGTTATGCTAGTAGACGTTCTTATATAAACCGTGAATGCTATTCTTTTCGTTATTTTATCGAAACCGGTTGAGTAAATGGTATGCATTCGGTGCAGGATGGAAAGAGAAAACAAGTATGATTGACCTTAGATGCAAGGCGTGCACCGAATAGAGAAATCATGTGGTACTGTTGTCCAATGAATTTTTACGCAAGCGACAACAATACTCTTTGTGGGGTTGATGCATGTAGACTTGGTGTTGTACATGTTAGCAGGGAAAAAACAGTTGTAGTTCGGAGAGGTGAAGGTGTGATGGGGCTACATGTTCCAGCATCTTGTATAGGCGGTGGTTCAGTGAGTATCAGAGGTAGAAGTGAGACTACATCAACAGCTGATGAAATTCATCATTCTATGACCTTAGTGATGAATAAACCCAACCACTTGCAAGTCGAATAACAAGTGAACCACCTAAAAATGACCGAGCAATTGAACAAGATGCAATGGATACATGATCCGCGCTGAACCGTCAAGTCTAATCACACAAACCGGCCACTTGTGAATGACCAGCCGTAAGAAGCTTAAAACAGTTCAGACACAAATACAATGAAGTCCAGGAGAATATAGTGAATTCCCGGGTCGTTATGTCCCAAGGAGACTCAATGGTGTGTACAACACTTGATCAGACGGTAGAATGATCACTAATGATAGTGATCAGAAAAGATTAGGATTGAATATTATACTACTGAAAAAGTTAATAAATAATACTTAAATACAAATTTAAGAAAATTAAAAAGATAAAAGATATTAAATAAACGCTATCACTATATTTAAAGTGATGAACGTTTAAAACCTAAAACGTACGTTTAAATTAAAAACTACGTTAACGTACAAAATAAAACGTGAAACTTACACAATATAAATCCTAAAAATATGAAAAATATATTTTTACAATCCTAATGATAAAAGAAAATTTATAGAAAAGGAAAATTATTTTTATGACTATTTATATAATTATTATTAAATAAAAACTATTTTAAACTATTTAATAATACTCTAAAATAAAAGAAAATATGAAATAAGACTAGAAAAATAAAATTAAAACTTAGAAAAATCTAAAATATGATAAAACTAATTTTAAAACTGAAAATATATTTTTTTTGACTTTTTATATATTTATTATTAATTAATTACTATTTAAATCTAATTAAAATGCTAGAAAATACTTTTTAAACTAAGAAAATTATGGAAAAATATTTTTTTGCTTTTTTATATTTATCTTAACTTAGGAAAAATGAAAAATTATTTTTTTGAACTTTTTATAATTTATTTGTATTAAAAGCTAATTAAAAATACTTAAAAACTAATTTAAATTAAGAAAAATAGCAAATCAACTGAGAAAAATCTGAAAATTTCAGGAAAACTCTAAAATAATATTAGGAATAAAGGAAAAATAGAAAAACAATGGCTTAAGTGGCAGAATATGAAACTGATGTGGAAGAGCTTATGAAATAAGCACTTTGAATAAGCTAGAAGCTCACCAAAAGGTACCAACTGAAAACAGGAACTACACTATGCTAAACATGACCAAATGCAACAATAATCAACAAGCTATAGCCTCTGAATTACAAGATGCAATGATTTGGTGTATGAGCTTTAAAAGCTAAACAGCTTCGGTAGCAACTTTAAGCACAAACACAAGCTTAACAATAAGCTCAAACTGAAAACTATAAATTGTAATCTAAAGCAGACCTGGTTGAGATTAAGTGTACCAAAAATCAGGCCATGGAAAGCTCTATTGAGCTCTGTGCACAAGCTGCACAAACTGAGAAAAAGCTCAGTGTACTGAGCTTTGTGATGCAGGGCAAATAAGACCAAAAGAGAAGCAGTTTTGATGGTTATAAATAAATCACAAAATATATAAAATGACCATAAGAAATTAGACCAGAGGGGCTTTTGAAACAACAAGAATCATCAAATTGACTCAGTAATGAGCCCATAAAAAATCCATCTATCTTGGCCAAAACTGAGATTTATGCAATTTTGACTTTCTTAATAAAACTGAAAAGTTTGACTTATTTGAAGTTTGATCTGGATTTGTGGATAGAATATGATGAAATATGATAAAATGAAACTAAGTCAAGCAAGATTTATGAATTTGAAACACAAAATAAGATTTTTGACTTGTTAAAACTCCAACAACTAGTCAGCTAAGACAGTACAAAGAAATATTGACTTTTGTGGTTAGCAGATGTAGAATGAAGACAGATATGATCTTAGATGAACTAAACAAGCATATGACAACAAAGCTAATCGCATAAACCTACATCACCTATTAATCTGCAATTCCAAACACTACTTAAAAACATGAATTGAAATCAAAACTAAGCTAAGTCGATCCAACTGGTTTAACTGATTAAACTAAGTTATATTGCCCTAAATACAACTTATTAAACACATAAAAGTTAGTGGTGACCACGTATATATAGATAAGCATAAACTATAATTTTGACTTGAAAATGAAAAGTGAGAAGCTCACTCACATGGATCCAAATTTTAAGTGCAGACCAAAACCAAACCCAAGAACTACTCTAACATACTCTAATTTAGCCCAAAATCCAGCTCTCCAACACCATTACCCATTTCTAAGTCTCATTGAGCTCCAGTTGACTTTTGTTGACTATAATTGGAAATTGTTTGAATCGACTTACAAGCTTATCAAAAGCCATGATAAGCTTGATTAAACTTGTTTGAATGAGAAATTATGCTATTGAAAGCTTAAGTATAAGAACATGAAACTTAAATTCTCCACAGTAAACACAAAATCAAAGATTTTAACCAGACTTTAAAATTAATGCTTGAAACAGATTACAAAGATAACATACTTGAGTTTGAAACATAAAAAACAAGAGATTACATAATTTTAAGCTAAGCTAAAAAAAACGACATTAAGAAAAACTTAAACTACTAACTACTACTTTTCTTCTCTCCTTTCTTCTTTCTTTTATACCCAAACAAATTTCCCCTTTGACTTCTGAGTTAATCCCACATCAATTTACAACCATTGGATGACTATAGTGGATTTAGGCCGTTTGATCATTTTGGCGCCAAAGTGGGTTTTAACAGGTGGAGGGTTGAGTGAGATGAGGGAAGGATCATTAAATGATTCTTGGAGTTGTGTTGAAGTGGGGGGACAGGGAAAGTGATATGGAGAGGAGGGGGGTTGAGGTGGAGGTGTTTGCAGAGAGCAGTTGGGAGGGTGAGACTTTGGGCGCCAAGTTGGGTGGTTTGGTTTTATTAATAAGCCAGGGGTCCAAAATGCAATATGACAGGGCGTCCAAAATTGAGTTGGGGGTCACTTGGGTTTAGATAGGGTCCAAAATGGGTTTAAAGGTTAAATAACATAGGGACCAATTGTGTAAATTCTGAAACTTCAAGGACCTAGGCTGCCAATTCTGAAAAGTTTCTCCAAGGACTAAAACTGACAATCTCAAAAAGTACAAGGACTAGACTTGCCATTTTCCAATTTCCAGGGGCCATTTTTGCCAATTTTGAAACTTGGAGGACCAAACTTGTAATTTCTCAAACTTTTGATATTTTTCACCAAAGGACTAAATTTGACAACTTATGATTTTAAAAGGACCTTTGGTGATTTTTCTTTTGAAATTTTGACTCGTGGACTATTTTTGATAATTTTAGAAACTGGGGATGAAACGCCAATTATGCAAACTTTGCTCATTTTTCATCCGATTTCAAACATTTTGCATCTAAACACATAAAATGCAATTTTGGAATATTTTCGTGTTTTGATGCATTTCTCGAGCATTTTAAACGCTTTTGCAGATCAGATTTGACCAAAAATGATGAGTATTTACACACTCATCAATCCCCCACACTAAACTATTGCTAGTCCCTAGCAATCTTTTGAGAAAAACTTAATGGTTTTGATCTCTTTACCAGAAGCCATTACTTTTGGAGTAGCCAAATGTTTCAGTTCAAGTAAGAACCTTGGTACACTGATAACCAAATGATTTTGAGCAAATCATAAGCTGTAAACGGATTTGATTAGTCTTTACCGTAAGCCGCACTTTCGGACTAGCCAACTCTTAGATAAATTATCAATATTATCTTTGGTGAGCTGATTACCAATTATGGTTTTTCCACTGCCTTTACCACAAGCCATAATCTTGCGGGCTAGCCAACTCTTTACTTTTTAGGATATGGTGAGTTGAGAACCATACAATTTTGGGCAAATTGCAAGCCATATAAACGGATTTGAGAAATCTTTACCAAGAGCCGCTTTGTCTGGATTAGCCAATCTTTTTGTTTATTAGACAAGGCGGACTGATAACCAAATGAGTAAGTGTAAAACACTTACTCCAAAAAATTTTGGCCAAAAACGGGGGAATTGGGTAGATAATATATGAAATTCGTGAGAATTCCCCCACACTTAGAAATGAATATTGCCCTCAATATTCAAAGTACCGGCGGTTATGCCGAAACAAAGAACGTAAAAGGGAAATACTACGCCATTATTTAGAAAGAAGTTTTTTTGAAACTTGCAGATATACACAACATGTGGGGCAACCCCCCCACACTAGGGTGGTAGAAAATAGAAAGAAGTCAGAAATATGGGTGAAAACCCATATAGTGCGTGCTACTGTTTTTGGTTTCCGAGTCGCTAGCTTGACTCGACCCCGAATTCATTTGTTCATGGGGAAGCAAAGTGGAAGAAACAATCTCCATCGGACTTTCATTCAAGATGTTTGGATAAACATTGAAGCACTCGAAAGTTCCACACCGATGAGATATACATAGAAAGACCCGGCTCACAGATGATAAATGAAAATACCGGGGTCAAAGATAGTGTCCTCACTCCCGAAGGAGTGAAGAAGAGAGGAAGTCACCGAGTAGGTGAAGAAAAGAAGGAAGATCATGATAACAATCATAACTAGATCTTCTTCCTCGGGATTAAGTGCAATTGCACTTATTTGGATTTTGTTGGTTGAGCTCTTTGGGTTGGAAGGCATCTCGGTTGGGAGGGTGGGAAGATTTGTCATAACTATGCAAATTGAGATTCTCTCCCCACGATCATGATTTTTGCCATCCAAGCAATCATACTCCAGCGGAGATATGATATGAGAGAGTTCACCGGCGAACTCCTCATGAAGAGAATCATTCACATGATGTGAAATTGTGAACTCTTGTTCCATTGTGGGCTCATCACCATCCTCAATCTGAGTATCAAAGAGTGGATTCTCAGAAATTGAAGTGAATTCAGAGTCAAATTCAAATAGAGGATTGGTGAAAGTAGCTTTGAATGTTTCGGGAACAAAGTGATCAACATTCTCTATTGGACCGTTGGGATAAGAAGTGAGTGAACGATCATTATCAATGAGACTTTCAGTCTCACGGCTTCAAGTCAAAGAGTGGATTGATGTGAGTGAGTTCACCGGAGAACTCCTCAAGAAGGGATCAAAGATCGATTGTGGAAGTGATGCTTCAACGTACTCGATGTCTCCATATGAAGCACAATCTTCGCTAAGATCAGAGAAATTTTCAAAATGATCAAAAGAACACTCAAGAGGGAAAGGGATATCACACAGATGCTCGAGAATTCCCTGTGACTCTCTTGGGATTGAGACAAGGCTCTCAACACTAGACGAGTCCATTTCTGGAATAGTGCTAAGAAGCTCATCCCCCATGTTTAGAGAGTGAGTGGGAATTTCGGGTGTGATAACAACAGACTGAGGGAGTTTAGACGGACTAGCATACATATGTTTAATACTTAACATTTGTTCTTCTGTTAGTAATTCCATCATAGTCTTTTCTCCCTGATTCTTCATGGAAGGAGTTTCAACTGATGAACTTGATGAACCGTTATAAAATTGTAGGATATCAAGGATATCTTCATCATCATCGTCATCAGGAATGAAACGGAATCGAGAGCTAGATTTGGCTGCTTTTTCTTTTGCGATTGATTCCCTAACGCATTGTTCAAAGGCAATTTGGGAATCTAATTTAGCGACCGCTCTTCGCTAACAAACTTCCATGGATTTCTCATTTGATTATTTTGGGAGGAAATAGCCGACTCCTCCTGTTCTTTAATAACTCCAGTCTTCTAGAAGGTCTGCCGTAGTTTCATGAGGAGTCGCTGAATCATTTGGTACTGTGGAGGTTGGTCATGATACGAAGAGTCGTAATTGTTACAAGGAAATGGGTTCCCCGTTTGACAATCCGAGCTAGGGTGAGAACCTCCACAATACTCACAACAAAGAGAACCGATGTGGCCGCGGAGTGGTATGTGTTGTAGTCATAATTGTTATCGAACTTGCTCATAGACAAGCGTGTTTCCGATTGACAATCGAATCGGAATGTGAACCACCACAAGACTCACAAATAAAGAAAACGCTGAAGTCTCACAAAGGTGGTAGCCGATGGAATAAATCACCGTGTTATGGTAGGAATAGGGATCTTGGTTATAGAGCATCCGCTTCCCATTCCACCACGCTACATCTGGGGCAATTGCCACCATTATAAGGACCACCACACCATTGACAACCAAGAGGGTGAGGATAAGACATAGAAAGAATCAAAGGTTAACAGAGGGTAAGAAATGAAGAATCAAAAAGGTAAGAGGGTAAAGAGGAATATTTTTGGCATTTTTGAAAAACATGATGATAAAAACAAAGAATGAAAATATTTTTGGCGTTTTTAACACTTTAGGAAAAGTGTTAATGAACTTTTTGGATTTTCTTATAACTTTACAAAAAAAACTTTTTACAAGGGATGGGATATGCACAAGAATGGGTCTGAAAAAGGCTTAAACACACGCTTAAAGCTCCCCGCTAGCGGCCAAAATTTGATCCGCGCCAACCGTCAAGTCTAATCACACAAACCGCCACTTGTGAATGACCACCGTAAGAAGCTTAAAACAGCTCGCATAACAAATACAATGAAGTCCAGGAGAATATAGTGAATTCCCGGGTCGTTAAGTCCCAAGGAGACTCAATGGTGTGTACAACACTTGATCAGACAGAGAATGATCACTAATGATAGTGATCGAAAAGATTAGGATTGAATATTATACTATGAAAAAGTTAATAAATAACAAATAACTTAAATACAAATTAATAAAATTAAAAAGATAAAAGATATTAAATAAACGCTATCACTATATTTAAAGTGATGAACGTTTAAAACCTAAAACGTACGTTTAAATTAAAAACTACGTTAACGTACAAAATAAAACGTGAAACTTACACAATATAAATCCTAAAAATATGAAAAATATATGTTTACAATCCTAATGATAAAAGAAAATTTATAGAAAAAGAAAATTATTTTTATGACTATTTATATAATTATTATTAAATAAAAACTATTTTAAACTATTTAATAATACTCTAAAATAAAAGAAAATATGAAATAAGACTAGAAAAATAAAATTAAAACTTAGAAAAATCTAAAATATGATAAAAATAATTTTAAAACTGAAAATATATTTTTTTTTGACTTTTTATATATTTATTATTAATTAATTACTATTTAAATCTAATTAAAATGCTAGAAAATACTTTTTAAACTAAGAAAATTATGGAAAAATATTTTTTTGCTTTTTTATATTTATCTTAACTTAGGAAAAATGAAAAATTATTTTTTTGAACTTTTTATAATTTATTTGTATTAAAAGCTAATTAAAAATACTTAAAAACTAATTTAAATTAAGAAAAATAGCAAATCAACTGAGAAAAATCTGAAAATTTCAGGAAAACTCTAAAATAATATTAGGAATAAAGGAAAAATAGAAAAACAATGGCTTAAGTGGCAGAATATGAAACTGATGTGGAAGAGCTTATGAAATAAGCACTTTGAATAAGCTAGAAGCTCACCAAAAGGTACCAACTGAAAACAGGAACTACACTATGCTAAACATGACCAAATGCAACAATAATCAACAAGCTATAGCCTCTGAATTACAAGATGCAATGATTTGGTGTATGAGCTTTAAAAGCTAAAACAGTTTCTGGGTAGCAACTTTAAGCCCAAGCACAAGCTTAACAATAAGCTCAAACTGAAAACTATAAATTGTAATCTAAAGCAGACCTGGTTGAGATTAAGTGTACCAAAAATCAGGCCATGGAAAGCTCTATTGAGCTCTGTGCACAAGCTGCATTAAACGAGAAAAGCTCAGTGTACTGAGCTTTGTGATGCAGGGCAAATAAGACCAAAAGAGAAGCAGTTTTGATGGTTATAAATAAATCACAAAAATATATAAAAATGACCATAAGAAATTAGACCAGTAGGGCTTTTTGAAACAACAAGAATCACTGAAATTGACTCAGTAATGAGCCCATAAAAAATCCATCTATCTTGGCCAAAACTGAGATTTATGCAATTTTGACTTTCTTAATAAAACTGAAAAGTTTGACTTATTTGAAGTTTGATCTGGATTTGTGGACAGAATATGATGAAATATGATAAAATGAAACTAAGTCAAGCAAGATTTATGAATTTGAAACACAAAATAAGATTTTTGACTTGTTAAAACTCCAACAAATAAGACAGTACAAAGAAATATTGACTTTGTGGTTAGCGATGTAGAATGAAGACAGATATGATCTTAGATGAACTAAACAAGCATATGACAACAAAGCTTAAGCACTGCATAAACCTACATCACCTATTAATCTGCAATTCCAAACACTACTTAAAAACATGAATTGAAATCAAAACTAAGCTAAGTGCTTATCCAACTGGTTTAACTGATTAAACTAAGTTATATTGCCCTAAATACAACTTATTAAACACATAAAAGTTAGTGGTGACCACAGATATATAGATAAGCATAAACTATAATTTTGACTTGAAAATGAAAAGTGAGAAGCTCACTCACATGGATCCAGCTTAAGTGCAAACCAAAACCAAACCCAAGAACTACTCTAACCTACTCTAATTTAGCCCAAAATCCAGCTCTGCAACACCATTACCCATTTCTAAATCTCATTGAGCTCCAGTTGACTTTTGTTGACTATAATTGGAAATTGTTTGAAATCGACTTACAAGCTTATCAAAAGCCATGATAAGCTTGATTAAACTTGTTTGAATGAGAAATTATGCTATTGAAAGCTTAAGTATAAGAACATGAAACTTAAATTCTCCACAGTAAACACAAAATCAAAGATTTTAACCAGACTTTAAAATTAATGCTTGAAACAGACATAAAGATAACATACTTGAGTTTGAAACATAAAAAACAAGAGATTACATAATTTTAAGCTAAGCTAAAAAAAACGACATTAAGAAAAACTTAAACTACTAACTACTACTTTTCTTCTCTCCTTTCTTCTTCTTTATACCCAAACAGCTCCCCTTTGACTTCTGAGTTAATCCCACATCAATTTACAACCATTGGATGACTATAGTGGATTTAGGCCGTTTGATCATTTTGGCGCCAAAGTGGGTTTTAACAGGTGGAGGGTTGAGTGAGATGAGGGAAGGATCATTAAATGATTCTTGGAGTTGTGTTGAGGTGGGGGGACAGGGAAAGTGATATGGAGAGGAGGGGGGTTGAGGTGGAGGTGTTTGCAGAGAGCAGTTGGGAGGGTGAGACTTTGGGCGCCAAGTTGGGTGGTTTGGTTTTATTAATAAGCCAGGGGTCCAAAATGCAATATGACAGGGCGTCCAAAATTGAGTTGGCAGGGGTCACTTTGGGTTTAGATAGGGTCCAAAATGGGTTTAAAGGTTAAATAACATAGGGACCAATTGTGTAAATTCTGAAACTTCAAGGACCTAGGCTGCCAATTCTGAAAAGTTTCTCCAAGGACTAAAACTGACAATCTCAAAAAGTACAAGGACTAGACTTGCCATTTTCCAATTTCCAGGGGCCATTTTTGCCAATTTTGAAACTTGGAGGACCAAACTTGTAATTTCTCAAACTTTTGATATTTTTCACCAAAGGACTAAATTTGACAACTTATGATTTAAAAAGGGCCTTTGGTGATTTTTCTTTTGAAATTTTGACTCGTGGGACTATTTTTGACATTTTTAGAAACTTGGGGGACTGAAACTGCCAATTATGCAAACTTTGCTCATTTTTCATCTGATTTCAAACATTTTGCATCTGAAACACATAAAATGCAATTTTGGAATATTTTCAGTGTTTTGATGCATTTCTGAGCATTTTTAAACGTTTTGCAGTTCAGATTTGACTAAAAATGATGAGTATTTACACACTCATCAATACACCTAGGTTATGACATGCTCGTCATTGAACAAGTGAGCCACAACCTATTCTCATTATATGTTGTATTTCATAATATATGTAGACTAAATTGTATTATGTATTTGTTATGTTATGCCAATGCAAGGACGTATTTAGTTAGCAAAAAATGGGTAAATCCAAACACTAGATACACAAGATGCAAACTGTATAATCAAGCTGCAAAACTGTCAAATACAATTTTTTAAGTGTTTTTTATTTATTTATTTATTTTTTGAGGTGAAAGTGGGTAAATACTAACAAGGCTGGATAAAGCACTAAAGCAGGAAGAGATAGTTACCATGCACGTGCCCAAAACATAGTTGGACACGTGTACACCCACCAAAAACTGCTGACTATTGAAAGGAAAAAAAATTATCTACAGTCCCCCAATAAAATGAAGTTGCCCTATATGATAAGTTTCTACTTTGTTTAGTTATCTAAAAAAAATGAAGTTGCCCTATAGGGTTGCTATCCTAAAACAGAGATGCCCCATCAAGGTTGCCATGATATACATCATACTATAAAGCATTCATACACGTATTATGTAAACGGACAACGAACGTAGATCAAAAAACAGGTGCATACTACGATAACCCCAAAGCAGATGGTTACACAAAAACATCGCATGTTAATTTTATGTAATTGTTGAATTTTTTTTTTTTTTTGGTAATCATAAGAAGCACAAACAAAAAAATGTTTAACAATTACATAATGTCGCCTTACAAAAAAGGCTAAACTAGACAAACTATTTTGAGTTTTAAGTTATGTTAACACCCCAGTTTCTAAACGTTATCGGCAGCATGAGCATGCTGCATAAAAATACCGACACTCCAACCTTCCGTTCCTTAAAAACCATTGCTTTTAATCCCGCACCTCCTCGACGGCGGTCTCTTGTTAGAGCCTTTAAATGCCTCGACATCTTGAACTTCCGTAAGCCCGATCTTGGTGTTTGAAAGTAGTGCCTCCTTGCATAAGGTTTTCTAGAGGCCTTATGACCAGAACTGTCCTTAATGGAAGAAGAAGAAGGCCCAACATCCATAGATACAGACCCAAGAAATACCCCATAGTACCATTCATCGTCACTGAACCCAATGTCAGCATCAACAATTTCGGTACCCAAAAAATCCATGAATAGATTCTTTCCTTGACATTCAATTCCTTGACTTCTAGTTTGGAACGGAGGGCTTCTTAGGGGAGGTGACCGCCTTTGTTCCTCCTCCCATGCAGCAATATCAGAGGCAGAATTAGAAGTATCAAGCTCCAAAAGTTTATCATGTATTGCTATCCTGTCACGCGTTGGCTCATCAAGAAGATCCACAATTAGGTTATCATAATAGAAACATGCTAAGTTATCAGGTGCATGTGCAATGTACAAGGCGATCAACCCACATTCCTCGGCAAGTTGAAACATCCTTTTAATGTCATTATCGCATTCAACAACTGTCAAACCGGTTGAAAGAGCAAATACTGGCCTACATAAATACAAAGCCCGTATCTCACACTCTAACTTGTTGGCCAAAAAGTCAAGCATTTGATTGAAGTTCATCCTTGTGGACTTACTGAACGTTTGCACAAGGGTGCGCCCATACGCGTAAGTTAATTTGGGCAACCGAATGAACTCACCATCGTAATGAATCTCAACTACAAGATTCTCAGATACATAGCGTGTAGTAATCCTGTAATAAAGGAAAAAAAATGTATACAAATGAGATTAGCATGTATGGAAAAAACCTAGTAAGTGCAAGTGACAATCACGAAAGGTAATGGCAGGCATACCTTGGCTTGAAATCAAAAAAGGAAACTGGAGGCTTAGCAGAATTTTTTGATGAAATAGAGGGTTGGGAGATTGGCATTATCACTTGTGTACAAATGTGATCTATATGAAGATTTGATATATATTAGGAAAGGTTGTATTATTATTTTACTATTAATAATGTACTTATTAATAGTATGAAAAGTATGATCCGTTTATTTTAATATGGAAATAGTCAAAGGGAAATTTTTGGTTAATTTGTTATAAGTTTTTATGTGTAGTGTGTTTGTGTAATAATATGGGAATAAATCAATTGACATGGACGGCCAAATGTCATGATTAAATGGACGTCCAAATGAAGAATAAATGAACTGGAGTTGTGGAGTTTTAAAAAGAAAGATTATCTGTACTGTACAACAAATTTAGATGTAAATGTGTACACACTTTTAAGTCGTGTCTCCCATTGTTTTTTGAATGAATGTTACACGTACCCAAGGTTGTTGCATGCAAGGTACAGTATGATTATTGGTTTATGTATGCATGTTATAAGTGTGTTTAGTGTAGTAAATAGTTGTTATGAATCCATTGTCTAGTCATTAATGGCTTATGTGTGAATGAATATATCAATAGATGGTGCATGATAAAACAATGAAAGTGCTGTTGGAGATAAGTTTAAAACTGTTAGTACAAATGATAAAATCTATGTTTATAAAAAAAGTTGGAGATAAGTTTAAAACTGTTAGTACAAACGATAAAATCTATGTTTATAAAAAAACTGAATCATCTTCTCGCGATATGCTAGCGCGACGTCAGCAGGATCATCAACGTGCAACGATAGACCATGTGCCAATCGATATAAAAATATACAAACCCACACACCACAATCACCAAAAATCCCACCTTGCTTAGGAACGTTTTCGGCTAACCTAAATGAAATCTTATAGTCATTCGGATGTATTCCAGTCTTATCAAAAATGTTTTCTTGCTCTAGAACAACTGGTATTTTGACCTGTAGAATAACAGAAACTGTTAAAATAAATAGACGGGTGATCTTGTTAGAGGCTTGTCAGAAAAATGTAACTATTATATAATCGAAATAACCACGTTTGTCACCAAATTATTGATGAAATATAGGTGTTTGTTCAAGCCGGATTAAATATGATATCTAGTTTCATGTTGTAAATTATATATGTGTTCAAAAGTATTACATGTTTTTTGTTGGTGATTCATAAACAACGTTCGAACATTTGACATGTGCTTCAAAATGTTTTTATTCATAATAGATTTCATTTCAATACATTAAAGGATAAGAAAATACATCAACGTAGCAACGACATTCATGAAGATACCAAAACACATAATATGACAATCACAGAACGTCAGAGAGACCACATAACAAGGTAGGAGTAGAGGATTAATAATTTTTGCGCATCTTTGCCGTAAAGGAGATTTTTTGAGAACTTGGAGCTGAGTCTCACTCATTAGCCTCATCAAGATCCTGCTTTTCTCAAGCTCCTCGTCCCGAATTGCACAGGATTTCCAAAACAAAGACGGCAAGCTCGGACCCAACCACGCACTCCAACTGCTTGATTTGCTCGGCCCTCAGAGTGCAACGACGAGTTAGGTCGATCACCTTTGCATGCATGTCACTTAAGAACTTGAAGCCACGTTCATTGTCACGCATAAAACACGTTGTTAACCATGTCTTTAAGTACGTTATCCATTTATTTTGTAGTAAATTGTGCTAGTGTGTGTCCCCTGAAAAACGTTGTATGATATTGGGATATATGCTGTCTGTTTATATAACCCAAATGGGGTGGGGGAAAGAGCAGGGGTGGGGTGACATGGAGTTTATTTTGAATTGAAGTCTATCTGAATTAATGTGGATAGTCAAGTGGTGAATAGTTGAGTCATGTCAAGTAATTATTGTTGCACATTAGGCCAAGTTTAATTAATGAAGCTTCTCTTGTACTCAACCGATTCCCCGCCACAAGATAATCATTTTGGGCAACTAGTTTCAGTTGGGGGCAACTAAACCACTTTGAATTTTGTTTAGTTCCAAATGCAACAAAATTTTACGTCCCTTGGGTTAGAAAAATTATTAATTTAGTATGTTTTGTAAATAGACGCCATTAAACAGGTTTATATTGATTACTTTTTGGTTACATGAACTAACACACATATGCTATTATTATATGTACATATCGTTTATATTTTATGTAATAATACACTACCATAGTATAACTCAGACTTTTATATCATAAAGTCTGACTAAGTGTGCACTTGGCCGTGCTATTTCAATATTGAATGGATATTTTGTAAAAACCCAAATCGGGGATGCACATAAGTAGGACAAACTTTATTAATGAGGAAAGGACGTAATGAAATGATGGTGGTAGCTAGTGGCATGCACTTGAAGGGAACTAGTCCATTAGTTTTTCAACTTTAACTATTGCACAAAAAGGCACAAAGAAAGTTGTGTCCAACAGGTTAATTATTTTTGGGCAACCACATACATACGATGGGCAACTAAATCATATGTGTCCCTATTAAATCATGAACCTTATGTGCAGTTGTAAATTTAAAGTAATCAAGCTTGCTACCTAAGTATATATTTCCTATTTTGTATTATACGTGAGGGACACAATGTAAATTAAAATCGAGAAAATAAATTGTTAAAATACGGAAGCAAGCAGATTTATGTACTTTATTTTTGGTTGGTTCTAGTTAATCTACACATATTTTAGATAATCTGTTGTTAGTTGTGGTATTCGTTTGATGTTACTACTATAGAGTATAGACGGCTTTGTTTCTTTTTGTTTTGAATTAAATTGAGTGGCCCTTTCTCTTGCTTGATCGATTGGGAAGGAGTGAATATTTCTCCATCTCTCTAACTGCACCATTTAAGGAAAATGAAACATAAAGCTTTAATTTGGTAGCTAAGGACCCGTTAAGCAAAAAATAAACGCCCCCTAAGTATAACAAATGTTTATGAGAAACTATGTTGTTGGTTGTGGTAAATAAAAATGGGATTTCAAATAAGAATGACGGTTTATTAATGGTGAATAGATGTAAGGAAATGATGGTGGTACATAGTTGCATGTACTTGAAGGGAACTAGTGTGCACAAAACTCAAAGTCAAACTGCTACAACACAACACCCAAGAAACTTTGGCCAACAATAAATTTGTTCTTGGGCAACTACACACAAATAATGGGCAACTACTCACAAGCATGGTTTATTCATGTCTGGTCACAAAGTATAACAAATTATCAGATAAGTTTATTTATGTATGTGTTGTCCGTAATCGTATTATATATGTTGGTTATAAGAAGCATGGTGTATGGTCACAAAGTATAACAAACAAGTAATAATATGAGTGGGTTATAATAAGAAGATACCTGTAAGCACTCCCTAACACGGACATACCATACACGTGACTCATAGTCACGCGTGTCGCCGCTATCATAGAATGTTACCACTCCTGTAGGTATGTTAAATTGGGCAAGACACCGTTGTTTAACATCTCGCTGAGAGGAATAAAAACCTAAAAGAAAGTTGGCTGTGTATTAGGATATAGTTGGTCAACGTCCGAAATTAATAAAAGTGACTTTTTATTTATCTGGTCAAAGGTAAATACAAGAATACAATTGTCGTGTTTGTATGTGTTGTTGACATGGCTTACGGCTGGTAAGCAATATGTTACTTACTAATGGACATTTTAGACAATGGATAAAGTTTTCATGCACGGTCTTGGGTTGTATAGAAACTACTGCTTTTGGGAAATTCATCTGCTTATGTACTTACTGATATGTTGCTCCAACTGTTAACTACGGCTTGTGTTACCATAACTGCTGCTAGGGTAATCAATATACTGTTGGTATCGAACGATTACAAATGGAGGGGCTCAGCTTTTGGAAAGCAGACTTATCTCATGGCAGTGTAAGACGCAAACAATTATGGCAAATTCCACCACTGAAGGTGAGTATGAAGCTGTTGCACGTTCTAGAACTACGTTTAAGGCTCGACTAGTCATTCAAGGCTTTAAATTAACTAGTTTTGGACTCAGAAATTTAATGCATACTTGGTCTCAAGTCTCAAGATGTTTTTTTAAAAACTTTGTAACAAAGGTAGTACTGCTATTGGAAATCTTACTACGGCTAGTGTGTATGAATCAACTGCTTGTTGTTTTTGTTAAGTCCTGCTAGTGGATATCATGTTTTTGTGGTTGGGTTACACTTATAAGTTATAACTACTATGTTTATGAGCAATAGGATTTTTTTGGCCTTTGCTGCTGGACCTTTTAGTGTCAAAAAAAATAATAAAAATAAAATTAAAAATAAAATACAAAATTAAAAATAAATAAATAAATAAAAATTAAAACGAACAAAAAAACAATGAATTGAAACATTAAATAAATAAATAATTAAATAACAAAAATAATAATAATAACATTGTGTAAAAAAAATTATAATAAGTTGGTTGGAAGATTGGAGTGCAAAACTGTTCCAACTGCTAGCTTGCATGGAGAAACTGCTAGTGTTACGAAAACACTGCTAGTTAGTTTATCATGAGGATACCATGAAACTTATAAAGGAATTGACGGATAAATGTACTACAATGGAGTCTAAGATCACTGGCATACAAAAAGAAGATATTCAGATTCTGAGATGGAGCATACAGATTATAGCACTTTGGAAGCACCGTCCAAAAAGAAGGTATTTTGTGCCTAAGAAGAAACTTGATGATTTGGATTATAAATATCAAATTTAGGGGAGGATTGTTTGGTTTTTTGGTTCTGTTGGACGAATTATTCAAAGTATGCATCAAATAGCATCTTTTAAAAGAAACCACTGGTAGTGTCAATGGAAGAACTGATGATAGATCAAAAGCTGTGGATAAAGTTTGTGAGTATCAAGTTTGTTAATACGTAAAGGAAAGTTTATGATTTTCTATCAAGTTTGTTCATGAACTACCTGATTATTCATACTTTAAAAGATGAGCGACAAATATCAAGTTTGTTCATACTTTAAAACATGCCGTTTTAAAGTTGGTATCATCAACTACCTGATTATTGAGTGACTGTAAATGATAAAAATAGGAGGAAATGAAAAGTAAATGTATTACCTGTTCAACATCATTCCAGGGCATGGGATACCTCGTCCCGTCTGCATAAAACACGGGCATGCCATTTTGAAGAAGAATCAACAAAGTGACTACTAACCATCGCCCGCTTAGCATTCTGAGGTCGTACGTGCCACATGTAGTCAACCCATAGGTCTATATGCTACGCATTTGCCGCAAATAAAATACCAATTTAAGAAATGGTGAAAATCAAATACAGGGTAAAAAAGAAAATCTAAATAAGAAAGCCTATATAAACTAACCTCCTCAGTTAGCCAACCTTTTCTAGCAGGGTCTAAGCAAACTAAGCGAAGCCAGAAATTGCGATCTACAGATAATCATCCGACCATGGAAATTTACACCGGTGTCTATCAGGATCACAGAGGAATTCTTCAATCTCATGCAGAAAAAGAGTTTCGACAGAATGAAACCATCTACTTAGATCCTAGAAAACAGGTTCAATGTATTAGTTTGACAGAGCATTATTGATAAGCAAGTATATTGACAAGTTCGTAAAAACTATCACAATACCTCTACCCAAGGTTTCACTTTGTTAAGCTTCTCAGCAATAGTTGGGTCGTTCATGTAAGGACCGTGTTTTTTTATTTTACGCCGTTTAACCTCCTGATTGTTTTGTGGTGAAACAGGTTCCATGAGAATCCTCTTGTCGGGTGGTAACCGACTTAAAGCCTTTTGAAAATGTGCCGAATTCATAAACGCGGCCGTTTTTCTTCTTCTCCTCCTCCAACTTCAACATGTAGCTTCTTCCAACCGTAACCTATTAGCCTCTTCCAACCTTAAGATGTTGGCCTCAGCATTCAGCTTCTCTTCTTCCAACTGTAACCTTTCTTCCTCTGCCAACGCGAATCTCAATTCCTCTAAAAGGAGATACTCCTGAACAGACTAGCCGATGACATTTGTATATAACGGCCATACAACTAAATGCAAAAGAAGAAATATTAACCCGAGCAACGCCCACGTCAGATTCTAAGTCGATCGTTTGAGATAAATGTCAAGTGAATCGGAAAAGGCAGTCCTTGTGTTTGGAAAATGTGACTCAAAATCAAGTTTGTCCTGCAAAAAAATATGCATGAAATTTCTAAAAATAAACAATGGCAGCGAGAAATAACTATAGAATAGTTGAAAGGAATACCCGAAGACCACCAGTTCTGTCATGTGCAAGAACCTGTGAAGGTCTAAGTGTTAGGAAATTCAGGTGATGTTAAAAAAAAAGTGAATCTACTATTCTTATATTATAATGAATATAAAGAGAACCTGAATAATACACTCAAGTTTAAAAACTTGGCGATTCAGACCGAAAATTACATGATCCTTAAGGCTTTTTGTTCTGGAACTACTTTCACTCTTGCATTGTTTTGAATTTACTTTCAAACCAGCCAGACGCTGCCGTGACTTTTCCAAACCTCGAAAAGTAGGTATCAACAAGGTCGTGCTGGGTCCTCGACGGCCGGTCTGGGGATGTAGTCATTGAAAAAATCTTGGCTATCTATCCACCATGCACATTGGAACTCATGTATAGTAGGTCTCAGATCAATAATTGTAGTTGAATCCTAAAGTTCAAGAATGGTTAAAAAAATTAATATATGGTTTAGTTAATTACTTTGAGATACATACGACAACATTTTATAAGGGATTCGTAATTAAAGTCATAAATAATATTTCCACTGCAAATTATATTTCCAATCGCTAGCTAGCTTGAAAACACCGCTAGTTCGGCAAATCACTGCTAGTTAGTTTCTGATGATTGTGGAAGCTATAAGAGCTGTTTTGTAACTTTTGGTGATAACATATTTATTCCCCAAATCATCGCTGAGGCAGTGGAAACGTAAGAACGACCCAACCAATGGAAACTCCTAATGTGAATAGTTCTTTTCAATTCAACACAGGTGAAGGAATCCCTAGACAACTGGCTAATTTGGGGGACATGGATGTTCAAGCTAGGTCTGATGCAATGTTAGACACATCTCGAATAGATGAGGGTAGTTTGGAACACCAACATGATTTGACGACTAATGGCTCTCTACATGATGACAATTCCAATGATCCACTTCTATGACCAGGTTACACAGGTCAAGGTGGGTGAGGATAATATGAAAATCAATCTCATATTGACGGATATATTCACAAGTATGGAGTCAAAGATCACTGGTCTTAAAAATTCGACAACAACTCACGCTGAAATAATCAGGAGGTTCAAAACACAGGGTAAGTGTTTTGGAGAGACTAAGAAGGCCAAGGTTCCATGCATTCAGGAAAGTGAAGAAACTGGGAAAGAAGGCAACCTGCAATATGATTAAAAGTTTAGATGATGCATCCAAACAAGGGAGGAGTGAGAGTACAAATTCAGGCGACGCATGGAAGGTAATGAAGCAAAGATCGATGATTCTTTAAAGGTCAGCTTGAAGAAAAGGATAAGGAAGTTGTGCAGGCAATCGTGCAGTGTTGCTGCATCCGCTGATAGTATTGAAGTAACCACTGCCGAATAACCGCTGGTATTATTATAGCCACTGCCAATTCAGATGTTTCAAGCCCAGAGGCAACATCTGCTACAATTATAAGAACCACAATAACACCAGCACCAAAACCAAAATAAGCCTGAGAGTGAGGTTGCTATGCAATTGGTCAACATAAAGCAATCTGACCCTATCCTTGCACCCAAACCTATTGCTAAGAGTCTACAGATTGGTGAAACTGTGCAGTAAAGGTGTAGTTACGAACCCGATATTGGAAAGGGTAAAGGGATTGCAGAGCCAACATTGAAGTTTACAAGTAGAGAGGAGCATATAGCCTTAATTTGCAGTGTACAAAATCAACTAATCCAATTGTTCATCCACTGCTGATTATGAAATTCATTTGGCCATCAAAGGCAAGCCTCAAGGTAGAATGAAAGAAAGGCAGCATGTGATAAAAACATTTGATGATAAATCTGAGTCTGATAAGATATTGTGTGCTTAGATAGGTGGAAATGGAACATCTAATTTTGTGTGTAGGTTTACTTTTTTACCTATAAACAATAAATAAATAACAACAAAGTTTAACTGGCTTACGCTTGAAAAAAGGTTCGAACGATCACTTCTTTTAAAGATGGACTTCCTAGACCAGGCAAGTGCTCTTGGTATCACATTTGGATGTTTAATCCACCAAGCATGAGATTTTTCAAACGATTCAAGGATCCACACCTATGAGAATAAAAAATTAAAAAATGAAAATAAAACATAAACTTATATACAAATCAATAAAAATGTTAAGTTGGAAAATGGATACCTGAAACCCAAACACAAATCCAGACAGTGTGTATGTTGGACAATGCTTTGGATCTTTCTTCAATCTTAAAAGGTGGTCATCCACGTGCTTATCAAATACATTATGAAGTTGGTCGTATAAATGTGTCCAAATATGCTCACCCCATGGAAAAGCATTCCAATCATCTAGATTATCAACTAACCTCATCAGTGTATCATCCACCTCGCATGTTAACAAACGACCCATAAAGATCACCTCTAAGGCTAACAAAAGACAAAGACGCACAACATCTTCATCGATATCCGTCCAAACCGCTCTTCATCCTCGATAACACCAATAACATCTAAGTTGGTTAGAATATACCCTTGCTTGTCAGGAAATACCTTGTTACTTAAAATTTAGAGAACCAGATGTATACAACCCAAAGCTAACAGATCCAAACCGCAGACCGGTCATTAGACAAAACTCACGACGACCAAAATGTAAAGCATGCCCTTCAATGTAATAAACGAAGGGCATATCATAGTGAGAATTGTCGACTTTATGCTGTTTCCTTAGCATATAATCTATGATGTGCGTTTCATGTTCAAAAAACAACAGATCAATCCATCTTCCAAAGCAGGTATTCCTTAACAAGATGCGGCGTTTTATGCCTAACTTTTGCTTTATCAACCAAAAGTAGTTCAGTTTACTGGTAATGATTAACTTAGCTTTATAGTCCTAAAAAAGGTCAACAAAAAATACAATTTAAATCAGAGCATGGATGGAATCTATACCAACGTCGTAAACAATTGCGTATACAATGCATATAAACCACTCCTTATTAGTCTAGAGAGTGCCACTAAAATTATTAATGAACCAGGTTATGTTACATACCTAACAGACGACATCTACCGTATTATACCCTACATAATTACGAATCGACAGACGTAAAAGAGGAGAAATCAAAGGTATTAATCGAATAACAACGATTTGTTGAAGCATATAACCAATTGGAAATAAATAATGTACAATAAACAACGAGGAAAATATTTACGTACCATATTTGGCCACATTTTTAAACAAACTTGATCAATCCAATGTGGGTTGCACTCAACAGTGTACGTTTATAGCTGGTGACATAACTGACGATACAAGTAAAAGAGGGACTGACGAAGAAGACGGTCTCATTTGTGAAAACAACTTAGTTACAATGTTTTTATGCAACAAGCAAAAACAGAGAAAACCGGTAACTATAAATGTTTTTGTGCGAGTGGGAAATTGATTTTGAATACATATGTAATGTACTTTCACTATTCAATTGTGTACGTTCTATGTAATGTAAAATGACCAAAAAATCCTTTTTAAAAATACGGTTGCCCACCGCTTTTCGTTAGCCAAAAAACAATACCTTACACATACGGGACACGTGTCACAATTTCAATGAGTTGCCTAATAACACCGGTTGCCCTTGGTCCATTTTCAAATTATAAATAAAAGTGGTCCAGAAAGTGATATGCATCGTATGCGCGTCTATTTGCGTCATTTTCCCATTTTTTTATTTTGCAAACTTAGTATAATGTAAAAGTAAAAGGTTTTTAAAAGTTGTAAAAATAATAAAAGTTGTAAAAAAAAGTTGTAATTTATTTGTAAAAAATAATAAAAGTCGTTATTTTTTTTGTAAAAAAATAAAATTTGTAATTTTGCTGTAATAACATAAAAGCTGTAATTTTTGTTGTAATAAGATAAAAGTTGTAATTTTTTTGTAAAAATAATAAAAGTTGTTATTTTATGGTAAAAAATAATAAGTAAAAAATTGTAAAAAATATAAAAGTTGTAAACTTTTGTAAACTGTGGGTGGGAACCGGATATAAAATATCATTTGTAAAATGTTTATATTAATTACTTATTATGATTTTTGCATGTTTTTAGACGTTCGCTTCTGACGAGGAACTAACTGATTGGGTGCAAAATATAGCTCGGGGCTCAGCTTTTGTCATTGTTAAAACAAGAACCAAATCAGAAAAGGGGTGGTTGTATGAAATCAATTATGGGTGTTCAAAGGGTGGAAGTATGAGTATGAAGGTACTGAACAACGGCAAACAAGTACCTCTAAAACCGATTGTTCATTCAAATTAGTGGCGAAATATCATAAAACAAAATATTTTTGGATTTTGAGGGTGAAGGATGATAGGCATAATCATGATTTGGCAGAGTCGTTGCATGGTTTCCCATATGCAATGCGATTAAACGATGATGAGTTCGGTTTGGTGAAACAATTGACCAGATTATAACGCATAACCACGTCATATACTTTCGTCAATAAAGGAGCGTAATCCGGATAACGTGTCTAGCCTAAGTGATACGCGCATAACGCACGTTCGGGGTCAAAGGAACTTCCTTTTCGTCGAGCAAGTTTTTCAACACCCTAAGCAGTGAACCTAATCGTTGTAGTGTAGTATTAGGGCAAGTCTCGGAATTGATATCGTCTCTAGAGGAATAGGAATGCTAGTAAAAAATTACTATGCTAAGGTTGGGGTTGAGAAAGATTATTTTTATCTTTTATATTTTTAGAAAATGGAAAGGTACGAATCTCGGGATATTGGATTTGGGGGGTGGTATTCTACCGATTACTCTACTTATCTAGTTATCTAAACTAAGGTGAGTGTAGTCTATGTCTATTGTTGTGTGCTCTTATGATGATTAAAAATGTGTTACTTAGATGCTATTACTCCCTAGTTATCTCCTATTGATGGTTGAATTGTCACATCCTTATTCTTAACGTGTTGTGTCTTCTAAGGTCGTAGGGTATGCTTTTCTCCCTAACTCTTTGAGACTACCTTAAGGTTATCTCCTACGAAATCTTTAGGATTCATAAACTAACTCTAAGGTTATCTTTGGATGTTTAGACTACAATAACTCTAGGTGATTATAAACTAATGTTCACAAAAATTACTCAAGCATTAAAAACACAACGAATGACCTATCGCAATACTAGGTCAATCACAATTAAGATAAGAGACAACCAATCAATATTCAATACCTAGGTTTCATAGATCTAAGCAAACACACAAGTAAATTAGCCGGACATGGAAAACATGAAAGCATACATACAAACAATTGAAGACATAATTGAATTAATGAAGTAAATCACTTATCTTGTTGTAAAATATGGTATGGAACCCTAAGATACTGCCCAAGACAGCCTAAGTTCGGTTTAGGTTTTACTCCACAAAACTACCTCTCTAAAATACTGAAAATTCGAATTCTATATATAGAGTTACAATATGCGACGGCCACCCTTTAATTGGACGCCGCCGGGTCGCCGCCATTAGGTTTTCGTCTTGGCCACGTCAACTCATTGCTACGGCGTCACCTTATGGCTGTGACGCCGTCGGGATCCAAATCTAGGCCGTCTGAGTTGTGACGCCCTACTCTTTTAAACCTGATGCCGTCAAGTGCAAAATAGCAATTTGCTCTCTGAAGTCGCTCAAGGTGTGTCGCGACGACGCCGCTATTGGGCATGGACGTCGTCCCCTTCGCCCAAAGATCTTGAGTGTCTCGATTCTTGACTTTGGCCATTTTATTCATATATTCGCGCCTTTTCATCCAAATAAGTGTCATTCCAGCAATTTGCCTTTAAGAGACCTAAAAAGTGAAAAGGAACGAAATTAAGTAGTAAAGGATACAAAAGTGATCAATTAAGGGCTTAAATGACCCCTTAAAAGTGTACCTTTTAAATCCTTATCACTAAGAACTATATATAACGCACAAACTAAGATCCGAGGAGCCATTATAGGTGATAGAACTCCAATCTAAGTCCTTTACTCACATTTGATGCATTCAGGGTATACATATTACGAGAGGGTAAATGAGCATAATGAGCTTGAGGAACTGTTTTTTGTTCACCCCACGTCATATACTATATGGTGTACATTCCCTGAAATTATGCTAATGGACTCCACATACAATACCACGTTGTTTAAAATGCCATTTAAGGAAATTATCGGAGTAACTTCAACAAATAAAACATTTTCAATGGCATTTAGCTTTTTAAACAAACAAAAGGGCCTAATTTTCGATGGGTATTGCAATGTGTGAAGAAGGTGATAGACGATAATTATTACCCTCGTGTTATCATCACTGACAGAGATTTAGCATTGGTTGGGGCATGCAGACAAGAATTCCCAAACGCAAACAAATTACTCTGTCGATGGCATATTAATATAAATGTGCTTAAGAATTGCAGAAATAAATGCAATTCAGTAAAGGAGTATGAGTCCATTTTTTGGACATGGGATTGGATGGTTAAAGCTCCGACCCGCGCCATATTCGAGCATTATTATGAACACCTACAACAGCTATTGGTCAACCATGCGGGTACTTAATTATTAATTCATTGTTTATATTATTTAATAAATAAGCACCCGCATGACTTTTTATTAATTCATTGTTTTTTTTCAAATATATCGGAGTATCTGAATAAATGGCTGCAAGATTACGCAGACATGTTTATTACGTTTATTACCGATCAATATCGCAGCTACAACTAGTCAACAACATGCATAGTTGAGAGTCAACACGCGTTGTTGAAATCATACTTGGGTAGCACACAGTCCAACTTAGACACGTTTTTGAGTTCGATCGATAAGATTTTCATTTTGCAAGAAAATGTGATAAAAGAATCTTTTAATAGAAGCATAAACGAGAAAATAAATAAATATAATATACCACTATTTGCAGAATTGTGGTATAAAGTTTCCAAATATGCTTTGGAACTCATGTTCAATGAACTCCAACTGACGATCGCCGCAGAAGATTGTACTCATCAGTTGCGGTCAATTTATGGACTACCATGCTTTCACGAAATGCTTTACTATCGAATTCGTGGTAAGTATATTAAATTTATTACTATCGAGTTATTTTCCCCATTAATATCAGTAATTTATATAAGTCATTTTTAATGAATGCAGTATGGGCCATTCCACTAGAAACAATTGATATTTTTTGGAGAACCCTATCTGTTCCGTGGCCTATTATCAATAATCCTACGCCTGAAGATGGTCCTTCTTGTGAACCTGAAGATGATCCTTCTTGTGAAAATGACATGTGGCAATTCAAGAATGTTTTTAGCAAAGCGTCGACGTTTGTCAAGAAAATATGTTAAAGAAGGTGAGAGGGATATACCAACCTGAATTTGTTGACATACTTGAACCTGTTGTTCACAAAAGTACCCGTGGACGTCCGAGCGAAAAGGACAAAAAGTCCAAGGCTACAAAAGTCCCAGACTTGAATGAAGTACAAACCGTAGATCACCGAAGAAGCACAAATTCAAGATCAACAAAAGTCCAGGACTTTAACAAAGAACCTGCGAGACATAGTTCTTACATGGGTCCCAGAGTTCAACAAAGTATAAGACACAGGTTATACATTGGAGATGAAGTTAGCGATTATATGATGGACCGGATTCCAGAGTTATTCCATCAATACATCATAAGTATTTATAATGTGCGAGGTGATGGAAATTGGGTTTCTGGTGCATTGCCCACGGTATTGGTCTCCACGAAGATATGTGGCGCGATATTCGACGCTTGTTACGAACGAGTTAGACAACCGGAGTGGCTATTACATAAGTATGTGGTTGCAAGATGACTTTAACCAAATTCGGAGATCAACAGATTGGTTCGGTGATGGATTTGCACCGCGGGATAAGTGGATGACTATGCCAAACATGGGGTTGGTTATTGCTTCACTGATTAACCGGCCTATTGTATTCATATCCCAACGACAAAGTTATACGTGTTTTCCACTCTTTTTCGGTCCAAATTTATCACAAGGAATTGACCCCCTTGTGATTGCCCGTGTGGGGAAGACGCCTGCTCACTTCATTTATCTGACACTAGACGGAAATTCACCACTTCCGAATACTCACCCACAATGGGGGGCGTACAGACTTGACAATGCAGCCGAATGGGCAACTTTATATTCTGATCGACAACTGATGTATACTGAGATTAGACAAAGACAAACATAGTAAATAAGTTACTGATTTATGTTGTAAATAATTATACCGACAAAACATAGTGAATGATTACTGATTTATGTTGTAAATAACTGTTTGTATTATGACACCGACAAAACATAGTAAATGACTGAAAGTTTATTTAAATTAATAATAACATTACTGATTTATTTTGTAAATTATTATGCAAATTCTTTTTCCAGGTGGAACAAAAATCCTTTCTTGTGTCGTTGTCGGAGAGGATTAATTATAGAAAGGACATCCTGTACAGAAGCTAATAATGGACAACCGTATTATGCATGTCCTTATTCAGTGGTAAATAATTATACGTTTGCTTAATATTGTGAATATGTAAATAATTTTTTTGTTAAGAATACATTTCTAATAATTTTTTTAAAATGTAACAAGCAGAAACAGATGACTATGGGTGTGGATACTTTATGTGGAAGGCTGCTTTTCAAAACAAGTACTTTAGTCAAGTCTCTTCTTTAACGCAGTACTTAAACTGCGTTGCTAAAGATAATAAGATTGGCCAGCTTGAAACAAGAAGTTGTCTCAAAACAAGATGTTGATGACAAGAATAAAGACGCGGGAGGCATCACTGGAATTGGCGAGGAATCCTGAGGATTACGCATGTCAGTCGGGTGCAATGCTCCATGATCTTTTAGATGACATAAATAATCTTCATATGTAGTAGGTGTTGTTGTTTTTAAATAATGTGTTAATGTTGTTATTTAATTGAATAATAATAACAGTTGTTGTTGTAGCTGTTTAATGTGTTAATGTTTAACGTGCTATTGTTGTTGTTGTTTAATTAAAAAAAACACATTAGACAAATACATATAAACACAAAAAAAAGTACAAATATATATATATATATATATATATATATATATATATATATATATATATATATATATATATATATATATATATATATATATATATAGTGTAGGGTTATTTTCAGAACAAAAAAAAATGCGAGAACCTATCTCCACCATTAAATATTTGATCAATGGCTAAAATTATTTGTGGCATTTCTGTAAATTAATCATTTGTTGAGGAATGTTTTATAATTAAACAAGGGGTAAAAGTGAGAATTGAGAATAACCTATTGATTAATAACCGTCCGACCTAATTTTCATTTTATTATTAAAATGGGAGAATTGCATATATACTCATTAAAACTTAAAAACTTGCATATTTCCTCAAAATACTAGTTTTCAATGCATGATGTACAATGCAAGTTAAACATGTTTTGGGTATATATCCAAATATGCATGTTTTAATGGCATATATGCAAATGACCCTATTAAAATTATCAAACTGCTGTGCTAACATGCCGTCACTTTTTTCGAATCAAGATCTGATGATTCCATACGCATATGCACACTTTAGTTACAGGTAATCATCATTTAATTAATTAGATTTCTTTTATTGAATTGTTATATTGTTTTATGTCTTTCATCTTGGAGTGATTTTAATACATCAAGATTAGTGCACCTTTTCTCAATGATAAACATTTGCAAAGGTTTAGTCATTTTTCTCTTAGTTATCTTTTTTTTTTTTTGGTTTTGAAACCCTTAATTTAATCTATTTTAATTTCTTCGGTAGTCGACCGAAGTCGTATTTAATTTGATTATCAAAATCGTTTTTGATTTCAATAACAATTTTTTTCTTTCATCTGTTGGTTCGTTTTTAGTTATATATAGGTTGGTCCAATTTTGAATGCATTTAGTTATCTTTTAAATGACTATATTACCAGGTTACGTTGATGTATCGTTTGGTTCCCTTTTAAATTTATAGATTGGACTAATTTGCATCAAGTTAATCAATGGTGGTTGAACATAACATTTATAATAACTTTTTTCAGTGGTGATTTCAAAATACTTTTTTTTTGTTTGTTGGTTTGTTTATTCCAGTGGTGATTTCATTAATTCATCCATTAAAAAACATCACTAATCTCTTTGGATATAGAAAGCATCAACGAGTATGGGAAATTGAATGCTCAAGATTTGTTTGTTGATTTTTGCGATTCCATTTCAATCTGATAGCTTCAAAGTCTGGTTTATTTCGATTTTGTTTTTGTATGTGTAGATGAAATCTAATTCTGTCCTTCAATTTCTTGAAGTAAATAATTTGTTCTTTAACCAATGTTTTAGATCTATTAGAAAAGTAGTAAAATCTACAATAGTTTGTTTCAAGATATGGGTTTTTACATATGTTTTTTTGTTCTTGAATTGTTTAGTGTATAAAAGATCATCCACCTGTAATCATCTTTAAAAAGTTAGAACGAGAAACAAATAGACACTTCCTCGACAAGAATCTTAAGTATGCACCTTTGTTTAAGCTACATTTGTTTTCTAGTTTGTTTACCCATAATAGCTTATGTGTTGAGTGCATATGTGTTATGCTATATTGTGCGTATATGTTATATTAGTTTATTTACTAAGAATAGCTTATGAGTAAGTGTGCATATGTGTTATGCTATATTATGAGTAAGAGTGAGTATGTGTTATGCTATATTTTGCATGTATGTTATGTTAGTTTATTTACCAAGAGTGCATATGTGTTTTAGAGTGCACTTGTTACTAATTTATATATATAATTAATCGAAGGGTGCATATGTGTTTTAGAGTGTGTGTTTATAGTTGGTATATGTGTGCATGTGTGTTTTAAGTTTTGTGCACATATGTTTTTATAGCTGATATCAATAACAAGTGTGTCCAAAACTTTATTACAAGATCTAATCCATAATTTGTTCGTATTATTGTTGTGAACTAATATTGGTTGCAAATATCCAGGTTTATGTTCAAGACGAAGAATACAAATGCACTGAAAATGATAGAGACGAAAAATGCACATGTGCATTGAACATGTGAATACGATGAAAAGTTTACACGCATGTGCATATATGCAAAAATGATCAAGATAATCAAGGATATGTGAATGCCCGTGTACTCTAAAGACGATGTTGCAAAACATGGTGTTTACACATGTGCATCCTTAATTAAATTTGTTTCTTTTTTCTACTAATTAAGCATTTGTAATGAAGTAGAAATTTTAGCAGGTATTAGATTTTGTAAATCATTAGCTTGTGCAATTTTGAGTTATTAACAAAATTTTGTTGTTTGTACACATATTTATGTAATATTTTTTAGAAATACATGTGCAAATACAAAACACCTATGTATAAACAAAAATTCGTCACATAATGCAAAACACATGTGCACATAATGATTTAATAAATAGATATAATGCAAAAAAAAAAAAAAAGGAAAGAAAAAAAATGCTAGAATTTAGGGAACTAAAAAACGTTTTTTGTAAAAAAAATCAAAAATAAAATAAAAAAGTAGTTTTACTATTATACCTTTTTGAATTATATAATAAAATTTAATATCCAAAAAAATCTAATTGATTGTTGCTGGTTCTCGCAGTTCTCGCAATTTATTTGGTTATGAAAATAACCTCACCCTATATATATATATATATATATATATATATATATATATAAGACGAAAAAAAGGTACAAAAAGGTACTACCTACTAGTAGGGAGGGTGGAAATATCTTGTCCCAAACAAAAAAGTTGTTTCACAAAACTATTTAATATACTAAACTTAAACTTTACTCATACAATATATTCATTTAAAATAGAATAAAATACACCGTTCGTCCCTAATCTTGTACACACGCATCACCCTGGGACAAACTTTTCCTTTTTCATCGTGGGGAGTCCAAAACAAGGTTTTTATAGTCTAAATAAGTCCATTGACCCATTTTCCGTTAGTCAACGTCTGTTATCTTTTGTCATGTGACTTGCACATGAGGGCAAAAAGGTCATTTTATCGTCTTGGTTGATTATTTTGGTGGTACAACCTTAGGGACGAACGGTGCACTTAATAAAAAGTTATACCATCACTACCACCACCCTCATGTTATCTCTTTTCCTGCTTTCTCTCTAAATTTCTGCTTCTCTCTCTAAAATTAACACCAAAACCATTCTCAAATCTCATCCATCCACTTAAAAGAAAAGAAAAAAAAAAAAAAACTAAATCAAACACCAATAAAATAAGGAAAGCTACTTTATTAAAATATGGTATAAGCCTCAAATATTCAATTTGTTGAACCAGAAAATTACATACAAGGATTAACCAACTAACTAATCAGTGGTCTCGTCCTCTCGTTTCATATTCATGCTCAATCTGGTGCACAGTAGCCATAGGTACCCATCACTCGTGTTGAGACATGGGTGTTGTCTCCAATAGGGCCCACCTTCGCCAAACCAAAATCTGACAGCTTGGCATGATAATCTTCGTCTAATAAAATGTTAGAGCACTTCAAGTACCGATATATAACAGGCGGGTTCATCTGGTCATGCAGATACCTGCTGCTATCTTCATCATGGCATTCCAATCAAGCCGTTTTCTATTGGGATGTAGACCTAAAACAAAATATACAAAATATACTATTAATTGCTAACGTTATACTGAGTGATCATTTAATGACATAAAACGACGAGCCTTCTTCTGTGGACTAACTTACAATCAAAATGATTGGCATACTGTTGTAAGTATAGACTAGAGGCAATTTCGACTTTATCTATGGTCCTTCCTTCTTTATCTGAACCACATACCTTAAAAATGCCCAAAACTACATTTTGTTAAAAGAATGGTAGTGGGTCAAGTTGATTAAAATAAGCCCTCAAATGAGTGCCAAACTGAAAAGCAAATTAAAACAGATACTAATACAACTACAAGGAGCTAAAAAAACTAATTGAGAGCTGATTTTAACCTTTTAACAGCTTATAAATAAGCTGTCAAAAGTGGTCCTGGGGCACTGTGGTACTGTGACAAAACCAAAAAGGGCAAATGGCAGTTTTAATGGGCAATTTTAACTAACCTATTGAAATTCTAAATACATAAAACCTAAGAACAGTTCGAGAGTAATGTATGAAGATTCAATAAAAGCAATTTTTGGAAAATTTAGACTACAAATGAGCTGATTTAAAAGCTAGTGAACAGCAGCATAAGCTGTTGTTCTTTGTGCAGAAAAGAGAAGACAAATTGCTTTTTTTTTTTTACTAACCAACTTTTGCAAAACTTAATATATCAGTTTCAAACCATCAAAATTAACTTACAAACATTAAAAGAACTTTGACCATTAAAGTCAAAATGGGTAAAACAGTTTTTTTGACCAATTTAAAGCTTAAACCAAACACCCCTTTAGCAGGGTAAACTTCCTTAAAACTGGTTTTTCTAAACTTGTACTTGGATTTTCCTTTATGAAAACTGAATTAATAGCTTAGAAAAAAAAAATTGATCACTTAGAATGAGTAATAAGCAAATAAGCACTTAAGTGCTTATTTGCATATGAAGCAGAAAAATAGACAGATAAGTAAAAAAAAAAAAAAACTTTTTAATTAATTAAAAGAAAACATCACTTGACAATGCACATTATACCATATTTTAAAACACTTAAGTTCTCGACCTCGATTTTGTTAAGACCAAGGCGTTAACCAATCTGTAATTATTCAACCTATTGATAGTGTGTTAGATAAATGGTGGCATTAGTTAATTGCTCTCACGAAATAGGTTGCAAAAAATTGGCGCTGATTATTCCTTATCGTATATCAATTATAAGTATGGAAGTGCTACTAGAATTATATGAAAGGAGAAATATTGTATGCTTATTAATGCCAATTAGGAAAACACTTAACCGAAACCTCATTGCCCATTCAACAACTATAGACAAACGAGTTCCGCTAACTATTCACCAATACTCAATCAATAAGGAAGCATGCATGTATGTCTACTATAGAGATGCCAACCGAATCCCGTAAACTAACATCATTTAACTCAATAAGAAATCACACTTGCTAATAAACGCTAAACTAGTCGCACACACCTGTGTCTGGTAATTCCATATGCACACCTTCCCGGTATATAAACTCGCCAGAACCCTGTAAAACACCAAAAGACGCGTTACAACTAATTAACACATAAATGATTGCCTAAAAATGTATAATTAACACATAAATGATTGCCTAACAATGTATAATTATTACCATGACATCAGGAAGAAAAGCTTAAGCTACCTTGACATCAATTTTGTTGCGTTGAAATGCCATTTCGGACATCAGATCATAAACCACAGGGTTCTGCTCAATACCTTCCATTGACATTCCAACACCAACCTAAAAGAGCAGATAATCTAGGTAAATGCATTGAATAACGAATTACATTGAACTAATGTAGTTTCTGAAATAGAGGGTAAAAGCAAGAGCTAAGACAATTGGCTTACCATTGTTGAGTTCTTGCTAATACGAGCTTCAACAGGTCCAGATCCTACAAAATCTAAAACACCATACATCTCCACATTTCCTGCAAAATTATGTAGCATACACCTGCGTAGCAGCAAATAGTAGTCCAAATAAGAAAAACAGCAATAGGCACATAATATTTATCATCAATATGCTAAGGATATACATGTCAACTTATCATTTAAGGCATGGAATGCCTAAGAGGAATAGATGGCTAAAAATCCAAAAACATCGACCCAGAATTGCAATTCAGGCAAAAAGGTAAAGTGGCATTTTTTAGTCTTACCCAAAATTATCTTATCTTAAGAGTTCCATATATTAACATAACTTTATTAATCCAAGATAATCATACAAAAGGGTATCATTCATTATTAGGCTGGCAATAGACTTTGTGATATCAGGATGCACAATAAGCAATTTCTATGTCTGAAAATACTGTCACTTGCGGCAGAGCTCAGTATCATGCCAATGGATATGCAAAAAGACGTTGAGCTCATCAAATTAGCTGTAAACCACCAGCCTTGCACCCCTAAGGTAGATCCCACTAACATGTTGCTCTTTTTATGAGACTAACTTATGAGGGGAAAAAAACATGAAATAGTTAACTAGATGGCTGCAGCTTTGAATAAGTCAAGAACATATCTAAGGGAATCAATAACTATCGGATAGATATGCATCCATCCCTGTCATTCTTGAGTAGTTGACACAGAGGCTTTAGGCGCATCTTAATAAATTTACACAATCACTAGAGCATTGCTTATATAATAAGAAGTAGAGATGACATTAGAGCATTGCTTATCATACAATTTATGTAAGGGAATGTCTAACCAATGCCCTAAAGTAATCGGTTAAGATTTGTCATTTTGTAGTTTATAATAACTATTCATGTGGGTCCTTCGCCCAAATAAGGAAAAATGTCTCTATTAGTTTCATACTTTCACGTTTTTCCCAATGTAAGTACTCTACTATGTTTGTATGTATGTTGGGTATTGTACTTCTAACAACTTGTTAAAAACTTCACTAAACTATTACATTGTTGATAAAAAAAAACGTTAATGTAATCTGCGACATGGGGAAGGTAACGTGTTTGACTGTTTGCCAAGAAATCGAACATGAAACATGAAATCTATAGCCAAAACTTTGAATCTGAAAAAATAAGAAGGAATAAGGCAGGGGGTGTCGCTTGTAGTGGTGGCTTCCTGGGAAGAAGGAGGTACGGTGGTGAGACGAATTGGGCAGTTCAAGAGTGAAAGGTGAGAGTAAAGATGGTTGCCGGCGTTGGAGTGTTGGTGGAAAAGGGATCTGGATAGTGGCTGCTATGTTTGATGATCTCTTGAACATTGAAGATAATTGTTTAATATAGTTGATTGCAGATATAACAAGAGTGGAATGGTAATGACTATAAAAGATGATAGAAAGTTAGCATACATCATACATGTTTGAGCATCATTTAACTTGTAAAACTACTGCAATTTCAGTAAATATTTGGCATATATTTGCAAACTAACCGGTTTGTTGACCAACTTATGAACTATTAAGAGCTAATATTAAGTAGAGTACTTACATCAAGGTAAAATTAGTAGAGTACTTATTTTGGGAAAAAGGTGAAAGTAGAGAACTATTAGAATCCTTTTTCCCGTCCAAATATGACAAATCTTAATCAATGCCCTTAGGGCATTGGTTAGACATTCCCTTTATCTAAAGCATGACAGCTAAAGAATATTGTGAGAACTTTTACCAATTGTATATGTGGCTACTCCGTCCATACTCTGAAAACAATAAGTAATTCCACTATTACAAATAGTAGAAAAGTTTTCCGTGCTTCAGATTATTTGTAACAGCCTCACCTTTGACTTGTTGCTCTATAAATGCTTTCCCGATCTCGATGAACAAGGGATCAGTGGCATCAAGGAGATAAGTACAGCACCATGGATCTAAATAAAACAAACAATTCAATTGATGAATCCGATCAATCAATTATTATATTTTATTAATTCATCCTTAATTCCCATCTATTTTAATACCGGGAGTGGGAGAAAGGTGCGTGAGTGAAAGTGTGTTTGTGAAAGTGTGTTTATGGTTGATAGGGTAAAATGAATGAAAAACGTAGATGAATAATTTTATATATGGGCAAAATAGTCATTTAAGGGATTTGGCAAAAGATAACACACGTTGACTAACGGAAAATGGGTGAAGGGACTGTTTTGAACTCCTCGCGATGAAAAAGGCAAGATTTGTCTCAGCGTGATGCGTGTGTACAAGATTAGGGACGAATGGTGTATTTTACTCTTTAAAATATCTGTTTGAGAGGACATTTTAAAAACCTATTTATAAGCTTATTATTTTATTATTGGTGAAATCTAAAAATACTTGACTTAATTTTTCATAAAGCACGAGACATAACAAACTTTGGATATTACTAGAATCGCTAAAATACTTTCAAATTATAGACAAAATACATAATATAACCGGTTACTAGCAGGTTAACAGGTTACCATCCACTTTCATATATGAGTAAATTATGCGTTGGTCCCTGAACTAAACCAAGTTCGCACATTTGGTCCTAGCTTCTCAAAAGTCGCAAATTTTAGTCCCAATCTTTTTCATTAATTACCCATTTGGTCCTATATTGGTAACGCTCATTACTTTTTTCATTAGTTGCAGGGGCCTTTTCATATTTTTGACATTTCTTGTTCAAACACTCCATTAACACCGTTGGTCCCTGAACTTTCATTACCTTTTCTTCTATTGCATTCAAGAATTGGAAAACTTGTTAAGCAAATCATAAGAGACAAAAATTGTGATTTATGAGAATTGGAAAACTTGAAATTTTGTCTTTTCAGCTCCAAACACCCAATTAACACTGTTGGCCCTGAACTTTCATTATATTTTCGTCTATTGCATTCAAGAATTGGAAAACTTGAACATGCACATCGTTAGTCCCCGAACTTTCATTACCTTCCCGTCAATTGCATTAGAGAATTGGAATTCAACGTTCAACGATGTTAATGGGGTGCTTGGAAAAGAAATGTCGAAAAGACAAAAGGCCTTTGCAGCTAACGAGAAAAATAACGAGCGTTACAAAAATAGGACCAAATGGGTAATTAATGAAAAATTTTGGGACTAAAATTGCGATTTTTGAGAAGTTAGGACCAAATGTACAAACTTGGTTCAGTTTGGGGACCAACACTATAATTTACTGATGTTTGAAAGTGAATGATAACCTCTTAACCTGTAACCGGTCATATTACGTCGTTTATAATTTGAAAGTATTTTAGTGATTGTAGTAATATCCAATGTTTGTTACTTATCTCGTGCTTTTTGAAAATAAGTTGTGTACTTTTGGGTTTCTTTATTATAATTCCTTGAGGATTTTTTGTTTTCGGCGATGATTAAGTGGAAATAGGTTTATCATATATTTTGGTTGTTTTACTGTTAGCTATAAACTGGTTTACGTTATTTAATCTCATCGTCACGTGAAAATAAATTGCGTGGATTTCTTTTTTTTGAAAATTTTATGTAGTGATGGTTTAAGGGTAAAGCAAGTAAAATTAGGATTTTAGACACCCAATTTTCGAAGGCCCTGGATTTTTTAGGATCATATAAAGTCAATTATATATTTTTTTTGCCGTCATCTTAAAGATCCGATTATGTAGTGCCTTAATTAGCCGATAAATGTTAAATAATAAAAAAAACTGGTCTTTTTCTCTAGTTTTAAAATATATTAAATATATAAAATGCCTATTTTTGCATGAAAATAAGCAAATATCAAATTAAATCATGTTAACATTAATCATTTAACCATTTGCAACAATGAATAGACGTTTAAATTTTCACACTTACAAACACACTTTCAATCTTTTTTCTGATATCATTTTTTAAAATTCTTCAATAAAAAGCTGCTTTTAAGAATGCTTTACTTTCCGCCTAAGAAATTGCTAAAGAAATTAATGGATAACAAAATCTTGAAACAAAGATGAGCTATTCATAGAAATAGAAAATACGATGACAATGTTGATAATGAGACAATAAAAACCGGCAAAGAGACTTTTAAAACCGATTATTAGTTCTGCATTGTAGATCAAGGTATTTCATCACTTGAAAGTAAATTTGACCAATTCAGATTGTATGAATGTATCTTTAGGTAACCATCTGCAATTAAAAATTTAAAATCACTTGATGATAACAAGCTAAAAGATAGTTGTCGCCATACATTTAAATTTGTAATGAAGAGTTTTGAGAATTATACGTGTGAAAAATGCTATAGCAATTGACATACTTAACTATATTAGAAATCTAAACTCTTTTTGTAATTCTTATATGGCGTAAATGTTAATGTTAACAGTTCTCGTGACAGTTGCTTCGAAGAAAGAAGTTTTTCAAAACTATAGTAAATTAAAAGTTATTTATGATCGAAATTAGTGTCATCAAAAGATTATATTTATTGGCTTATTTTTAGATTGAAAATGATATGTGTAGGATCGTAAATATTGTGTTGTTTGATGATTCGGGTGGTCTTGGATGATGGAAATACATATTAGCCATTTTAGAGAGAGAAAGATAAGAGGGTGTTCTTGATAGAGACTTGCATTAGAAAAATGCAAGGTTAGATTATGAGAAACACCACCCCTTCCAAGGATGGAAGTGGTATTTATACTTACAAACACTACGTCCTCCTAACGGACTGTGGATCAGGCATACAGTGGGTAAAGACCCGTCCTTCCTCCACGGTGTTACACTAAACTATTCTACGCTACAAACTAACTAATAAACTACTAAATAACGTAAATAACGACATGTCTATGAGCTAACTTATGCTAGATAATACTTGGGGTGACCGACACTTCACAATGGAATTTCCAATTCCTAACAATCTCCCCCTAAGGGAGGTCACCCCATGTTTTACATTTTGAATCCTAGCATTCTAATTTATCAAATGTTCTGAGCTCGTAGACTTGAATTCTTCACTTCCGCAATCTTTGTATTTTAGCAGTGACTCTTCTTAGTCCGCATATTTTGTACTTTCAGTGGAGGCCTTAAACTGATCTACATCTTTGATGATCTTCGAGCTTTCTTTGAGATCATCAGCCACAGCAAAACTCTGGATCATCCTTTTGTTGTGTTGCCTTCACGTGATGTTGTGACTTTTGGACCGACATGCTCACACTTTCTGGATCATGACATCTTTCCATCAGAGTAGCGGAAGCTTTACTGGTTCATGATATTTGCAGCAGCGTAGTGGAAACATAGTATAAAAATATCAAAGCCAGATTCTGTAGATATGCACAAGTCATGATTTCTTCAATTAAGTGTGGATGTTGTGAGCATGCGACTTTGGATTGACTTCTCAATTATGATCAGCTGCAACCGTCCAAATGTACCTGCAAACAACAGTTAGCAATAAAACACACGAAATTGTCTTTGATCACTTTCGTTGAATTGAGGTACACGGCCCACGGTTCCCCGTTGATCAGTACAAGTACTGCCTGTGATCAGGTATAATTCCGAAGAATCTCCTTGACAGGGTTTCGCAGCTGTTCTAGCTGTTCTCAAACCGGAACGTCTCAAAGAAGACAACACGGAGTGAGTGAACCAGCGAATTGAGATTCACTGATTGATGAAAAATTGATTTGAAAACAATCGCGTATTGCTTAGAAGAAAGAGTTTTGCAATACGACGAAGGTTTTATGAGAAAGATCAATTTTCAATCGAAAATACTTTTTGTATTTGAAAAGAGTACACATTCGACGTGCTAGAGAAAAGAAGAGATTCGCACATCGAACGGTTTTTCCAAAAGTATTTTGCAATCAGAGATACTTTTTGAATTTGAAAATGAATACACATTCGATGTGCTAGAGAAAAGAAGAGATTTGCACATCGAACGGTTTTTCCAAAAGTATTCGTCAATTCATTTCCTGGACCAAGGTTGATTCAAGAATGAATCGCCCCATTGTTTCTATCCAGTTGTCACAAGCTTAATCTTTAGAAAAGATCTCACATGTCACCCACCAAGAGCTTGTTTGATGTTGGCTCTAGAAGGATTTACATCTTCATCGTAAATACTTTTACATATCACTCGGATGTTCTGGCAATACCACAAGGATAATGCGTAGGACTCATAAGATATATTCTCACTTTTCACATTGTGTGAAACAGTGAGTCTTCATTGATTGTGTCCTTAATGAGATTTTGTGGATGATCTCTTGGCTCTAGACTCAATTGTGCACATTTGGTTCCTATGCCGGAGACTAGGAGAGGGTCTCCTTCTTCAATATCAACAATCTCTAAGAGAAAGTCGATAGATTATGTAGGTTCCCGTGAGAATGAAACAAGCCCTTTTAAGAGGAACTTGAGTAGCTTGGAAAGTTTAGTGCAGTGCGTCACTGGGTCCATGACGTCTTGTCTTCAATACGGATGTTACCTTAGTAACAACCAGTAGCATATGTATTGAACCCGGTTTCTGCCCTAAGGTTGAATTGATGGAGGGCTATTTCTTTTCACCCCTTTTTTCTCATTCATTTCTTTTTCATTCTTCAACCCCTTCAGTGCTTACCGAGACTTCATAACTAGAACCTTGTTGGGTTTATTCCAATTCTAGCTCTGTCTCAGTCGACACTCTTCCCATTTCTCATTATTCTCCTTTTTTCATCATACCTAAGGACTCTACACTATCTAGTGGATTGTCCCTGGGTAGATCCCTCCGGCTCTGGCGGGATCGTGGGAACGAATACCTAACCTAACCATCCTTATAACACCATGCATAAAGTAAATTGGTCGGTCTTTTGGTATTGTTCATTCCTTCATGAAACCAATTGAAAAATCATTTTGAAAATCAATCAAGGTACTTGTGATATAATATTAAAGTATTTTGTACCTTAATTGTTTTGATCTTTTAGAAATGCTCCCCCTCAACATGTGCATATGATTTTATAAATTGTTTAGCACATGGAGGCAAGAGTTCTTTTGAAATAAATTCTTGATCACAATTTCTATGGAAAAAGCCATTTGATTTTCTTTGGTAAATTCTCCCCCTCAATATGTGCATAGGATATTTGAAATCATTTTATCACATAGAGGAAAGAGTTCTTTTGAAGCACATCCACGATCACAAAAGCCATTAAGAAACCTTTAGAAAATCAATCAAGGTACTTTATGTTGAAACATATAAATCTTTGTACCATGAAAGTTTATTTTCTTTTGAAATGCTCCCCCTCAATATGTGCTTCGAGATTCGAAAGCGTTTAGCACATATGGGAGAGCACCCTGCACTTTTGAATCAAATCGACCATCATTTATCAAATTTCTTAATTAAATCACAAATTCTCCCCCGATCAAAAATATCAAACCCTTTGAGATTTTGGATCCTAAGTGATTTAATAAGGTTTAGAAAACATGGGAGAAAATGTGGCTTTGTTTAAATACTCTTTTGGTTTTTGGTTAAATGCTCCTCCACAATCATGTGCATTATGTATTTCAAAATCGTTTGGCACATGAAGGAAGGAGAGCTTTTGAAAAAATCACCCTTTTAAAACCGATTTGAGATTTAAATCACGATCTCTCCCCCGATCAAAAATTTCAAGCCAATTGAGATTTCTGATCCCAATTGATTTAAATCTTTTAGAAAATTTTAGGGGAAAGACGTGGCAAGATTTAATTTTGAAAAATGGTGGATAAAGAACAGTTTTTCGACATTAAAGATTGTTAGTGTCAGGTATGATAGTTTTTAAGAGATCTTTAAGTAAAATAAAACAATTTCACAATCAAACAAGAACAGAAAAAATTTCATTTTGAAAGATCTTTGAGTTTTAAAGAAAATCATACCATGACATAACATTAAATCTTTAGATCACCACTTTATTACGTACAACCGGACTTTTATGAAGAGATATCGATTGAAAATATTTTATTATAAATCACTCCCCCCCTCAATCGATGACCGTAGTCGATGATTGAGTGACTTAAGTTTTGATAAAATGAAGTCCGGTGATTTTTAAAATTAATTCCAATTTATTTTCAAAACCAATATTTTTCCATTTTCAAAACAGTATTTTCATAATGTTTTAAAAATGTTATCATCCACTACTTGTCCTGCACAAATATACGTTAGGTGGTTGAGCTGCTTCTGTTGATGATGTTGTAGGTTTGGAAGAAAACCATCTACTGATGCAGTGAGACCTCTTACATTGCATTTGACATGCCAACTCTTCATAGAGGTCTAATTAAGCTCCGTTTCTTCATTTGATGATGAAGAAAACCATCTGCTGATGCAGTGAGACCTCTTACGTTGCATTTATGCCAACTCTCCATAGAAGTCAAATTAAGCTCCGTTTCTTCATTTGTCAACCCAAGATATAGTTACCCTTTCCTTTCGGCATCCAATCATCTTCAATTGTGGGATCCAGATCGGGAACATTCTTTTAAACCATGTTATATGCATACGTTAGTGAACACAGATAGACATATATGGTGGTCGACAACACCCAAACAACAATCGACTAATAAAAGTCAATTCAACATATCAATCAGATCATAAAAGGTATGGGAATAATGTGTTCATCAATCTATAATCATCTACTCCTAACAATCACATCCTAGAAACCTAGTCCTTCAACATAGGCAATTATATTTTTTCGAGATAAGCACGTAGGATGATCAAGAAAGTCCGTTAGATGATATAAATTTGAAAACATTCTCCCCCTCAATTAATGACTCATTTTCTGAAAATTTTAAAAGCGCTGAAGTCATTGATTGAGTTTGCAAATTTTATAAAAACTCTGAATCTGATTGTTTTTAAAGCAACTCATTTACCACCATTTTGTTAAACACAAATATTTTTCTGAAGAATTTTAAAAGGAAAAATATTTGAGTAGGAACAGCAGTCCTTCGACATACTTTCCTCATTAACTTTTAGGATAAGTGCACGAAATATTTTAAAAATTGGTTTAGCGCAGCACTTTCCTTTCTTGAAGAGCGGGTTGCTATCTGAAAACAATATCAAGCCATAGTTTAAGCTCAGGTTACAGTCAGAAATAACTGCAAGCCATATATTTAGCACGGGTTACAGTCTGAAATAACTGTAAGCCATAATTTTTAGACATGTTTTGAAAAAGAATATTTACACCTCGTGCTCGAACTTCATTTATGGTCCCGTGCCATTATTGAATGACATTTCTAAGACCGCAGATGTTATCGATACCAGAAGACATGTCTTGAGAAAACATATTTGTGGTCTTTTTCAAATTTTTTGATTTTTATTGGTTTTTGTTGGTTTTATATTTTTCTATTTTGTTTTGCTGGTTTTATATCTTTGTATTTTGCTTTTGAATAAATATTTACAAAGATAGAGTAGATGATATAATTTAAGAAGATGATGATACGAGTACCGAGATAATGATATCGAGCAACCCCGTTGTAGAAGATAGAAATCATCATCTCTTAAACGTCCACCACCAAAGCTTCCGAGGCTCTTGAAAAGAAGAAATAGAGCCTTTAAGAATGTGAGACTTTGGCAGCTTCCCCCAAACCGAAAATCCTTTAGCTGAGCAGATTCAAAGCTTTCTTTCAAGCTTCCCTTAGCCAGGTGTACGAAGAAGCACACCATTATCATCGATCTTGCTGCTCCTTTTAAGAATAATCACCGTGATTCTTCGTTCGAGGATATATCATCCAAATGAACAACATCAACGTATCATCCCACATTTAAATAATCTTCTCAAGTTCCTTTTCCACTGAAGTCTGAAGCAATCCATTCCAAAAGGTGTCAAGAGACCACTTTCCCCAAGTAGATGAATTGATGCTGTCAGTCTCTTAGACTAGAGCTCACGAACCCGAATACACATATACCCGAAGACAGAGAAACTTATACCATCGAAGTAGTAGATTAAGTCCAATAGCCAAAGAATAACCTCGATGTATACTTTTCTCTCCCCCTGAAGAAAGTGTATGAAGCTCAAGAACCCGAAGTACCCGAATGCCCAAAGAGAGAATAACCGATAACATTGAAGAAGCATGCCGAATAACTGATTATCTCTGCGGAGGACTATCTCTGCGGATTTCAACTCCGGAATAAGTGATTATATCTCTGAATCACTGATTAAGCACTCAAGTGAAACAGCTGAGCGTCCCCAATGTACATAATCTCTCTCCCCTGATGATTGCGATAGCATCGAAATCATCACACACTTGTATACCTCTTTTATCACCAGAAACTAACTCTTCCATCTCTTCCCCCACATAGTTGGAATAAGAACACTAAACGCCATGAGTCAAACCTTGAGTTTCTCTGCGGTAATGACATTTGTCTTCCCGGGATTTAGAAGTATTAAGTTCATCAAGTTTACTCGCGTTTAGATACGTGTCTCCTCCCCCTTGCTGGTTTTGATACTTCAGAATCAGCAACACATTGTAAGCCCATATACTCGAAATCATTTGAGAAGAACCTTAGAAGTCTTTGTGAGAATCAACTTGCTGAAGAATATGAGCAAGTCTAATTGGGGATTAAATTCGACATTTCACTCTCCCCCAATTAGTGCTCTTCCCTAAACCGACAATCTGTTTGATAAATGCTCAGATTAAGAAGAAGTCTTTAGATAATCAAATGCAACTCGTCTTTAGTCTTCTAACATATAGCAGAGAATGTAGAACCGACTGTAGACTCGACCTTCTTCAAGATTGTCCAATTTGGGGAATAGAAGGTTAACATCTTCTTCTCACCAAATGCATTCCCGTTAACTTGTAAATAGCAAATCCCCTTAAATCAAATCCCTCCTAATCAAACAAGAACAGAAAGATGTTCATCAAGGAAATCAGCCCCGCAACTGGAAGTACTTTGTCATTTAATCATATCAGCTCGTGTGAAGATGTCAACCAGCGGCTTATAGAAGAAACACCATGTAAAGATGACCCGATAAGAAGAAGCTCGGTTTTTACATGAGTTAGGAGCCGTATGACCATTTATTCACAGATATCAATCAACCATGCAGCAGAAAATTCACACTTCTTCTCCCCCTCAAGAATTTCATACGGAGATGCCATTCTTGATTAAACAAGTGATTATCATCCAAATGTATTCTATTCACACTTCTCCCCCACAAAATTAGCACATAATGTCGCCATCTTCATTATATTGAGCAAGTGGAATAAGAGTAATTAACAGTAGTCTGGTTCACTTGATGACTGAAGTGCATGGAAAAAGCATGAAGCATGTTGATGAGAATGGTCATAATAAGAAGATTTCTCTTCATCCGAAGATAAAGCGCACTGAAACGTACACTTTTCTTTTCTTTAGAGAACGAGGCATGAACTGTTGTGTTCATACGTCATAGTCTCTCTCTTTTCAGCTCTCTTGGCAAAAAATGTAATCATCCCCATTATCATTCAGTAGGCTCTTTTTCGTGACAGCTGATGGGGAAAACCCAATATGATGAATTTGACCCTGAAGTAAAACAACCCGAACTCGTGACTTAAACTTGCACATATGAAACAGAGAGCGGTGCCGAGACTTCATCCTCCATTGAATCTCTAAGTACTCTATACTCTTCATCCAACTAACCATCAAGTATAAGACGTACATCACCTCTTGAAAATCCACAATTGAATGTGACACTGAGCACTACAACGTAACTCCTTAAACTGATAGTTATTTTGTGGTGGTGAGAGCCCAATTCCCCCAAGTGGTAAAAGAAAAGGTAAAAGTCACCCAACAATAACTAGATTTCCAAGTCTTCATTTTTTATAATAAGATTGAACAAGGATCTTGAAGAATCTTCATCCAACCATCCCCGATACCTTCAGATACTAAGTACACTCGCCCGTGATATTTCACTTCAACCTCAAATAAATAATAGTGAATTAACCCCGTTGTCACATCTTCTAGTTAAAAGCTCAAATCTAGCCACCTTTGACGTTTTAAGTGAACTATGATTATGGTTTTCATCCCGACCATGGTTAAAAGCACGTAACCCCGTAAAACCATGTAATAGCCAAACTGCCATGAGGACAATCCAAACAAACACCCAATTCTTGAAGTACACCCTTTTAACCTTTCTTCGAAGCAGAAACCGTAGCACCCGACATCGGATAAGATCCCGAAATACGTTTTCCTTTCTCCAGGATGGTTCCGTCATTACGGGATTTTACAACTCTATGGTTTAAACCGAGAAATAGTTTCTATCGCGGGATTTTACAAAACCAAGAATAAACCGTAAGATAGATCCGGAAACGCACATTACTTTAATCGGGATGTTTTCATTGTCACGGGATTTTACAAGTCTATGAATTAAACCGAGAAATAGATTCTTTCGCGGGATTTTACAAAATCAAGACAAAACCGTAAACAATGTCAGTTTGAATGTGCTATGACAACTTTGGTTTCGGTGAGTATCTGTTTTAGGAGAACATGCAGCGGTTCTTCAGCGGTTTATTTTCCAACATCAACATTATCATCAACCATCCAATAAACACTTTGGTAAACACATCATTCACACATTCTGTCGGCTAATGTTGTGACCTCCTGGTGAAGTAAACCCGATATACCAAACTTGATCATGAAGTATAATTCCCCAGATTTGTTACTTAAACTTGTACTAATCCTTGTGAAGAAGAAACGGTGTACCTAATGTACAAAACCTCTTGACATTCTCAACTGAGTGAGACAACGAAGTGATAGTTACGTTGTGGGTTAAGCGAGAAAGAATCACAACTGTAATTAAATAACCAAGTCTTTATCACACTCTATAAATGCCCAAACAAGTCATCTTCGTGGAAGGGTAGAAAGAAAGAAGACGAAATAAGTAAACGCGCCCGGTAAACCTTACTTCAAATTCAAATGAGAAATACCGTCCAAACAACTCCGTAGTCACCCGTGTTCAATTTTCAGTTCAAGCCGTGAAATAATATCTTCCATGAAAATGTATATACCAAAGTATCAACCCTCATACCACAACAACACTCATCATCATACCAAATTTCTTCATCAACACTCATAACCAATCAAATCTCATCAGCAAGTCTCATGATCTCGCAGCCCCAAAAATTATCATAAGCCATAAATTCAAATTCATGAGCATGTACCCATATCCAACGACCGCCCGATCGATAAATATCCAATTTCACACAACCCGATCCAATTAAGCATTAAACTACTTGGTCCATTATTAAATGACCCAAGTAACGTGAGGCCCAACTGTCCAAGTAAAATGTATGCTAGATGGATGATAACACATATATTCACACATCATTAGATTCCATGATCAAATATTCGGCCCATCTATTGATATCAATCAGATCATACGTCCATGAGTGACAAGGCCCAATTAAAACAATTATACACCAGATCCATTACCATTGCAACGTGGCCCAAATAAAAACCCATGATCCACACAAGTTCCATAATCAATCGGCCCACGTGATCTGCAAAAGGTCCAAGACATCAAAGAAAGCAGATTCAATACAACCCATACCCTAAATATCAGGATATAAAAACGCACTAATCCCACATAACCCTAAAAATTCTCATATTAAAGTCCGCCTCTTCCTTTATCTGGGTAACACCTCTCACCAACAAACCCTAAAAACACTCCTTAATGATCCGCCCCCATCAGTTAATATACACCACTAACCCTAAAAATGATCACATCATTTTCACAGATCACACACTCATCTCTCAATACAATGATAACAATAACCTCGCCACAGGGTTGGCTAGGAGGTTTTGAATCGGTTTCAACTATTCTCAGCCACAGGGATGGCTTCGAGAGAGAAGAGGGCAAGAGATCTTGCAAGACTGTTCTCAGGTAGGTATTAGATGTAGTTTTCGTGTGCCTTTATGTTTCATTGAACCAACGAATGTGGGTAAAGGTATCAAATGATTCAATATCGTTGTTCCCTTTACATGTGATGTTCAGACATAACCAGGAAGTGTAGATTAAGAATATGTATTTAATAACTTAGATCTATGATGATGTGGTTTGAATCACTTCGAATGATTTGAGGCCATTATATTTTGAACACCACACTGAGATCATAAGTAATACATGTTTTAAGTCACGGTATAAGTACATAGCCGAGCCAATAAAATAAATTAACATGATTGTTAAGTTTATTTTATTATGTTCGAATAGAGGAAAAAATGAGGCAAGGCTTCATCAGCTTAGATCAATGATGGTATCCTTTATGGGTGTTAAGATCTGAAAAAGGTCTTGGAGAAAACTTTAGCCCACAAAAAAAATCTGAGATCATATCATTATTACCATTAATCTTTGAGTCTTGTTGTTTCATTGTTGTTTCATTTGGGATCCAGTGATGATAGTTTCGTGATAAGTGACCTTTGATGTCAATATAATCTCTTTGAATTATCACGAAATGATACTGAGGATCCGAAAGTAGATGATATAAAACCAGTTAAGCTTTAGATACTTGTTTTGAGCATCATTTGTTTAGTTTGTTTCGAGTCATGGTCTTGAGATGTGGTCGTGGTCTTGTTCAAGTTTCAGTCGATGTTGTATCGATGATGTTTTGAGACTGAGGTAGAGTTTAATGGTAATTGGTGTTGGTCTTGTAGTCGTGAGTCATTTGACAAATCATCTTCTTCATCTCCTTTCAGTTCAGACAAGTCGCTACTTGTCACAAGTCGCTACTTGTCAAGTCGCTACGACTTGTAAAGACAAGTCGCTATGATTATTTCAGTAACACAAGTCGCTTCTTTTTGACATTTTTCGGCGAGTTTTCCGACTAAGATTTTCCGACCATCTTCAAATGTAACCCAGAAACTGTCAACAAGATGCCTCCTTTAAGACCCGTTTTGACCTCTAAATATGACCAGATTCATTGACACCCAGAAAAACTATATAAGGAGTGCACAAGATGACCCGTTTTGACCAAGAAATTTACCAGTTGACCATACGAATCTGACCATTTTACCACAAGATTTACACAGATAAACATGACACTTGGTACCAAACGATGTCATAAAAGAATCAAAGTTATCTAAAACAGATATTTGACAAAATGACCAAAGATACTGTTTTTGACAACACATAAAAGGAACATGACTTTTAAATAATTTGGACCATGGATACAAGAACAATGATGTTAAAAAAAAACAGTTATTAACAGAAAATTTTCTGACTTAAAAACTTGATATAAAGAACAGCTTAAACAATGTTTCAAACCACAAAAACACAATCAACAAACACATCCCGTATCAAACCGCATCAAACCACAACAAAACTCCACAAACCGCATATAAGAATCAACCAAACCGCATACAAAAACCGTATAAAAGCCATACCAATCATCAAAACAACAAAACCTAGGCTCTGATGCCAATTGTAGGATCTTAAATATTGTGTTGTTTGATGATTCGGGCGGTCTTGGATGATGGAAATACATGTTAGCCATTTTAGAGAGAGAAAGATAAGAGGGTGTTCTTGGTAGAGACTTGCTTTAGAAAAATGCAAGGTTAGATTATGAGAAGCACCACCCCTTCCAAGGATGGAAGGGGTATTTATACTTACAGACACTACGTCCTCCTAACGGACTGTGGATCAGGCATACAGTGGGTAAAGACCCGTCCTTCCTCCACGGTGTTACACTAAACTATTCTACGCTACAAACTAACTAATAAACTACTAAATAACGTAAATAACGACATGTCTACGAGCTAACTTATGCTAGATAATATTTGGGGTGACCGACACTTCACAATGGAATTTCCAATTCCTAACAATATGTAATACTATATTAATTTTGAGAAACTAATCAAAAATTCCAAAAAAAAGTGTAAAAAGCCACTCATCATATGACATGTGTTCCCCCACCTATTTTATTCAAACAATTCGTCCAAGGGTAAAATCGTAATTTTATCCGTTTTTTGCTTTTCCACCTCAAATTTCTGACCCGTTGCCTTACCGCTTGGCTACACCCCATTTCTATTTTTATTGGATACTTATACTATTAAAGAATAATATTGGAATTAAGTGTTTTTTCGCCCGAAGAACTTATTGGATTGTTGCGAGCGAAACGAATGGGGCGTGCTTTGAAAAAAGCGATCTGTTACTGTGACACACGGTAAATTTTCACCAAAATTTAACTGATAATTAGTAACTCATTTTACTAAGCCAAATTTATTAAGCATGCATAAGCTTTGCCTGATCATTTGAGTAGCTAACTCGCATACAGTAGGTAACTGCACCACTTTTTCATTCATATCATTTTATGAATATTTTATTTTGTCTTATGATTTAAATTATAAGACGAGAGGTTATCTCGTTCTTCCCAGTGACCGACACTACACGCGTACCGACACTATGATAAGGACTCGCTAAAACAATTAACAAATGTCAACAACTTGGAATATTACAAAGATAAAATATTCCAGGCACGTAACAATAAGACACTACGTCATAAAAGTTATCAAACAATGATACCCCGGTCACCACGTTAAGTCACGAGACACCAAATAATCAAAACCGCTTTTATTTGAACAATAAGTATTATAAGTAAGCAACTTAAATAAATAAATGAATACATTTACCTTACCCAAAACTTACACAATAATTAAAGCCTTTTTTTTTATTGTTTCCTCTTTACTTAAGCATGCTAATTTTATTAATTTCAAGTTAATGCAATTGTATTAAATGGTAAGTACATGCACTTCTATCCTTTTGTCTTTTCTTGCCCCCACGCCTATTATCTGTATTGGAAAATGAATTTGAGTCAAAATATATTACTCCTCTCTCTCTCTAAATCGTGTAACCAAAAGACCAGGGGGTTTCTTCCATCCTCATCTCCACCTATTATCCAGTCAATCCAAGAACACACATCTCTCAATCGCCTCTCTCTCTAAAATGGGTAAACCGACATCTCAAATGCTAAGATTCTTCATCCCCTTTTACTTATTTTGTGAAAGATTTCATCTCCTTCCCAAATCTCTTATGTCGCGGCTACAAGGAATCCAAGAAAAGATAAAGCAAATCGAATCTCAAGGAAGCAAATCTCTTCAAAATCCATCTTAAGATTCGTTTGGAAGCTAGCCATTTTCGGCTTCAACACAAATGGTCATAAGAGAAAGTTATCCCAAGCCCTTCTCAAATTATTTCTATATCTCCATCCATATTGCAAAAGCCCCAAATCAGATTCTCACCAAATCTTATCAAAAAAAAATTAGGGTTGCGAAAGTTAGGGTTTTTAAAAATTGAATTGGGGGTTTTGCAATTGGAGGAGAGTAGAAGCTAATTCAAGTCTCAATTGGTCCAAAACCAAGAATCACCATCCGTCCCTTTTGCTCATAAACTTTCGGATTGAGGTTATTTATTTCCTTCTTGATGTTATGATATTCTTTCTTTTAATGTTAAGTTGTGAGAAAGTGTAGAAGCTTGTTACTTAATTGTTTCGTATTATTTTTTATTTCCGAGAATCTTGATATTTTTTTGAGATTATGATTCTTTTGGGTTATGTTAATTTCTTGAACAATAAAGGGTACCATGTACTAGATTAACATGCTTTCGAAATTTAATATTCTTAATGGGTTTCGACTTAAGATTGTCGGCCTATATAATTTTCGTGTTAAAAAGAAGTTGAGTTAGTAGTAGTGTTGTTTTGCTAAACATGTTTCCTGTCGAGCCTTATAAACCAAGAAATAAGAACTCAAGTTATATAAACCAAATAAATGTCTAGGAAACAAGTAACTTAGATACTAGAATCTTGATGTGTAATCGTGAATCTTGAGTCGTCATGTTCAAATGGGTCGATTGGTCTTCCTGTCGAGATAAAAGGGAAGCAAGGAAAAACTAAGTCAAGTTGTAAAACGTTTTGGTATCTTAAGTGAAGTTTTATGCAACCTGGAACTGTTTTTGCTCAAAGGTCATGATCTCAATCCAACTCCATGCCAAACTACTCTTGGGCCGCAGCCCCTTTCTTTTTCTTTTTTTGCATCCAAAAACCATTTCGGGCCCAGGCCCAACTCAAGTATCCACAAGCTTCATCGGGCCACAGCCCATAGTCGTTCCAAGGATCCATGAGTGATTCGCATGAAATAAATCGGAAGAGCTATTCGTGCATTAAACATTTAAAAACCCGCCTCCATAGATACCTCTTGCACATATCGTCTTAACATCCATTGTGAACACTAGTTTTAATTTAACGAAAAATGGGCGAAAGTTTGACATAAACAACAAATGTTTTAAAAACATGATTCACTTAATAATTCCTACGTCAACGTTTAACGTCAATCTGTAAACAAAAGTATGTCAAGTGAATTCCTCGTTTAGAACTATATATACATAAAGAACAAGTTATGATAAATATAGACACCGCTATGCCATTCTATCATATGTTAAGTTCGAAAATCATCAAACTTACACATTTTCTAAATTCAAATAAAAAAATAAATAATGTATATATACCTTTTTGACAACACCATTTTGTGTCAACTTAAATAAGTATATACACTTTTATATACTTACTAGTAAATTGTTATATTCAAACCAAAATTTCGAGTTCTAAAACCATTATAATGACAACGTAAAAATGTATACATATACTTGAATACTTACTAGTAAAAATCATTTTTCTAAAACCAAAAGTTTATTTTCGCTACAATTATAAAAATAATTGAACGAGTTTAAGCAAGTGATACTTAAAACAATGAACTGAAACATTTCACTCCTTATCTAGGTCGCGTGTCGGTGCCGCTCCACAACCATCACTAATCCCACATTTGGATTTGCACTTTTGTTAAGGTGAGTTTCATAGCCCCACTTTTACTTGATAAATTGTTTTTATACATCTTGGGGTGAGAAATATGCAAAACATTTTATGGACCAAAACTATTATATGATTACTATTACGTGGTTTAGCCTAAGCCCTTATGTCCCTAGAGAATGCCCTTTTTCATGAACCGTCAATTCCCCATTGGGAAACGCGAATGTTATAAATAGATCTATTGAGGGTGACTCCTCCGTTCGGTTGGCCATGCTTAGGCCAAAGCGAAACGTATACCATGTCGGAACCAAGTGTTGAGGGACAAAACACTTGCTATGGGCCCCTATATTGTATGACATCTTTTAGCATACAGAAACTGTCGTAGTATCGGTTGCGTGAACTTAGAGCTAACGTAATAGACATTCATACATATATCATTATATTCGTTGTAATGATTATATGCCTTTGCTTATGGTCCAATCTTACTATTTTAATTTAAACCTATGAACTCACCAGCTTTTAGCTGACCTTTTAGCATATTTTCTCAGGTGTTTAAGAATTGTTCATGAAGGCAAGGCAAGAAGCGGAAGTATGGTCGTAGTAGTATTAAAGAAGTGTTTTCACACAAAAATGATGTTTTTACTTTGGGACCACTATAACTAATGGGATGTACCCATTTATTTAAACTATGTTGTAAGACAGCATTTTAAAACTATTTATAAAATCAACGGAGTATGTATTCCGTTCTTTATTACTTGTGTTGTGATTCACCAACTCCGTAACGCTCTCGAATAACACGTATGCTTCCGCTAAACAAATTTGGGGGTGTTACAGATTGGCATCAGAGCCTAAGTTATAGAGAACTAGGTACATATAAACCCTAAACTATAACTACTTTTCACCAAAAACATCATACTACGACCGCCGATTGCCGCTTGCCTTACTTGCCATTTTACTTAAAGTTCATTTAATAGGATTACATGTTTTATTTCCTATTTACTTATGCACTATTTCATATTCATCATGAGCATATTTTTCCACATACTTACACATATGCACCGTCTTGTCACAGACTATGCCTTCCCCAGCCTTCACTCACGATGTTCAGGAGGATATCCTACTAGCACACTCACCGACCATCCGCCAGCTTGCACACTCAGCCACTGATCCATACGTACAGGCCACACTAGCAGTCCAGCCAGCTATTGCACCTTCTCCACTTATACCTACCCTCACCACCATTCCATCAGCTCTGTTGACACGCAGGCAAAAGCCCCGTATGATTGTGAGAGTACCTGGATATCGAGAGCGGTATTCATATGTGCCTGCACTAGCTTCTCGGATGACCCGCGCTGCTTACATGGGTCCTTCTACTACTTCGGAGTCATTGACACCGTCACCCACTGAGTCACCACCTCATCAGAGACTCAGGAGATCTACTGATTCTTACTCGGAGGAAGATCCGGAAGAAGATCCGGAAGAGGATCCTGAAGAGGAACTACCAGAGCCTATACCGACTGAGAGTGTCCCTGGCTATGTTAGCATAGCAACAGATGTGAGTACACAGGGTCTGGAGATTGTCCAGAGTATACAGGAGCTAGGACAAAGCTCCAGGATGGCTCAGAGATTAGACGATGACATGGATATTGATGCACCATTTGGATTAGGGCAGAGAGCCGCTTTTCTCCACAGTCAGGAGGAGACTAGTGAGATTGATTGGAGAGATATTGATTGCTTGATCAGTTCAGTACCACTTGTCACTAGTCCGAGCTATAGTCCGTCATCACCTTCGTTTGTACCATCTGCAGCAGACATGGAGCGCCTTGAGCGCACCACTAGACAGCTTGAGACCATTGAGGAAGCTGCACCAGTTGAGGCACAGACTGAGCCAGACTTGTCAGGATCTCCAGAAGGCGATCTGACCCTCACTGAGAGGATATTCATCCAGTTGGACTCTCATGAGACATTGCTAGGAGTCCATTCTGATCAGCTAGAGAGGATCGATCCAACACGCTTGCAAGCTTGCGAGCAGCGTGTTGAGGGTTTAGACAGAGTCACTGATGTGTTGTTTGAGAGCATGGGACTCGAGAGACATGAGAGGATGCGACTGGGTTTTAGGGTTGAGACTCAGATCGAGGATGTTAGAGAGTTGGATAGCAGGACACGAGTTTTGGGCAGAGGCCAAGCTCAGATGCACGGACGGCTAGAGGAGTTAGAGCGTGTCCAGTGGATGGCCAGAGATACTGCCAGAGAGGAGTGGCAGAGGACCACAGGATTGGAGTCCATGCTGGCCTCTCAGATGAGGCGGATCGCGAGCTTAGAGGAGACACAGCGAGAGCTGATTGCTATCATAGAGCGATTACGTACCGATCATCCTTAGATTCCATTGCATGATTGTAGTACACTAAACTGAGCTATAACAGTTAGTGTTAGTCATTATCATCGTATTTCAGTTGTATGTTTCCATTGTATTTCCTTTGTATTCCGTTGTATTTCGGTTGTACTCCAGTTAGTATCTCATCATGTACCACAGGAACCTTGTAACCGAAATTCTATCTATGTCAAACTTATTTTCCTACCCCATTGTCTTTACTTTTATAGATTGCACACATGATCTATCTACGATAACCACACTATTATGTGGCACTTACCTTGTCTCAAAGGTTCTATATCTCATCACCTTTCTTACTGCAGAAATGCCGCCAAAACGAAGATCTAAACGTACCAACCCTGGTGGAGCCTCCAATGCTCCAATTCCAGCGAGAGTCACTCGCAACCAAGCTGCAAATGCTGCTATTCCAAACAGAGTCACACCCGATCAGACTGCCGAAGCCACTACTCCTGCTAGGGCTACTCCAATCCAACCTATCATGAATCAAGCCATGATCGACCAACTAGTCAATGAGCGGGTAAACGCCGCTTTAGCTGCAGCAAACCACTCGTCTACTAATGCTGGAACTTCAAGACCACCCACTCACAACCGCACTTGTACTTATCAAGACTTTCGTAAAACCATGACTGGAAGCTTTAGTGGAACCGAAGGAGCTGTCGGTCTGACTAGATGGATCGAAAAGCTCGAGACTGTGTTCCGAATCTGCAATTGTGAAGAAGATTCTAAGGTTAAGTATGCATCATTCACTTTCACGGATCTTGCTTTGACTGGTGGAACAATTTTATGAAATCCGCTAGTATCGATGTTGCCTATGCCATGCCATGGGAAAACTTCAAGGAAATGGTACTTCGAAAGTACTGTCCTCGTAATGAGATCAAGAAGCTCGAACATGAGTTTTGGAACCTCAAGGTTCAAGGCACCAATATGGCTGCCTATAATCAGCGATTTCAAGAGCTAGCCTTATTGTGTCCTGAAATGGTTCCCACTGAGACCCGATTGTTGGAGAGATACATCGGAGGATTGCCTCAACCTATCAAGGGCAATGTAACCACTTCTAAGGCTGTTGATCTTCATGAAACCATCGAAGTAGCCAACAAACTCATGGACCAAGTGATTGAGGATTCCATGGACAAAGTGGTTGACAGTAAGAGGAAATGGGATGACCATTCTCAAGGTTACAACAACTATGAATACCGTGGTAACAACAATAGGAACAACCGCAACAATCAAAACAAAAGGCAAAATGTTGCTAGAGCTTATGCAGTGAATGTCGGAGAAAGAAAACCGTACTCAGGGACTGCACCATTGTGCAATCGATGCACACTGCATCACAAGGGGAAATGTACCGTTAAGTGCCGTAATTGTCAGAAGATCGGACACTTAACCAGGAACTGCAGGTCCAAATCATTGGCGACAGTTCAAACAGCTCCAGCTCAGGACCCAAAGGCTAATATAACTTGCTTTGGTTGTGGTGAAAAAGGGCATTATAAAAATGAATGCCGAAAGACCAGAAACCAAGGCCGTGAAGGAAATCAAGGAAACCGAGGGAATCCAGGAAGCCATGGGAATGGCAGGATTCAGGGAAATGTTGGACAAACGAGTAATCAGGGAAATGGAGAAGGAGCTCGTGGGAGAGTCTATGCTGTAACCAAAGTGGAAGCTCAGGAAGACCCGAATGTTGTGACGGGTACGTTCCTTATAAATAACCGTTATGCATCCATACTGTTTGACACGGGGGCCGATAGGAGTTTTGTTTCTAATACATTTAGTCCACTACTCGATATTACCCCAACCGCCTTAGGAAATGCATACAACGTGGAACTAGCTAACGGTAACATAGAAAGGGTAGATACCATCATAAGAGGTTGCACCCTTAACCTGTTAAACCACCCATTCAATATCGACTTGATACCAGTAGCATTGGGTAGTTTTGATGTTATTGTCGGAATGGATTGGTTAGCAAAATACCATGCTACCATCTTTTGCGACGAGAAACTCGTTCGAGTACCCTATGGAGATGAAGTCCTAACAATAGAAGGAGACAGAAGTGACAGAAGAAACGCTTCAAGATTGCATGTCATTTCCTGTACCAAGGTGTTAAGGTGTATCGAGGAAGGATGTCATATCTTCCTAGCACAAGTCACCGGAGAGGACGAAAAAGAAGGGGAAGAAAAACGTCTGGAGGACGTGCCAATAGTAAGAGAATTCCCTGAAGTCTTTCCCAAAGACTTGCGGGAGACTTCCGCCGACCCGACATATTGAATTTCAGATCGATTTAGTGCCTGGTGCCGCACCGGTGGCAAGAGCACCTTATCGATTAGCTCCAACGGAACTTCGGAGTTATCAAACCAGGTTGTCGGAACTTGCGGAAAAAGGGTTCATCGACCAAGCTCGTCACCATGGGGAGCACCAGTCCTATTCGTCAAGAAGAAAGATGGAACCTTCAGGATGTGCATCGACTATCGTGAGTTGAATAAATTAACCATCAAGAACCGTTACCCACTCCCGAGAATCGATGACTTATTCGATCAACTTCAAGGTTCGAGTGTTTATTCAAAAATCGACTTAAGGTCTGGATACCATCAACTAAGAGTTCGAGAAGAAGATATTCCCAAAACCGCCTTCAGAACTCGTTATGGACATTACGAGTTCCAAGTCATGCCTTTTGGGTTAACCAACGCTCCAGCTGTGTTCATGGATCTCATGAACCGAGTGTGTAAACCCTACTTGGATAAATTTGTGATCGTATTCATTGACGACATCCTAATTTATTCCAAGAGTGCAAAAGAACACGAAGAGCACCTTAGGTTAATCTTAGAATTGTTGAAGAAGGAAGAACTGTATGCAAAATTCTCGAAGTGTGAATTTTGGATACCTACCGTGCAATTCTTAGGTCATGTAATCGACAGTCAAGGCATACATGTAGACCCTGCTAAGATCGAATCAATAAAGGATTGGGCGACACCCACAACTCCTACTGAAATACGCCAATTCTTAGGACTTCTGGTACTACAGGAGATTTATTGACGGTTTCTCCAAGATTGCCAAGTCTTTAACCAAGCTAACCCAGAAAAACGCTAAGTTTGATTGGGGAGAGAAAGAAGAAGAAGCCTTTCAACTCCTTAAAGAAAAGTTGTGTAGTGCACCTGTTCTGGCCTTACCAGAAGGTAGTGAAGACTTTGTCGTATATTGCGACGCTTCACATAAGGGGCTCGGAGCAGTATTAATGCAAAGGGAGAAAGTGATAGCATACGCCTCTCGCCAATTGAAAACTCATGAGAAGAACTACACGACACACGATTTGGAGTTAGGAGCAGTTGTGTTCGCACTCAGAATTTGGAGACACTACTTGTATGGCACAAAGTGTGTCGTATACACTGATCACAAAAGCCTACAACACATATTGGATCAGAAAGAACTGAACATGAGACAACGCCGATGGTTAGAATTACTCAATGATTACGACTGCGAAATTCGTTACCATCCGGGTAAAGCGAATGTAGTTGCTGATGCTCTCAGTAGAAAAGAGCGACCAAAACCTCTTAGAGTCAGATCCTTGGGTATGACAATTAGTTCACCCCTTCCAACCAAAATCCTCGAGGCTCAATTTGAAGCACTCAAGGAAGAAAATCGTCCGAAGGAGAGCCTTTACGGGATGCCAGAAAGTGAAAACGGATTCGTAAAAAGGTCGGACGGAACTTTGTGTTTCAAAGAGCGAAGTTGGATACCACTCTATGGAGGAATTCGCGACATCATTATGCATGAATCCCACAAGTCTAAATACTCCATCCACCCAGGATCCGACAAAATGTACCTTGATTTGAAGAAATTGTACTGGTGGCCCAACATGAAGGCCGACATTGCAACATATGTCAGCCGATGTTTAACTTGTTCAAAGGTTAAAGCTGAACATCAGAGACCCTCAGGTCTACTAGTACAACCCGAAATTCCCGAGTGGAAATGGGAACGCATAACTATGGACTTTATCACTAAGTTACCTAAAACCTCTAGAGGCTACGACACTATTTGGGTAATAGTTGACCGTCTCACCAAGTCAGCACATTTCCTACCGATGAAGGAAAGTGATGGAATGGAAAAACTAGCTCAACTATACCTGAAGGAAATCATCGCACGCCATGGTGTACCAATTTCCATCATTTCGGACAGAGATAGCCGTTTCACCTCAAACTTCTGGAAATCACTTCAAGATGCTTTAGGATCTAACCTCGACATGAGCACCGCTTACCATCCGCAGACTGATGGACAAAGCGAGAGAACAATCCAAACACTAGAGGATATGCTAAGAGCATGTGTGATAGACTTTGGAAATGGCTGGGATAAACACTTGCCATTAGCCGAGTTTTCTTACAATAACAGCTATCACACAAGTATCAAAGCCGCACCATATGAAGCACTCTATGGTCGGAAATGTAGATCACCTGTGTGCTGGGCCGAAGTTGGAGAAAGTCAACTTACTGGTCCGGAGTTAATCCAAGAAACTACCGAGAAGATTGTACAAATCAAAAGCCGACTACAAGCAGCTCGTGACCGCCAAAAGAGCTACGCGGATAAAAGGAGGAAGCCACTTGAGTTTCAAGTGGGAGATAAAGTTATGCTCAAAGTTGCGCCATGGAGGGGCGTAATCCGTTTCGGTAAACGTGGAAAGCTAAATCCTCGTTATATTGGACCTTTCAAAATTCTTGCTAGAATCGGACCGGTAGCATACCGCCTTGAATTACCACAAGAACTCAGCTCTGTGCACAACGTGTTTCACGTGTGCAACTTAAAGAAATGTCTTTCCGACGAAACTCTTGCTATTCCTTTGGAAGAAATCCAAGTCGACGAAAGATTGAATTTTGTCGAGGAACCCATTGAGATCATGGATAGGGAAATCAAACGGCTTAAGCAAAGCCGCATCCCGATCGTCAAGGTCCGTTGGAACTCTCAAAGAGGTCCAGAATACACGTGGGAACGCGAAGACCAATTCAAACGCAAGTACCCACACCTTTTCTCTACTTCACAAAGCAATCCTAACTGAAAACCGAGGACGGTTTTCTCTTCCAAGACGGGGAGGATGTGACACACGGTAAATTTTCACCAAAATTTAACTGATAATTAGTAACTCATTTTACTAAGCCAAATTTATTAAGCATGCATAAGCTTTGCCTGATCATTTGAGTAGCTAACTCGCATACAGTAGGTAACTGCACCACTTTTTCATTCATATCATTTTATGAATATTTTATTTTGTCTTATGATTTAAATTATAAGACGAGAGGTTATCTCGTTCTTCCCAGTGACCGACACTACACGCGTACCGACACTATGATAAGGACTCGCTAAAACAATTAACAAATGTCAACAACTTGGAATATTACAAAGATAAAATATTCCAGGCACGTAACAATAAGACACTACGTCATAAAAGTTATCAAACAATGATACCCCGGTCACCACGTTAAGTCACGAGACACCAAATAATCAAAACCGCTTTTATTTGAACAATAAGTATTATAAGTAAGCAACTTAAATAAATAAATGAATACATTTACCTTACCCAAAACTTACACAATAATTAAAGCCTTTTTTTTTATTGTTTCCTCTTTACTTAAGCATGCTAATTTTATTAATTTCAAGTTAATGCAATTGTATTAAATGGTAAGTACATGCACTTCTATCCTTTTGTCTTTTCTTGCCCCCACGCCTATTATCTGTATTGGAAAATGAATTTGAGTCAAAATATATTACTCCTCTCTCTCTCTCTAAATCGTGTAACCAAAAGACCAGGGGGTTTCTTCCATCCTCATCTCCACCTATTATCCAGTCAATCCAAGAACACACATCTCTCAATCGCCTCTCTCTCTAAAATGGGTAAACCGACACCTCAAATGCTAAGATTCTTCATCCCCTTTTACTTATTTTGTGAAAGATTTCATCTCCTTCCCAAATCTCTTATGTCGCGGCTACAAGGAATCCAAGAAAAGATAAAGCAAATCGAATCTCAAGGAAGCAAATCTCTTCAAAATCCATCTTAAGATTCGTTTGGAAGCTAGCCATTTTCGGCTTCAACACAAATGGTCATAAGAGAAAGTTATCCCAAGCCCTTCTCAAATTATTTCTATATCTCCATCCATATTGCAAAACCCCCAAATCAGATTCTCACCAAATCTTATCAAAAAAAAAATTAGGGTTGCGAAAGTTAGGGTTTTTAAAAATTGAATTGGGGGTTTTGCAATTGGAGGAGAGTAGAAGCTAATTCAAGTCTTAATTGGTCCAAAACCAAGAATCACCATCCGTCCCTTTTGCTCATAAACTTTCGGATTGAGGTTATTTATTTCCTTCTTGATGTTATGATATTCTTTCTTTTAATGTTAAGTTGTGAGAAAGTGTAGAAGCTTGTTACTTAATTGTTTCGTATTATTTTTTTTATTTCCGAGAATCTTGATATTTTTTTGAGATTATGATTCTTTTGGGTTATGTTAATTTCTTGAACAATAAAGGGTACCATGTACTAGATTAACATGCTTTCGAAATTTAATATTCTTAATGGGTTTCGACTTAAGATTGTCGGCCTATATAATTTTCGTGTTAAAAAGAAGTTGAGTTAGTAGTAGTGTTGTTTTGCTAAACATGTTTCCTGTCGAGCCTTATAAACCAAGAAATAAGAACTCAAGTTATATAAACCAAATAAATGTCTAGGAAACAAGTAACTTAGATACTAGAATCTTGATGTGTAATCGTGAATCTTGAGTCGTCATGTTCAAATGGGTCGATTGGTCTTCCTGTCGAGATAAAAGGGAAGCAAGGAAAAACTAAGTCAAGTTGTAAAACGTTTTGGTATCTTAAGTGAAGTTTTATGCAACCTGGAACTGTTTTTGCTCAAAGGTCATGATCTCAATCCAACTCCATGCCAAACTACTCTTGGGCCGCAACCCCTTTCTTTTTTTTTCTGCATCCAAAAACCATTTCGGGCCCAGGCCCAACTCAAGTATCCACAAGCTTCATCGGGCCACAGCCCATAGTCGTTCCAAGGATCCATGAGTGATTCGCATGAAATAAATCGGAAGAGCTATTCGTGCATTAAACATTTAAAAACCCGCCTCCATAGATACCTCTTGCACATATCGTCTTAACATCCATTGTGAACACTAGTTTTAATTTAACGAAAAATGGGCGAAAGTTTGACATAAACAACAAATGTTTTAAAAACATGATTCACTTAATAATTCCTACGTCAACGTTTAACGTCAATCTGTAAACAAAAGTATGTCAAGTGAATTCCTCGTTTAGAACTATATATACATAAAGAACAAGTTATGATAAATATAGACACCGCTATGCCATTCTATCATATGTTAAGTTCGAAAATCATCAAACTTACACATTTTCTAAATTCAAATAAAAAAATAAATAATGTATATATACCTTTTTGACAACACCATTTTGTGTCAACTTAAATAAGTATATACACTTTTATATACTTACTAGTAAATTGTTATATTCAAACCAAAATTTCGAGTTCTAAAACCATTATAATGACAACGTAAAAATGTATACATATACTTGAATACTTACTAGTAAAAATCATTTTTCTAAAACCAAAAGTTTATTTTCGCTACAATTATAAAAACAATTGAACGAGTTTAAGCAAGTGATACTTAAAACAATGAACTGAAACATTTCACTCCTTATCTAGGTCGCGTGTCGGTGCCGCTCCACAACCATCACTAATCCCACATTTGGATTTGCACTTTTGTTAAGGTGAGTTTCATAGCCCCACTTTTACTTGATAAATTGTTTTATACATCTTGGGGTGAGAAATATGCAAAACATTTTATGGACCAAAACTATTACATGATTACTATTACGTGGTTTAGCCTAAGCCCTTATGTCCCTAGAGAATGCCCTTTTCATGAACCGTCAATTCCCCATTGGGAAACGCGAATGTTATGAATAGATCTATTGAGGGTGACTCCTCCGTTCGGTTGGCCATGCTTAGGCCAAAGCGAAACGTATACCATGTCGGAACCAAGTGTTGAGGACAAAACACTTGCTATGGGCCCCTATATTGTATGACATCTTTTAGCATACGAAACCGTCGTAGTATTGGTTGCATGAACTTAGAGCTAACGTAATAGACATTCATACATATATCATTATATTCGTTGTAATGATTATATGCCTTTGCTTATGGTCCAATCTTACTATTTTAATTTAAACCTATGAACTCACCGCTTTTAGTGACCTTTTAGCATATTTTCTCAGGTGTTTAAGAATTGTTCATGAAGGCAAGGCAAGAAGCGGAAGTATGGTCGTAGTAGTATTAAAGAAGTGTTTTCACACAAAAATGATGTTTTTACTTTGGGACCACTATAACTAATGGGATGTACCCATTTATTTAAACTATGTTGTAAGACAGCATTTTAAAACTATTTATAAAATCAACGGAGTATGTATTCCGTTCTTTATTACTTGTGTTGTGATTCACCAACTCCGTAACGCTCCCGAATAACACGTATGCTTCCGCTAAACAAATTTGGGGGTGTTACAGTTACCAAGCCGTCTTATTGGGAATAACAAGAGCATCTATGAATACTCAAATTTTCATATCCGAAGCGAGTTTTCAAGAAACTGCTCGAGTTTTAGCAAAAGCAGAACTTCCGTTCTGGTCCGGTATGAAATGAACTTATAATCATAGAATCGACTCGATCATCAGATTATAGATTATAAGTTCATAAGCCAAGCTCATTACCATTTTGCCTTGTGAGCGCGTTTAGATCCGCGAAGGAAATCGCTCGGATGTTCCCCTAACCCAACCCGAAACGGACCGGAGGGAACCGCAGCATGGGGAATGTCCGCGTCTCGTCGCAAGGCTCATTTTGAGTTGTGGGTCATAGGGCGATATAATCTTTTTTGATAGAATCCTTTTCTAAGGAAACCCCTATTTGATTCACCCTCACAAAATAGAAATATTTGGCATTCACTGAAAAATCTTTGTGAGATCGTCAATACAAACACACATATCTCTTAAATGACAAACTTTCTGGAAAAACCAATTTCACCATAATTCTTAAAATTTAATCCTCTTTAATTTGGTATAAATATGTTTGAATATTTCAAACTTTTTTTTAACATATCAAATAGGTCTTGATTTTCTTGATATTTTTGTCATTTTCGGATTTACTTTTTTACCTTCAAAATTACCGAATCTTGAAATACTTGAAACATGAAAGTTGTAGACTTTGATTCACTCTTTACCATAATTTTGAATCACTCAAATACAATATGATATGAGTGAGATATCGCACGTTAAAGATGACATTTTAGTCATATTTGTTGCACACAAGGTGTTTGATGAAATGTCTAGCTTAGATTTTTAATGTTAAAATTGCATTAAATACTCTAATTTTTGTACCACAACGCATCATTAATCATTTTATTAATGTAAGTGTCAAAAAGTGATAATCTTTAATCGCTATTTTAATATAAATAAAAAAACGTTATGTTTATCAGTTAGTCTTTGTTCATCAGTTAATAGACTGATGAACAATATTAACTGATAAACAAGACATATTTATTACTAAAAAGAGTTGATCATCAGTTTATCACAATGTTCATCAGTTCTCTTTATTTTTGTTCATTAGTTATATCACAATGTTCATAAGTTAGATTATGTAGCCCATCAGTTTTCCAACAAAAAAATCGTAATGTTCATCAATAAAAAAATCATAATGTTCATCAGTTGTTTAAAAGAAATCACAATGTTCATCAGTTAGAGTCACAGTGTTTATCAGTTCATCAACTAGTTGTTCATCAGTTAGTATTGTTTATCAATTCTCTTAAATTTTGTTCATCAATTTATTGGTTTTCAAAAAAAAATAACAATAATAATAAAAAATCATAATGTTCATCAGTTATGGTCATAATGTTTACCAGTTTATCATTTGGTTGTTCATCAGTTAAAAAAAACCAAAAATAACAAAAGATGTAGTTTGGTATATCAATTAGTGCATCTGAATGTACTTTTATAAGAAAAATCTCTTTTAGGCAGTTTATCAAACACTTTGTGTGCACTAAATATGACTAAGATGTCATTGCTAACGTGCAATATCTCACTCATATTATATTGGAATTGAGTGATTCAAAAATCTGGGTATAGAATAGGCAAAAAGCTACAATTTTCGTGTTTCAAGTTTTGCATAATTAGGCATTTAAACTAGACAAAATTAGAGTTGAAATGACCGAAAATTTCAAGAAAATCAACACACATGTAAAAAGTTGAAAAACAAAATTGCGATTTATATATTAAAATGCATATCAAATTAAAGAGAATCAAATTTAAAAAATTATGGTGAAATCGATTTTTCATAAAAGTTTGTCGTTTAAAAATTATTTACATTTGATGTTTTGAGGTATAATAAGAAAATGGGTTAAAATAACTAAAATACTCCCTAATCAAATTTAATAAGAGCAAATTCCTTAAATAGGCCAAAAACTCAACCATGGTCTCTTTTGTGGTCACTTTCATGTCCCTTTTCTCATTTTGGTCATGCTCGACTGCTCGACTACATCCAAATTATGACACATGTCAAGTGCAAGTACAAAAGTTAGGTAGAGTTTACAAATGATTGATATTTGTTTTATTATGCATGATAGTACATTGTCTAAAATACCCTCATCTCCTTGTTCTCTCTCATTTCACACCCACTTTTTCATCTGCAGATTCCGGCCACCACCTCCGGCCAACCACTACTGCTCAACCACCACTGCTCAACCATCACTACTAAACCACCACTGCTCAACCAGATTCCGGCCATCTTCATCTGCAGATTCCGACCACCTTCATCTGCAGATTCCGGCCAACCACTATTGCTCAACCACCACTGCTCAACCACCACTCCGACTACAATCACCTCCAAACTATGTTTTTTAATCATTAAAAAGACAAAAAAAAAACTGTATCTTTTTTACCAGATCCAGAGTTCTTTTACAGCAATATCTAAGAAAAAAAAAAAAAAAAACTAACAACATAACGTAACATTTTCACTACCAATCATCCAAGTCGTTTACAACATTTGTTTTTTAACTGTTGTAAAAATCTTTGGGTAAAAAAAGCTAACTGTTGAGTATTATTATGTCTAACTGTTGGTTAAAAACAAAAGCTAACGATTTGGCCGGATCTTTACAATTATTATGTCTAGCTTTTTTTACCAATCACCTCCAAACTATACATTATCCAACAGTTTCTAGACATAATAATACTCCAAAATAAAATCTGCAATCTAACCGATTTGGCCGGGATCTTACAGTGTTTTGAGATCTAACCGATTTGGCCGGATCTCCAAAATAAAATCTGAAATCTTCAAAACATTCCGGATCTGGCCGGATCTTTAAAGTTCTTTGACAATCGATTTCAGGTGGTCAGATCTAATCATTTCAGGTGGCCGGATCTGGTGAACGAGATCATTCGTGAACGAAGACAACAAATGGATGGAAGTGAGAGTCAAAGAGATTTGTTATCAAGGTTTATATCGGTGGGTCGTGATGATGAGATGGTGCGGGGCATGGTGATAAGCTTTTTGATGGCAGGAAGAGATACTTGACAAAAAATCTTGAGTATTTGTAGTTAATTGTTTCAAAGATTGATATATACTAATTTGCAGGTATGATTAATGAGTAGAGATGGATTAAATAGGTGGAGATAAATCTGTTTATAAGAGAGATAAAATAAAATATATATTATTGGTTTAGGGGTATATTTGTAATTTAAGCTAAAAGTTAAAAAATATTTTCACCTACTACTTGTACTTGCAAGGACATTTGTCATTAAATTAGTGGAGTCGAGCAGTCGAGCATGACCAAAATGAGAAAAATGACATGAAAGTGACCACAAAAGAAATCATGATTGAGTTTTTGGCTTATTTAGAGAATTTGAGCATTTAATAATGAGATTAGGTGAAAAACACGTGATACTAAATGACAAGTTTTCGTAGACTTTTAACTTCTTGCGACTCCGCAACACATCTTAACTCTACTAACTTTTGTCACATTCACATTCCTTTCTACACCAATGATTCCCAAAACGTGACATCTTTTTGGGGCACAAATTTTGAAACAGTAACGGCCAAAAAAAGAACGACCAGATTTTCTCTTCGTTTTCGACCTTCTTTGCACTTGAACTCTCACCTGATTTCTGGTATAATTACTTCATACCCATTATCCATTTGTTGTTAACTTGTTATCGATTCTTATCATATTCAGATGTGTTCCATTAATTTCACTGTTGGTTATAAAACTAAGATTGTTATTCACAGTGTTTTTTCAATTTTACATTTACTTGTTGTATATTTAAGTTTAGGGCATAATGTACCAAATTGGCTAATTACCATAACTAACTTTTTTTTTTTTTTTAACTATGGGTTCGGATATTTTGGCCGACTAATACATGAGGTTTGAGGATACACTAACCAGGTAAAGCCCTCCCCTTATTTTTGGGAAGGTCGGTGTGCCGACTTCAGGGTTGTTTGCACTAGGCCACCCTTGAGTGTTTCAAACTTAACTTACTTGATTAGCTAAATAAACGACTACAAGTGACCTCTGATGTTACATTGAGCTGCAGGAAGTGAGATGTTTGTGACGTGTAGTAATGATAGTGTTAGTAGTATGACTTGAAGGTTGTCCCCTATGTTTTCACAATCGGAATCTCAGTTTAGGGGGTGTTTGGGTAAGCTTATTATATCAACTTTCATGAGTGTTTGGACAAAACCTAACAGTTAAATCTTGATAGCTTATTTTAAACCTTTTTTATTGGTAATTTGCGTATTGACTGTTTTGCCTCATCTTTACCATTGCTATCATCTCTTTCACTGTGTTTGAACTTTTGATAATGCATAAGCTAATTGGCTACTTTTTCAGCTGTTTAATTTAGCTCCCCCTAAAACCCTTTAACTATTCATTTGAATTAAATATAAAGTCACATTGACTTTGGGTCATTTATAAATACACGATGTGATTTGAAAAATGTCATAAAAATGCTTTACATTGCTAAATATTTGATGTTTGTTACATGGAGGAGGTTACTGAGACATCATTGTATCTTAGCTGAATAGAAATGGAGATATTTGGTACTTAATAGCTACGTCTTCTAATTTGTTTCTAATTGGCTTACAAGTCCTTGTAGATTCTTTTGTAGTTTTAAAATGCAAACTTATATATGGACTTATTTTCCTTTTTCCCGCACTTATCCTCTGCATATAAGAATCTCCGAACCATGAAACCCTTTCTCTCTCTAAAAAAAACTCTCCCAAAGAAACTCTAAACACAAAGACAGCCGCCGCGCCGCCTTTATCTCCGGCCATCGGCTTTGGCCGGCGGTTCCCTCCCTTCTGTCTTGTCTGTACATAGTTTGATATTACCTCTTTTCTCATAAATCATTTTATATAAAAATAGGCAAGCTTTCGGGTTAGATCACTTCTGGCAGCTTAATTGTTACACGAAATTGTGAGGTGGTTCAAGTTGTGTGAGGTAGTGCAGATTGTGAGGTCATGAGGTCGTGAGATGGTTAGGTTGTGAAGATGGTGAAGTCGTGAGATGGTTCAGGTTGTGAGATGGTTCAGCTTGTGGAGGTGGCAAGGTTGGGAGGTGGTGAGGTGGTGGAGATGGTGAGGTTGTGAGGTGGATCGGGTTGTCAGGTGGTGTGGTCGTGGAGAATGGTGAGTACGTGTTCAGGTCATGGAGATGGCGAGTTCGTGAGGTGTTCAGGTCGTGAGATGGTTCGGGCTGTGGAGATAGTGAGGTTGTGAGATGGTGAGGTTCTGAGGTGGTTTGGGTAGTGAGATGGTAAGTTTTGAGGTGGTTCGGGTCGTGGAGATGAGATCGTGAGCTGGTTTCGTCGTGAGGATGGTGAGTTCCGTGAAGTATTCTGGTGGTGAGATGGTTGGCCGTGGAGATAGTACGGTCATGAGATGGTGGGGTCGTGAATCAGGTTGTAAGCCAAGGGTCGTGATCGTGGTGGTGTTCATACATTGATATTTTCTCCAATCTGCCATCCTTACTTGCTCGGTGTCACCACTTAGTTAGATTTTGCGTCTGCTTTGAGGTTCCGGCGGGTTATGTTTCATGTGTGAGGGTCGTGATCGTGGTCTAACCGGTGTCATCTTTTCAACGAGGTGTTTACCCTTTCTGTTATTGCGTTTAGTTGGTTTGGTGGTCTGAGTTGTATCTTTGTATGTCGGGTTTTCACTCTCTGATATCCCTTTTACGTCAGTGTAGTACGTAGTAGTAGGTAATTGGGCTGGTTCACCGGTGTAGTAAGTTGAGAGTTTGGTCGGTTTGTTATTTTCGTATCCATGTACGTTTAGCATCTTGCTATCTTTATCTATATATGGTAATGATCTAGTTCTCCATGATTCCATAAAACAATTTTGGATGTTGAAGCACTTGATGGATGACAGAAACAAAATGAGCTATTTACCTCTGAATACTTGTCATGTGTTCTAGTTATATGTTTGAATGACATAGGTAGATTGTTTCCAGATCTTGAATTGGCACGGATTTAATGTTTCTGCAACACTGAGTTACTGCATCGATTACATAAAAAATTAACCTGTGCATACATATGACTATATTAACTAATGTTTAACTCCTTTAGAAGTTACTGTGTTAGAACATTATAATGTACAGATCTGTTCACGTATGTAGTGTAAACACTTTTATGTATTTTTCTCAGCTTGAATATTCGTTTGCTGCATAATAACGGTAGAAGAAGCTAAAGAAAGTGGCACGCAGAAGTCATGGCAGAGGTCATAGGCTTTTTAAATATTTGATTATTGGTCAAAAGTTAGTAGCTTGGTCATCACGCAGCAATGGATTGGACAGAAAATCAACAATGTGTACTTTGTGATGAAGGCGGAAATCTTTTGGTTTGTAGTGGTGATGGTTGCCCTATATCCGTTCATCAGAGTTGCATGGGTTGTGAGGCTCATTTGGATGATGCAGGAAACTTTCACTGTCCTTATTGTCTTTATAAACAAATTACAACAGAAGCTCGTCAATTAAAGGAGAAAGTTATGTTGACAAAGAAAGCTTTGTCAACTTTCTTAGAAGAAGAAACGACAAATGGCAAAGAGGATGAAATATCATCAAAAGACAAATCAGCAGATGATATTAATTTGGTTGGTGATGATGTTCAGAATCATTGTGAAGAAACTAGTGACACCTTAGTACCTGAACAGAGTAATGATAATACTTGTCGGGTGATGGTTGTTTACATCAAAGACAAGATGAAAGCTGACCAACTGGAGTCTGATGTTAGTAAAAGGATCAAAGTTGACAATCGAAGAGAAAATGCTAAATGCAAAATCGAAGTTGCTGGTCAACAACAACATTCTACTTCCTTAACACTACCATCGCGGAACGGAAAACATAGAGTATTCTGGACTGAAGAAGAAGAAGACATGCTTAAGGTTTGTTGTTTTAAATCCTTTTATATAAACTCTTAAGTCTCATTAATAATGTAAACATATCAAAGTATGGCTGTCACATTTAATTTTGTTATGGCAAAACATTATAAAGTTTTCCCACAAAAATATACGTACAAAAAGTTGTGTTTTTGCAGAAATTACCAACATGTTTTGTTTTAGCGATTGTACTTCCTATGTACATTTGAGTCCTGAAAAAATGGTTTTTTGTTCTGTTTGGGTCATTTTGTAAGCTGTAAAATTAATATATAAACATAGCATTTATATCCATTTAACATTTTTATGGTATATAATCTCTTTAAAATCCAATTTGTACAGGGTTTTGTTGACTACAAACAGGACACAAACCATCTTTATAATGGCTTCTACTTATGAGTAAAACGAGACAAATGAAAAAGTATGTTGGCATTTTATGACTAAACCCCCTGAAGTGAGATTAGGCATTTCTTATGATCCATTGGTGGTTGTTGCATAAATGAATCCTTGTTACTTGTTTAGCACTGATAAAGTTTTAGCATTTGGTTTCTATGTTTCCTGAATTGATGTCTGACAGCATCAAATTTTGCCTAACCGTACTGTAAATCTTGCAGGAAGGAGTTCAAAAGTTCTCATCAGCAACACGCAAGAACCTTCCTTGGAAGAAAATATTGGATTTTGGACGTCATGTGTTTGATCCATATCGCACCCCTTCTGACCTCAAGGATAAATGGAGGAAGATTGCAAAATAGAAACAGAATCCAGAACGTTTAGTATAGTCAACTTTGAAAATAATTAACTCGAAACCTAGATCAACGTCAACTAACGCTAGAATTTTGTGTTCAATCTTCTTAGGTAAAGATTGAAACATTCTGTTTTTGTTACAGTTTACTTAGGATGAAACTAGTAGAGGTTGTAGCGTCGTGATATGTCCTTATATGTTTAGTTATGTAAAATATGTTATATGGTTTTATGAGAGTCCAGTAATTGTAAAGACAATTTTGTGGGTTGTGGGCTTGTGGCCTTGTGGGTTGTGAGTTTTGATCCTCTCACAATTGGGTATGTGTCCATTTTGAGTAGTTTATAAATAATGCAGTCAGCCAGTTCTTATTTGATCATCCTTTATAAGATCTGTCTATATATACTTCCATGAATCAGTACTGTCGTATGTTGTTACAAGTGAAAATTCCAATGATGTCCAGGTTTTGGTATAAATAAAATGTGGGGATTTGTTAGGCTGGGCGTAGTAAGAGCTGGTGCAACCTGAATGCACTGATGTCTTTCCGCATATTATACCCTGGCACCCAATCTGTTGCTTGAAAACGACGTTTGAAAATCAACCCCTTAAGACTGAACCTATGCATCCTGAATAGGCCTAGGAACCCTGTGCTCTTCCTGAAAACGTGTAGGCCCTTCTTGGGAAAGTGTTGTGTAAGCCGACATGATCGTTTGTTACATGCACCTCCCACGGTAGTCATTTTGTAAAGTTTACTGCTGCGTGGTGAACATCGTTTTTCAGCATTTGTTTACCTTCCTCAGTGTGAGTAAGATCTTCCACCTGGACTGGTCCGAGGTGATTGTCGTTTATTTTCAAAACTAAAGGTTGTGTGGGTTGTTCACCAGACATGTTGAGTTAAAACTTGTTAAAAAGGAAAAAAGAAAAATATATGCTTTTTCAAGTGAGAAAATGAATAAAAATAGGTGAAAGTTTGTAATTATTTTGTATCATGTCCTCATGGATGACGCCATGTTTACGTATGGTATGTAAATCGTGATTAAGAGTGGATTGAGATGGTTGTGTTGTTTGGTTTCTCTAGTAGAACGGTAATGACCCAAAGAGATGATTGAGAATCAAGAGGTCCGTGTAACATTCAAACAAATCATGTAAATGTGTGTTTACCTTGTGAGAATAGTGTGTGTAAAAGTGTGTAGAGAATGATCCCCCTCTTTGGTGAGACATGTCTTCTATTTATAGAAAGGCATTTACAGTTTAAGGATAAACCCTATGTGGATGATCAACGGAGACATGCAAGGTGTTGATCATCTGATGGGCAGACAAGAATAACAAGTGGCATCCTCTCATTGTCTCGTACTAGGTCGTGTTCGTCTCCAATGTTCTTGTTCGTGTGTCTCCCATTGTTATATGTGAGATAGTACATCTTTAACCATTAGTAACTATTGGTAGACAGTTGTCTCACACTTGTATTTTACACGGCCTGAGAGGTTCTTTCAAGTCTTGTGCGGCCTGGGGAATGTGGTTGGGCTTATCAAGTGTTGATAACGGGTCTAATTGAGTATTGATAATCGGCTCGACTTTGCGTGTAATTAGTGGGCTTGTGCCACTAATATTGATACGCTATCACTAAGAATTTTTGAAAAACTTCAGATTTTGCGCGCAAATGATAAATCCACAAATAATGAGAATAATGATCAAGAAATAACACATACTATTTAAAACCACTAGAGCTAACAATAGGAGAAGTCCAAATATCTGAGTATGCAATCTCAAAACAACGAGTAACAATAGTATCCGAACTAGAAAATGAAAGTTTCACATGTTTGCCAACCTGGCAGGCATGACAAATATGTGAGGAATTTTCTTTATTAGAAGAAATAAATTTACGGAAACAAGAGAATGTAACACATCTTCACGGGGGTGCTCGAGACGTTGGTGCCACTGCCACATAGTAGGACTAACAGAAAGCAAAGCATGATGGATATGAGAAGGCTTGGTAACTGGGTAAAGGTCCCCCGAACTATCACATCTGAGGAGGATGTGGGGGGTCAAAAAACAAAAAATCCTTTACAGAGTAACCAAATTCGTCAAATTCAACAGTATATTTGTTATCCTTAGTGAATTGTCGTACATAAATAAGATTTTTATTATGTTAAGGGTGACAAGAACGTTATGTAAATGTAAAGGTATTGATTTACCTTCACCAACAAAAACAAAGCTTGTTATAAACAGTTATTATAAGCAGTACTTAAATTACTTGAATGGCGAGTTAAGATGAGAAAAGGCATATGTGTTCGTATTTCAAATTGGATCCTGTAATCTCATCGTGCTAAAAGTATCGGTTTGTCCGGTTAATTTTTTTTTCTGGGTATAACCGAAAACCGAACCGAACCGAATTCAAATTTGATTAAACCGAACCGAAAACCGAACCCCCAATAACCGAAAACCGAACCGAATAACCCGAATTACCCAAATTTAATAATTTATTCATTTATTTATATATATTTTTTGAAAAAAAAAAGTAATTTCAAGTTTCTAAAATATTATATATATATTATAAAAGAGTTTTAATATATTTTTTTTATATAAATATATAAAAATATATATATATTTATTTAAATTCGGTTTTCGGTTCGGTTTGGATTGCTAAAACCATAACCGAACCGAAAACCGAACTTTTATTTCGGTTCGGTTCGGTTTTAGCAAGTTCGGTTCGGTTACGAGTTCGGTTCGGTTATTTTCGGTTCGGTTCGGTTTCGGTTTATTCGGATATTACCCAATCCATGAACACCCCTAGCTAAAAGCCAGGGGTTGAGCCATGGTTGTGGGACATCCTTATATCGAGCCTGTCGCGGCTGTGGCAGGAGCTGGGCCAACCCAATAAGCTGCTAGGGCATTGGTCTGGTAAGCAAGAACTTGGGCTGAAAATTATTGGGCCTTCGAACGCAAAGATGCCTTCTGTTGGGCCAGAAGCTGTTGGGCTATTAAATTCTGTTGAGCTGGTTGTGCTTGAACTCCATACGTGAAATTCGTTATGTTCGGAATTTGTGACGTAACCTTGCCAAAATCAAATTACTACTTTAATGGGTTTGTGTGTATGATTGACTGCATAAGCATACCATGGTAGTGTTTATTCCATGAATTGAAAGTTGGATTCAAGACAATAAGCAGGTAGCAACAGATTTATGAACGTGGAGTTACTTTTGAACTTTGGATATATATATTTTTTCTTTTTTCTTTTTGCACGAACTGAATGTCGACTGCCAAAGAGAGGTTGAGAATTTTTGAGATTTTATTTAGGGTTTTATTAATACAACTATCGCGTATAAATGTTACTTCTATTTTGCAGTCTCTCAATGTTTTGATAATGACAATTATAAAATTATACTACGTAAAAGTTTACGTAACCAAGATATTAATCGTAAGTTTTCATCTCGACGTCAATCATTTAAGGTATGAATAATGAGATTATAAAACTCAATGAATGATCAAAGAACCCACTTGCACACATATTGCATTAAACATTTACAAACTAATGTATAAGTTTACTTACACTTCAACTATATAAATATTTTTCAAGTAAACCTAAGATCACTAGTTAATCACTTAAACAAATAGGACAAAATCTTAATTATATAAGACAAAGTGATTTAACCATTTTAGGTAATAAATCTAATCAAATCTAGCAAATCTTTCATTATTAATATATAAAAAGATTAAGCCTCTAGAAACAAGATCTAATCTAGATTATAGAATGATTTGAAAAGATTTTGATTTACCAAATTCGACAAAATTTTGTCACCAGATGAACTTCTTTTCGCTTTCAGCAATTCATGGAAGAATGAATCAGGAAAAACCTATGACTGTACCAGCTACAAGAAAAGACCTCATGATAGTCAATATGGGACCTCACCACCCATCAATGCATGGTGTTCTTCGACTCATTGTTACTCTAGATGGTGAAGATGTTATTGACTGTGAACCAATATTGGGTTATTTACACAGAGGTATGGAAAAAATTGCGGAAAATCGAACAATTATACAATATTTGCCTTATGTAACACGTTGGGATTATTTAGCTACTATGTTCACAGAAGCAATAACTGTAAACGCCCAACGGATCCAAAATATACATAGGCGGATCCAAGTTTTTGGATCCGTGGATCACCCGAACTCCAAAAATGTGGCAGAGTTTTTGTGTATAAACATGACTCATTACTCACACATTTAACTCATCCTTTTGCATTTTTCTCTAACCTCTTTATAAGTACATACTCAAATACGTTTATATACACACTCTTTGATTATTTCACTTATCTTTTAAACTATTACAAGTGATCCACAAGTGAAGAACACAAGAAAATCTCCAAGCTTCTAAGTGTTATAGTTGTTAGTGTGTATACATTTATACATTGTTGTTTAACTTTGTATATTGTTATGTCATTATACTCCACCATCATACATCAAAGTTGTTAGTCATCATCATACACAAAATTAGAGGGATCGGTTAGTATTTTAGGCCTTAAAATACATTGTGAAGAAAGGTTGGGCCTACCTCGACAAGGACTCGATATCTAGCTTAGTCTCGGTAAAGAAGTTAAACGACGTTGTAAGGTTTTTTTCCTCCGAAAGGGAGATTATTGATATAGTACTTGTGAACTCTCGAGTTGGGTACTCGGGAAGTGGAGTAGGGCGAGGAAGGAAGCTTCGTGCCGAACCACTATAAATCATTGTGTCTTTGGTTTGCTATTTCCTTTACTTATCTTGCATTTACTTATTTATTATTGCATTCATTTACTTGCTTATCGATTTGATATTACATCAAGCAAACAGATTTAAACTTCTTAAAACTGACTTTTAAATGGTAAAAACTATTAAACCCTGATGATGTACCCTCCGAACAGCTCGAAGGACACTCCTTCGAGACATGTCGAAGCCCTTCTATTCGAAGGCCCAAGTTAGTTCTCCAGAATATTCATAGGCGTCAAATCATTCGTAAGCACGAAGGTTACCTACGGGGAATTCGCCATTCGAAGCTCTAAGCCCTCGGGTATGGTTGACGAATGTGTAATGGATAGGAGAACCTCCTGACTTGGTCAAACCCACGATCTCCCTCTCTTTCCGGGCTTCCCCGCCAAGTTTGAGAACGTGGGTCACTAAGCCCTAGCGGTTACCCACAAACATGGGACGCCCCCATGTTCTCCGACATTCACGCAGAGGTGCCCCTAATCCTATTTCTTCCACTATAAATAAGTTGGAAGGGCAATGGATTATGGTAAGATGATTCAACACTCATCTCTTTACTTACACACACTTATACAACCATAACTCATACTTACTCTCACGCCGGAGGTGGTTCGCAGGGTCCAACCCCTGCGTAATCACTTAACGTAGTGTCTTCGTATTTCTTATTCTCAGGTGAAAGACAATCTTGGCTTAAATATACACCCCTCATACCTTTGATCATCATCGAAGCCTGGTAGTGCAATTTATTGTACAATCGTGGCGCCATCCGTGGGACTTGCTACTATTAGTCCCGTAATCACCAAGTCTTAAAACCTTAACCGATAACGCTACCTTTCCGGCATGGAACCAGGAAGGGAAGATACACCTCCACCAGGTTTCTCTACCCTGGTCCCTCTCAACACAACTAACACCGATAATCTCGCCCCATGCAAAGCATCCACCTTCACTACACGATCTCGGTTTGGAGACCACTCCGTACATCACGCCTCAACTTCGCTAACCCTATTCCGAGAATTAGCCACCCGCTGTTGAGGCAAACTTGAAGCCTTGGAGTCTTTATTGAGGGCTCATAAGAGGCAAGGTCGCAACACCGAAATGCGAAGGAACTGGAATATTCCAGTGAGGAATATGATGAGGAGATTGAGGTAGATGAGAGGCCTCGACCGATTAACAGGGGGCGTTCGGCCCTACGAAATGGTTCTTCTTCCATAAGAAGGCATAATGGAAGGACTGTGGGTTTTGAAGAAGGTCCCGGGGGAGATCCGGGAAGAAGGGAAAGAGTACAAGGTGAAAGAAGGAGCGAGAACTCTAACGGAGGAAGCAACCCAGTAGGGAACGGAGGGGTAAACCTGCCACCTCTCCTAGCTGCCCACTTAGGAAGAGAAGGGATGGGGGCTCCGATACCCCCATCATATGTCTCTAGTGTCGGAGGACCTCCTCCATACTCAGGAATGAATCAGTTACCACCTCTGAGAATGAACCCCTACATATCTGCTCAAACCTATAACACCTACCCTCCGAATGGTTCTCTCCACAACCAGAGTTACCAGCAAATGCCCTATGGGCACGTTCCTACACCATCGATGGGTGGAAACCCTTCGTATCAACCTTCTACAGTTTACCCTACATACACACAACCATTTCCTAACCCGTATAACCCTACCCCTGTTTATCCACCTCCATATAACCCTTACTATGCCGAAGCCTCTGGAGCTTGCACACCCTTTGTGAAGTGGATCGAAGACTACCCTCTACCTGACGGTGTAAAGATGCCCACTCACATAGGCACCTACGATGGGAAAGGCGATCCTGATAATTTCTTACACTTGTTCGAAGGCACTATCAAAATGTGAAGTGGGTCATGCCTGTAGCATGCCAAATGTTCACATACACACTCCGAGACTCCGCAAGAGTATGGTGGAATGGACAGAAGTTGGGGAGCATTGTAAGTCTAGATGACCTTAAGGCTAAGTTCCGATCACACTTTAGCCAACAGAAGAAGTACACCAAGACCCATTTAGCCGTGTATACCATCAAGCAAAGGGACAACGAAAGCACAAGGGCCTTCGTTACAAGGTATACCGATGAAACTTTGCAAATTATGGGTTTGCACGAGGATCAGAAGATCTATGGTTTTGTACATGGCCTTCGGACTCGAAGCTTGGTGGAATTCACGTCCCCGATCTTCCTACCACTTACAAGGCACTGATGGGGAAGACTTACACTTGGATTGAGTCTAAAGAAGTAGCAAAGAACGGAGTCTCGATAGAGCAAAAAGAAGCCTCGACAAGTTCTCGGAGGGTCCTCTGGGAAGGATCCAAGAATAAGAAGAAGAACAGAGACCGCTTCACTCCCTACAACAAAGGCTCGAATCATGGACTCTTGGCAAACTTGGTCAAATCTCCCAGGGAGATTCTGACTACCGAGAAAGCCGCAAAGTCCTTCGACCCACCACCTTGGATGTCAGCGCGAAGCAAAGCCAGGGACATGTCGAAGTATTGCCATTTTCACGAAGACCATGGGCACGACACAAATAGCTGCAGAAAGCTGAAGAAGCAGATCGAAGAGGCGGTACGATCCGGACAATTAGCACACCTGGTTAAAGGCATCAAGAAGGGAAAAGACAAGTTTTCCGACACCCAACTGGGTGAATGGAAAGGAAACAAAAAGAGGCTACCCCTATAGAGGCTCCGATACTAATGGTGCACAGGCATGATCCAACCTTGAAATGGAAAGAAGTAGATGGAGAGCTGGGAAGCATAGGAGAGATAACATTCCCTTCCATCCTAGGGCAGACACCTTCGACTGACCCCGTGGTCATCAAGGTACGGGTCTCAAAGAGAGAAGTAAACCGAGCGTACATGGATTGTGGAAGCTCCTTCGAGATCATCTATGAGCATTGTTTTCTAAAGCTCAAGTCATCTATACGCTCACGAAGGGTAGACTCAAAAACACCTCTGGTAAGGTTCTCCGGCGAACACTCATGGCCCCTTGGAGAGGTACCGTTGGAAATCACTATAGGCGAAGGCCCTTTATCCCGCACGGAGACACTCACCTTTGTCATAGTCAGGTCAGATTCTCCTTATAATTTGCTAATAGGGAGAACAACTATGCAAAAGATGGGCATTGTTGTTTCCACCATACATTCTGGCATTAAGTTCCAAACCCCCTTCGGAGTAGGAACTGTTCATTCTAATTATGGGGCGGATAAGGGTGTATATGGTGTCAAGAGGGTCAAAGAAGAATCGGAGGAGCCTCCGATAGCAATTCTAAGCCATGCAGATGCAGAAGAGCGGGTTGTAGTTAACCCTAGCTACCCCGAACAAACGGTGGTAATAGGAAAGCAACTCCCGGCGAATTTCAAGGCTAAGCTCACAGAACTGTTGCGGACTAACCTCGATATTTTTGCTTGGAAATATTCTGATATGACAGGGGTCCCAAGAACATTGCTGATAGACGAACAACCCTTCGACACGGAGCATAAACTCAATGAATACAAACATATTTAGCCAATAAAACAGAAAAGAAGGAGCCTAGCCCCCGAAAGAAACGCTGCAGCCTACAAAGAAGTTGATGAACTGACACAAGCGGGCATTCTAAGGGAGGTCAAATACCAAACCTGGGTGGCCAACCCAATAATGGTCAAAAAGAGCGACGGAGGGTGGCGCATGTGCGTTGACTTTACTGACATCAACAAAGCATGCCCAAAGGATTGCTACCAGAAATTGACTGGAAGGTAGAATCCTTGGCAGACTTCCGGCTAAAGTGCTTCCTCGATGCCTATAAAGGGTATCATCAAATCCAGATGGCAAAGGAGGACGAGGAAAAGACAGCCTTCTACACAAGCAAATGTGTCTACTGTTACAGAAAGATGCCCTTCGGATTGAAGAACGCAGGGGCAACATACCAACGACTCATAGATAAAGCCTTCAACAAACAAATAGGCAGAAATCTCGAAGCATACGTTGACGACATGGTTATTAAAAGCAAGACGGAGGAGGACCTACTCCTTGATGTGCAAGAAACCTTTGACCAGCTTCTGGGGCATTTGATCCTTGATTAACATGAAGCTGAACCCTAAACAATGCTCCTTCGGTGTCGAAGAGGGGCAGTTTCTGGGGCATTTGATCACTAAGCCGGGGATAAAAGCTAATCCCTCCAAGGTCAAGGAAATTACGGATCTCCAAGCTCCTAAGTGTTTAAAAGATGTGCAAAGTCTGAATGGGAAACTAGCCGCTCTAAGTCGATTTTTGTCGAAGGGGGCTGACAGATCCCTATCGTTCTTCAAAACACTTAAAGGATGCATTGATAAGAAGAGTTTTCAGTGGATTCAGGACGCAGAAGCCGCTTTTCAGAAGATGAAGGAGTTCATTGAAATTCTTCCAACACTTACAGCCCCAATCAAAGGCGAGGTGTTGTTCATGTACTTAGCATCCTCAATGGAGAGCATTAGCGCGGTCCTTATGGCAGAACGGGACAAGCGACAAATCCTCATTTACTTTGTTAGCAGGGTCTTGCAGGGGGCAGAGATCAACTACCCAACATTAGAGAAGTTAACACTAGCTCTAATCTACGCAGCAAGAAGGCTCCGGCGATACTTCCAGGCCCATCCAATCACAGTCTTAACCGACAAGCCACTCAAACAGATCTTGTCGAAGCCTGAAAAGTCTGGAAGGGTGGCTAAATGGGCTATTGAACTTGGGGAACATGAAATAGAGTTCAAGGGTCAAAACTCTATTAAAGGGAAAATTCTCGCAGACTTCTTGGCAGAAACACCTTCCGAACCGGACACAGGAAAGGAAGAGCCCAAAGCTAAACTCACCGAAGTGCAGGATGACTGGAAACTTAATACGGACGGAGCATCAAGCTCCGATGGTTCTGGAGCAAGTCTAATGCTAGTCAGTCCTGACGGGAAGGAGCATACATATGCTCTTCGTCTTGAGTTTGAAGCCACAAACAATGAAGCGGAGTACGAAGCCCTATTAGCAGGCCTTCGATTAGATAAAGATATGGAGGTCAGAGCTCTTGCCGTCTTAGTGGATTCTCAATTGGTAGCTAACCAAGTGACAGGCTCCTATGAAGCAAGGCAGCTGATCGCTCCCGAACCGTCAAGTTTTATCACACAAGCTGACCACTTGTGAATGGTCAACCGTAATAAACTTCAAACAGCTCAGAAACAATGCAATGAAGATCAAGAGGGTGTAGTGTTTCCCGGTCGTTAAGTCCCAACGCGGTACTGTGCTTTGAATAATCAAACGAATAGTGATCGGGAGAATTTGAACGGGAAATGGGTTATGATTATGAATAATTATACCTAAAGAGAAAGTTTATAAATTACAGGGGCTTAAATGCAAATTAAAGAAAATTAAAAAGCTAAAATATATTAAATAAACGCTATCACTATTTTTAAAATGATGTTTTTGATTTTTCTATTATAAATTTGAATTAAAAACTACGTAACGTACAAAAGAAAATGTGAAACTGAAACAATATTAATCCTAAAAATATAAAAATGACATTTTTACAAACCTAATGATAAAAGAAAATTTTGAGAAAAATAAAATTATTTTTATGACTATGTATTTAATTATTATTAATTAAAAACTATTTTTACTTATTTAATAATACCCTAAAATACAAGAAAATATGAAATAAAGCTAGAAAAATGAGATTATGACTTAGAAAAATCTAAAATAACTAAAGAGAATTTTCAAAACTAACTTTGTATTTTTCTGATTATTTTTCTATTTTCTATGAATTAAAAACTATTTAAACTAATTAAATTGCTAAAAATTACAAATTAAACTAAGAAAAATCTGGAAAAATATTTTTTTGGCTTTTTATATTTATCTTAACCTAGGAAAAATGAAAACTTATTTTTTTGAAACTTTTCTGATTTAATTGTATTAAAAGCTAATTAAAAATACCTAAAAACTGTTTTAAATGAGGAAAAATATCAAACAGTGCTGGAAAAATATGAAAAATTCAGGAAAAGTCTAAATTAATATTCTAAGTCTATGAAAAATATAAAAACAGTAGCTTATGTGAAGGATTATGAAGCTGCAGTGAAAAGTGCTTATAAATAAGCACTTGAATTAAGCAAATAAACACAAAAAGCTACCAAACTATCACAGAAGCTATAATATGATAAAACTACTTAATACTGACCTATTTCAACTAGTCTAAACCTCTGAAATGCAAACTACAATTATTTGATGATTTAAAAACTCAAGTGCAAAACCAGTTTTTAGCTACTACTTTGTAGCTTGAAAATAAGCTACTTAAAGAAGCTGAACTCAAAACCAAATGTTGGAACCTAAAGTAGACACGGCTAGCTACTTAAAAACGAAAATTCAGACCAAGATAAGCTCTAATGAGCTTGTGACAAGCTCTGCACAACACACTGTGCACACTCAATATACTCGAGTCGGTGCAGGGGACTTTTGCCCAAATTGACAAGCTATTTTGGAGCTTATAAGGACTTACAAAAAATTTCCAAAAATCACTTTCCAATTCTTGACCAGCTTAACTAGAATATCCCAAAGTTTTAATGAATTTGAACAAGAAATGAATACATGAAAATTCAACAAAGGTTGAAAACTGGCTTTTTCACTTTTGACTTTATAAGCAGAAATGATATATTGACTTTTGTGAGTTTTGATCTTAATCTATCAACTGATTATGATGTTTTGAGCTATTATAAGACTTGATTAAGCTACTCCTATCAATTATGAACACAATGCAAGCTTTGGCTTTTTGAAAATTCCAACAGATATGAACTTAAGACAGATTCAAGGTGATCTTGACTTTTGTGGTTCTAAGTTCCAAGTTTATATGAAGAAATGGACTAAGTGAGCTTAAATGAAGCTAAGGAAACTGATTTTAACCATTAAGCAAAACTATAACACGGGTTTAAGACCTGATCCAAACACTGCTTATGAAAATGAAATGCAAAATTAAATCACTTACTTGCTTTCACTAGCTTATACCCGACAATTAAAGCTGCAAAATTATAGTCTAATTACGGCTACATTACGATTTAGACAATCAAATGCCACATATTCAACTCCACAGAAAATGCAAACTAGCTAAGTTATTGAAATTGAAAAGATAAAAACAAACTCACAAGAGGTCAAACTTATAAAGAAGCTTATCGAGAACCCAAACTATACTAAATGAAGCTACTCCAACCCAAATAAAGCTCTGCAACAACCAATTCCATAACCAAGTCCAATTGAAGCTTTTCAGTTGACTTTTATTGACCAAGGGCAATTTTGCTTAAAAATGAATTATAAGCTTACTTAAAGCTATGAACTTAAGTAAGCTTATTTGAAGTATAATGAAGCTTTTTGAAGCTTGGTTTTTAGCACATTTAAACTGAGCTTATAAAAGGAGATATAAAACATGAAACTATGATAAAACACGTGAATTGATACTTGAAAACAGATTATAATGATAACCTGACTTGAGTTTAATACATAGAAACAAAATATTACGACTTTTAAGTTAAACTAAAACATTGATAAAAAGCGACATAAGGAAATTTTAAACTAAAATCTACTACTACCCTCTTGCTTCTCTTTCATCTCTTTTTATATGCAAAAGTGCTTCAGCGTGTTCTCACGAGTAAATCCACCACTCCTTTTAGCCATTGGATGAGTTGAAGTAATATTGGCCATTGATTCGATTTTTTGGCGCCAAATTGGATTTAACAAGCGTGGGGGTTTGAGTGTTAGATTGAAGAAGCAATAAATGCATCTTGGCTTGTTGGGTGAGGTGGAAGGATAAGGGTGTGGGAGATGAGCTGGGGGATGGTTATGTCGGGTTTTAGAGGCAGTGGGTGGGAAGAAAGAAAGAGAGAGGAACAAGTGGGTGGGGTGAGTTTGTTTGACCGGGTTTGACTTGGGGTTTGATATATGAAAGGGGGTCAAAGCAGGGGTCCAAAGGTTTTGGCGGGGGTCACAGTCAAAGAGGTCAAAAGCTTGTATTAAATAACAAGGACTTGTTTTGCAATTCACGAAGACCAAGGACCAAAGGCGCCAATTTTGCAAAGTTGTTTCAAGGGTCACTTTTGCCAAGTTTCAATAGTACAAGGACCATAATAGACATTTTCAAATTTCCAAGGACTATTTTTGCCAATTTTGAAACTTGAAGGACCAAACTTGTAATTTCTCAAAACTTTTGACATTTTTCACCAAAGGACTAATTATGACAGGTTATGATTTTAAAAGGACCTTTGGTGATTTTACTTTTAAAATAAGTGCTCATGGACTATTTCTGAAAACTTTTGAAACTTGGGGGCTGAAGCGCCAATTATGCAAACTTAGCTCATTTTCATCGATTTTAAACATTTTGCATTTGAAACATATAAAATGTAACTTTGAGATATTTTCATATTTTGATGCATTTGGCGTTTTTAAGTGTTTTCGATTCAGATTTGACAAAAAATGATGAGTATTTACACACTCATCAATCTCCCACACTAAACTATTGCTAGTCCCTAGCAATCTTTTGAGAAAACTTAATGGATTTGAATCTCTTTACCAAAAGCCATTACTTATGGAGTAGCCAAATGTTTTAGTTCAAGTAAGAACCTTGGTACACCGATAACCAAATGATTTTGAGCAAATCACCGACTTCAACGGATTTGATTTGTCTTTACCAGAAGCCGTTTGCTACTGGACTAGCCAACTCTTAGATAAAATATCTTTGGTGAGTCGATTACCAATTATGGTTTTCCAAGTGCCTTTACCACAAGCCATAAACTTGCGGGCTAGCCAACTCTTCACTAATTTAAAGATATGGTGAAATTGAATACCATACAATTTTGGGCAAATTGCAAGCCGTCAGCGGATTTGAGATATCTTTACCAAGAGCCGTTTGCTCCTGGATTAGCCAATCCTTTTGTCTATTAGACATGGCGGATCGATAATCAGTAAGGTGAGTAAGTGCAAAACACTTACTCCAAAAAAAAATTTTGGCCAAAATGGGGAAGGGTGGTATAATTACATGATAAAATTAGGTGAGAATTCCCCTACTAGAAATGAATATTGCCCTCAATATTCAAAGTACCGGCGGTTAAGCCGAAACATAGAACGTAAAAGGGAAATACTACGGCCATTATTTTGAAAGATTTTTTTTTAATACAACGTGAATGGCAACTCCCACACTAGGGTGGTAGAAAATAGAAAGAAGTCAGAAAATATGGGTGAAAACCCATATAGTGTGCTCTTGTTTTTGATTCCCGAGTCGCTAGCTTGACTCGATCCCCGCATTCATTGGTTCATGGGGAAAGTTTGTAGATCGGGACAACCACGGAGGAATGTCCTCTCCAAAGTAATGCTTCAACCGATGACCATTCACTTTAAAGTTTGGACCATCGGGTTGAGATAACTCAATGGTTCCATAAGGAAATACTTTAGTGATGGTGAATGGTCGGACGGTAGCCGATTTTAATTTTCGAGAAAATCTTCAATCTTGAATTGAAAAGAAGGACTCGATCACCAGCGTTGAAAACGCGGTTCTTGATTTTAGAGTCATGAATCTTCTTTGTCTTTTGGTTGTAGATCAAAGAGTTCTCGTATGCTTGATCACGGAGTTCATTTAATTCATTCATTTGAACTTTCCGGTGATCACCGTATCACGAATATCGAAGTTGGCATGTTTCAAGGCCCAATATGCCTTGTGCTCAAGCTCAATCGGCAAATGACCGCCTTTCTCGTACACAAGCTTGTATGGAGTACACGATGGGTGTTTTATAAAGTATTTGTCACAATCTGGCCCGGAGTCGCGTCATCTAGCTTATCCGACCGGGAGGCACGGTTTTAAGCCTCTTGTCCTTTCAAGAATTCTTTTTATACCACAATTGGAAACTTCCACTTGCCCACTTGTTTGGGGGTGGTGCGCGATAGAGAGGCGGTGAGTTACACCATACTTTTGCATGACTTTATCAAGCGGTCATTGCGAAAAGCGTACCACGATCACTGATTATAGCTCGTGGAGTTCCAAACCTAGCAAAAGAGATTTTAAGAATTTCACAACAACTCGGGCATCATTGGTAGGCAAAGCTTTCGCTTCAACCCATTTTGACAAATAGTCAAGCGACCCGAGTATGTATTTATTTCCTCGAGATGATGGAAATGGCCCGTAAAGTCAATGCCCCAGATGTCAAAATCTCACACACTTGAATGGCGTTTTGCGGCATTTCATTTCTTTGTGAGATATTTCCGTGGCGTTGACAAGCGTTACGAGGTTTTGACAAATTCGGTGGGCATCCTTGTAATCGTGGGCCAATAAAATCGGAATCAAACACCTTCAGGCGGTAGTTGGGGCTATGATGTCCCCGAAGAGGTCGAAATGGCAAGCCTTGAGAATGTCATTGGCTTCACGACCATACACACATCGCCTGATGACTTAATCCGCGCAGATTTTGAATAAGTAGGGGTCGTCCCAGAAGTAATGTTTTACATCTTTAAAGAATTTGTTTTTCTGTTGGGACGACATCCCTTTCACCACAAAGTTACCGGCATGGTAATTTGCAAAGTCAACAAACCATGGGGTAGAAGAGTCTCCACGAAAAGAAACCACATTGAGTGTTTGAGGGAAATGTTTCGTTAATTTCCTTTTTCTCGAACACATCTTGGTGAGGTTTTCTAGGCGGAGACGGATGATCGGCACGGGTTCTCGGCTCCTTTTTTTATCACGTATAATGATATCAAATTCTTGCAGGAGGAGAACCCAACGAGCAATCTCGGCTTTGCATCTTGTTTTGCAAAGAGATATTTGATAGCCGAGTGATCCGTATACACCACGCATTTGGTCAAGATAAGGTATGGCGAAACTTCTCAAGCATACACCGGACTAATAATTCTTTTTACGTAGTGGTGTAATGGGTTTGAGCTTGATCATAGTCTTACTCGCGTAAGTGGATAGGTGAAAATGCTTGGTTTTATGTTGCCCCAAGACTGCACCGATAGCAAAATCACTTGCATCGCACATGAGTTCAAAGGGTAAATCGGTCGGAGGCAACTAGAATGGGTGCGCCTTCAGTAAGCTTTTCTTTAATGTTTCAAAAGCCGATGCACTTTCGGTGAGAAGATAAAAGGAGCATCTTTTCAAGAAGATGGGTCATAGGCCGGGCGATTTTAGAAAAATCTTGTATGAATCTACGATAAAACCCGGCATGACCTAGAAAACTCCTAATACCTTTGGCGGTAGTAGGATGAGGCAATTTGGCAATAACATCAACTTTTGCTCTATCAACCTCAATCCCATTTTTGGAAATCTTATGGCCAAGGACTATGCCTTCTTTGACCATAAAGTGGCTCTTCTCCCAATTTAGACAAAGATTGGTGTCTTCACACCGTTTTAGCATTTTTCTAAATGGGAGAGACATGTTTGAAATGAGTCCCCAATGACCGAGAAGTCATCCATAAACACCTCCATTGTTTCCCGATCATGTCGTGGAAAATGGCCATCATACATCGTTGGAGCGTGCGGGAGCGTTACATAGGCCAAAAGGCATACGTCGTAGGCAAAAGTTCCGTATGGGCGGTGAATGTGGTCTTTTCTTGATCCGGCGGATCAATGGGGATCTGAAAATAACCCGAAACCATCAAGGAAACAATAGTACTGCGTTCCTGCTAATCTCTCCAGCATTTGGTCCATGAAGGGTAGAGGAAAATGGTCTTTACGGGTGGCTTCGTTTAACTTGCGATAGTCAATACACAGCGCCATCCGTAACCAATCGAGTTGGAATTAACTCGTTATCTTCATTGTGACAACGGTTATGCCACCCTTTTTTGGAACACAATGAATTGGGCTAACAAGGACTATCGAGATCGGGTAAATTAAATCGGCATCAAGAAGTTTGAGAACCTCTTGTTTGATAACCTCATGAATCTTAGGATTCACCTCTCCTCGATGTTGGATCATTGGCTTGAAGTCATCCGCCATCAAGATTTTGTGAGTACAAAATTCAGGGTTGATACCCTTAATGTCGGAGAGTTTCAAAGCAATTGCTTGCTTGTGTGACTTCAAGACCTTTATGAGGCAGTTTCTCCTCCTCAAGTTAAGTCTTTAGCAATTATGACGGGTAATTTATCATCACCCTCCTAGAATGCATACTCGAGATGAGGAGGTAGGTCCTTAAGTTCAACCTCGGGGAAATTCTTGATGTTTGTATGCTGATTTGATTTCAATCGTGATCTCTTTCCGGAGGGAGCGGTAATGTATCTTCATTTAACAATTGCTCAAGATAAAGGATATCCCCCTCCGAATCATAAACACCATCAATTCTGGCGGAATCCATTCATCATTAAGAAACTCATCGATCTCTTCCGGAAAGAAAGTCACCTCCTTCAAGCGGGTTGAGAGAAGGGGAAGAGTCGGCAATAATTGGTTGAGAAGATGTGGTGGATTCCCCACTCACAGAATTATGAAAATAACCAAGAAACTCTTGAGAGTACTCCTGCGAAGCAATATCAATTAAATCGATTCGATTAACAGATTATCGACATCATAATTTGAGGAGTACCTCGAAGTTTGATCAAGGTTAAAAGTGACGACTTCATTACCCACCGTAATGTGATTTCTTGCTCAAATACATCAATGAGAGCACGGCCCGTTCTCGGGAATCCTCGTCCAACAATGAGGGGAACCCGATGATCGGCATCGAAGTCAACAACCACAAAGTCGGCTAGAAAATGGAACTTTCCTACTTTCACGCGAATACATCCTACGGCGATGCCAAGAGGGCCTGATATAGAACGATCTGCAAGCTCAAGAGTCATGCGGTAGGAATAAGTTACGGAAGAGAAGTTTCTTCCATCTTGAATAAGGCATCAGTTGATGCTTGCACCAAGATCGGCAAGGGCAAAGCATTCAATCATTCCTGGAAAAACACAAGGAAGAAGAAATTTTCCGGGATCTCCAAGCTTCTCGGGAAGCTTCTTTAACGAAGCTGGCGGCGGTTCTCGTTCAAAGGAGTCTTAGCCATTTCAAACAGTTTTTCCTTGTTGCTTAGCATGTGTTTGAGAGTTGATGCAAACTTGGGCATCAGCATGATGGCATCCGCAAAGCTTATGTCAAAATGTAGTTCTTGGAAATTTTGAAAAATTTCTCCATTTGATATTTGGCCTTTTCGCGGAGCTTTGCTCATTTAAGCGTGATGGGTAAGGAATAAGCGTTTTGGATTTGGGGTTTTCAAGCGGAGGTTCAAAAACAACTCCGGGTTTGGTTTTGGGTTTCGGGACAACACGAGGATGGACATGTCTGTACTTTGTGAGCTAGTAGGTTGCACTGGTCCTTTGTCGCCTCAGGTTCACTTTCCACTACCTTCAGGAGAGAAGAAGAAGAGGTAGTAGGAATAGCGGGTCCATCATATGAAGCACCACTTATGGTTGTGATCGCCTTTGCATAAGCCCTCGGATTAGCGATCGTGTTGCTAGGTAAAGTACACGAGCGAGGTCGATCATTTAAAGACTTCTTAATGTCAAATCGGCTAACCAACAACTGTTCATTTCCTCTTGGGATTTCATGAATTGCTTCAATAACTCATCGAGATGATGGTCGGTTGGAACAATGGCTTGATTTTGTGTAGGAAAATTACGGCCTCATTGTTTGGATTAGGGCCTTGATTTTGGAAATTTCCTTGATTATTGCCATGAAAATACAGGTTGAAATTTCGACCTGGGTTTCTATTAAAGTTTCCTTGGTGTTGGAAGTTTTGACTTTGATTTTGAAAACCGTTATTCTGACTAAAATTACCTTGGTTTTGAAAACCTTGGTTCATTCTATTCTGATTTTGATTACGGTTTTGGTTTTGGTTGAAACCGGGTGGTCGAGGTAGAGTGGTTAGGGCGGTGGTTGGTCCATAGAGCGCGGTATTGGTTGCCTCCGAATTAGAAATCCGCCAGCGTTTGCTTAAAAGGTTACCCTCGGTGGCCACCCTCTGACAGTTGTAGTAGGCATGGGGGCCACCGCAAGTAACACATACTTCCACTTTCTTAACCGTGAGGAGGTGAAGTTTGTAGAAAAACTTTCTTTTGGTTGGAGGAGAACGGAGCTTGAATTGCTCAGTGAGTTTGTCAATCTTAGCATCGGTGCTAGATTGACTCCGAATGATGAAGAAGAAGGACCAACACGACTTGGGAAACAAGCGGTTTGCTTAGATGCGGTCGCGGACTTTAGACTTGTTTTCAATTATCGTTAAAGCTTCTTTTACAGTCTTGCTCAAGAAATTTCCTCCCAAGGAGGAATTGAAGAATCTTGATCGATTGACTCACTCCATGATAGAAAGTATCGAGTTGCATCAACTCGGAGAAACCATGGTGAGGACATTTACGGAGCAACTCCTTAAAAGCGATCCCGCGATTCAGCGAAGGATTCATCAAATTTTTGTGTAAACTTGATGATTTCGTTTTTAAGACTCGTGGTTTTGGAAGGTGGATAGAACTCATTCACAAATTTCTTTACCGGTCTTCCCATGTTTAGATTGATTGAGGGGTTGTTTTCAAGCCAAATCGGGCTTGTCCTGAGGAAAATGGGAGCGAAGAAGCTTGACATCATCTGTAGGGACATTCTTGTATTTTATGGTAGATGCAATCTTGTTAAACCATCGAATATGAGCATGAGGATCATCCTTCTCAAAACCATAGAATTGACTTGAGGTTACAAGATTGATAACCGGTTTTGAGTTCAAAATTTCCACAATGGTGGGATAACAATAACATCTCCATACCGTCGATGGGTGCACGAGCTTCGCACATAGGGCGTTCTCCGCCATGATAACGGTAGTGCGGCGATCCGGATCTCGAATCCGGTGATGAAGCGAACGCGTCTGGACGACGCCTTCTTGGAATCTTGACAAGCTCACGAAATGGGCTCACGACCAGAAAGCTGCGCATACACTAGAGTTAACTCTAAGGAATCTCAGAGTTAAGGAACGGAATTATGAAAAATGGAGAAAGAAGAATCTTTTTGGGTTTTATGGTTTTGAAAAGTAGATATAACAACAAATCCAATTAAAACAATATCGAGGCAAAAGCGACAATGAACTTAAACCAATAATCACAAGATGAATGGCTTCTTTGAAAAAGGTACACCACTCACAAGGACACAAAGGCAAGTTTTAATCTTTGGTTCGGGAACTTATTATGGTCATACCCCGGTTAGGTAGTACTTGCCTTTGTTTGCGGTGGTAATTTTTTTTATGTTGTTATTATTAAACAAAAGCGACAAATCTTTTGTATTTTTATCTTATATATATATATAGAAACAAAAGAAAAATATATTTTTGTGTTTTATCACGTTTTAAGATGTTTTTGAGTTTTGGATTTTTATAAGAAAATATATATAGATATAGATGGTATAAACAAGGAGTGAATATTCAAATCACTAATCGCTAGCGTAAGATAATTATACTCATTCTACCGTGGGTTGCCAAAATTTGATAAGCTCGAGCCGTCAAGTTTTATCACCTGGTGACCACTTGTGAATGGTCAACCGTAATAAACTTCAAACAGCTCAAAAACAATGCAATGAAGATCAAGAGGAGTGTGTTTCCCGGTCGTTAAGTCCCAACGTGCTTATTGAATAATCAAGCGAATAGTGATCGGAGAATTTGAGCGGAAATGGGTTATGATTTTGAATAATTATACCTAAAGAGAAAGTTTATAAATTACAGGGGCTTAAATGCAAATTAAAGAAAATTAAAAGCTAAAATATATTAAATAAACGCTATCACTATTTTTAAAAATGATGTTTTTGATTTTTCTATTATAAATTTGAATTAAAAACTACGTAACGTACAAAAGAAAATGTGAAACTGAAACAATATTAATCCTAAAAATATAAAAATGACATTTTTACAAACCTAATGATAAAAGAAAATTTTGAGAAAAAGAAAATTATTTTTATGACTATGTATTTAATTATTATTAATTAAAAACTATTTTTACTTATTTAATAATACCCTAAAATACAAGAAAATATGAAATAAAGCTAGAAAAATGAGATTATGACTTAGAAAAATCTAAAATAACTAAAGAGAATTTTCAAAACTAACTTTGTATTTTTCTGATTATTTTTCTATTTTCTATGAATTAAAACTATTTAAAACTAATTAAATTGCTAAAAATTATAAATTAAACTAAGAAAAATCTGGAAAAATATTTTTTTAGCTTTTTATATTTATCTTAACCTAGGAAAAATGAAAACTTATTTTTTTGAAACTTTTCTGATTTAATTGTATTAAAAGCTAATTAAAAATACCTAAAAACTGTTTTAAATGAGGAAAAATATCAAACAGTCTTTGGAAAAATATGAAAAATTCAGGAAAAGTCTAAATTAATATTCTAAGTCTATTAAAAATATAAAAACAGTAGCTTATGTGAAGGATTATGAAGCTGCAGTGAAAAGTGCTTATAAATAAGCACTTGAATTAAGCAAATAAACACAAAAAGCTACCAAACTATCACAGAAGCTATAATATGCTAAAACTACTTAATACTGACCTATTTCAACTAGTCTAAACCTCTAAAATGCAAACTACAATTATTTGATGATTTAAAAACTCAAGTGCAAAACCAGTTTTTAGCTACTACTTTGTAGCTTGAAAATAAGCTACTTAAAGAAGTGAACTCAAACCAAATGTTGGAACCTAAAGTAGACCGGCTAGCTACTTAAAACCAAAATTCAGACCAAGATAAGCTCTAATGAGCTTGTGACAAGCTACGCACACACACTGCACACCTTATACTCGAAGTCGATTGCATGAGGGACTTTAACCCAAATTGACAAGCTATTTTGGAGCTTATAAGGACTTACAAAAAATTTCCAAAAATCACTTTCCAATTCTTGACCAGCTTAACTAGAATATCCCAAAGTTTTAATGAATTTGAACCAGAAATGAATACATGAAAATTCAACAAAGGTTGGGTCAAAACGGGTTTTTCACTTTTGACTTTATAGCGAAATGATATATTGACTTTTGTGAGTTTTGATCTTAATCTATCAGCGATTATGATGTTTTGAGCTATTATAAGACTTGATTAAGCTACTCCTATCAATTATGAACACAATGCAAGCTTTGGCTTTTTGAAAATTCCAACGAGATATGAACTTAAAGGCATTCAAGGTGATCTTGACTTTTGTGGTTCTAAGTTCCAAGTTTATGTGAGAAATGGACTAAGTAAGCTTAAATGAAGCTAAGGAAACTGATTTTAACCATTAAGCAAAACTATAACACAGGTTTAAGACACGATCCAAACACTTGCTTATGAAAATGAAATGCAAAATTAAATCACTTACTTGCTTTCTACTAGCTTATACCGACAATTAAAGCTGCAAAATTATACTCTAATTACGAGCTACATTACAGATTTAGACAATCAAATGCCACATATTCAACTCCACAGAAAATGCAAACTAGCTAAGTTATTGAAATTGAAAAGATAAAAACAAACTCACAAGAGGTCCGAAATTATAAAGCTTATACGAGAACCCAAACTATACTAAATGAAGCTACTCCAACCCAAATAAAGCTCTGCAACAACCAATTCCATAACCAAGTCCAATTGAAGCTTTTCAGTTGACTTTTGTTGACCAAGGGCAATTTTGCTTAAAAATGAATTATAAGCTTACTTAAAGCTATGACCCGACTTAAGTGAGCTTATTTGAAGTATAATGAAGCTTTTGAAGCTTGGTTTTAGCACATTTAAGCGAGCTTATAAAAGGAGATATAAAACATGAAACTATGATAAAACACGTGAATTGATACTTGAAAAGCAGTTATAATGATAACACAACTTGAGTTTAATACATAGAAACAAAATATTCTGACTTTTAAGTTAAACTAAAACATTGATAAAAAAAACGACATAAGGGAAATTTTAAACTAAAATCTACTACCCTCTTGCTTCTCTTTCATCTCTTTTTATATGCAAAAGTGCTTCCGTGTTCTCACGAGTAAATCCCACCACTCTTTTTAGCCATTGGATGAGTTGAAGTAATATTGGCCATTGATTCGATTTTTTGGCGCCAAATTGGATTTAACAAGCGTGGGGGTTTGAGTGTTAGATTGAAGAAGCAATAAATGCATCTTGGCTTGTTGGGTGAGGTGGAAGGATAAGGGTGTGGGAGATGAGCTGGGGGATGGTTGTATGCGGGTTTTGCGAGGCGGTGGGTGGGGAAGAAAGAAAGAGAGACAAGTGGCGGGGTGAGTTTGTTTGACGGGTTTGACTTGGGGTTTGATATATGAAGGGGGTCAAAGCAGGGGGTCCAAAGGTTTTAGGGGGTCACAGTCACAAAGGGTCAAAGCTTGTATTAAATAAGGACTTGTTTTGCAATTTCGAAAGACCAAGGACCAAGGCGCCAATTTTGCAAAGTTGTTTCAGGGTCACTTTTCCAAGTTTCAATAGTACAAGGACCATAATAGACATTTTCAAATTTCCAAGGACTATTTTTGCCAATTTTGAAACTTGAAGGACCAAACTTGTAATTTCTCAAAACTTTTGACATTTTTCACCAAAGGACTAATTATGACGAGTTATGATTTTAAAAGGACCTTTGGTGATTTTTCTTTTGAAATTAAGTGCTCGGGGACTATTTCTGACAACTTTTGAAACTTGGGGGTGAAGCGCCAATTATGCAAACTTAGCTCATTTTTCATCTGATTTTAAACATTTTGCATCTGAAACATATAAAATGTAACTTTGAGATATTTTCAGTATTTTGATGCATTTCGGCGTTTTTAAGTGTTTTAGTCAGATTGACCAAAATGATGAGTATTTACACACTCATCGCTGGCCGTCATCAAGCAGTTTTGGAAAAAACAAAGAGATCTTTGGAGAGCTTCGATTCTACACCATCCAACATGTTTGTAGGAACCGAACAAGAAGGCGACGACTGAAAGTAAGCTAGCCTCTATGGCCTTTGCTCATCTCACTAAAGAAGTACTAGTCGAAGTCCTACCTGAAAGGTCCATCATTCGCAAGGAAGTTACGGATGTGGTTCATGAAGAAGGAGAGACATGGATGACTCCATCGGGGAGTACTTGATAAGTGGTCTTCTCTCCGAAGATCCCAAACTAGCAAGGAAAATACGGGTTAAGTCCCCACAAGGTTAATGGAAACCCTATATAAGGTCGTTTCTATCACCTTGGTTAAGATGTGGGACCCAAGCAAAGCTACGAGCATCATCACTGAAGTCCAGGATTACGCGGCCTCCATACAGGCCCCGTTCGGTTGTCTCAAGATAATGAAGTTAGGTTATTTCGGCCTTCGATGCATAGGGATGCGCGAAATCATTCTAAAATGTGGCTTGTCGATACACTCAAGCGTTCCCAAGTTGCGGCGGGACATGACAAGTGTGACATCCGCATGGCCCTTTCCCGATGGGGAATTGATATCGTAGGACCTATGCACGTGGCTCACGGAGGAGTCAAATTCTTGCTGGTGGCAATTGAGTACTTTACTAAGTGGGTATAGGCTAAACCCTTAGCCTGCTAATGGGAGACGGTCGAGAAGTTTGTGGGGAGCACATTGTGTGTAGATTCTGAGTGCCCACATCATCATATCCGACAATGGAAAGCAATTTCTTTGAAAGAGTCTTCTATAACTTGTCAAGGGCTCAACATAAAGCGTCTTGGACATCCGTCCACCATCCACAAGGTAGCAGTTGGTGGAGGTTACAAGCGAGACATCATCAAAGGGATTGAGAAAGGCTGGGATAACACATCACGGGTGGGGACGAGCTCCTCAACTATGTGGGCTCATAGGGCGCACCCTAAGTCAAGCAATGGTGAAACACCCTTCGGCCTAATATACGGAATAAAAGCCATCCTTCGGAACTAAGTGTGACACGGGCGTGTGGCAGCGTATGATGCCTCCCAATGATGAAAAGATCGGAGAACCTTGATCTACTAGAAGAAAGACGGAGATAGCCTCCATCCAGAAGCCATGCAAGCATAAGATCAAAGGCTACTACAACAAAAGGGTCGCCTTCCACCTTCAAGCACGGGGAATACGCGCTTACCAACAAAGGCAAGCAAAGCGGAATACCGTGGGAAGCTAGGACCTACTGGGAAGGACCTTTATGATAATAGGGCCTACTGCAACGAGCCTACAAATTGGCCACTCTTCTCGGAGAACCCATTGACAAGACATGGAATCGTACGAACCTCCGAAAGTTCTATGTTTAAGAAGTATTTTTACTTTTTCATTCTTGTAATTAGAATCTTCTCATGGGAAAGCATACATTATTGGTAGTTGTCTTAGTTTTCATTTCAAGAATGATGTAATCCTCTCTACCAATTCAATGATGAATAAGACATTTCCGACAAATCTCTTGCTTCGTTTCTTAAACACAAACATTTGTTCAACCGTCGCTTTATGAGTTTCAATGTGAATAAAAGGCATATGGCGAACAAACGCCTGTTACTTAAGCCTATTAAAATATTCACATTAACTCTCCTAGTAGTTTATGGCACTTGTGAAAGTACAAACAAAGTAATATTGCTTAGAGGATTTGAGATAGAGTGGGTCACACTCCTGCCAATGATCAAAATTGGCCATTATATTCTTGGTGTTGAAATTTACACACAATGAGGTTGTTTAACCTTAGGTTGTAAAAATTAAGCGTTGGAAAAATGGCGTAAGAGAAGTTCACAAGACAAAAAAAATAGCTAAGTGTGTAGGGATACTCTCCCACACCATGTCATTCAAAATGAGGGCTAATGCCCTTATACACGAATATCGAGCGGCCCCATTTAAGTTGGTTGGCCTAGGCCATACATCACATATATTAAATTGTTTGAGGAACGGATACACATCATAAATAAAATGAAATTGTCTTAGCAAGGGTACATGCCACCCTGGAACCAAATCACGCCACATGGCAACCTTCACTCGGCTTCGAGAGATGGAGTTAGAGATGGTTGAAGCGAGGCGTGCTCGGTGAAACCGCCTTCTTGGTAGGAGTCGCAGGCTTGATCTGCGTGGCTTCTTTGAGAGGAGGTCTTCCGGAAGGTGCCATGGTCTTTGGTAGCTTCACCGAAGGGGTACTGCAGTTGCAAATGCATTTCCGCATCTTCGTATTACCGGCTTTCAGGGACGGTAGCACTAAATTTTGGAGAGGTCTCACGGGTTTACCTGTTTTAGCGACCTCCTCCAAAGCTAAGCACGATCCATGGAAGATAGTTGCTTTGATGACCTTCCACATTGCAGCTCCCAACTCGTCACTATGATATAGCTCCATGGCTATGTATGGCACCACCTTAGACCACGACTTCCGTCGGTCCTTTTGCAAAGATCTTGTACCTCATCTACAAGCCGTCAACCTCCTCCTCAACTTCACTTCCACTCTCCAAGCCTAGCCTCTCACTTTCCAAACCGGCACACTTCGCTTCCAACATTGACATTAGGCTAACAACCTTAGCCTCTTCCAACTTGATCTTTGCCACATTGGGTTGTCAATTCGCTATCTTCACCGGTCTTGGGCAGTGGATTCTTCTCAACATCCCTCTCAATCTCACATTTAGCCTCCGACTTGGCATACTCTTGATCCTTGTGCTTCTCTCTCTCAAGCATGACATCTATCTCTTGTATCGCCTTGGTAACAGCTGTAAAACCCTAAAAAAAATCTAAAGCATGTGAAAAGATCATTTTACCCTCAAGTTTAATATTTATAAAAATACGTAAAGTACTGCCTCATTAAATAAAATTCTAATTTAACTCATAAATGACCAAATTGTACAAGATAATAAAACCGACACATTTGCGTCTCAAATATATATGTATCGTGTTTTATGTTTGCATGGGCCGAAAAATTCCAACACAATATTACATCAAAAAAACCAAGCCCATCATAATCATATTTTGGAAAGTTGATATTCTGTTTTGATCTCCCCATATCACGTCTGAAATTTACTCCCCATCTCCCCATTTTATTTCCATTTGATTGGCTTACCAATTCACATTCAAAACTCATTCTAAACCCTAGCATACAAAAAAATGACGGCAACATATTACTTCTCCCTTCCATTCGATCCAAGGCAAAGCAAACTAAGGAAATTGGACATGGTGTTTTGATCATGGGTACCTGATTCGAAAGGGTGGTTTGAACGTGGCGGTTGGTTCGAAGCTGTTGTAGTCGTGGTTGGTTCGAAGGACGAAGCGTTGGTCGTAAGTTTCTTGGTCGAGATGTTGTGGTTGTTTGACTCGATCTCATCTTTTTCTTAGTGTTATTCCACTCGATCAGCAAGGTAAATATATCAATCGAGTGCCCTTCTTTGTTTCGTTTGATTTCAGCCATGGGACTCTAATATGAAGCATGCATGATGACGTTTTAAAACCAAGCATGAAAAGATTAAGTAATCACCTAGAGTCATAATATTGTCACATGATATAACTAGTGAATGATGCCATGCACATGACTTATATATAACTGTTTTCAAACCTTTCAACCCTCATATACTCATACCCGTTTTCTTTAAATGATAACTTTGAATCATGAAAACATAACGTCTGAAATGGAGGAAGCTATATTTTCGACCATAAGAATCTGTTTTAAAGCTTGTTCGACCCTTATGACCATGAGACCCATTTGCATGTTATTTCGGATCCGTTTCAACCTCACCTTGCACGACCTATATGTAATCTATTATGGATGTGTTCGACCCCTTCTTCACACAACAATGATCATGTTTTACCTATTTTTGTATCGAGTTAAATGAGACTAAATACGTACGTATACATCTTGATTAATTTCACGTCAATAGTAATTCTTACATAAGTCTCGTGTCGTCTTTGTTTTTGTGTCGAAGTGGATGTTAGTGTGAGTTTGATAACTGATCAATGAGTTTGCATGCGTGTATGTCGAGAATGTGTGAAATGCGTGTGCATTGGTAGTATCGAGTTCGAAGTTGTGACGTTCTAAGTTTGTTTTAGTAATCCAAATTCGTTTTGAATTTGTATGTCAGTAATACTATAAGTCATATGCTTATTTAACACAATTAACCCTAGACTTTGGAGATGATTATAATTAGACCCTAAACTTGCTAAAGTGGCATAATAAACCTAAACTATGATAGTAATTATATTAAGCCTTTAAATCTATTTAATTAAATCTTTGAGTCTATTTAATTGGCAATTATAACCCTAAAGTATCAAGTTACTAATTCGACAAAGATTACTAATTTTGGAAAGTTACTAAAAATGGAAAGCCATCTAAATGAGTAATCTGGTCTTAATAAGCGTTATCTAATTCATAGGTTCCGGACGGCGGGATTGATTCATCGTGCGACCTTACTTTCCTATTTTGCTTGCTTCGATTGAGGTACAGATATTCTATCCCTTTTCAGTAGGGGTTTCTCATGACTTTCTGATTCCTCGACTTTATTTCGCTTATGATATTTCATTGCTATGATCCCTTTTGCTATTGATCCTCTGTTATTGCACCTTTGATATCGATCCCTTTGCTATTGACCATTGCTATACCATTTCTATTGAATATTTGCTTTGCTATTGACCCTTCTGTTATGGAACCACTATTATTGAACTTCAAGTATTAAACCCATTGCTACTTGAACCTTTGCTCTTGAATTCGTGCTATGAATATGCTATTGAACGTGTTATTGAACCTTTGATTTTGAACTATTGCTACTGAATCTTTGATATTGAACTATTGCTATGAACCTACGAATTGTGAACCATTGATATTGAACCTTTAATTGCGAAGACTTAAATATTGCTACACTTTGAACCTTTGTTTGACCCTTGATTGATACGAGCCAAATATTGTTTGACTAGGCATGGGGGTTCCATGTCCGTGTCATTGATGCACCAATGGCATGACTTTAGTGTGGTTGAGTGATGTTCCACACCGTCCCTATTTTGTATTGATTATAAGGCCAGATATATTGTATGGCCACTATTGTTTCGTATGCTGTATGGATGCATCCTAGATTTGTTTTGATTTGAATTTTATGATGGATTTGTGTTTTGATGCGTGTGTGCAATACACCCCTCACATTTTGGGAGCTAGCTACTCACCTGGTTCTGAGGTCTCCTCATATTGGGTTGGTAGAGTCACCCTCCGAATACAATGGTTACTATTGGTTACTTGGCTGATATTGCCACTATTGATATGGTTTGTTTTGTTGGCTCGGGATAGATTTCTGACAACCCTTACACTTTTGATATACCTATATTGCATCTTACGGACTCCACCGCACCATATTATGAATTGACCGCCTTTACCCAATACCCTTATATGACTTACTCTAATATCAAGATATATATGTTCCATTACTTTGACGTTACACTCTCATTTCATTACTTCGGATATCGTTCCATTCACCGTCGGGTTATTATATGTTTATTGGATTGCTTATGCTATTTACGTTTTATGTGATTCTTGATTATCCGCTATGATGTGATTATTATGCGGTTATCCGAGTTATTTTTCATCCGATGATATGTGATCTCATTGTTATGTGAACCTTTGCATTTGTTTATTGACCATGCTAATGTGTAATCGATAGTTCTGTTTATTTATTATGAGTACTTCCGTAAGTTAATCTCGATTGTGACTATTCGTTGTGTCCTTATCGGTTTATTGTTGACCGCCATGTTTACATTGTTTGTCTATGCACGATTTGATTGGGTAAATGTCCTAACTTGTGGCGTCGGCTTGGTAATTTATTTAGTTGCTCTGCTATGTCTTTAATTCATTTAATTATAATGTTCATCGTATTTTCCTACTTATTATGTGTGTGCCATGCTTTGACTCGTTAGTATTTGCATGATGATCGGTTACGCTTTTTTGACTAAGGGTTTTGATCAGAATTGCCATGCTCACTTATTAATTAATCTTCGGCTTGTCAGAGATATCCGTTGGCTTGTATGTCTTCGATTTTGATTTGATTGTATGACATATATGTTGTGTGGATGCGGCCGCTATGTTTGCTTATGTTTCAGCTTCATGCGCTTTATTTGTATGTGCTTGTTTATATGTCTTCGATGCTTTGCTTTGCTTCGTTCTCCTTGTTATCGGTTCGTTTTGGATATCTCGTATAATTGTGTTCTCAGGGATCCTCATTGACTCATTGTTCTCTTTTCACTGCGACTTTGTTATCCGTTTCCTTTGTTTTCATTTGCATTTTGATTTTATTTAGCTTTTCTTTGTTATATCTGCTCTTTGGGCTTTTTAAGCTCAAGCATTTCTTTTCTCTTGGCAGTGTTAGGGTTGAAGATGGGCTTTGATGGGCTGAGAGTTGGATTAGTGGACCAACCCTAGATACCTTATTATTTGGATTTATTTTGTTGGACTATCGTTTGGAGATTTCATTTTATTTAGCATATATTGATTTTGTATTTTCCTTGTAAGTCATTCGTCTATATGACTTGGTACTTCATTTCTTTAAGGCTTTCGTTTATAAAATTTTGTTTGTATGTTACGATATGACACGAGAATGTGACACTTCTACCCTTTGGTTGGGGTGTTACAATTATGGTATCGAGCCGTGTTTCGTCTTGTTGGCCTTAGGAATGACACGTGAGGACTTGAGACACTAGGTTTCGCCTTATGATATATTCGATTCCTTTTGATTGTCGTCGATTTGACCTCGATAATCTTTTGTCTTCACCGTTTTGGTCTTCTCTTCACATTCGATTTTATTATTTTGTCTTTGCACATCCGTTTGTCGTCGTTGGAGACTACCCGGAGCGAAGATGATGTGTGCCGAACACGGTTGCCAAGCCTCTGAAGTGGAAAGGTTCGTGAAGCGTAAGCCACACCCGGATCGCTGTTTGGAGGCATCGGATCTTCTGGGAATGGAGGACCAACCAAAGATGCAAAAGACGGAGACAAGATTCAACCGGTGGTCGAGGGTTCATCTACCTCATATGATTTGGGCGCGACTTGTGTTACTCCTATTCGTTTGTCATGCGTTTATACTTTACATGATTTGAGGCGGTTTGATATCCTGTTAAGTGATTATGATCGGTATTGCTTTTCTTTAATTTGTTCGAACTTCGGTTTGAATCGAAGTTTTATCGTTTAGCATTTTGGTGATATCTCGGCTTTTCCTTTGAATCGTCGAATGAGTCATGAGGAAACGTTTTATGCAAGTTGGTGGCCTTCTTCTTTGGTGATATGGTAAGTTGTTTGATGTAGTATATGTTGTATGTATGTGATCCGCCCGCTGGTATGTTACTTGTTATCTGTATGTGATATGTTTTATGTGATATTGACTATGTGGTTTGTCATGACCGGATGTAATATGGTGACAATAAGGGCTTGTTATGTGATGCAAGTATTATGGCCGATCAAGCGTGATAATACGAGATCATATAATTTGAACTTATTGGGAGCATCTGACGTTGGGAAATGCCCGTTGGTACGTGAATGGACTAAGACTTATAACAGTTATTTGTCACTCCTCATGTTCGAGAATTTTGTACCTTTTTATAGATCCTCATCGACATTCATTAATGATAAGATTTATGGCTTTGGAACCAATATCATTATGATCTATGTGGGGCTATGAATTGCTACGTCCTCTTAAATTCGTATGTCTCTGTGTACCTCTGCGACTTCAATTTTCGAGGACGAAAATTTTCTTTTTAGAGGGGAAGAGTTGTAAAACCCTAAAAAAAAATCTAAAGCATGTGAAAAGATCATTTTACCCTCAAGTTTAATATTTATAAAAATACGTAAAGTACGTCAAGCTCATTAAATAAAATTCTAATTTAACTCATAAATGACCAAATTGTACAAGATAATAAAACCGACACATTTGCGTCTCAAATATATATGTATCGTGTTTTATGTTTGCATGGGCCGAAAAATTCCAACACAATATTACATCAAAAAAACCAAGCCCATCATAATCATATTTTGGAAAGTTGATATTCTGTTTTGATCTCCCCATATCACGTCCGAAATTTACTCCCCATCTCCCCATTTTATTTCCATTTGATTGGCTTACCAATTCACATTCAAAACTCATTCTAAACCCTAGCATACAAAAAAATGACGGCAACATATTACTTCTCCCTTCCATTCGATCCAAGGCAAAGCAAACTAAGGAAATTGGACATGGTGTTTTGATCATGGGTACCTGATTCGAAAGGGTGGTTTGAACGTGGCGGTTGGTTCGAAGCTGTTGTAGTCGTGGTTGGTTCGAAGGACGAAGCGTTGGTCGTAAGTTTCTTGGTCGAGATGTTGTGGTTGTTTGACTCGATCTCATCTTTTTCTTAGTGTTATTCCACTCGATCAGCAAGGTAAATATATCAATCGAGTGCCCTTCTTTTTTTCGTTTGATTTCAGCCATGGGACTCTAATATGAAGCATGCATGATGACAGTTTAAAAACCACGCATGAAAAGATTAAGTAATCACCTAGAGTCATAATATTGTCACATGATATAACTAGTGAATGATGCCATGCACATGACTTATATATAACTGTTTTCAAACCTTTCAACCCTCATATACTCATACACGTTTTCTTTAAATGATAACTTTGAATCATGAAAACATAACGTTTGAAATGGAGGAAGCTATATTTTCGACCATAAGAATCTGTTTTAAAGCTTGTTCGACCCTTATGACCATGCGACCCATTTGCATGTTATTTCGGATCCGTTTCAACCTCACCTTGCACGACCTATATGTAATCTATTATGGATGTGTTCGACCCCTTCTTCACACAACAATGATCATGTTTTACCTATTTTTGTATCGAGTTAAATGAGACTAAATACGTACGTATACATCTTGATTAATTTCACGTCAATAGTAATTCTTACATAAGTCTCGTGTCGTCTTTGTTTTTGTGTCGAAGTGGATGTTAGTGTGAGTTTGATAACTGATCAATGAGTTTGCATGCGTGTATGTCGAGAATGTGTGAAATGCGTGTGCATTGGTAGTATCGAGTTCGAAGTTGTGACGTTCTAAGTTTGTTTTAGTAATCCAAATTCGTTTTGAATTTGTATGTCAGTAATACTATAAGTCATATGCTTATTTAACACAATTAACCCTAGACTTTGGAGATGATTATAATTAGACCCTAAACTTGCTAAAGTGGCATAATAAACCTAAACTATGATAGTAATTATATTAAGCCTTTAAATCTATTTAATTAAATCTTTGAGTCTATTTAATTGGCAATTATAACCCTAAAGTATCAAGTTACTAATTCGACAAAGATTACTAATTTTGGAAAGTTACTAAAAATGGAAAGCCATCTAAATGAGTAATCTGGTCTTAATAAGCGTTATCTAATTCATAGGTTCTGACGGATTGATTCATCGTGCGACCTTACTTTCCTATTTTTGCTTGCTTCGATTGAGATGTACGATATTCCTATCCCTCGGTAGGGGTTCTCATGACTTCTGATTCCGACTTTATTTTATGATATTTCATTGCTATGATCCCTTTTGTTATTGATCCTCTGTTATTGCACCTTTGATATCGATCCCTTTGCTATTGACCATTGCTATACCATTTCTATTGAATATTTGCTTTGCTATTGACCCTTCTGTTATGGAACCACTATTATTGAACTTCTGTTATTAAACCCATTACTCTTGAACCTTTGCTCTTGAATTCTTTGCTATTGAATATGTGCTATTGAATCGTGTTATTGAACCTTTGATATTGAACTGTACTCGAATCTTTGATATTGAACTATTGCTATGAACCCCTGAATTGTGAACCATTGATATTGAACCTTTAATTGTGAAGACTTATATATTGCTACACTTTGAACCTTTGTTTGACCCTTGATTGATACCCGGAGCCAAATATTGTTTGACTAGGCATGGGGGTTCCATGTCCGTGTCATTGATGCACCAATGGCATGACTTTAGTGTGGTTGAGTGATGTTCCACACCGTCCTTATTTTGTATTGATTATGCGCGCTTCAGATATATTGTATGGCCACTATTGTTTTGCAGGGGCGTATGGATGCATCCTAGATTTGTTTTGATTTGAATTTGATATGATATGATTTGTTTTGATGCGTGAGTGTGTGCAATTACCCCCTCACATTTGGGGAGCTAGCTACTCCATTGGTTCTTGAGGTCTCCTCATATTGGTTTGGTATTCGAGGTCACCCTCCGAATACAATGGTTACTATTGGTTACTTGGTTGCTATTGCCACTATTGATATGGTTTGTTTTGTTGGCTCGGGATAGATTTCTGACAACCCTTACACTTTTGATATACCTATATTGCATCTTCGGACTCCCACCGCACCATATTATGAATTGATTTGTCCTTTACCCAATACCTTTATATGACTTACTCTAATACCAAGATATATATGTTCCATTACTTTGATCTCATACACTCTCATTTCATTACTTGACTATCGTTCCATTCATGATCGGGTTATTATATGTTTATTGGATTGCTTATGCTATTTACGTTTTATGTGATTACTGATTATCCTGCTATGATATGATTATTATGCGGTTATCTGAGTTACCTGTTTTCATCTGATGATATGTGATCTCATTGTTATGTGAACTTTTGCATTTGTTTATTGACCATGCTAATGTGTAATCGATAGTTCTGTTTATTTATTATGAGTACTTTAAGTTAATCTGGACTGTGACTATTCGTTGTGTCCTTATCGGTTTATTGTTGACTGCCATGTTTACATTCTTTTCTATGCTACTGATTTGATTGGGTAAATGTCCTAACTTGTGGCGTCGCTTGGTAATTTATTTAGTTGCTCGCTATGTCTTTAATTCATTTAATTATAATGTTCATCTTGTATTTTCCTACTTATTATTGTGCGATCGCCATGCTTTGACTCTGTTAGTATTTCTCTGTTATATGATACTTTTTTTTTGACTAAGGGTTTTGACTGTGAATTGCCATGCTCACTTATTAATTATTGCTTCCATTGTAGATATCTGGTTGGCTTGTATGTCTTGATTTCTGATTTGATTGTATGACATATATGTTGATGTGGATGCCTGCTATGTTTGCTTATGTTTGAGTTCTTGTGCGCTTTGTTTGTATGTGCTTGTTTATATGTCTTCGATGCTTTGCTTTGCTTCGTTCTCCTTGTTATCGGTTCGTTTTGGATATCTCGATATTGTGTTCTCGCGGGATCCTCATTGACTCATTGTTTCATTGCGACTTTGTTATCCGTTTCCTTTGTTTTCATTTTAGCATTTCGATTTTATTTAGCTTTTTTGTTATATCCGTTTCACTGGGCTTTTTAAGCCTCGCCGCATTTCTTTTCCGCTTGGCGGTGTTAGGTTTGAAGATGGGCTTTGATGGGTAGAGTTGGATTAGTGGACCAACCCTAGATACCTTATTATTTGGATTTATTTTGTTGGGCTATCGTTTGGAGATTTCATTTTATTTTAGACATATTGGATTTTGTATTTTTCCTTGTAAGTCATTCGTCTATATGACTTGGTACTTCATTTCTTTAAGGCTTTCGTTTATAAAATTTTGTTTGTATGTTCTGATATGACACCATAATGTGACACTTCTACCCTTGTCGGGTTGGGGTGTTACAACAGCCCTGAGTAGTTCCCTGGTTCGACCATTTAAATGGTTGTCCAACATCGCCGCCACACACTCTGTCGGTAGATCACAAACCCTTCACGTAGACATGATGTCCGCAATCCTTTCCATTTGGAGAGGGGTAAATACCATCCACACGGCAAGACAAAGCGGGAAGCTCCTTCGTATCTGGAAGGCCTACGACCAATACAATGCACAAGAGTTCAGTTAGTTACCATGATTATCAATTCATATATTTTATAAAGGAACATTGCTTACCATGCATCTCCACAGTCTCATCCGGCATCTCAAAGGCAGACTTAACATACTTCTTGCCCTCGACGCTCTTCTGTCGCACTGCCCTGGATCCAGAGGCTGGGAGGAGATTTTTCCTCTTGTTTGTAGACTTGATCGCCTTGCTAGTTGTTCCCTTCCTGCTCTTCAATCTGCCGGCTATCCCAGTGGAGCCGTGATTTGGACATCCTCCTCTGCAAGATCGTCCGAATCTGCCAGGTTCTCAACCAATTGGGAAGGACCCTCCAACGCTGCTTGTGGGGGTGCTGAGGCAATAGCTCCTCGCTTCGGAGTGTCTACATCATTGTTGTTGACAGATGTGGAAGGTGAACCAACACCGTAGGACTCTTTCTCAGCCTTTTCACAAGAAGCTCAAGTCTTCATTCAGGTCTTGGTACATGAAGTTCCTGAATGACATTTCTGCAAAAAAGAAGGAAGAAAAAATAAATATCAGTGCTATATTGGCCCTACTTAAATAAAAGTAGAAAAACATTCTTTGTCCATGATATATGATAACATGCTTGTTGGGAGACCCTCCAGCCTTCACAATCCCAAACCATGTACAAGATTGGCTCGGGAACACTTGCACATTTGCAGGATATCTAGCCAAACCGATAGCATGGATCCTTCGCACCTCATATGGCAAGGGGTCATTGTATCGTTTTGCATCAAACATGTACTCCTTATTCAACAATTCTGGATAGTTGGATAAAATAATAGTGTTTTGCACATAGAAAAAACTGCCCTTCCAAACTGTTATGTTGGTATACACCCTTGCAAACAGATTTGGCACATCTCCTTCAGGTCTTCTAGCCAAAGTTAACCGCAGTTACCCCAGATACAAATTCAAAAAACCCCTTAACACCTTAAGAGTTGGTTCATAGCCATATGCTTTACACATTACTATGAATGTGGTTAGTTTGGCTAAACCAAACGGGTTGAACCTAGAGATATGCACCTTGTAATATTGCATTAACTCTAAAATAAGCGGGTGAAGTGGAATCCTAAGGTTGGAATGGCTAAAAGAATGAGTGTATAGCCCTACGAAACCTTTGGGAGCATCAAAGATACCATGATTAGACTTGGGCAACATGATTTTAAACTCTGGTGGGATCGGGTAATCACTAGATGGTCGTGTTCTTTCGCAGTTAAGGTACATTTGTCGCTTAATAATGAACTTTGAATCCATAGCTATTTTAAACTACAAGCAAGAAGGAGTATTTACCTTTGGTTTCGGAGCTGGTGGGCGATCAAAAAGTTTACTGCGTGAAGAAGAAGACGGAGGGAGTAAAATGTTTTAGGGTTTCAACTATTTTCCCTTAAATACTATTTGTCACCAATTTTTACACCGCACACATGTCCATGGGATTAACTCTTATCCGAATTTCAAACATTTTAAAATTTTTAAAAAGTCTTTTTGGACACCGGGTAAAGTGGGGATTTGTGATTACTGTAGCGGGCAGCTAGAGAGATTAGTTGGCATTAAATGCGCAAGTTAGGCGCATAGTTATCCTATAAATGATAAGCTTTGCGTGGAGGACATTTTTCTTCGCATGATGAAGTCGAAAGCAATGCCTCTTCGCTCATATGCATCACTTTCGACTTGGGGGCTTGATAATGTACCCTTCGAACGACTCAAAGGACACTCTCGCGAGACATGTCGAAGCCCTTCTATTCAAGGCCCAAGTTAGGTCTCTAGAATATTCATATCGCCAAACCATTCGTATGCACGAAGGTTACCTACGGGAATTCGCCATTCGAAGCCCTAAGCTCTTCGGGGTATGGTTGACGAAGGAGTAATGGATAGGAGAACCTCCTGACTTGGTCAAACCCACGATCTCCCTCTTCTCTGGCTTCCCCAAGTTTGAACGTGGGTCACTAAGCTAGCAGTTACCCACAAACATGGGACCATGTTCTCTCCGGACATTCACGTTGGGTGCCCCTAATCCTATTTCTTCCACTATAAATAGGTTGGACGGGCAATGGATTATGGTAAGGTGATTCAACACTCATCTCTTTACTTACACACACTTATACAACCATAACTCATACTTACTCTCACCGGGGTGGTTCAGCAGGGTCCAACCTGGCGTAATTACTTAACGTAGTGTCTTCATATTTCTTATTCTCAGGTGAAAGACAATCTTGGCTTGAACATACACCCCTCATACCTTTGATCATCATCGAAGCCTGGTAGTGCAATTTATTGTACAATCAAACCCATTCTAATTTTTCACATATTTAATGTTTTATCGCCTGATATCATCTAAAGTTAGTAATTTTACTTGTCATTCATTAACACATCAATTACAATATATGATCCTTAAGGATTATTCTAGATACAAAATATAAATGAGGTAAGCCTATTAACTAATAACTAGCAGGGTACCCGCGCGATGCGGCGGCGGGTATCCTGTGGGTTAATTTTTCGGCGAACAAATGTTATTTTGTTTTGGACTGCTGGATTTCAGATTTATGTTTTGGAAGCTTAATTATATTATACATTGTGGTTAAATAGTTGTATAATTTGGTGAAGGGGTGTTTTTAATAGTGTATTAATTGTATGTGTTGAATTTAGTTTACTTTTGCTTTAAATACTTGTAAATTATGCTTATTTACTTGTATTTGCTTAAAATTATATTTTTAGTTTATTCATGTGTGAAAGCTTAATTATATTGTACTTTGTGGTTAAAAAGTTGTATTTTTGAATGAAGGGTGTTTTTAATAGTGTATTAATTATATTATATGAGTATTATGTTTCTAGTTTTATGTGTGCTCTATATTTGCTTAAAATTTTATTTATGGTGCTCTTAAAATAATAAATAGGAAGGAAGTGTCTTCCTGCATTATAAATAATATAGATATAGATATAGATATAGATATAGATATAGATATAGATAAATAGACCAATACATTTAACTAAAATTAAAATTATATTCACAAAAAATAATTAAAATAAGTAAAGAATAAAATAAAAAATACATTAAAAGTAATGATATATTACAATTTAGTAATTAAGTTTCAATAAATGCTCCGCGAACTGAAATATTGTTATACTTATAACGTTTGCATGCATTGATTTCTTTTAATCCATACTTAGTTACACGTAACAAGTGTTTTTTTCCTTCCTAATTACATTTGGGTATTATAAAACACTATAGGCCCTTTATCACAATTACTGAAAATCAAATAATAGCCCAATTAAGAAAATCAGATAATAGCCCAATTAAGAGCCCATCAACATTTTACCTAATACTTATCAAACTCACACAAACAACCCTAAATTATTAGTCCCAATTCATCATAGTCATGAGCATTTCTCTTCAAAAGATCTCGTCCCTTTATCTTCATCAAGATTATTTTTCACAATTGAAAAAAAATAAAATATCTCCATCTCAAGATTCTTTCTTCTTCACAACTGAAAACAAAACAAAACAAAAAGTTGGAAACGAAAAATACGGGAAAACGCGAGCGCTAGCATCACCTTGTGCCATCGTTTTTTCGGGACCATCTCTGCTGGTCACAACGGCCAGCATGAAAACGCGAGCTCGGTGTCAACTCGCGTCCGGCCGCGTTAAGCGGAAAAGCTGGGTACCCTAGTGCTCTTAATATGATAAGTTTTGTCACATTCATGTTGTGGTCGCTTGCTTGATCTCGATTTTTTGGGATCTGGATCTTAAATTTTTGTTATGTTAGCTTAATTAGATTGTACATCTCTTAAATAGTTGTATTTTTTGGTGAAAGGGTGAATTAAATTGTGTATTAATTGTATAGGTTGAATAGTGTTTTTTTAGTTGTAATTGTGCTTAAATACTTGTAACTAATGCTTTGTAACTTGTATTTGCTTAAAATTATATATATGAAAATCTTAAAATAATTAATATGAGGGAAGTGCATCCCTCTATTATAAGATAGTAAGATAAATTAAGCCCAAGTGCTTAAACAAATATCTTCTAAAAACTCTCCCTTTCACCCTTATTATATTATCATACTATCTTATAAAGCATTTAGGTTTTTTTTAAATAAAAATACTTAAAAATTTAACTTGCTTATTATAGAAATTTAATAGCTTACAAGACACGAAGCATAATGTACACTATTTTAATGTACACATTTAAAAGACAAAACAAAAGGCTTACTAAAACCATAATACACTACTTTAATACTATTAATATAGTCATTATTTTTAATGTAGTCAATTAATTAAATGGTGAATAAATACAATTAATGCAGTTATTAAAATACCCCTTACATAAAAAATACAAATTATCAAGCATATTGTACAAGCAACTTAAACATAATTCCTTTATTAATGTCACTAATACAAATAATGAAGCACATTATAGAAATATTCAAGCCCGAACGGGCTCATGTTATACGAATCGCTTTAAAAAGTCCAAAACAGGATCCCATACTGAAAATTAACGGGCTAAACGGACACGGGCCAAACAGGCTTATCTATACTATATAAAATGGAAAAATGGTCAAAGTGGAAAAAGTGAAAAATGTTGAAAGTTGAATGTTGAAAACATGGTCAATTGAGAGAGAAATAAATAATATAATTAATACTCTTATTAAAACACCCCATTACTTAAAAGTACAATAATTTATTCACATTTACACCCAATTAAGCACATCTACCAAATTAAAACAACCAATTGAAACCGATACCGGGTTGACCCATTGAACCGATACCGGGTTGAATTGTTGAAACCGATACCGATTGACGGGACACTTCAAACCCTGCGGATGACCGTTTAATTTGACATTCTTTCGACCCAACCTATCGGTTTGACTCGGTTTAAATCGACCTGTTTTTTTATCGAACGGTTCAACCAGTTGAACCACCCGTGTGAAATCGGGTTTCAAATTTGACAAAATTATATGAGAAATGATGAAGTAGTTGTGAAACCCGTGACAATTTTTTTGAAAGGAGAGACCAAGAATTGTAGTTTTGGTGGTTTTTTTGACACATGTAATTTGTCATTTGTATAATGTTATTTTAAAAATGTTGCTCTTCGCACCATTTGGGCTGACTAATATATACGTCGTTTAAAAGTTAATATATATTGATACCTTTTCAACAGTATCAATAATGTTATGTTTAGCGAGAATTATTTGTACCTCAAATAACTTTTGAACAACGATAAATATCTATACAATTTGATAGTACAAAATAATCTTATATGGTGATATCCAATTTGCAAAGTTACAATTTTAAAAGCCACACACCAAATGATAAACGTTACACATGTAAAAAATAGTTATCAATGCCTAAATTCTGACAAAACAAGAAAAGCGGTCACACGCCGTGTTTATATACCTCTAAACTACAATATAATATTGTCAACTACATAATACCGTTGCTTTGTAATGCTTGAATCTATTATTACTAAAAATCTTAATAACTTAAAACAATCCTATTAGAAAATATACCCACACACTTAGATCGACTCCACATAATTTTTTAAAAAACTATATATTTATGCTTCTATGCAACCACGCATCAGAATTGTAGTTATTCGAAAACGATTCTCTAATGCTACAAATACTGTTGAAAGAAACTTATGGGTCATCGGAACTTTGGAAAACTAGACATCACGCTGTGCTATGCATTCTGCCTTCTAGTGTTATTAAAGTAGGCACCTCTAATATTAATTATCACAATTGTATAATGAAAAACATTGTTATTAGTTATGGAGTTGAAATTTTCAAAAAAAATATAATAAACTAAAATACATGATTCACCAAAAACTTTTATTTCAAAAACCCGACGCCGCAACGCGCAAATCTAGATACTAAATTATGTTAAGGAAGGTACAATCAAATTAAACTAAACAAAATGTAAAGAAATATAGCACCTCAAAGATGTCATAGGTTCAAACCTCATGCGGTATATCTTAGGATGGTTTGGGAAGAGATTAATGGTCACGAAAATACCGTGATTTTCACGTTCATCTAAGTCATAAAAAAGACTTCACCTCACAAGGAAACCTCATCCCTTCCCATGTTCTTTAAATTTAGCACCTTAAAAAACGTAGCAAAAGAAGAATCAGAACACGGTGGTATACAAACAAAGAGAAAAGATCAGCATAAATATTTGTCGTATATCCAATGAACCAATTGTGTCGATTTATTTTTTGATTAAAACAAAAAAGTAAACTTTCACCAATTTTTAAAAAATTAAATATCTCGCAAACCGTGAATTGTTATGCGAAAAAAGTCATACCATCGCGACGAGATTTAAATTATCTATCTATAAATATTGCACTTTTATATACTTTCGACCTTTTTTTCAAAATTTTCGCCTAAAAAAATCACATGTGATTGGGAGAAATCACATGTGATTTTTAGAAATCACATGTGATTTTTATCGTTGGAAATTTTGAAAAAAAAAATATTGAAAGTATATAGTAGTGCATATCTATAAAAAAATAATTTAATTCCCGTCGCGATAGTGTATTTTTCGTAGCTTGAAAATTTAGCGTTCGCAAGATATGTTTGTTTTAAAAAAAAAAGTGAAAAATAGTGTGTGTTTTTTTTTTAATGAAAAATGAATTAATATCTTTCATTAGATATATGAATATGACAAACAAAACATTTTTTGTTAAAGTTGATAAAAGAAACCGTTACTTCAAACATACCTATAATGGGTCAAGGAAAATATCATTACCGTAGCATCTAAATTTTTAAGAACTACACTTAACCATGATACTATAAATTGGTCATAACATCATTTGATTAGTAAGACTTACGTAGTGAAGGCTTTATTTTCATGTAATGATGTTTGAAACATTTACTAATTCATTTTTGCAGATATCTTCCTCCATACACCTCATTTTTACCAATAGTAGAAGAGAGCTGTGAACAAGGAAGCAAAAAGGGTATTATAGTTTTGGAGAACGTAGTCTTTTCCCAGCTCGCATATTTGGTCGTCTTAGTCATCCTTGTCTGCATATCTGAGCGGAAACAAATAGTTGATGATCCCCTCAACTTCAATGTTTTGAGCATCGTGGTTGCAGTCATAAGGTACTAACGCTATCATCATCTCTTTCCGTCTATCTATAATTATGTGAGAATTCTATGGACAATGTTGGTATGAATATAAAAACTACACGCATACGGGTTTTAGAAGTTGCATAAAAATCATGATCCTCGCTAAGTGACACTAGAACTTAGAAAGACATCCGGTAGCTTTCAAGAATTTTTTCACTCTATTCAAAAGATTTAACTTTTTTCACAGAGTAATGATCTTGACCCATGCATAAGACTGTAAGACTATATATGAATTAAAATACATAAATATTACTATCTTTAATTCATTATGTGATACTCCTTTTGCATCCCATTATTGCAGTGCGTATGGAAATGTTGGGTTTTCAACAGGTTACAGTTGTGATCGTCGACTGAAAATGAATACAAGTTGTGAAAACAAGTGGTATGTGTTCTCCGGGAAGTGGAGTGACGAGGGGAAATTAATTTTGGTAGTGGTAATGATTTTTGGTTGGCTAAAGAAATTAAATTTAACATGCACGGAGGCAAAGCATGGAAGCTTTTATAACTATATGTCTTCCAAATTAAATAGATGGTGGCCTTGGTACTTATAAAACTGAGACGTAACATTACTCCGATGTTGTTGAAACTAATGTTGTTATTGATCGCCACTTAGCAGGGTGTTGGCTTTTTTTCTTGACACTAGATCAATCACTTATGTAACACGCATAGACAATTAGTATTTCCTACTTCGGATGCAATACAAGGCGACTGAATCTTTCCGTGCTCATACCAAACTACACGTTTTTCTATGAATTCGTTCACAAAATAGTCCAGTTTGTCAATGGTTACATTGGGCATGACCACGACATGTGCAATGCTCCCCTGACATGCTAGTTGCCACTTGCGGGTGAACTCCTCATCTTGTGGACGCTTAAATACAACTGTGCTACTGAACTCGTTAAGCATTGCCCCAATTGCAGCACCTGTGAGACGATCCTTCAAGTAGTGGGCGTTCCTAAGGCATTTCTGAACCTCTTTTTCAAACCACGTGTGGCCTTTACGTTTCAAGGTATACCAAAGGAATAGTAGAGTGTGGCCATTACGACTTCCCGTTATTGTTGCATCTCTAGAAGCAAGGTATTCAACGTTTCTTGAAAGAACGTTGATATGCTCCAATCTTGTTATTTGAACACCACAAGGCATTGGACACCCGATAAACTTATGGCCCGACACACTCACTCGAGAACCTATATTAACGTTGATTATTGCTGGTTTGTCCTTGTGAAGAGATAGTTTATCTTTAAAATCTCGACAATCTATTTCACCAGAAACAAGCGTGTTGACCTTTTCACAATCCATTCGATACATTCTCGCGGCTTTAAAAATGGAATAATGTGATTCACGTGATGCATATAAAATCCCGTCAGGAAAGACTTCTCTCCTGTAGGTTTACACGAGTCTGTGAGGACATATATTTGAGTAGTAGAAATCTTAGAAGTGAGTTAAAGTGTGCAGCTACAAACCCGACTAATATGCCATGAAGATTGCCTTCTGTTCCACCATTTGTAACGTAGCCCCAATATTCGTTCTTTTCCAATTCCCATAAACGTGCAAACCAATCTAAAACACCAACCTCAAACTGCCTAGAATGGACGCCATAATTGCTTTCGATGAATGGGTCACCAAGGTTGTTGATTGAAAAATTTTGCAACTGAGACAACGCACCATTTTCCAAGTCCAGATTAAAGGGATAACCTGTTAGACAACACGAGTTTTATAGGGTGCAACTCAAAAGTGTCAAAATCTTAACATTAAAGCTTAATAAAATGTATATAGAACTATTTTTAACTTGCACCTTATAAAACTTTAAAATTTTTAGCTAGCTGCATGAATGATTCCATTTTTAATTAGGTGCAAGTTAACATTGGAGTTAAAAATATTTCTGGCAACTTTTTATAATTGTTTTGGGTTTTTTTTTACGGGGGATGATGGTTTTCAGCAATGAATTGCTCTCTGCATACCAATACTATCACGATCTTCTTATTTTTGTATGTCTCATATACTAGTAATTGCCTACTTAATTATCAATTCAAGCAATAAAAAAAAGGGTGTTAAAGATAAAGTTTATTTGTAGAACAGCGCAATCAAACAATGATTTTGAGAAGAAGAGATCTAAGTACTGTATATAGTAAGTTTTAAATGAATCAAAATACAAGAATCAAAGATTCAACCAAATATATAAGAAGCAAAAAGTTATGTACCCAAATGATGTTTAGTCCTTTCAAGCAAAGACTCTCTATATTTGGCCAATACACTAGCCATATCAGCTTCCATTACTCTAGTTTCAACCTCATCGTCAACTTCAGGCTCAGTAATCTCGAAGCAAGTTGTATGCACATTCCTTCCAAGAACAAATTCTCTTGGTTTGTCCCTTCCATTAACCAATTTTTCATCAATCATACGAGCAGCATCATCAATAGGTAGCAAAACATCATTCATATCAAAAGTCAAATTCAAATTTCCACGTAAAGATTTGATAGTTTCCGCATTGAGGTCACGTAACATCATAGCGGTACTTTGTGTCATTTGCAACTCTATGAAACAAAACAAAAACAAGAAAATCGATCATATTAGATAAGGAATACGTGCGTTGGATATTAAATTTATCACAAGTTTGAGCTCTAACTCGTTCATGATTCACACAACTATAGTTATCATATTAAGAAAACCCCAAAACTTTTCAAGATTGTAGATTTGTAGATAAACATGATCTTTAAAATAGAAAGATTTACTGAAAGGCCAAATGTTGGAGCAATAAAAGTTGTTTCGTTTATGAAAAGTACCCTTTTTTTAAAATTTAGTCTGATGGGGTAGAATCGTATAAATGGCTGATGGGTGAATGTGATTTTGGAATCTAAAATGCTTGTAATTTATAGGCAAACATGGTGTTGCCAATCGTAAAAAAAAGGCATAATTGCTTAAAGATGTATCTAACAAGGATTTCAACCTATGCGTTGCGACAAAGTGTACGCGACATTATGCATTAGGTGAAAGATTTTTTTTTTTTTTTTTTTTTTTTGAATTAAGACTAGTTTCAATGTGGGTCAAGCCACAACTCGTCATTAATTATTTTTTTTATTTACTTTTTTTTTTAATTCTCTCATCAAAAGCCAACTTATATTGACCGCTACGAACAGTGACGGCTAAATAGGATGCAAGGAATAATAGACTTACATCACGATATCTTTTTCTTCCTCATTCTGATTCTAATTTGAATAATATTTGCTACATCTTGGACAGTATAAACACAAAATATAGGAAACAATAGACCGTAGTTCTCAAAAACTTTAACGACAGTTGAAAAGTTACATCGAAGAGAATTATTAGGTAAATCTTGAACAATTTCAAAATCAGCAAGCATAAGCGTAGTTACAAATTTGTAAGTAGAATGCCACATACCTATTGGAAAAATTATAGACACGTTCGTCGTGCTCGTAAACATAATAAGCTCTCAAGATTCAAGAGATCATTGAGAGTTATTAGCTACATCATATCCATTCAAATGTTTCATGCTGAAAGATTTGATGATGATGACATTGAGGAGATAGTCACTCAAAAATGGATAAGCAAGATAATCAAATGGGAAAGGTTCAATAAAGAAGCAAGAATGTCAATCCAGCACTGGCATAAGCAGATACACAAAATAGTCTACAAAGTTATGCAAAGAAAGACAATGGATGATGGAGATGAACTGAACTCAAGATTCAAGATCAAAGAAGTGGTCGATGTCAAAAGCTACACCTACTACAGTTATAACTACATTCCGAAGATAATTGTGATTAAAGAAGATGACAAAGAGTACAAGTTCAGCGAATCTGACTATAAGTGTTTGAATAAAAATGACACTGAAGACTTGTACTTAGTTTATGTACAGAATAAGTTAGATCACTTCAAGTGCAGACTGTTGGATACATTGGTTGTTTGCTGTTGGCTCTTTCTTACAGGTTCAAAACCAAGCCATCTTTGACAAATAACGGCTTTGTAATTAACCATGACTTACGCAATAAACTTTGAGACAAAAGTGAACTTGTATATCGAAATAGTGATAACACAAATAATGAACAAAGGATAAATAAAAGACTTGAATAAAAAGTAATTGTTGTTGTACATAAACAAACATGACTCGATCTATATATAGTTCATGAAACGGTACCATGGTGTTAAGAGTGAAACGTCACAACGTTTCACAAGGTAAACGTTTTTTCTAACTGCCAAACTAACAGGCATATAACTAACATAACGAGAAGTTAACGGGGATTTTGGATACATAGATCCAACCCAATGTTTTTGCCCGTTTGACCCATACTAATAAAACAGTAAATAAACTGTTTTTCAAATTTAACTTAACAAAACATTACAAAGGGATTACATTTGCATCATGAGCAGTGTTATACTTGCAAGAGTCCATGACTTTCAGTTGGGTGTAGAGAGTTACTAGTAGCGTGTCAACTTAATAGCACAAACACTTACATTTGAAGGTGTTGAAGAGAAGGAACCATTCACTATGATTTCAGAACCATTGATTGGGTTTATATACTTTAAAAGCAAGGGACGGAAGAGTTTCATCTCTTGCAATGAAGTTTGTAAGTATAGTGATGCAATGCTGAAGAGGTTACTCGCAAAGGTAAGCCGAAGAGTTTTGGATAACAAGTTGGCATTTGATGTGAACCATCTCTCACCAAATGAGATGGAAATATGGGTATACTTCGAGAATGAAATCAAAAAGCGTCTCAAACATCGTGAGCAAATGAGAAGATGAGAAAGCTATGTTGGAGGAAGACTAAGAAGGGACATAACCGAACCAAGACCTGAATAATCAACTCTTAGGGGGAGATTGTTAGGAATCGTTTAAAGTGTTAATTATTAGTCTTGTAATATACATTTTAAGTTTTGGTTATGTAATAGATTATTACTGTATAAACTTTGTAATAGACGTGGCCCAGTAGAAGCCCACTAGAGACACGACTCAATGTCCGAGTCGTGCCTACCTCGTTATTAACATGTATAAATACCCCCTACACCAAGATAAGGGGTGTGGCTTGATAGTTTTGTTCTTAATAGAGAATTACACTTTTTCTTTCTCTCTCGCTACCTCGCTACCGTCTCTCTACCTCGCTACTCTTTCTATCTCAAACTTCTATATTATTTTTGTGTGTTTTGATACAATATGTAGTGACCTACAAGCCATGCTTGGTGAGTTTGCTCTAAGTGATCTTAAGCCTATGATGATGCCCTAATGTCTCGGTTTCTTGGTATACCATTTGACCATTTGTGATTTGGTATGCTAAGACTAACTGTTTCATTTACAAAAATGTAGTCGGAAAGCTTAGGATATCCTTGGATGCAATGGTTAATAGGTAATATGCTTTAGTTATCTTCCTTAGATAGCTGGTCATGTATTGTTACCGCTAGTATTCTATGCTTGTATGTTTGTTGTTTTGCAGTCTAGGTGTGTTTGGGAAATGCCCTTACACACTAGTTCTAGCAGTATGTATTGTATAATTTTGATTTGGAATAATATATATTAACTTTAAAAAATAAATAAAAGTTTAGATGTTTATTTTTTATGATATGTTGTTGATTGATAACAAAAACTGTTTTATGTTTAACGAGATTTGAGGAAAGCATTTATATCGTTTCCTTCAATTGAAACTCAAGACTTAATTTAACATAGACCCATTAACATACACAGAAGAAAAAATCTGCATTTTTTCCTTTTCATTTCTATTACACTTATATGAAACTAACATTTTTCAATCTTTGATTATTTTAATTTTTTTACGTATTGCATCTATTTTATATAACATAACACACTTTTCTACCACCCACAATCAATTTTTTCTATAAGTATCTTGGCATATCCCTGTGTCACATGGCATAGCTAGTTTTGACGAGAACTTTAAAACTTACTGCTAAAAATATAAATTTTTTAAATTCTTCTATTCAAAATTTGCCGCACAAGCATTAAATCACAATAAACCTTATCTAATCGTGTTATTTCGAGTGGAGGTTAGGGCATCTACTATGGTGGCTTGATAACAAAAACTGTTTTATGTTTGATGAGATTTATTAAAAAAAATTATCGTTTTCTTACATTAAAATTCAAGACTTAGGTTAAATATAGACTCATTAGCATACACGGAAGAATCAATTAGCATTTTCCTTTTTCATTTCTATTACACTTATATGAAACTAACAAATTTTAATCGTTCATTCTTTTGGCTTTGTACAAATGAATGCATCTATCTATCTATCTATTTTATGTAGGGTTTAGGCCGTACAATAGACGTGTACTTTACGAAATGTACCGTTTTGGTACGTAAACTAAAATCCGTTCCATTTTATGTTGCGTACTTTTATGTTTTGTACCATTTTGCACGGTTAAACTTATTTTACCGAAACCATAATCACTATTGCCAATGTCGTGCATGCGCCATGCCGATTTCCACTAACAAAAATAAGTTAAATAATAGGGTTTGGCGCCAATAGCTACGTACTTTTATAAGTTAAATTATCAAATGCCGTTTGGTACGTGTATAAGTTTTGTTGTTTATATGCGTTGCTCGCCTTTTTCTTTTGACGCCGTTACCCGTTTTTCATAGTTTTGAAAATGTTTTATCGTTTATTATATGTTTTTCGTTCCTAGTTTATACATTTTTCACGATTTAAAAACGTGATTTACCGCCCACTTTTCATACGCTGTTCTTAATTGTTTATTTTTATATACTTGGTATCGTAATAAGTTTCGTCCGTTTTTTGTCGTAATGCAACTGTTTTTTTTGATTTTATTATGTTTTCGATTCACGTTATTGGTTTATTAATTTTTGCGATGTTGCATTTATGTTCTTCTTGTCATCATTTCGCTTTTTACGATACTATTGAAAACTAGACGATACCGCAGTGAAGCCACAAAAAAAAACGATACGAATCGAACGAAAAATAACAGTACGAACGAAAAAATGCGCTCGATACATTTTTCTTTCCGCCAGTAAAAAAAACGCGAAACAAAAGGGATGAAACGTGAAAACGTAGACGAAAACGAAAATGAAAAAACGGACAGCGTAAAAAAGAAACGCGAAAAGAATGATGAAAGCGAACGAACGGACAAAACGAAAAACGACGCCAAAACGGACAAAAACGTCTGACAAAACGTTAAAAAAGATAACAAAAATTTTATAAAAATGGATGAAAAAGTAAAAAATGCGTAAAAAAACATCATCGAAAACGCTCAAAAACCGGGATAGATGCAATTTGGGACAAACAAGAAGGACGATCTATGTAATTTACTCAAAAATATGCCACATAGGCATTTTTGCCGGTTTTATACATTCCCAACCGGTCTGCTTATAAACACGCTGCGGTAAATGATACAAAACAAAAGAGTACGCAAATAAAATTCAACCTTTTGGATTCACAATTCATCAAAACGATACATTTCGTAAAGACATCGCCTATCAGTACGTAAAACCATGTAATATAGCACACTTTTGCACCACCCTTAATAAATTTGTTTATGTAAATATCTTGGCATATCCTTGCACCACGTGGCATAGCCAGTTTTAAAATGAGAACTTTAAAACTTTATTGCTAAAATTGTTAAGTTTTTGAATTCTTCTATTCAAAATTGGCACACAAGCATTAAATCACATAAATGTTCTTAATTCACATGACTTGTTACACCTTTTGTCTCATAAATGTTCTTAAATGTTAAGTTATTTTAGTCAACTAATAATTAATAATGTGTTATTTTTGTCTCATAAATGTTCTTAATTCACGTGACTTGTTACATCTTTTTATTTAGGGTCCGTTTGGTATATAGGTGGGTTTAGGATTTTGATTTGGATTTTGATTTAAATTTAAGATTTGGATTTGATGTAAAAAAGAGAAAAAAAATTAAGGTAAGAGAGAATAATATGATTAAATTAAAAAAAAAATTTTAATAATTAATAAAGATATTTAAAATTAATTTTATTACTATAATATTTTAGAAAATGATCATAGAGAGAGTGTTTAAAACTGACCCTACAATGTGTCAGAAAACCAACCTTCTACCCTTACATTTCAAATAGTGCCACTGTTTAGATTTAAATCCTAAATTCTAAAGTGGATTTATCAATCAAACAATTGATTGGTGTCATTTCAAATGAAAACCTTGCCTAAAGAGCCAACCAAACGGCTCCTTAAGCTTAAAATTGGAAAAATTTACATTACGTGTTTATACTAATGTTAAGTTTAAATGTTTATTTTCTATGATATGTTGTTGATTGATAAACAAAACTGTTTTATGTTTGACGAGATTCATCAAAGAATTTATATCGTTTCTTTAAATTGAAATTCAATAATTAAATTAACATAGACTTATTAACATACACGAAAGAATCAATTTGCATTTTCCTTTTCATTTCTATTACATTTATGTGAAAGTAACATATAGTAATCTTGCATTTTTTTATTTTTTATTTTTTATTTTTTTATTTTTTTTTTTATTTACAAATAAATGCATCTACCTTTTATATAATCTAACACACTTTTCAACCACCCTAATAAAATTTTTTCTATAAATATCTTGTATTATCTTTGCGCCACGTGCTAAAAATGTTAAGTTTTTTTATTCTTCTATTCAAAATTGCCGCATAAGCATTAAATCACAATAATATCTATACTATATTATAAAGCATTTGAGACATACCTAAAAAAGAAAGCTTAAAAAATTCAGATTCTAACACTTGACAATAAAGACAAATTTTAATAAGTACATCTATAATAGCATTTGTTGCAACACTTTAATGCACTTTTTTAGACATGTTTTTAAAAAAAATAATAATAATAAAAATACAATGTAATTTAATATAAGAAAAAAAACGTCTAAAACAATGAATACATAATAAATGTTATTTTTAAATAATATGAAAAATACTCCGTACTTGTTATTATACATATTGTACAAACTAATAAAACACACAAATCTTCATGCAATTTATATGTAAACAAGTTCATGGTACATGTGGTTTTAAAAAACGGACCGGGCCAACGGATTCAACCGGAAGCGAAGTCACCACCGGTTAAATTTAGCCATAAAAGTCGTCCGAAAACGATATTGTTAAATCACCACAGTTTAAAAATGCATACTAAAAAACAATGTTCAAAAAATATTATTAAATCGCAAGAGTGCCTCGAGAATCAACATATGCGCTGAAATTTTTTTTAATAAAAGTTACCGTAAAAAACTAAAACTTTGTTATATAAAAATCGGACGATTTTTTCAAAGCAAAGGATGCAAATGTGCAAAGTCCTAATTATATGATTATACACATTTACACATATATATACTATACTAGCGTCATGACCCGGCCGATGGCCGGGCTAGTCTCATGTAAGTTGGTCAATATTATTAATTTTATTTGTAGACTTGGTATAATAAAATTTATATAAATGTTTCAATGGTTTTGTATTAAAAAAATTTCATTAAACGATGGACGTGAATGGTTTTAATGGATTGATGATAATACAGTGTCTTATGGTTAAAATATTAATGTATATGATATTTCAATGTATAATTATAAAAGATAATAATAGATAAAAGAATTGAAGGTTATATCGAAAAAAAAAAGCTAAATGTAACATTGTTAATGAAAATAAAAAACAATGGCGTTCAACTGAGTATTGCTGTTTCGATAACAAAGATGCAAAGAAATGGGCAAAGGAGCAATAAGAGAAGTTAATACACAATATTTACAAAATAATGGCGTTCAACTGAGTATTGCTGTTTCGACCACTGGTACAATGGTTACCGCTTGCAATATACAGAAAACCTCAAGAATCAATATAACTGCATATATATTCAAAAAAAATGCTGGAAAATGCTGTACCCAGTTATCGGAGATGGCACTATCTATGCATATGTATACTGTCATGGGTGTCAATGCACACGATATAGGCAATAAATTATAGGGCATCCTTGTATGATTTCCTAAAAATGAACACATAACTTAATGAGAAACCATTGAAGGATATAGAAGGTAAGAAACATAATGTCACTAAAACAGTACTCCTACTTAGCAGATACTAATAAGCTTACTCACTTTGGACATTTTTGCGGCTTCGGGCATCATTGTTACGTTGTCGTTAGTACCTATGTCAGCCATACGTCCAAACATTTAGTATAACTGAAAAAACCCACTATATATTATGTATAGTAATCTAGAAATGTAAAAATATTTCAGTACGGTTACCTTCAAGAATGGAACGCCTGTAACAACTATTTGCAGAATTGCAGGTTCAGGAACCGTAACACCGCTGCTGCTTCTAGTTTCCGGGACCATAACCACTGCTGACTTTTTATTGATACCTATAACATGTTCAGCATAGTTAACCTTTTGTATACAATATAGCAATTAAGCATCTTAGTACAACTAATAAATTTATTGAAGATGCATACGCGTGTCATGAAGAAGTCCAGTTGTTACACTCTCCATAACAGAAGGAACCAAATTTGTGGATGTTGCGCAGTAGATAACGTAAACAGACTTTGGCTTCCAGGGGTATTAAACATGCTTATTACTGGTGCTTTGGTTTCTTGATGAACAATCTCTTTATTAAATGATCCAACACACATTCCTAGGCCATCTTAATATCCATAGCCTGAACAAACAAACATACATAATACCTCAGAAATTATAAGCATTACGCAAATCCAAAACCCTCAAGTTGTTAAATGAGTATAAAAATTAAAATGGTCAAATAGTGAAACCGTGGCTTCCAGCAACTGTGTATTAACTGATCCAACACACATTCCTAGGCCACCTTGGTATTCATAGCCTGAACAAACAAACATACATAATACCTCAGAAACTATAAGCATTACGCAAATCCAAAACCCTCAAGTTGTTAGGATTGCTTATTAGGATTGTTTATCTGCTTGATGTATATTAATACATCGAATAGGCGATTTTGAGAGTGTTTGAGATTGCTTATCGAGACTCGTTACCTCATTCCTTTGTGAATGAATTAAGCTATTGTGAATAAGCATCTTGCAGTTGCTTATTTGAAAACATATAAACAATTTTTATTTTATACTCAATCTCAAATGGCTGCTATTTTTATTATTGTATTTGTCTTTTCTTGGTAGAAGAGTTACATTTTGATAAGTGCTTTTGGTTTGGAAAGCAAAAAGTGTGATGTACAGCAATACAGATCAGCTTACTTGATGATTAGTCTTAAGATAGTTATTTTCGTTATGAAGAATGTAAACATCCGAGTAAAACATGTACTCGCTATCACTTCATGATTGACAGTGTGCTATGGTTAACGACCTCTCTAATCGGAACTTGAAAAAAAACCTTGGGTCACTTATGCGAACCATCATATCACTGAAACATGGCTGTTATTTGATAATATTGACTGCATCTTGTCACCTATTGTATCTTTCTGGTAATAACTATAGCATGACAAGTTGTGTGAGTGACATACTATTAATGATCCTCGATTCATATACTGATTATCGTTTTTAATTTGAAGTGATATAAATATATAATATCAAGTATGAATCTTAGATATAGCTAAATTTTCTTTTATTGACTTCACCCATCTTGTTTAGCTTAATGAGTCTTAAAAATCGAAGCTCCCTTGTGTTCTTGGTCCTGCCATGATACCTTCCTTACATGTTGGTCAAGTGGCAGGTCGTGCATAAGGCGCCAAAGTAACGTCTACCCTTTTAGATAAACAATTCAGTTTCTTATAGAACTGTCATAAACGGCTTCCTAAAACTTTCAAATGAGTATAGGCTTTATACAAATTTCAAATAAGTCATAAACGGCTTCCTAAAACTTTCAATTGCAGAAGATGCTAATGAAATGCAACAGAAAAGTTTAGTTAACCTGACCTTAAGCCTATAAAGTTTAGTGAACCTGACCTCAATTGCAGAAGATGCTAATGAAATATAACTTCTTTATGACATATGCATTAGCAGCCCAGCCTGAGGAATCAAAATAAAACATCACATGATCATGCCTTCCTAAAAAGCATGAAATGGATTGAAAGGAAAAGAGAGAGAGACAGTGGAAGAAGACTCACTTCTACTCCTAAAAGTGTGCTTGTGAGAAACAAATAAAAGAAATTTCCAATCAACAGAAAAGCAACAGCTGTATTGATCCGAGATAAATCAAAGTTTTGAACTGCATTGAATATGACAACTGATGTAGCATCGTTCACAACATCTTCCCCAAACACCAGACTGTACAATAAAGGCGTCTGATCCTGATTGAGCACCTGCATCGTCAGATTAGAAACATTAGCACCTCTAAAAGTTATATATTAATTTGTTTAATTATCATATAATTATAAATGTAAAAAGAAAAATATAAATCTATATCTTTGAATATAACAGTTTGGAAGTTACTTCGGGCAACTTTCAACTTGTTTGACTTATTCCCATCTTAGCGAGTTTTTATCATTTGACCCGCTTTTGAGATAGAAATACAACCCAAATGGTCCCATTTTTAAGTAAACGTGTCAACATATACACCTCTAACTATGACTAAACCAGAGCTAAATGATGATTTCTGTACCTGTAAGGTGCACAAGGTGCACACAGAATCGGTTGCTGAAAAGATTGCACCAATTGCTGTGAAAAAAACAATAATAGGTTTAGCAAACAAAAGAAGTCCAGGATCCACAATGGAAATTATTTTGAGGAATTTAATAAACAAATGATACCAAGATAATCTCCCGGCCCAAGAGAACCAATATTCATCCTCGAAAAGATATTTATTGCGCCTGTCCAAAAATTAGACAAACTTCAGAATTTTCAAACATGAGCAAATTAACACTTGCAGTTAAGAATGATGATACAGGGAATAGGATTCTTGCTTCAGCGGTCAGTTTTACCAATAAATGTAATGTGCGAGCAGGTTACATTGGTATTATTTGGCCAAATTAAAAATACATGGTCGTCATTATTTATTGGAGGATAATATACTACTTAAAAGAAGAAAGACAATAGATAAAGTAAATCAATAACCTTATACAATTTTGAGGATTACGCGTAAAGCCTTTTATCAAGAATGAATGCATAATAATATTTTAGTACGTACCAAATGATACGATGGTGAAAGATATCATGGTACCAACATCGCCAAATAACATGATGGTACTAAAATTGCGGAAAAAATGTTTCTTCTTAGCCTGGAACCTGTTTTTTTTAATGGAAAAGAAGAACGTCAATTTAACATAATGATCATGCCAAAATCTTAATAAGCTAATGACAATAAAAGAAGGCAGTGGAATCATTCAAGTGGATGTTTTGATAGTGAATTAATAAATGACATTGCAAGATAGAAATAAGATCGTGTCACATTAAGTCGTGACTGCTCATGATACGATAGCACTAAATACACATGACATTTCACACATTTGAATAAATGTAAACATGTAGACACCGACTGAAAATTCTATTACATATTTGCATAAAATCATGTCTACTAAATACTATTTGTATTTACGATAGCAACTATGGTCTAAATAACCAAACCATAAGATAAACAACCAATGGAGATGTTGCAATAGTTTATCATGCGTATTAATTTAGTTACCTAAAAATATGGCAAGAGTCTAATCATCTGGATTTGAAGGTGGCGACATTAGCAATCATGTGCACTGTGATAATTTTTACATTGACCCGAAGCTAAAAATGTTGCAAAGAATAGAGAGTGCGCATCCACTGCTTCTTTTGCCATATCATCGCACTTGCAATGTGAACACTCTGGAATGCCTTTTCTTCGTTCTTATTCATAGTAGGGTATGCAAATAGGGGAAAACCACAAACTACCGTCGCTTTGTCCGTCATCTCAGTCGTCGGTTTCTTTTTATCCACAGCCGCAAACCATACAACCCACCTACTTCACCAAATAAGAGCAGCCGCCAACCATACGACCCACCTACTTCTGCCACAATTAGAAACATAAAGATTATGATCAAATAACATATAGCTGTAATTTCGGTAATCACATTAAAAATGGCGCGTTTCTTGTTACACAAATTAGGGATATGAATATTCTCAAAATTAATTTGAGACAACAGATTTTCAAAATTAAAAAATGCTTAGTGATTGTAATTCATACCTTTTTAAGTTTAGAATGGTTATGATGATAAACATTGCCGGAAAATCAACGTGGTCAGTTGCGTGGCCACATAACTGCATAACACATGAACAACATAAAAACATTATAAAAAAACTTATCTAAACATTAACCTAATTATAATCAGGGTTAAAAAACTTATTCCATATTGCATAAATTGATAAAACAAATCGGGTGTGTGGATCATCGATATGCCATTTTTTTATCTTGATTTAATTTAGTTACATTATAAAAATTAAAATTAGGGATTAAAACTATACCAGATAATAAGGCGCATAGTCAATTACAATCTCCAATTTGAATACCTAATTTAAAAAACACACAATAAATCATTAGTAATTAGTAATGCAAATAAATTTGATCAAAAATCCCTAATATGATCACCACGGATGATTTCAAATGAAGAATCTTTACTTACAATTTATGAATTAAGATGGGTTAATTTTTGAAATCGCATCTTGAGATCTTGAATTGTCCTCCGAAAAGCTATCTTGTAAGTTTCAATTGATGCACCGATTATGTAGGTTAATTTTGGGGGATTGATTTTGAATGCCAATGATCTGCTGCTGAAAATCAAGGAATGAATTGGGGGAATGAATTAGGGGTAATAGCAGGGAGTGTGGAAGGCGTGTGTTTTTTGTGGAAAGATGTGAGAATGAGCGTGGTGATAAACACGTAATTAAATGTTGACAGCATGGCATTTATGGCTGCCAAGGGTCAATTTGTGACATGGGCATGTTCCTCTATTACATATGTGGGGAGATTATAAAGCATTTGACACATACCTAAAAAGGAAGACTTAAAAAATTAAGATTTAACACTCCACAATAAATTCAAGAAACACAAAATTTTAATAAGACATCTATAATAAAGATTTGTCAAGAACACTTTAATGCACTTTTTTAGACATGTTTTTAAAAAAAATAATAAAAAAATACAAAGTAATTTAATATAAGAAAAAAACATCCAAAACAATAAATACATAATAAATGTTATTTTTAAAACACCCCTATTATGAAAAATACTTATTATTATACATATTGTACAAACTAATAAAACACATAAATCTTCATGCAATTTATATGTAAACAAGTTCATGCTACATATGGTTTTAAAAACGGACGCCAATCCGTTCAACCGGGAACCGAGTCACCACCGTTCCAATAGCCCATAAAAGTCGTCCGAAAACGATATTGTTAAATCACCACAGTTTAAAAATGAATACTAAAATACAATGTTCAAAAAATATTATTAAATCGCAAGAGTGCCTCGAGAATCAACATATGCGCCTTTTTGAATTTTTATTTAATAAAAGTTACCGTAAAAAGTAAAAACTTTGTTATATAAAAATCGGACGATTTTTTCAAAGCAAAGGATGCAAAGTCGTAATTATATGATTATACACATTTACACATATCTATACTATATTATAAAGCATTTGGGACATACCTAAAAAGGAAGGCTTAAAAAATTAAGATTCAACACTTTTCAATAATGGCAAATTTTAATAAGTACATCTATAATAGCATTTGTTGCAACACTTTAATGCACTTTAATAGACATGTTTTTAAAAAAAATAATAAAAAAATACAATGTAATTTAATATAAGAAAAAAACGTCCAAAACAATAAATACCTAATAAATGTTATTTTTAAAACACCCCTAATATGAAAAATACTTGTTATTATACATATTGTACAAACTAATAAAACACACAAATATTCATGCAATTTATATGTAAACAAGTTCATGGTACATATGGTTTTAAAAACGGACCGGCCAACGGTTCAACGAACCGAGTCACCACCGGTTCAGCTAGCCCATAAAAGTCGTCCGAAAACGATATTGTTAAATCACCACAGTTTAAAAATGCATACTAAAAAACAATGTTCAAAAAATATTATTAAATCGCAAGAGTGCCTCGATAATCAACATATGCGCCTTTTGAATTTTTTTTTTTAATAAAAGTTACCGTAAAAACTAAAACTTTGTTATATAAAAATCGGACGATTTTTTCAAAGCAAAGGATGCAAAGGTGCAAAGTGCAAAGTGCTAAGTGCTAATTATATAGTATATATATTTGAATATTAATAATTATACTCTTTAAAGTAACCTACATGATTTATTGAATATTTATTTTTACTTTAACTTTATAAGTAATCTTTTACTTGTATCATCCATCTATGTGGGACAAATTTAACAAACATTATTTTTGAGAACTAAATTTTCTTAGTATAATGTAAGTGATTTTTAAAGTCGCTATGGTGTTATTATTTAATGATAGCTTATGACTACGGGGGCTATTGTCAACTACTTTTATCTCATACCTTTACAATATACCTACTACCAACTCATTATTGTCACCATATCACGTGGATAATCTACAATTTTTATATGAAAAAGTTTGTTATTGCATAACAGTATTCAAAACTAAAATTATTGTCGTCCGTATATCTATTATATTGTAAAATATAGATCTAAATAAAATTTCGCTGAATATTTTAATTGTATGACGCCCGCCGCTGCAACGCGCGGGTACTCTGCTAGTACCTTATCTAATTTGTGTTATTTCTAGTGGAGGGTCAGTTTAAGTTATTTTAGTCAACTAATAACCAACAAGTACTTATAATACATGTGAACGTGCGAGCTTTTTATATATTGTGTTTTTATAAGAACCGATTAGTAATTTATTTATTTTATATAGATTTGTAAAGTGTTGATATATAAACTTTATAATTAAGTTAATTATATTAAGACTAAAATACACGGTTGGTCCCTAAACTTGGCAGCACGCTTCGCGATGGGACAAAACTCGGCCTTTTCATCGCCAGAGGTCCAAACCTTGGCATTTAAATGCCAGAATCGTCCCTTGACCAATAATGCCGTTGTCAACGTTATGTTGGTGAGGGCAAGACCGCCTTTCATTGTAGCGTAATAAATAAAAACCGTTGTACAGTGTTTGTGGCTAGTATATGTGTGTGTAACACGGTTTGGTCGACATTTATCATCCATCCCTAAACTATCCTTCAAAACCGGTCTTCTATAAAACGATAATCGTTTCAAGATGGTACATTGCTGGTGTGGTAAGCAAGCTATTATTCGCACTTCGGACCTCTCTCGCCAACCGTAGGGCGATTCTTTGGTTGTCATGTTGAAGTAAGTGCGTCTTAATATTTTTTGTGTAAGTTTGTAACAATGGTGGTTGTTTAATGACTTGTCATAATCATCATAGGGTCTTCTTGTCGAGGTGGGTAAGATGGTATGATCCTGAAATCTGTGCTCATTCAAGAATGATCATACCAGGCCTTTTGAGGGGGAGAAATGAGCTTGAGGCAAGATTAGTAGCTGCTCAAGGTGATGTGTGAAAGTGGAAGATTTACCTGGTGCTAAGTTGGATGTTGTTCTTCATTGTTTATGCATTGGGATAACTTTTTTACCTTTTATGTAATGACGCGAGATGGTTAATGTTCTGTATCTTGAATTCTAGTAACCTTGTTATGAAGTATTCAGTTTGGTTTGGGTTCTGATTTTTTTTGAACGGCGGTTTGGGTTCTGATTTTCAATCCGTTATGGGTATGCAGATGGTTAGCAATTTGTTTAGGGTTGACTTTTAAATGCCAACATTCTTATGAGGTTCTGTTTAGCTTTGGGTTACTTTTGATGCAAATTATTCACACATCAAGCTTAGTCAATCTAAAAAAGTACACATTAATGACATGGTTCCATACTTAATGCAAATGGATATAATTCCAACTGCATAAAATTGCATACTTTTCAAAGCATGAGAACTACAGTTAGACACACACACATATGTTTTTATAGTACATAACTTGTCCATAGGAAATAAACTAGATGAAACATTGTCTAGTTAATTAGCATAACAGAATTGACCTATGGTGAGGCCATCATTCTTTCCAGTGCAGCCTGCTGCCTAGTCATTCTACGTGTAGCAGGCTGGGTTGAAGCAAAAACTGCTTGAACATCACTTGACTGTAGCTAAGAATCAGAATGGGATTGATCATGTTGCTGGGATTCACACTGGGCTTGGTCATGCATGCTGGGATCGGCATTTGCTTCATCTTGATCTTGGGATTGTGACGGGATGCATCATGTATGATGGGATCTTCTCTGTGGATCTTGATTTTCAGATTGAACACCACTTCCTTGAACTGTACTAACTTGACTTTCAACAACAAAACCTGTACCTTCAGCTTCTTTATCTGCTGCTACCTTTTTACCTTTAGGACGTCTCTTTTTTCCTGCAGCTTTAGTAGGCACCTGTTTGACATTTCCCTTATTGGCAGTTTCACTATACCCTAGGCATGTTACCCGGTTGTGTCCAACAATGCCACAAATACCACACTTAACACTCTTCCAAGCCCTTAACAACTTACCATCCTTCACAATCTCTTCACTTTCAAGAGCTATCCTAACTCTTTTTTTACCTCTCGAGTTGGCGGGTTTGTTTCGGATTTCGGTGGAACAATTGTTGTTGGCATAGTTGATTTTTCCCAATGTACCCTGCTAGTTATAGGCTGGACATGGTGTTTGTAGGTAGCCTCCCAAGTGAGAAGATAGTAACAAGTATGAGCCCATGTTTCTACAGCTCCTACTTGTTGGCCATTTAAAGCCATATTCCAATTGGTAGCAACAACATGTTTACATGGTAAACCTGTTATCTCCTACCTTCTGCAAGTATAAGTCTTGTGTACAACATTAACTACACATTGGTCACCCCATGGTCCACTAACCTGAAACTTAGATCCCCCATTCCATAAAAACATTATACTTAACAGCCTCTTTCTTAATACCCTCTAGCATGTGTTGTGCAGTTGGTGTTAGTGGCCCATCACTCTTATCAATCACCATAAGAACATGCATTATCCTCTTCATACAGTATTCCCTAATGTATTCTAAGGCTATAATAATTGGTTTGCTTAAACCCTCTTTTATTTTCTCATGAAACACTTGACACATGTTATTAAGTAACACATCAAAAGTAGCTCTCCCTAAAGATTAAAAGTAATAAACATGTATTAATTATAACTGTTTATACTGCATTTACAAATACAAAGTAACTAAAACAGATAGATAACTTACAAGAAAAATGTGACCTTGACCAATGGATCGGTGGTATCTTACTTAACCAATCATGGGCTGGTTGATTAAGTTTCTTGAGATCAGCCATAGCTTTCAGAAACTGTACAACAGTTGAGGCTGTTGCACATTTCCACATATGGTCTTTGTAGGCCCTACCTTTCCATTGCAGTTTCGTTTTCTCATGAATGCTTCTAATACATAACTGTGTTCTCACTTGGAAAAACTTCTCGCTAAAGCTCTACTTATATCCCGCACAAAATCAAATATGTTTATCTTGTCTGCTTCAAAATAGAGACTTAAATTCATGAACAGAGTAAGAGAGTACCTTATTAATGTCAGTAATAAAAGTGATGCTTGAAATTGGCCCAAGTGCTATATCATCGGATAAACAATGAAGAAACCAAGTCCATGATCCTATGTTTTCTGAATCAACAAAAGCATAAGCGAAAGGGTATATACCATTGTTGCTATCAATTCCCACAGCTGTCATCAGTTGACCATTGAAAGGACCACGAATTGGAAAAGCAGCCAACCCCAACAATGATCTCCCACAATCTTTAAATCCTTGCATCAGTGCACCTAAACAAACATACACTCTCTTGAATTCTCTGGTTGGAAGAGACTCATTTGGAGGTCGTTCCACATTCATCACCACTGTCGTATTAGGGTTTGTCTTCTGCAACTCTTGAACATAATCTCTCAACATGGTAAATTGTAGCTTGAATTAACCCTTGATGGCTGTTATTGCTAGGTTTTTGGCCCTTAAAACCTTCTGCAGGGACACTTGAAGGTCGTATTGGTTGGTAAGTTGATTATGCATAGACCTGACAGGAAGTTGTGGATTTGTTTCAACTTGTGCCGTAATTTTCTCGTGAGATATAGCGAAAGTCAAAAGCTCTGACTTCCCTTGATTGCAAACAAGTGTGTTGCTCATTATATGTTCTCGACCGACTAGATACACTGCCTCACCATTCCTGCCGACAAACAATGCCATGGGCGAGTATTTGTGAAGGGTCCTTTTGCCAAAAGCAATGCATTTATACCCTTCGCTAATGGACTTCTAGATGGGCCTATATCCAGTCCAGACCTTCACTTGGGCCCTGAAAGTGGAACACAACCCCTACACCTGACCCTTATTCTTGTTTTGTCATTCTTCACAAAAACAACTCCCTCCTAGTTTCTATTGAATGCTCTCTTACTAGGTTTTTACTTCCCTACAATACCAAACTCCCGCCAACATAGAAAAGTGGTATAGACGCCATTAGCAAAGTCTTCCTGTTGGAAACTAACATAGTCACTGCAAAATACATCAACCATCACAGGTAAATCATTTACCAACTGCCTGTCATCACTTATATTATTGGTTGTTCCTGCTTCACCTAAATCATTACTCTGACCTACTTGTACCATACCAAGTTGTGCATCTTTCTCCTGACAAGTGTTCTCTTCATTTGGTTCAATTGAATCATCAACTGCATTGCCTAAGTCACTAGTGTCACTCGCTTGTAACAGAGTAACATCAACAACAGGATCCTCTTCCATGTTATCCTGAGTCAATTGAAACAAAGTTACATCCACATCGCTCCTCAAACCTCGTTATTGACATCAACTAGTGCTCTTCCTGGTTTGTCTAAATGCTTCTCCCGAGTCAATTGAAACAGATTAACCTCAAAATTTTCAGCTCCTCAAAGTCAGTATTGACATCAACTAGTGCTCGTTCCAACTTTGTCTAAGTGCTTCCCCTGACTCACTCAAAACAGATTAACCTTAACATTATCAGGCTCCTTTATAGCATTGTCCTCATCAATAACTACTAAAGCACGCTCACTGTTATGAACATGTTGGCTAGCAAATGAGCAGTCTAAGGTGGAAAATATCGCTCAATGTTTGGCAAATTGCTAGATTCACCAATATCATTGACGTCCACAGGCAATTGTGTAAGTTGGATAAAAGGATCTAGGCGGTTCATTATCTATATCATCTAACACCAACCGTCTACAATAGGATTGAATAGCCGCAGTAGCAACTTTTCTCCTATCTTCATCCATCTCCCAAAACACGTCTTAACTTGTGGGGACATTTGAAAGTTCTAATCTAGTCTTCCCTATTTCAACATAGACGTCTATCAGCTTATGCTCTATGACAACATCTTTCAACAAGTCTACATTAGCAGCTTCACGCAAAGAAAACAAACCGTCGTCTAATGTACAACCAGGCTTAAGAAAGTAGAAATAATTGGTTTGTCCAGTCTCATAACCGATTTGGGTCATGAGAGCATCCATTTAATCAATGAATACCTCTTTTATTTCCACAAGATCAACAAGGCATTTCTTGCCTCCTTGATATATCCTACCTAGAAACTATTTGAATGTACCTTCATAATGGAACATCATGCTAAACGATCCAGGTTCACCCGCTGTATAAAAAATATACAAAAACAATGTTAAGCTAAAGTTACCTAAAAGGGGAATAACTTAATCAGTCGTACTAACATATGATTGTAATAGGCTCTAACCAAAAAGACTTACAATATCTCCTGATTGTGCTTTTCTCCGTTTCACGATCATCATATAAAGGATATTCCCTTACTCACCACAGAGTAAATCCAAGGTGGTTGTTTGTTATTTTCTTACTTAGATTATTTGATTTGATGATAGACATTGCATTAGGGTTTTCTGGGTAGGCTTCCAAAACAAGTTTGGGATGAGCAATGAGTACACAAACTTTGTTATATTGTACATAATGGCGGAAATTGACAAGACAAGCTCAAGCTACAAAAATAAACTAAAATGACTATTGTACCCTCAACAGTAACATGATTACGGGTTTTTGTGGCGTATAACGGAACGTTGACAACGCCGTTATTGGTCAAGGGACGATTCTGGCATTTAAAGGCCAAGGTTTGGACCTCTGGCGATGAAAAGGCAGAGTTTTGTCCCATCGCGAAGCGTCCTGCCAAGTTTAGGGACCAACGGTGTATTTTAGTCTTATATTAATTATGGGTAGGGTTTTTTTCCTGTATATCGATGTAGGGCAATAGGTGGGAAGCAGCATTTTAATCTTAAATTTATACATAGGTTGGAATCTTAAATTTATATATAGGTTGAAAGGTGTATGTATGTGCGGGTGATTTTTTTATTTCCTTACATTAGACACAAATATTTTTAAAACCACTCCCGTTTTTTACTAAGTTTTTTTCTTTATACTTTTAACACTTAAACTTATATGTTTATTTTTCTTTTCTTGACTATATATAAGAACGTTTTTTCTTTTTTTTTAACTATTGCCAAATCCGGAATATTTGAGTTTTTTTAGTAAATATTTTAAAATAAAAATAATAATAAATAAATAAAATATTACTTAATAAGGGAAGGTTGAGTGTTTTTGAAATGCAAAAGTCCCCACCTGGTGTTTTGTTTTATTGAGTACCCGCACCTAGCGGCAACGTTGTCTATTTTTTTATAAAATTATCGCGGCTAATTATTTTCATTACGATCAACAAAAAATATGTATTTACCTGCTTATAAGAAATAATATTAGATTAAGATTGCATTAAACTTATAAAAAGTATATATAAAGTCATCCGCGTGTATTGTAAGTTTCATACGTTGTCCAGTTGTGTTACCAAGTATACTAATCAACTTGCCAAATACTACCTTCGTCCCAAATTATAAGTCCAGTTTGACTTTCTAAGTTCAACTTTGACCATAAATAATTTTATTTGTATTATATAATATTTGATGCAAAATATATAAATAGATTGTGGTTTAAATGTATTTTCATTTGGTATATTGTTCATCAAGTGTTTTATAATACAAACAAAAATATTTAAGGTCAAAGTTCGAATCAAAATGTCAAACTGGACTTAAAATTTGGGATGGAGGGAGTATAACTTTTCAACCTTTCCTTAATTTCTGCATAGTTTGACTTACAATTACTACATTCCACATTGATTGCTTGACCTTTTTAAACATTAAATATTCAACAATTCATTTTAACATTTAATCTTGACTTTCAACTTTCAATTTCCACTTTCACCTTTGATCATTTTTCCATTTTATGTAGTTAAGATCAAGATAAAAGATGTGTTATTTTTGTCTCATAAATGTTTTTAATTCACATGACTTAATTACACTTTTATTATTTATGCTTTATATTCAAAAAATTTACAGTACATGTTTAAACTAATGAAAACAAATACTTTTTTTTAGCATTTATTTTTAACAGAAACCTACAAGTTTTAAATATAAACAAAATCCATAAGGATTTTACTGTTTGATGAACAGTAAAATTTAAAGGGAAAAAGGCAAAAATCATCCTTACGGTTTTCATGCGATTGCTAAAAAAAGTCTTCGAGTTAGCAACAATAGACAATGTGGTAAAAAAAAGTTACATAAATATCCCTTCCTTGTTATTGTATTTTATTTAAATTATCCTCATGTGAAAAGTTACATAATAGTCCTTGTAACTTACCTAACTTTACAAATACTGGCTTTAAATTTGAAGTTTAATAATTTATGTTTTTTTCCTGATTTTATGATTTACATAAGGGCAAATGATTGAAAAAAGTATCATACCTGCTATCGTTTGTTTTTCAGGGTAGCGAACATTTTTTTTTAATTTTTTAATTTTATTTTTTTTAAACTTTTGTGGGTACTGATGACTAGTGATGACCAATTTACCATTTCAAATTACATAAATGGTCTTTGTGGGTTATTGAAAATTGCATCCACCGTCCCTGCAGTAACTTACAAAAATGGTCCTCTTCATTTGGAGAATTTTGCATTTACTGTCCCTAAACTTTTTTCTTTATCCATTCCTTATACGTTTTCGTCCGTATTATACGTTTTTATACGTGATTATCCGCTTTTATCCGTTTTTATACGTTTATAGACGTTCTCATCCGTTTTAATAAGTTTCGCCTGTTTTATACGCTTTCATCCTGCTTTTATCGTATTCGCCGGTTTTAAACGCTGTCCCCGTTTATTTTTGTTCGTTTTTCTTACGTTTACGTCCGTTTTTATATGTTTTCGTCCATTTTTATCCGCATTTATACGTTTGAAATGCTTTCGCCCGTTTTTTTACGTTTTCATCCGTTTCTATACCCTTCATTCCGCCATAATTCGCTTTTATCCGTTTTGTATGTTCTTGCACGCCATCCGTTTCTATACTTTTATAATTTCGTCCGTTTATTTCATTTTCGCTCGCTTTTATCGTGTTTTGCTTGTTTTATACGCTTTTTCCGCTTTCATATGTTTTCATCCTGCTTTTGTCGGTTTTATATGTTTTCATCCGCTTTATACACTTTTATACGCTGCTTTATTCCCGCTTTCCCTTTTTATCGTTTTTGTCCGCTTATCGCCATTTTATACGCTTTTATATGATTTCATCCGCTTTTATTTGTTTTTGTATGTTTTCGTCATTTTCTATACGTTTTCATCTGTTTATATCAGTTTTTGTCCGTTTTTATGCGTTCTCAACTGTTTTATTAGTTTTTGTCCGCTTTTAAACATTTTCGTCCATTTTTCTTACGTTTTTATACGCTTTCATCAGTATTTATACATTTTTTGTACGTTAAGATAGATTATCATCCATTTTTTATACATTTCTGTACGTATTTATGCATTTTTATACGTTTTGTACAGATGAAAATGTATAACAACAGACGAAAATGAAAAAAATGGAAAAAAATGTATAAAAAGCAAGAAAACAGACGAAAAGATAATAAAACGGACGAAAACATAAAAACGGATAAAACCAGACGAACACGTATAAAAACTGATGAAAACGTATAAAAACGCACGAAAAACGGACGAAAACGTTTAAAAACGTACCAAAACTGATAAAAACAGTTGAAAACGCATAAAAACGGACAAAAACTGAAAAAATACGGATGAAAACGTATAAAAATAAATGAAATTGTATAAAAATAGACGAAAAAGTATAAAAACGAACCAAAACTGATAAAAACGGATGAAAACATATAAGAACAGACGAATATGAAAAAAAATTGACAAAAACATACAAAAACGGAAAAACACATATGAAACCATGTTGGGTTTTAGGTTCCAATGAAAGGAATTATTCTAAGTATGGAACCAGTGCCAGCACAAAGGAAACCACGACTAGAAGGAATGGATCCACTGCTATGTTAAACCACGGCTAGTAGTTACATGGAACCACTGCTAATGTAATCAAAGCACTGCTAGTTAGATATGTCGGTTTAATGTTTTGTATTATATAAATATGGAAAAGATATTTATCTTGTAGGTTACGTATTGTATATTGTAAAGGACTCCTTAGCCTATAAAAGGAGGTCCTAGGTTAGAGTTAGATATACATGTTAGATATATCTAAAGTCGATACACTTCAAGGTTGTAAAACCCTAATACTATTCAGAGTATTCGTATTAATATAATATTGAGGTGTTTAGTGATAATTGTTGTTTGATTATTATTCTTCTTAAGATTAAGCACTAGATTCCACATAGTGTTTAATATATTGTGTTTATTAAGTCAGCTTCTATATTAGATCGTTTGCTCAACTGGGATCAACAAGTGGTATCAGAGCTTGTGATCTAGAAGCTGTGATCAAGAAGAAAACAAGTTTACTCAGATCTACTTAAGTTCAAGATGTCTGACGAAGCTCATATGGTTACTGCCTCCAAAGTACCCATGCTGAATCATGGAGAGTATCAAGTTTGGAAGATGCGAATGAGGCAATACATTCGCATGATTGACTACAACATCTGGGATGTTATTGAGAAGGGTGATACTTTACCCACTAAGGGTCCTGATGGAAAACCTGTTGGGATTTTCGGTGAACCTGACAAGGCTCAAAGGAAGTTAGAGATAAAGGCTCATAGTATTCTCAGTATGGGAATACCTAATGAGTATGCATTGGATTTTCAAGAGTATGAAACTGCTAACGAGCTGATGGATGCACTTGAAACAAGATTTGTTGGTAATGATGCTACCAGAAAATCAAGAAAGAACATGCTCAAACATCAACTTGAAAACTTTACTGCTCTCAGTGGAAAAAATCTTGATGGTACCTATAACAGACTGCAAAAGCCCATTAGTCAACTTAAATTGGTGGACTATAAAGTTGCTCAAGAAGATGTAAATCTCAAGTTCATCATAAGTTTGTCACCTGAATGGGCTATGCATACAGTTGTGTGGAGAAATAAAGATGATTTTGAAAAGATGAATTTGGACAATCTCTACAACAACTTGAAGGTTTATGAATCTGAAAAGAACATTGCTGGCTCCTCATCAACTACCCAGAACATTGCTTTTGTGTCAACAAACCATAGGAGTACTCAGGAAGCTTCCACTGCTATCGCTAGTGATACCACTGTTAGTGATAACATTAGTGATGGAGCAATATGTGCTTTTCTTACTGATCTGACAACCAGTGTTACTGTGCTAAACCACGACTTGGATCAAATTGATCCTGATGATCTTGAAGAAATCAATCTTCAATGGCAAATGGCAATGCTTACATTGCAAGCTAGGAGATTTCTGAGGAGGACTGGCAGACAGGTCAAATATGATGGTCAAAGAAAGGCAGGGTTTGACAAAAGCAAGATGGAGTGCTTTAACTGCAAGAAGAAGAGGCACTTTGCAAGGGAATGTAGGGCTCCTAAGAGGATTGGTGATAACTTCAAGAAGGCAACTGAAGAACCAGTACCTTCTTCTGCTTTGGTTGCTCAAGATGGACTAGGAGATTATGACTGGCTGACCAAATTGAGGAAGGACCCAATGCTTCCTTCCTGGCTAGTGAAGCTTCCAAAGTGCACAACTTTGCACTCATGGCTTATGCTTCATCATCTTCTGGCTCTGACACTGAGGTATCAAATAATTCAACTAGTTCTGTTGTTCTTACAAATCTTGTCAAGATACTTTAGAAGGTCAGAAAACCATTATAGAGAGTCTTAAGAAAGAAGTAGACAGACTTGCATTAGATAAATTAGGTTATAAAGTTGGTCTTTAGAATGTAGAAGAGAAACTTAAGTTTTGTATCAAATGTGAGTTTGAATATGTGAAAAAGATAAACATACTAGGTGGAGAGATTAACATCAAAGATAGAGAGATTAAGGTGCTTAAACAGAAACTAGAAGAAGCTGAAATTGTAAAACAGGAAGCCCTAGATGAAAAAGAGAAACACGTAGTTAGGGTTGCTAAAGCACAATTTGCTTCTGACATAGTAAATAAGTCAATTGGTTGTCAATTAATGAAAAAGGGTTCAGGCATTGGATACAAAGACATGCCTCCACCCAAGCTAATGCAACATGCACCACCTGGTACTGAATTGTCTTTTAGTAGCGAGTTTATCTTTAACAAACCTGTAGGTGAGAATTGTAAGTCTGAGTCACCTAAGGTTGTTTCTGATAGGTTAGCTGATGGTCCAATTATTGAAGATTGGGAGTCAGATTCTAAAGAAGATAAGTCTGAGTCAACACAGTCTGATAAGTTAGAAACTATTAAAAATGTTGACTCAAAACAAGCCAACTTAGGTATGCCTAGATTTGGAGCTCAGATTTCTAAGAAGTTTGTTGAATTCAATGAGGTACCTAAGGAACAGATGAAAAGATACATACCGTGGGTAATCAAAGAAACTTCATTGGCATAATTTCAAACAGACTAGGAAGTGAGTTTCAATGTGTTAAAAAGGCTTGTTATAAATGTGGTAGTTTTGAACATTTACAAAGAAACTGTTATAAAAACCAATCACAAGTTTGGAACCATTGGAGAGGGTAAATCATCAAAAATTTTCAAAGAAAACAATCCCTCATCCTAATAAAAATATGGTTCCCAGAGCAGTGTTAATGAAAAATGGCACAACTAAATCAATAATCACTGCTGCACCTAAATGGGTTCCAACCACTGCTAAGCAAAATGTAACCACTGCTAAGCAAAATATCACCACTGCTGAGACAAAGAAATTTTAACTATACCAAAGGTGATAACTGATACAGTGGTTGGAAGCCATTTCTATGCTGTAAAGGCCTCAACTTGTTGGCAATGGAAACCAAAGACCAATGTCTTAGAACATGTCAACAGTGCATCAATGAACTTAAATAAATTTGAATATGTTGATGCAAGCCGCACCCAAGTCAAGGTTGACTTAGGTCCCCAAAAGGAACTAAATTTTCTAATTTCATGTGTGCAGGGCAATTTACAAGATGAGCTACAAGACAAAGGAATTTTTGACAGTGGTTGCTCTGGGCACATGACATGGGATGGGAGCAACCTTGAGGATTTTGAAGCCTTTGATGGAGGCTATGTGGAATTTGGTAATGATCCAAAGGGAGGAAAGATACTTGGCAGAGGAACAATCAGAACAGGGAAGCTGGACTTTGAAAAAGTCTATCTAGTACAGGGACTAAAGTACAATTTATTTAGTGTTTCTCAGATGTGTGATAAAAAGAACTGGGTACTTTTTGGGGAAACTAAATGTGTGGTGTTATCTCCTGACTTCAAAATGCCTAATGATAAGTTTGTACAGCTTAGGGTTCCTAGGAAGGATAACATATATTGTTTTGATATGAAAGATGTCATTCCTAATAGATCCCTAACCTGTTTGTTTGCTAAGGCATCTGTTGATGAGTCAAAATTATGGCATAGAAGGTTAGGTCACCTAAACTTTAATACAATCAATAAATTGGTGAAGGGGAATTTAGTTAGAGGTCTACCTTCTAATGTTTTTTAATGTAACGATCTTTGTGTGGCATGTCAAAAGAGTAAACAACATAGAGCCTCTTGTAAGACCAAGGTTGTTAACACCATTACTCTACCACTGTTTATGTTACACATGGACTTATTTGGTTCCACATTTGTTAAGAGTTTGAATCATAAGTAGTATTGCCTAGTTATCACTGATGATTATAGCAGATTTTCTTGGGTTTGCTTTCTGGCACTTAAGAGTGAAACTAGTGAGATTCTTAAGAATTTCATCACTAAGATAGAAAATAGAGTGAACCATAAGGTCAAAGTAATCAGATGTGATAATGGAACTGGGTTTAAAAATGATGTCATGAATAAGTTCTTGGTGGATAAGGGTATTGAAAGACGCTTTAGTGTTGCTAGAACACCACAACAAAATGGTGTAGCTGAGAGGAAAAATAGAACACTAATTGAGGCCGCAAGAACAATGTTATCTGAATCTAAGTTACCAACTACCTTTTGGGTGAAGTGTAGGAACCGCATGTTATGTGCGTAATAGAAGTAAGGTAGTAAAGCCTCATAACAAAACCCCCTATGAGCTGTTACATGGTAGGAAGCCTATGATAGATTTCCTAAAACCTTTTGGGTGTCATGTTACTATCTTGAATACCATAGACCACCTAGGCAATTTTGAGGAAAAGGCTGATGAGGGATACTTTATTGGCTATTCTTTCAGTAGTAAAGCCTTTAGGGTATACAATAGGAGGACCAGGAAAGTTGAAGAGAATCTAAATGTTAGGTTCAATGAAGAAACTCCTAGTGTTGATACAAAAGGACCAGAGTGGCTGTTTAATATTGATATGCTAACCAGGTCTATGAATTATGAGCCTATCAGTGCAAGTACATCCACTAATGTTGATGCAGTACACAAAAGGATTCTGATGCAGAAACAACTTCTAAGGAAGCTGAAACTCCAAAGGAATTCTATTTGGTTGAGAAGTGGAAAGCTGGTCCTGTCAAACCCATCATTGAAAAGCAGAGTCCCATAGATGATGATGTTTTGGATTCAGGAAGCAAAGGTGATCATTATCAAGATAAATAAGAGTTGTCTCATGATAACTCAGTGTCGGTAGAAGAAATTGAGAAGTAGAAGAAAATTGCTGAAAGAACTGCTAAGCCAGATTCTACCACTGCTGGTTCATCTGAATCCCTTGCTGCAAGTTTAGATGGCAGTCCTTTCTTTGGAAACACTGCTAGACCACTAATTGATTCAGAGGAGTATCCAACTGACCCTGACATGCCTGATTTGGAAGAAAGGGATACTCCCATAGATGATGAGAACTTAGATCACTATTTCAAAGATACTGATTTTACTAATTTGGAAACAGTCATCATAGAAAGTCCAATTCCTACCACCAGAGTTCATAAAAATTATCCCAAAGAACAAATACTTGGAAATTTGAATACTCCAGTTCAAACAAGAAGCAAGACTCAAAACACTAAAACCTTTCCTGAACAAGGTTTCTTTGCAAGATCACTTTACAAAAGGAAAAGTAATCAAGACTTGCAAAATTGTTTGTTTGCCTACTTTTTGTCACAAAAGGAGCCCAAAAGAGTTGAAGAAGCAGTAGGAGAAGAAGGTCTGATTGAATCAATGTAAAAGGAGCTGTTACAATTCAAACTTCAAGAGGTGTGGACATTGGTTGATCTACCTAATGGCAAGAGGGCTATTGGAATTAAATGGGTATTCAGAAACAAAAGGGATGAAAGGGGTATTGTGATGAGGAATAAGGGTATGTTTGGCAAAACTAGTCAGAAGTCATGTCGAAGTCAGAGCGTAAGATGTTAATCGCAAACAAGTAACATGAGCTACAAGTCAGATCTTTTTCAATAAAAGTGTTTGGTAAGTTAGCTGTTAAATGTAATTATAAGATGTAAAATGACATATTTATAATTATAAACAAATGTTTAGAGGATATATCAGTAATTTAAAGTTTTAACAGCTCCAAAATGTTTAAAAAGCTTCATGAATCAGCTTTTCATTTAGGAGCTATTTGTTTGAAATAAAAGCTTGAAGTTAATGCATCCAAACGTATCCAAACGGAGCTATTTATTTTAGAAGAGATTATTTTATAACAAAAAGCTAACAGCTCCCAAATAAAGCTCTTGCCAAACAGGCCCTAAATCAAGGTTGTTTGCTCAAGGATACACACAAACTGAAGGCTTGGATTATGATGAAGTGTTTGCACCAATTGCCAGAATTGAAGCTATAAGACTGTTTTTGGCATATGCTTCATTCAAAAATTTTGTGGTGTATCAAATGGATGTTAAGAGTGCCTTTCTGTATGGTACTATTCAAGAGGAGGTTTATGTTTGTCAACCTCCTGGTTTTGAAGATCCCTCATCATGATAAGGTCTACAGGGTGAAGAAGGCTATGTATGGATTGCATCAAGCTCCAAGGGCATGGTATGATTGCCTTTCTACTTATTTGCTGGATAATGGATTTAACATAGGACTGATGGTATCTTCATTAGTCAAGACAAGTATGTAGCAGATGTTTTGAAGAAGTTTGGATTTCGAGATTTCAAGAGTGCTAGTACACCCATGGAAACACGAAACCATCTGCTACCAGATGATGGAAGTCACAAAGTTGATTTGAAGTCGATAGATCCATGATTGGATCTTTGATGTATCTCACTACTTCTAGGCCGATATTATGTTCTCGATGTGTGTGTGCAAGATTTCTAGTCACACCAAATACATCACACATGAATGCTGTGAAGAGGATCTTTAGATACCTTAAGGGTCATCCTAAATTGGGCCTTTGGTATTCTAAGGATTCAACTTTTGATTTAGTGGCCTATACAGGCTGCATGATTATGCTGGAGCTAGTTTGGATAGAAAGTCTACTACCGGAGGGTGTCGTTTTGGGAAGCGTGCTTATTTCATGGCAGTAAGGAAGAAGACAATTGTGGCCAATTCCACCACTGAAGCCGATGCATGGGTGTGCTAGTTGATGTGGTCAAGTGCTTTGATTCGAATCAATTGTTGGACTTTGGGTACAATTTTATGCATACTAATATTTACATTGACAATAACAGTAGCATTCATATGCATTATTAAAAATCTAGTTTTGCATTCTAGAACTAAACATATTGAGATAAGGCATCATTTTATTAGAGATTGTAATGAGAAAAGGTTAATACAAATGGTTAAAATCGACATCGACTTCAATGTTGCTGATCTACTCACTAAAGCTTTTGATGTGGGGAGGTTTCAGTACCTTGTAGTTAGTATTGGTATGATAAATCTCTAAATCTCAAATTTGTTTTGTAAAAGTTTGTAAAATGTGTGTACTGTTATTGGTAGATCTTAGTATTGCTATGTTTAGTCTTATCCACTGCTTGTTATTCTTGTATCCACTAACAATTTTGCAGATAATGAAGTAAAATCACATTCAGTAAGTAGCAATGGTCTTAAAAGGAAACATGGAAATTATTCATTAACTTATAAAACTGCATCCAAGGATGTAGTGGTACAACCATTTCCATTCATACTACCATCACATGAGTACATCAACTGTCAACCACTAAGGACTTCTATCAAATGACTACTACATCAACAAAACCACCTAAACCAAGTATGGCCTCTTTGCTATGGCCTATGTTGGCATCTTCTTCTGAACTCCTTGTCCTCCAATAACATCCCTCACTTTTGGGCAAGTGAGTCCCCTCACTCTCTCTCATTTGGGGGGTGTTGATGAGGATGGACCAGCTGGTTGTGGTGGAGTTGCAAGTGCTTGAAGAGGTGGAGCTATGAGTGGTTCTGGTGGTGATATCTCAGCAAAGGGAGGAACTATCAACACTCTTGAGGAGGCTTCATCATCTGTGTCCTCATATGGTGACACATAGCTGGGCATTGAGCTTAGTTATGAACTTGTACCAATCATGATAGCTTTTTGGGGCACTGGTTGGATGGAAGAAGGTCCAACAGAAGCAGGGTTTGTCCTCATAAAGGTGAGGGATGTTTTTCTTGGAGGAAGGTAGTGTTCCCAAATATTGTTTGAGGATGAACTCTTTGAAGAATCTGATGAGATCTCAATGGGATTGCTTGAGTTACTCATTTTGATGATCTTTTGTTTTTGGGAGAGAAATGTTTTTGGGAATGTGAGTGATATGTGTGGTTTATGGGTGATATGTTCTTAATTAGAGTTAAAGAGAAATCAGTGAGTTAAATATGTGGAAGGTGTATGTTGTTGAGAAGTAAATAAAGTCTTTGACTTAGGTGGATGAGTAATGACTTGGAGTTGACCATTTGACTGGGTGTTTAGCATTTTGTTTAAGCACTGTCAGTATATATAATGTAACCACTTCCAGTTATTTCTAATCACTGCTAACTTGGTATATGCAAAAAAACATACCATTTCTTTACCAAATCAGGCCCAAAATAACCAAGAAAGAGCCGTTTATGTCTAATATTTGTTAGTTTCTTGAGTTTATGTATGTGCAGGTACGGATATGACAAAACACACAAAAGAAAGACAAATCAAACAAAAACCCGAGCACGAGAAGGAAAAGAGTGCAAAAGCTGAAGTCGGGAAGTCAGAGGTGAGTAAATTTGAAGATTCTGATGCTTAGAGGATGATTTTTGAAAGATTGGATCAACTTTGAAGAATTGGCAAAATCAGTCCCTCAAGTTTCAAGGATTGTTAATTTCTACCTTTGAAGTTTCAAAGTTGGCAAGATCAATCCCCCATCTTTCCCACATTGGCAGGATATATCCTTATACCCAATTTCCCAAAAATATCCTTTCACTATTACCTATTTACACCATATACCCTTTTAATAATAAACCCTTTTTCATTTTAAATCTTTTAATTAAACCAAAAGTTCAACATAACTCATTTAAATCCTGACCAGTCAAACATAATAAGACCTTTTGAACCCCTTCACCATTTCCCACCTTATGAATCCTTTCACTAAACCACGTGAACCCACCTTTTAACTCTAGTAAACCCTGGTCAAACAAAATAAACAAATACCCCAAAATCACCCGGCCCAAAAGTTACCCAGAGGCACAATTCACTGCTCTTCCAAAAATTACCCAGCTTCCACAAATTAATTACCCAATCATTAGCTTTCTAGAAGCCTGACACATGACTGACATGTGCACACATGCCATGTCATCAATCCGTGTGAATCAAAGGATGGGAAATTTAATCAAATGGCCAAGATTGAAGCTTACAATTGAAGCAAACATTCAAGGGACGAGATTAGAAGTGGGATTGATTTCCAGAAGCATCTGAAGACCCTCAGAAACCCTAGCATCAACCTATATATACCCCTTCAGTTTTCACATAGTAGTGTATGTTCTGTGTGTGAAATTTCTTAAACTGTTTTTATGTTAAGTTTTCTAATTAGTTGTAAGCTTGTATTTTCTGTTTAAATCCTGTATTCACAGTTACTTATTAATGAAAGTTTAGTTTATGTTTACTATTTTGTAATTTACCTTAAATTCATTCATTTCACTTTGGTTAATTCAGTTGAGTTAGTGTTTCATAAGCTTCCACAAGCTTTCTATTTTCATTTAAACTCATTACAATTCGTTTTCATTTACTTCTATTCTCAAACATAAAAATAAAATAAAAAAATTAGAAAAAACTTTGAAAAATACAAAAATAATGTTGAATCATTCTCAGAAGCTTCAATAAGCTTTTTGTTAGTTTAGTTTAGCTTATATTAGCTTAATATAGCTTGTTATAAGCTTTTACAAGGTTAATATATGATTTTACACACAAACACCAAGACAATCAATAAAAGTCAACTGAATACCTATGCTTAACATGGATATCTTGGGAAGTGGTCGTAATGGATTGGCCAGAGGGACATTTACCAGCTTATTCTTTGAATAAGCTGGAGCTTGTAGCTGCCATTCATTTGGTTGATCTCTGTTTAGCTGAGATCCACAGTGAGTTATATTTGCAAATTTAGCTTAATTGTGCTTTTTACTATTTCATTGCTTTAGATCTGTTAAAGTTAGCTTGTTATTGTTAGTTAAGCTTAGTTTACTTGGTTATTAGCTTATTTTGATAGATTGCTTCACTCTTAGTCTTATTTCTCAAAACTGCATACATTACTGATATAATCTGTGCTTAGTGGTAGCTATTGGTTTAAGATTGATTTAGTTGTTAATTTGTCATAATTTAGCTCTCATTTGATCTTGAGAAGCAGTTCTAAGAATAGTTTAAGCTTGATTCATTGCTTTGCTGTTTAAAATCTCAATTCAGTTTACAAAAGTAGTGTTTGGATTAATTGGGATAACTGAGTTATAGGTTGATACAGAGGTTAGGACTAGTTCATTAAGTCATATTTAGGCATATCTAGGTGTTTTAGAATATAAAACTGCACTTAAATTCAGTGAAAAGTCAAAATCAGTTTTCATTTCACCTCATTTGCATATCAGATTAGTATAAGTTAGCATACCACTGCATCTAGGTTTAGAATTAGTTAAGTTAGTTAAAATTAGTCTTATTACATCCTAAATCATCAATTATAATCAGTTTAGTAGGAGTAAAGTTCACAAAAGTCAAACTGTTGAGATTTTCAAAATAAGCCAAAAACTAAAATCAGTGTCATATAGCTTCAACATTATTGGGTAGTTAGTATTTAGTTGGTGGTTTTCAACAAGGAATTTTTAGAACAATTTTTAGAATTTTATAAACAAGCTTTTACAAGCCTTAAAGTGGGGATGTTGTCCTAAAATTGCCCTGTGACAGCATACATAATCTCAGGGTAACTTTTTCAAAAGCTTCTCAAAAGCTCAAATATGCTCCTATTCAGTTCAAATTTAGTTTACTAGCCCTTTTTCAGGTTGTCTTAAGCTCCCAACTTTTACTTTTCAATAAGCTCTAGTGTACAAGCCTGTGGGTCAGCTGCAAGTTGGGTGATTAGGACTGTTTGGTTTGTTGCTGTTTAGTATTTGGATTGTGCCTTATTGTTTTAAATCTGTGCTTATTTGTTCACATAGCATTTTGATTTTTAGGAAAGAAACCAATTATAGAGCATTTGTAGTATTGGGTAACTCAAACGTATCAGGTTTGAGTCCCCGGATCGTTCCTAGCGAGGGATGAATGAAGTTAACACTCACGTCGCGTGATTCGGGATTTGAATGGTTAAAAGGAATTTTGGTGATTTCTAAACTACGGGGCAAGGAAAAGTAAAAGGAAGCAATTAAAACTACTAAATCTATGGTGCAAACAAGTAAATATAACTAAATATGAAAATTAAACTAAAAACGCAAATTACGTAGTTACTAAAACGTATATTAAAATGCAAACTAAACTAATTTTAACCCCTAAAAGTGATCTAATATTTTTCTAAAGCTAATAATATGATTTGAAAATTATTTAAAATTTAAAACTAATTTTTTTGATTTTCCTTGATTTTATTTGAATTAAAAACTATTTTTTTGACTTTTAAAATAGATTTAAAATGCTAAAAATTATAAAAACTTACAAGAAAATTTCAAAACTATTTTTCAAAAAATCTAAATTAACTAAAACTAATTTTCAAAACTGAATTTGTATTTTTCTAACTTTTTCTCAATTTATTATGAATTTAAAACTAATTTAAATTAATTAAATGTCTAGAAAATACTAATTTAACTATGAAAAATCTGGAAAAATACTTTTTGTGACTTTTGGATTTATCTAAACCTAGGAAAATTGAAATTATATTTTTGTGAGACTTTTTCTGATTTATTTGTATTAAAAGCTATTTAAAAATGTAAAAACTGTTTTAAATTGCAGAAAAATAGTAAATAAGCTTGGAAAAATATTGAAAATTGCAGAAAAGTCCTAAATTAAATTTTGAATCTATGAAAATTAATAGCAACAACTAGTGAGTGCAGATTATACTATGTGCAATGCAAACTGAAATGAACAAGTTAAATGAAATAAGCTAAATGCACTATAAAGCTACCTCAAGCTCAAGTAAACTAAAACTAACTGGAAGCAACCTAATGCTACTAACTATGATCAAATAAGCCCAATCTAAAAGCTAATAAACACTACATAGTGACTGATCTTGTAATGGAAAAAATGCAAACAAACACTCCTTTATAGCTTCTGATGGGAACAGTTAAGCTAAAATAAGCAGTTGAATGATAAAGCGAGAAGACAAATAAACTAAGTTATACAATGTTGGGAATAATCTGTAACCACGGATAGTTGTGGAAGACACTGCTAAGTATTGCACTAGCAGTGGAAACGTATTACCACTACTGGCACATTATTACCACTGCTATTAGATAATTGTTAGGAAAACGTGTTTAGATAAGTATAGAAAAGATCTTGTGTATATTCTATATTGTTAGCATTATACTTATCTTGTAAAGGACTCCTTGTGTTATAAAAGGAGATCCTAGGTCATTGTTTAGAGTACGAATTACTCACGTAAGCTTCAAAGTATAACCCTAGTGATAAGCAAGATCACTCGTATTATTGATTAATAATATTTGAGCTTTGTGTTTATTGTTCTTGTTTACTTACATCATATAATCTTTCTTCTAAGTATTGCTAAGTATATTCCGCGTGCTTAGTAATATAACTCAAAATATCACTAACACAAGGTGTGTGTCAAGATGTAAAACACCAAAGGTGTGTGTGTGTGGGAAAACCCAGGCGTGGGGTGCCTAGGGTTTTAGTGATAGTCGACTAGTGTTTAGCCTCAAGGATCATTGATCCCTGTTGTATAACCGTCTTAGAGTTGATCGTCTAGGATTGGGGCTGTGGATGTGTTTTGTAAAACACATGATGATGACGAAGAAACCTTGATAATAACAATGATAGTTTGATTATTCCGCTGTGCATACATATTATTGTTCATTGTTATTTGTGCTTATTGATTATCCTAGATAAGGTCTAAACAACCTCGAGCTATAACGATTTAACAAGTGTGTAGGACCTAAGATATTTCAACCTTATCACAAACCCAACACTTATACCACAAGATGAACACGTGAAACCAAACACAATATGCGTAAATAAGAAAGAAAGAAAGATGAGATGGTGACTTAAGATGTGTAACTCGTGTATGTATTTAGAGAGATAAAGGAAAGAAAATGAAAACAATAAGATGTATATTGCTTCAAGGAAAACACACACACACACACACACTCAAGCACACACCCCTCAAATGACCATTTGAGGGGTATTTATACTCTAAATACAAGATGCCCTAATGGGCTTTCCATGGGCTTGGATTGGGTTGGATTGGATAATATCTTATACAAGGCTAGCTTAACATAACATTTAGCCATTTAGCTTAGCCCAATCCACGAGCCCGTTGACTATTCTATCACTATATCTAACACACGTTACAAAGTTCCTAAATGTGAATGACCATCACTTCTAATAAAAATGTTACGGCTAACAATCTCCCCCTAAGGGGTGGTCATTCAAATGATGCTCCACTTGATTAGATTTTTACTTTTCTCGAGCTTGAACTTTGTGTGTAGATATGGAATAGTCTTGATTCTTTGTTCCTTCATGCTTTGTGATCTATTAAAGTGGTTGTCTGCCGTTGTCAACTTCGTTGGTTAGGTGTCTCCACGTCTTTCTCCACCATGCTCACTCTTTTATTTGTCTTTTGGTTACCAATGATGTAGTTCTCGAGTCTTTAAACTTTGTAGATCCTTTGACATTGACGAAGAATCATCTTTAACTTTGAGTAGCCTTTGATTTTGATGAGAACTTTCATGTGTTGTTTGTATGAGCATGTGGAGAGTCTCAGACGATCAATCAATCGCCCTGAGCTTCCATAAGAAGAAAACATAAAACAGGAGTTAGTAATAAGCGGATTCCGCACTTACAAGTTTGAATTTCGAGGGTGTTAACAAAGATAGTGTGAAAACACGCTCTAATTCTCACAAAGGCCGCTCCTGAACCGAGTCCCACAAGTGAGATAACGACGATATACAGAAATACATCTATTCGCTCAGATGAGTCGCCGATTTGGTACACCAAGCATCACCCCACGATCAGACCGTTTGAGACACACAAAGCGTAATCCACAAAGAATAACCGAAGTGACCCGGCCGTTTGGAGCGCTTGATGTTGACCGGCAGAATTTCCATTCAATCATCGAAGATCACGATGTGAAACTTCTCATAAATGTTCCGCAGTTGCTAAGATCCGGAGGACTCTAGAATATTTCACTTGTGTCCTTATTGATGAACAACAAGCGATGTCATGTCATATGTTCCTATGAGATCTTTTGATGAATCTCGTGGCTCTAGACTCAATAAGTGCATTTTGGTTTTCCCGAACGGAGACTAGGAAAGGGTCTCCTTCTTCAATATCGACAATCTCTAAGAGAAAGTTGATAGCTTATGTAGGGTTCCCAGTGAGAATGAAACAAATCCCTTTTGAGAGGAATTGAGTGGCTAGAAGGTTTAGTTCAAGGCCACTGGGTCCATGACGTCTTTGTCTTCAATACCAGTGTCATCTAGTGACAACTAGTAGCAGATGAATTGAACCCGGTTTCTGCCCTAAGGTTGATTATGGGGGGCTATTTCTTTTCACCCTTTCTTTACTTTTCTTTTTAATTCTTCAACCCCTTCTTTCTCCTTTCTCACATTACACCTTTTTCAATCGCACTCTAAGGACTTCTAATACTAACTATGGGTATTGTCCTTGGGTAGATCCCTCCCGCTCTGGCGGATCATAGGACGGATTTCCTATCCTTAGTCACCTTATAACTCCATGATTGTCCCATGTTGCCATAAAACCATTTTTCTTGAAAATCTCTCAGAGTGTTTATGATAGAAAACATGTTTGAGACACTCCTTGAGTTTTATATTTTCGTAAACACTCCCCTTCACATGTGCTTATGAGTTTTAATTAAATCATCTGCACTTTTATAGAGGGTAAAGTTTGCACTTTTGAATTGATCGGCTCATGATAGACAATTCCTCGAGAACAGCAGTTACGTTGCCTGTTTCAGTTAAAGAGTTCCATTGTTAGCTTTTAGGTGACAACTAGCTCTAATAACTAACTTGAAGTTGTAAACACTCCTTGAAAGGGAGGTTAGACCCATGAAGGTGCATATCTATCACAAGTTTCTCGAGATGGTACATTTACTGACTTTGATTCCCGTCAATTCATTGGTTCCGTCTGAGTCGAGCTCATTTTGAGATTCAAATAACGATCATTAAACTTTTTGATCACATTTTAATCACGTTTCTCCCCCTCAAAAATAGCATATCTATGATGTTTTTGAAACAAAGTGATTAAAAGATATGTTTTTCAAAAAGCATTGGGAGAGAAACTGATTTAGCATGAATTTTGGAACAATTTTGGTTTTATACTCCCCCTTAAAGAAAGCACATTTTTCATCGTAGAAAATTTATAATCAATTAAGGGTTTAGAGGGAGTTATCTTGGTACCAAATGTGAGAGATTTTGAAAAATCTTTTTGAAAAATTTCGAATCAATGGTACTCAAGATGATGAAGATTTTGAAAATCTTTTGAAGATAATTAAAGAAGAATTATCTTCATTTGTTTTAGGATAAGTGCTCGATATTTATGAAAATCGATTTTCCGTAGCACTTTCCTTTCTTTAAAGATCGGGTTGCAAAGTCAAATACTTACAAGCCATTATGTTTTAGGAAAAGTGCTTGAAGAATATTTAAAACCTTTGATTTTGATAAGCACTTTCCTTTCTTTGAAGCACGGGTCCTGAACTGATGTGTTCGGCCATTATGTTGAAGTCCGAAGTTGCATCAAGTATATGAAAGCCATTTTATGAAGAAATTTTGAGAAATGACATGTTTTGAAAAACATTAAAGAACTCTCGCTCAAGCATCCTATACATACCAGTATCATTGTTGAATGATTTCTAGAAACGCATGTAATATTGATTATACAAGAGACATGTCATGAGAAGAATATTTTTGGATTTTTGATTTTATATTGTTTTTGTATTTTTGACAAAATTTTATATTTTTATATTTTGCTTTTGTTGGTTTTTCAAATTTTGTATTTTGTTTTTCAAAAAATATTTACAAAGAAGATTTGAAGAAAGAGAAATTAAGTTGGAACAAGTAAAAGTGGAGTTAAGAGTGGAACTAGAAAAGGATTTCCATATGTAAATGAGTGGCATAAAGTTCTTCTTTACCACATGGGGTGAGAACCTTCAACACTTTTACAAGTACCTGATCCACGAGAAGAAGAATTTGCACAAATAACAGTGTTAGAAGTAGATGATTCCTCACGGCGAGGGTTATCACTATCAACGGTTGTAGTGGATTCGACTTCCTTAACATGATGAGTTTCACTATTATCTATGTTGGTGCAAGTATCAAAATCTTTCCCTCGGAATCCATCTAAGACATATTTTGTTGAAAACTTTGCCCGTGGGTATCCACCTAAGGTAAGATCTAGGAGTTGTTTTCTCATCAGATGCAGTGGAAGACTCATTTTTAGAAAAACTACGCCCCAAGAGATCGCCCTATTAGGTGTCTTTTTGTTTGTCTTTTTTATCAACGGGCTTGTTTCTATTTGGTGTCTTAGTGGATTGTGCCTTGGCACGAGAATTATCTTTCTTGAGATATTGTAAGGCACATGCATCATGATTAGTTGAAAAGATACATTTTTACATGTAGTACGCACAAATTCAATATTCTTGTTTAAAATAGCGGCTTTAACTTTGTCACGGTCTTTTGAAATTGATTCGGTTCAAAAAGACTTAGAATTCCTAGTGTTGTTTTCCAAGGGCATAGCATTTTCTTTTGTGCAACTACTCTTAGATGCAAGCCAATCCCTAGTCTTTTGTAGAGTGTTCCTAGGTAATGGTTTACTACTACTAGAAGTGCCTTGAAATCTTGTAGAATTCATCACCCTAGATGTTGCACCTAGAATTCCGTCTTTTCGAAGTCCGTGCATTTTTCCTAGCTTCTTCTAGATAGTGATTGTTGACCATGTTGTTAGAACCAACTGATTCTTTAACTGGATTTTTGGTCACATTCCGTACTATTCTTAGAGATGCAGGTGTAATCACTTTTGGTGTTTCAAAGAACTGCTTTTCCTTTTCAAAACTTTTGATAATTCTCTTTTTAATAGGCAGGACTGTGGGTGGGTTTTGACAAATCATTTCTCTCATTGACTTTTGGAGGAGGCTAAGAAATTGACATTTTTGGTTTAAAAACCGGTTTGGGAACCTTTGTTTTCCTCGCCGATCAATGGTTTTGCAAACTTAGTATCCACAGCCTTTCCTTTTGACTTTCAAGCTGAGCTCTCAAAAAATTATTTTGCTCTTTCATGTCCTTGTAGGCACGCTCATACGACAGTTTGTCATACTTGCATTCCTCGATTTTTCGATCAAGTTGTTTAAAATAGGACACGCTTTTCTTTCAAGTTTTTCAAGAGCTTTTTCATATTTTGAAACAATTTCGAGGTCTCGGACTGAGTCTTTCATGATCTTCAAATGTAATATGTTTGTAAAATAATGGACATGATATCGGTAGTCATAACATCTTCAAAGAGAGAATCATTGAGTTTTTCCAAAACTTTGATGTGTTCAATACTTTCATTAGCTTGCTTTACCAGGAATTTATGGTCCTTGACAAAGTCACTCGTTTCTTTCAAAAGTGCTTGTTCAACATGAATTACCCTCGACCGATGGCGCTTAACGGAGGGGCAATTTGGGTTTTATAAAACTCTTTTGTTTCGTCATCATGACGAGTAAACCAGATGTTAGTTGTAATATTGGTTTTAGACTTGACAATCTCTTGAAGATACCCAATTCTAGTTTTAACGTCATCTAAAATGCTTCTAGTATCACTTGTGTTAAAAGGATTGTTTGAAGACATTTGTTCGATTTTGGAAAGAGATTTGGAAACTAAAGCTGTTTTGGCAAACCGGTTTTGAAACTGGTGTTGACACTTTGTTTGAAACACTTGGTGTGGTGGAAAACGTTGATTATTCTTTTTGATTAACAAAAGTAATTCCATTAATTTTGTTCCATTTGTTATAATCAATCGGTTTAAGATCCGGATTCTTTTGTTTCATTTTTGATCTACTCTCCTCAGATAGTTCCAACGTTTCAAGAGAATCACGAACTATTATGGGTTCATGCAAAGGTTTTCCATTGTTCAACATATTCTAAGATTTCTGAGATTTCTGAGCTTTCTTGAGGAACGAAGAAGGGTCGTTACCAAGTGCCATTTTATGTGAAGTATGAAAAGCTGATTTACTTGGTTTGAAAGCATCTTGTTTGTTTTATCACGAATGAACCGTTGTGAGAAGCAAATTGTCCAAAGCTTTAATTTTCTCATTTTTATCCAGAATTTCATCAAGAAGAGAATCTTCTCGTTTGAAAATTAGTAATCAACTTTTCTTCTCTTTTTCAAGATCGAAAAATGTGCTTTTTGTTTAGATTGTTGGTCATTTAGATCTGAAATTTCCTTGTTTAAAGATTTAATTTTCAAGTGAGAATTCACATCAAGTGTGTTATACTTGATTTGCAATTATTTTTCTCTTAAAACAGAATCTCGATAACCAATTTCTAATTCGGACATTTTGTTTGTATGAAATTCATAGGCTTTGGCGTGGTCCTTGTAACTCTCAAGCTCAGCGGTCAATTTCTTATTCGCGACCTTAACCTCGCGATTGACCTTACTAACTTTCTCAATTTCAATGCCACACTTATTGATTAATGATTCAAAATAAGCACGTGTTTCCTCATCGCCTCGATTTTGTGCCACACAGCCTCCATTAGGATCCACATCCGGAGTTTCAGAGTTCGTATTGCTACAACTCGGATTGTCCGTGTATGTATCATAAGTAGGTGTCGATGTCCTGAAATGTTGTTCATCATGAGTAAACTGACTAGCAACATTACTATAATTTGGTACCTCATTGAGTGGATCTCGGTCATAGACCGGAGGTGTATCAAAAGTACCACTTGATGTTGTGTCCTGCGGATTGATTCTATGACCTGGAGGTTGCGATTTTTTGCTTTATCTGCCCGTCTTGGATTCATGAATGCGTATTACGCATCGGCCAATTCAATTCCCCGACTCTTCTTTAATGGCTAACATCAACATGTACCGGAGCCTTTCAAGCTTCGTCGACCGTTTGACACTAGATTCCGAACTAAAATAACCTGAATTTTGGCTTTGAGGTTCGGTAGGTAGCATTCTCGAAGTCATATAACGCTTATTCCCATGTTGATATCCTATATTCCGATTCATAATCGACCCCTTGATGTCCAACAAACTGCCTCGCATATTGCATCCGATTCCCCATTTGTATACCCGTAGTAAATCCATTCTGATTCCCAATAACATCAACCATTTGTCCTTCTTGACCCATATGCATACCGGTTGAGTAAACTGCGGATTATACGATGAAATCCATTGGTTGTTGTTATTTGGTGTAGTGGGACTAATGTTTACTTCATTGAAGAATCCTTTTTAAGAAAGCGCTTATGAGACGATCTTTCTGGGTTGCCATTGATGAAGGTATGTATGATAAAGTTGATGTAGGATCGATTCAACGATAAAGGAGTTGTGGTTGATGAAGATTAAGCTCGGTTGAGGTTTGTCAAAGTCACTCAGAACCTTGGTTCTTAGTCGAAAAACTTTTCTTCCCAAAATTTGAAATACACTATAAAAATCAATTCTAAGGTCGTATGAAAAATTTGAGTTATGACAATTTTGACGCCAAATTTGACCCGAAAAATTTGAATTTAGGCCCAAAAATTTGAATTTTGACCAAAATTTTCACAGTTAAACCAAAATTTGAATTTCGCGTAAAAATTGAACGTTTAGTCTCCTCAAAAATTTAAATTTTACTCAAGTTTTCCCGCCAAAAAACATTTTTTTTTTTTTTAAAAGCTTAGGCGTAGACTTAGAGAGAAGGAGTTACGAGTAGAATTGGTGCATGCGTAGGGATCTTAGGATCTTGCGTAGGATCTTTGCGCGTAGGATCTTGCGTGGGATTCTTATGCGTAGAAAGTATCTTACGCGTAACCTTAGGCTTATGCGTGAACAAAAAACTTAGTCGTAAAACCTACGTAGAGTGTGATCTTATATGCGTAGAGTTCTATTCGTAAGAGTTTATGCTTATGCGTAAACTTAGGTTAAAACCAAAATCCTTTACACTGCCACACGTGGGGATATCCACAAGTCGAGTGTTCCACACACTTATCCAAGTGAGGAAGCACCGATAAACCGTTAAAGCTCGAAGAATCGCACCAAAAGTTATGAGTAGAACCTTATGCGTAGTTGACTTTCTTACGAGTAGAACTAGGGTTTTGACCTACTCGTAAAAAATTTCCAACGATTCAAACAATTTCTCTTGCACATATATCCTTGAAAACACTCGAATAACCCAAAAATGTTGACCTTTTTCACCCAAAGTGCTTAGAAAAGTTACGAGTAGAAATGACCACCTTCAAAAACACGAGTTCAAACTTGAATAAAACACGAAGCTTCAACTTTTGCAAAAAACTTTAGCACCTAATAAACCTTAAACCACAAGAATCTTGAATTTTTAAGTGCAAAAATTAAAGCTTTATGCGTGACAAATATGTAAAACGAGAGCTTATACGCGTAACCCTTCAAAACAAACACAAACACTCCTAGACCATTGTTAGGCGATTGATACCAATTGTAGGACCTAAGATATATCAACCTTATCACAAACCCAACACTTATACCACAAGATGAACACGTGAAACCAAACACAATATGCGTAAATAAGAAAGAAAGAAAGATGAGATGGTGACTTAAGATGTGTAACTCGTGTATGTATTTAGAGAGATAAAGGAAAGAAAATGAAAACAATAAGATGTATATTGCTTCAAGGAAAACACACACACACACACACTCAAGCACACACCCCTCAAATGACCATTTGAGGGGTATTTATACTCTAAATACAAGATGCCCTAATGGGCTTTCCATGGGCTTGGATTGGGTTGGATTGGATAATATCTTATACAAGGCTAGCTTAACATAACATTTAGCCATTTAGCTTAGCCCAATCCACGAGCCCGTTGACTATTCTATCACTATATCTAACACACGTTACAAAGTTCCTAAATGTGAATGACCATCACTTCTAATAAAAATGTTACGGCTAACAAAGTGGTATCAGAGCAAACGTTCTGATATTTTGATTTAGAAGACCCAAGGAATAAGCTCAAGCAGCTTGGCTGGGAAACTTAGTACAAGCTCAAGCAGCTTGGCTTTGATGTCAATCTCTGTTGACAGTGATGACTCTGAAGATGACGCGGTGATGATGATATTGCCACGCCGGTTCTACAATTTCCACCGTAATGTTAGTGTTACCGCTGCGAGTTCAAAGAAGAAGATTGCTAGTATTGGAGATCCTACCCTTTATGCTTTTATCTCCACTCAAGTTAATGGCTCTATATTAACTCATGAAGACATAGAGCAAATTAATGAAGATGACTTGGAGGAGATGGACATAAAATGGCAAATAGCTCTTCTTAGCATGAGGGCTAGGAAATTCTACAAGAAGAAACCGAAAGCCTATTATCAATGGCGGTGAAACTGCAGGCTTTGATAAGAAGAAAGTGGAGTGTTTTAACTACCATAAGTTGGGACACTTTGCTAGAGAATGTAAGACCAGACCAAGGACAAGAGTCTACTTGGTACAAGCAAAGAAGGAACCATGGAAGAACCAAAGGCAATGTTGGCTATTGATGGTGTGAGCTATGATTGGAGTTTCATGGTTGATGATCAAGAGGAAGAACAGAATCTTTCTTGTTTCTCTTGAATTTGCTCTCATGGCTTTCGACTCGAGTACAGAACTTTGAAAGTTGTTCTAGAACATGTAGGGCTGCTAGAGAAGTTGAAAGGCTTAATGAATCTTATGATAGTCAAATAACATAGTTGTTTCTGCTAATTATGCATGTTAAATCTTAGGAGAGCTATGGTGTATAGAAAACCAACTAGAGCACTATAGAGAAAATGAGTCAAAATATAATGATGATATGATTCTTCTTAGAGAGTAGAACCTACGGACAGTTTGTGAATGAAGCATACCAAATAGAGCTTGAAAAACTTAAAAAGAAAAATGAAAATGTCAATTTAACTTTAGACACATGTTATCATCAGTCAAAGTCAATTGATAAAATTTGGAATGCTCAAATTCAAAGTAAAGTTAAGTCTGGTATGGGTTATAATACAGTGCCACCACCACTAAGAGGTGTTCCATCACCTCCAGGTATTGATCTAGCTCATGAGCTTAGAGGATTTTCAGGAACTTGAAAGAGAATATGGTCCTCTAAAAGAAACATTTGCAAAAAGTGAGGAACTGGTTAAGCATGAAACTGATGTTTTTGAGAGCGCCAGTGACTCATCTGTCATAGATGAGAATGTTAAAAAGAATGTAGAGGCTACTATCCCAAAAGTTGTTAATCATTACAGGAGGAACCTAGGAGACAAGCTAATAAACCTAGACCAACTATAAAGTATCTTTGAGATGTATAGGAACAAGTCACCGACTCTAGGGTAATCGGAGGAGTTGGAATCATGTTAAATCTCAACAACTAGGTAGTGATTTTGTGATGTAAAACAAAGCATGTTATATATGTGGTAGTTTTGATCATTTACATGCTTATTGTGACTATCATGTTGGGAGAAGGGAAGTTCATGGGAATAAAAGGGTGAAGTCTAACAGGTTTCAAAACAATTTGCACCCTAATTCACGCAGTAAAATGATCCCAAGAGCAGTTCAACTAAGAAGTGGCCTTAAAACTTTTGCCACTGGTAAAGTCACCTGTTACAAGTGCAAAGTACAAAACAACTTTTGCAAAATCTGCACAAACAGGGAAAAGAACTTTTCA
>OU343219.1:215706146-215775691 GCA_910596185.1 Chrysanthemum makinoi | reverse complement strand
CGGGTACCTAAAATAGATTCCCTAAGGCCAGTTGTCACAAGCCTCCCAGCCTCAAAGAAACCCGTCCCGGTTTTCACGCCGGTTGCTTGATGTCATGAAAGTTTAGGATACTTCCTCGGAAAACGTCCCTCACGTTCCCAGTGAACCGGTCCATGGTGGGGAGTTCCAACAACTTTGACAATCGAATATGGCTATGCTTCAGCCGTTTAATCTCACGATCCATGATCTCAATCAGTTCCTCAACGAAATTCAATTTCTCATCAATACGGATATCTCTTAAAGGCACAACTAAGTTTTCCTCCGAAAGACATTCTCTTAAGATTACTAACAGAAAGACATTATGTCCACTGCTAAATTCCGAAGTAGCTCCAGGCGTATGCTCCCGGTCCGTTCTCTCCAGGATTGGAGGACCAATATATCGGGGATTGAGTTTCCCACGCTTTCCAAAACGAATCACTCCTTTCCAAGGAGAAACCTTTAACATACCACGATCTCCAACCTGAAATTCTAGAGGTTTACGTCTCCTATCGGCATAACTCTTTTGTCTATCTCGATGCGGTTAGCAAACGCTTACGAAATCTGTACTATCTTCTCGTGGTTTTCTAGGACAAGTTCGGACGGTAGTTGACTCTCGCCAACTCAGCCCAACAACAGAGAACGACATTTTTGGCCATACAGTGCTTCAAATGGAGCGGCCTTAATGCTAGAATGATAACTATTGTTGTAAGAGAATTCGGCCAAAGGGAGATGTCTCTCCCAGCCTTTGCTGAAATCGATAACACAAGCTCTAAGCATATCCTCTAAGGTCTGAATGGTTCTCTCGCTTTGACCATCAGTTTGAGGGTGATAACATTGCTCATATCCAGGTTTGTTCCTACTTGACTGTAAGGATCTCCAAAAGTGGGATGTAAACGGCTATCTCGGTCGGAAATAATAGATTCGGTACTCCATGACGATACTATCTCCTTAAGGTACGGTCGGCGAGCTTCTCGAGACTATCGGCCCGCTAATGGCTAAGAAGTTAGCAATTTAGTCAAGCGATCAACGATTACCCAGATGCGTAATTGCGCTAGCTATTCTATGGTAATTTGGTGATAAAGTCCATGGTGATTCGCTCCATTTCCATTGTGGGAGTTGGGTTGAACTAAGAGTCCTGAGGTTTTACGGTGTTCGGCCTTTACATTAGAACAAGTCAAGCACCAACTAACATACCCTCTATGTCAGGCTTTCATGTTAGGCCCCAGTAGAGTTTCTTAGGTCCGATACATCTTATTGGCTCAGGGATGAATAAGTATTTTGATTTATATGCGACTCGTGCATAATCGACTCCGCACGGATTCCACCATGAAATGGTATCCACGCTTCTGTCTTTGAAGCATAAGGTTCCATCGGGCAGCTTCAAGAAGCTTTTCACTTTCTACCATTCCATGAAGATCTCATAGGGCGGCTCTTTTCCATCAATGCCGCAGCCTAAGCGGCTAAGATTTGAGATGGTAGAGGCGAAACAATGGTCATTCCTAGGGTCGAATGAGTAATTGGAATGTTCTCCTTCCGACTAAGTGCATCGGCCACAACATTAGCCTTACCAGGATGATAACGAATCTCACAGTCATAATCACAAAGCAATTCTAACCACGGACGTTGTCTCATATTCAGTCCTTCGATCTAAGATATGCTTCAAGCTCTTATGGGCGGTAAACACTACACACTTGGTTCCATACAGATAATGTCTCCAGATTCTAAGGGCAAACACTACAACACCTAACTCAAGGTCATGGGTGGTGTAGTTCTTCTCATGCTTCTTAAGTTGTCAGGATGCATAAGCAATCACCACCTTCCTCCGTTGCATCAAAACAACACCTAAGCCTTTATGCGAGCGTCGCGATTACACGACAAAGTCTTCGCTTCCTTCAAGCAAAGTTAGGATGGGCGCACTGCACAACTTCTCCTTTAGAAGTTGGAATGCTTCTTCTTCCTTTTCTCCCCATTCATACTTAACGTCCTACGTATGTCGTTTGTGCAGCGACTTAGCTATTTTGGAAAATCCCTCAATGAATCTCCTATAATATCACTTTAAACCTAGAAACTGGCGGACTTCTGATGGGTTCTTAAGGGCTGCCCATTCCTTAATGGCCTCAATCTTAGCTGGGTCAACATGAACACCTCGACTATCTATCACATAACCTAAGAATTGTACGGACCGTATCAAAATTCACACTTAGAGAACTTGGCATACAGTTTCTCCTCTCTCAACAATTCTAAAATGAGCCTCAAATGCTCTTCGTGCTCCTCTCTACTCTTAGGTATATCAAGATGTAGTCTATGAATACTATCACAAACTTATCCAGATATGGCTTACATACTCGGTTCATGAGATCCATGAAACCGCTGGCGCGTTGGTCAAACCAAACGACATCACTTGGAATTCACAGTGCCCATAACGAGTCCCTAATCGCCGTCCTGGGATATCCTCTCTCGAACTCTAAGTTGGTGATAACCAGATCATAAGTCTATCTTTGAAAAGACACTAGCTCCTTGGAGTTGGTCAAACAGGTCATCTATTCTAGGTAGCGGATATCGATTCTTCACCGTCAACTTATTCAACTCCCTATAATCAATACACATCCGAAACGATCCATCCTTCTTCTTCAAAAATAACACCGGTGCTCCCCTACGGTGGCGAACTTGGTCGAATGATCCCTTCTCTGACAACTCTGCCAACTGTTTAGACAGGTTCCTCCATTCTCTTGGAGCAAGTCGATAGGGTGCCGGACTACGGTGCAGCACCAGGTATCAACTCTATTTGGAATTCCACTTGTCGGACAGGTGGAATCCCTGGCAGATCGTCAGGAAACACATCCGGAAATTCTCTAACGGCGGGTACATCATTAAGGTGTCTTTCACTCTTCTCCTCGCTTTTCTTTTCAGAAATTCGAGCCAAGAAAAAACAACCTCCTCTATCGATGTATTCGGGCCTAATTACAAGAGATGATGCTCAACCGGAAGGACTTCCACATCGCTCCGATCTCCTTGTATGCTCAGAACTTTTCCGCCATATGGTACACGCACGATCTTCTCATCGCAGATGATGTGTGCACCGTTCTTCAACAACCAATCCATTCCGATAATGACGTCAAAACTTCCCAAGGTAACTGGCAATAGGTCTATGCTAAACGGGTGGTCTAAGAAACTTAAGGTACAACCTCTGACTACGGTGTCTATCTTCTCCCTATTTCCATTAGCTAATTCCACATCGTACCTAAACCCGAGAGGTGTTTGAGAGATTCCTAGTAATGGCATAAAGTCGGTGGATATGAAACTCATATCCGCACCAGTATCAAACAGTATGGAAGCATAGCGATTATTGAGAAGGAACGTACCCGTAACTACGTTAGGGTCCTCACTAGCTCCCTTCCCAATAGCGTAAACACGCGTTGTTCCCATGTCTCTCTGCTGATTCCTAGCACTCTGATTTCCCTGATTCTCCACAACCTCACGCTTCACAGGGTTTAAGCCATTACTTCTCACACCTCGGTTAACAAATCCTCCTACATTATCGGGATTTCCTCTCATCCACGGCTTTCGGCACTCATTCTTGTAGTGCCCTTTCTTTCCACATCCAAAACAGGTGACAGTGGCCTTCCAGTCCGCTCCTTGTGCAGTTTGAGCAGCAGCAAGTGGTCGGGACCTACAGTCTTTGGCCGAGTGTCCTACCTTAGAGCACTTCCTACACACATTCGGGCAAGGTCCATGGTGGTGTCGATTGCAACGACCACACATGGGTCTACTACCTTCATAACCCTTCCTTTCTCCATTTCCTATGGTGAACACACTGGCTGTCTCATGCCGTTTTTTGCCATTCCCTTTAACAACTTCATTCCTCTTCATCTTATCACTCCTATCACTCTTACCCTTGTCTCCTACTTCTAATACATAAGAGTCCATCAAACGCTGAGCCACAATAATTGCCTCATGCAAATTAATTGGCTTCGCAGCGATGACATCATTTCGAGTAGCTAAAGGCAATCCATTGGTATACCTCTCAATCTTAAGGTCTCTTGTTGCCATCATTCTGAAGGCAAGAATAACAGTTTCATAAGTTCACAATTCACGCCCTAAAGATAGAGTTGGGTTCCAAGGATCACCACTAACACTCGAATACATAATCAAGGTCAACAAGGATAACGTTCTACCATAACAAAACAACCAGAGACCGAATCATAACTAAAGGATGCACGTTCTAATAACCATAACTCATAGGTTTCAAGGTGGAATACATGAAAGGATACAGAGAAATCAAAAACGATCCTAACAACGATACTAATAAGATAACTAGGATAAACCTACATCTCGAACCAAGTACTACTTAGTTTCAAGATGGTACAAAGCCAAGAATCTAACACTATCTAGCCATGACTACGAGCACTCCTAAATGATCTCCAAACATCATCCATCACTCTCCATAGTGACAAAATCCCCAAACGCTGAGAGTCGCCATCTTTCCTAAGATTCACGACCTCCTTCTCCAACTCATCGACCTTGCGCCGAAGGTCTTGGTCTGCCTCCTGGGCTATCGAACACTCTGCGTGCCGGTCTCCTACCTGCTCATAAAGTCCCGACAGACCCTCTCTCAGGGCCATCGACTTCTTCTCCATCTTAGTCAAATCTATACTCAAATCCTCTACACCAGTCCTTGTCACTCCGTCTAATCGATCTGACAACCTACTGAGACTAATATTCTGGGATATAATCCTCTTCCAGATCAGACCTGTACCTCCATACTCCTCGGGCTCTGAAGCAATCTCCGATGGTATCTCAAATCCTAATGGGCTACCTATCTCAGGTGAATGTGGAGGTGAATCGAAATCAAAAGACTGTCCAGGAGAATCAGGCTCAGGAAAAGGAGAGCCTGGTCTTGGAGAATGTGCTGGACTCTGCAATGGAGGAGTACCCCTTCTGGGATATCCTCATCATCCTCCTCCTGAGGATCCTCATCCTCATCTACATACTGCTCCTCAATCTCATGCTCCTCCTCGACCTCATGCTCCTCCTCGCCCTCATCCTCAGAGGGAGAGTCCATGAGTCGGAGTCTCTGTGTAGGTAAATTCTGAGGTGGTACAGTAGGGGATCTAGGTCTTCTAAGACATGGTGATGCTGGTGGTGATGACAGAAGAGAGTGGGCTGCTAAGCGGATAGGTGATAATGGTGGTCGCACAGACATGCGGGCAGTACTATGAGCAAGTCTAGGAATCTGGGCTCGTGCTAAGACCTGATGTAAAATGAGCTGCCTAGATGAGCTAGGGCGATCTGATGATGATGATGAACTAGAGTGATGGGTAATCTCATAGGGATCACCATGCGCAACCGTCATGAGAGTCAATGCTGAGGAACTAGCAGCAGCAAGGACATCCTCAGACACATCAAAAGCTAGTGAAGGCATAGTCTGTGACAAAGGCATAGGGTAGGTATAAGTGTTCAAAAACAACTACTTTTAATAAGCGCATCAACTCAATCAAAACATGTATCACATAATAAAAGTTTTAAAAAATGAAGGTACCGCATTACTCAAAATATGCCTTTCAATAAAACATGTAAGTTCAGTTCTATCCCATAATCCCATATCAAATCAATCGAGCTCAAAATCCCAAAATCATAACATATCGATAACTCAAATAAAATCCGTAATATCTCGATAATCGCATCACATTTACCCAAAATTATTAATCATATCCCAAAACGTAACGTCTCATAAGTCAAATCGCAGTTCATACCATAATCAAATAAGAAGCTTCGGCTTGGCAAGCGGGCGTGCGTCGGTCGAGGATCAATTTTCTTAAAAAGTGGTTATAGTTTAGGGTTTATTAAATACCTAGTTCTCTATAACCTTGAGCTCTGATACCAATCTGTAACACCCCCAAATCTCGGTACAGCGGAAGACTTAATCAAGTTTTCGGGGCGTTACGACTGGATTGGTATCTCACACAAGTATAGCAAACAAGATAGTCATTTAACATTCAAAACCAATCCCAAATTTAAATATTCAAAACATTAATCCCAAAATGTAAATATTAGGCCCAAACATGATTTAATAAAATAGGTCCCCATAAATTATCAGAGTCAAATATGATCCTTGAGCCATGCCTCCTTGCCAAGCTTCCACCGAACACGTACTCCAAACATCACTTAAATACCTGAGAAAACATGCTAAAAGGTCAGCTTACGATGGTGAGTTCATAGGTTTAAATTCAATAAAACATAGTGGACCAGTAGGATTTGATTTGCTATGCGAGACTTAAGATAGATACACATCATTCACAAACCGTTTCATATCCGAAATCACAATCCATATCACGCATCCAGTGATCACACGAGCCCAGCGACTCTAGTCCAGCACTGTCGTAGCAAAGTCTATAATAATTGCTAACCCCGGACTAGGTCGAGGTAGAAGTCTACTCTTAGCTAGGCAACAGTTATAGCAATTAGGATTGCTACCCTAGTTTAAGGCAACGACTACCACACATCTATCTAAACAGTCAAGCACATAAGCAAATCCAAATAGTTTTAAAGGTCCAAAAACAGTAGCATAATTCTCACCCCAATTTAGTTAAAAACATAGATAAAAATGGGGCTATGAAACTCACCTTAAGCAAGCAATGCACAAATAAACACTAGCAGAAGATAACAGGTAATCACGGCTCAGCAACTATCGACTCGGCACAACCTATTAATGTAAACCAATTTTAGTATATATTTCCCAAAATCAACGTTATCTACCCCAATGTATTCCATTTCGTTATTTCCAAAAATGTCTAGTTTCACCGTTTAGTCCTAGTGTTTGGTATCCTCATATGGGTGTATCGACTCAATATGATGCCATGAATGCACTCAAACAACCAATATGTGACTCAATGCAACACAATGAGACATCTAAGCGATAAGCTCCATAGTCCAATAAGTTTCGGAATAAATAGTATACCTTATCGAATTCGTCAACTCGATAAACTCAATTATTTATTCGTGTCACTTATCATTCCATAAACCAGTCGCATCCTAAAGAGTCATAAGGATAATTCACCCATTAATAATGTTACCCAACGTACCTAGCGGGATCTTATTAGATTCGTCAACCTAATAAGTCCTCTACCCACGTGGATCAACACTATTAATGTTAGGTTATCTGTAACCCATGCACACAACGTTAGTAAATAAATACTTGAAACTAGTATTAAATGCCCATAATTGGCATATTTCGATAAACGTGCACTCGAAACATTAATTACTTATTTATTATAAAACATTTCCATTTTCAGTCGTTAGTTTCTATTTAAAATAGTAAATAACAAGATAAGTCTTGTTATCAATATTTTTGGTATAAAATCCTTTTTATTATTAATATTTCATAGTTTGTTAGCATTTTCATATATACATTTCGTCAAATTCCAATTTTAGTTTCATATCGTTATTCGTTTCGAGTCCACGAGCACGAGTCATGACTTCTCGGCTTTTAATCAATCAATAGTCCAAACTATACTAAAGTCCATGTTACGGCGTTGTCGGGGTCAACTATTGACTAAAAAGTCAAAGTAACACCGACGTTGCTCAAAGTTGACAATATATATATCAAGTCCAAATAAAAGTCATAATAGCCCAATTCAATCCCAAATCAACTCAAATCAATCTCGCCAACCAATCAACCAACCATATGTACCCGAAACCAATGTTATGACCCTAATGGTCATGACATGGTCACGGTTAAGACCATGTGAACCAAACAAGCTCTAGAAGCTTTTCGGCTCCACGCGTCTCATCCAAACACCAAAAATATCAACCAACAAGCTACCACGACAACTCAACCCGGACCCTTGGTCCATGTGGGTCACGTACGACACCACCCAAGACCCATACGTGGGTTTCATGGTGCGTACGCCCCATCACCACAACCTAACACCATCCAAACACTCCCAAATCAATACCACAACATCCAAACACAATCAATCAACCTCCAATCATTAACCAAACATCAAACCCATCGTCTATTCCTAATCAAAAACAATAAACTAGACCTAAAATGCAAAAACCCAACAATATAATACACCACATGATACCAAAACACTAGCTACATGTTTATTTAATTGTTAATTAGATTTAATCTCACGTTTAAACCAAAAGCCCTAAAAGTCGCCACATATACGAACCCTAAAAGGGTTGTACGTGGCTTTTCTATGCTCAAACAATACGTATTCAAGTCCCTTTTACATTTTCCAAACACGAATTGTAAAACCCACTTGAAACCCTAAAGATCTGAATCGTATTTTCAAGATTTGGAGATGTTATGGAGATCTATATGGCGCGTGCCATATATGGCTGGAAAGAGGGGAAAAAGATCTTTAAGATGGTGGTGGTGGTGTGTGGTCACGCGCGGTGACGGTGCCGGAATCTCGCCCGAAAGGGGCGGCGGCCGGTTATAGTGTTTAGGGTTAGGGTTTTAATTATTTGGAAGAGAGAGAGAGTTAGAGAGAGAAAGGTGTTAGTGTGTGTTTTTAGTGAGAGAGTGAAAGAGATGAAATAAGGGTAGGAGGGTGGTTTATATACTTGGGCATGAGGGACCTAAAAATAAATAAAAAGGGGAGGAGGGGCGCCGGCTAGGGGAAAAGAGGAGGGGCCGGGGCCGTCATTTTTCGTAAACTATCCCGTTTACCCATTCCCGAGCTCATATATTGTCCCCCGAGTGTCCCACGACGTTCATTCGACTTTCTATTATCGTTATTTATGTTTTTCCACGAGTTTTGACTATTTATTTGCAAATTTTTGAGTTACGGTCTAAAAGTTACGTTGTTTCTCGTTTTAGGCTTTTATAATGCCGAATCGAATAGTGACTACCAAAAAGAGTTAAAACTCACACGATAACTCGTCCAATAATGAAATAAACCATAAAAACCAATAGACGATATAAAATCAAGCCACGGTTGATAAAAATAGTGTTAAAGGCAAAACTTGGTTTAGTTTAACGTAATGCGGTTACCTAAAATATACTCCCTAAATTGCCAGTTGTCACAGTATCCATAATTCACTTGATACCTACAACACATAATGATGTAAGAAAATTATTTTTTTGAATTGAAAGTGTTATGCAAGTCTGGGTTTTTGTTACCTCAGTTTAAACACCTTAACCTGAAGAGTATCGCCATTGATATTTATCTTACCGGATAAACTATGATGATGGCAATAGTTGGGGTACCTACATAAAAGTAAGATAATTTTACATACATTAAATTGACAAATTTAGCAGTTTTATCGTTTATAGTATAAAATCATTCCAATAAAGGACTTTCGCTAACTGAATGATGAGAACAACATGTCCGGATGATTATCTGTTAGATGCAATTTCTTTAAACATGTCAGCCACTGCATTAAAGAAACAACACTCCAATATGTTTCCACTGCGTGCATTAAATATTTGATATTTATTATAATATAGTACTTTTATATACATAACTTTTAGATTGATAATTATAATAAATTAACGTATAGGATCCCCAATAAAGACATTTGTACCAATGACATCTGTGTATCATAATGTCACTGTATATATAAAGTATAATTAAGCAAAAAGGTTTATAGGAAAATATTTTTAATATGTAAGTAATTATAGTAAAAGTCACATACCAACTGTATCAGCTTCGGTGATGTATCCCATAATAAAGCTGGTGAATGGTTCAAACTTGAATTATTTCAAGTTTTTGTCGATCTGGTCTGTGGGGGTCAAGGCAGTGTTTTTAAAAAAAAACACAATCTTGTACTGGTGGGTAAATAAAGGGTATTTACCTCCATTTTTATCACAGGAAAATTGCTAATAAAATAGCACATGCCCTCCTGAAGTACTTCATCGTATTTGTGCATATTAGTTTTCCTAATAATGCATTAGATGATGTTTCCTGATGCAAAAAACTTTGTTATTAAATGATTCTGATCAATAAAATGGGTATTATATAGTTTAAGAAATAATCCTTGCTAACATGCTCATCTTGAATAACACGTTCCAAACTCTTAATGGGAGTTGGTTTTCCTTAAGAATGTGAAAACCATTTCCTTACACATCTGACTTTCAAATTGATGTTATCCATCATAGAATCGACATAACACAAAGGGGTGACTTGCTGGTTCAACATACTGTGTTTATCAAAATAAAAATTAATATGATGCTACAAAGTAAGTGAATGTTGTAAAAAAAATGAAAGCACCTATGTGATGTAGAAAGAAGTAAATATTGTGTTTATCAAATGAATAAGAAATCCGAGATGGAATATATATATAGTGTAAGGTTATTGTCAGAACAAAAAAAAATGCGAGAACTGCGAGAACCAATCTGAGCCATCCATTATTTGATCAATGGTTGTAAGAGATTGTGGCATAATGGTAATTAAATGAAAGATGAGGAGACATATTATAATAGAAGGAAGGGTAATAAAGTAACTACACAATTATTATTTATCTCCCATTCAAAATAAACCGTTCCAATCACCCTAATTTTTAGGCCTCACTTCTTCTCTCTCATTTTCATTTGCCTACAAATATTTTTCTATGAACCCTAGCCGTCAAACCTAACTGGGATCAGGAAACGGTTTACAGCACACAACCACAACATACTCTACGTCGCCACGAGTGACCGCGCAATTTAATTGTTGGTTTCATCTTCATACAAATGGTTCTCCACCGAAAATCTTTTATGTCTTTCTTTTTCAGTTGTTATAGATGAATTCTTTAATAAACACAAATGGTCGATTTTTGTGTTTATGGTCATATTCACGAAAATCATAGATGCATTTCCTTATTCTCCCAGTTTAAGTTTTACATAATTATTTGAGCGATATGCATTCTTTTAACATGAAATAAACATTGCTTGAAACTTTTAATTTACAGTAAGATGGAGATTACCGATGTGATGGAATATGAGGCACTTGCCTAGGAGAAGTTACCAAGGATGATATATGATTATTATGGGTGTAGAAGATCAATGGACTCTTCATGAAAATCGAAATCTTTTGTAATGATCTTGTTGATATCGATTTTATCTGTTAATCTCTATAATTATTTTCTTTTCATAACAGGGGTTCGTAGTTGTTACCGAAACAAGAAGAATCACAAGGTATTATTTACTTATTCTTTGTCGATTTATATGGTTTGTGATTTTGAGATAAGAACAACTAAAATTAAATTTAGTATTGTGCCCCTTTTTAGTTCATGTTGGAGAAAAATAGATGGGTCGAAATCGTGATATGTTGGAGATCCTTCATTTTTATGCCTTCGTTAGCCTGGGCATGTTTTTTGCAATGAAATCAAGTTAGTTTGATTGAGGTATGGTAACTTTCGGAGTATTGATGGTCTGTCATTGGTATATTTCAAACCAGGCAACTTGTCATAACATATTGTTTCTCTTGTTAATCTTCGCTTCCATGTACTGTACTTTGGAACCCTTGATCAAGTTTTATGCAAATCCTAAACTGGTTCTCTACTTTCCATGCATTTATTAAGGTTTCATTTTTTTATAAAAAAGTTAAGTTGATATGCTTAATGAGTTTAGAGGTTTTTGAGTGTGCATATGTGTTTTTGAGTGGGCAACGGTTCAAATCTTACTTTTTATGTTGGATTATCGTTTCACTGTGCACATGTGTTTTTGAGTGTGCATATGTGTTTTTACAGTTGTGAATTTGAAACCTTCTATGCATATGTGTTTTTACAGTTTCATGAACTTGTTTATTTTATTTAATTTCAGCTGTTATGGAAAGGATTGTGTACAAGGATTAAAAACACATGTGTACATATGCCTACAAAGAGATCGAGAAATCGAGAGTGGCCAATGAGGAAAATGAGGAAAAACACATGTGTACAAAGAGATCGAGAGTGGCCAATGTGGAAAAAACACATGTGTAGAAAGTGGGCAATGAGGAAAAACACATGTGTACAATGAGAAAAAACAAAGAGATCGAGAGTGGCCAATGAGGAAAAACACATGTGTAGATTTCATGGGTTTTTGAAGAAGACGAGGAATACATGCGCACGCCTAAAAGATGAAACATCTATTAAAAACATTGTATTATGCACATGTGCACGCTTCATATATTTGTAATAAAACACATTTATGTAATATTTATAATAAAGTTGTTGTTTGTATAAAATTGCATAAATGTATTAATAAAGTTTTGTTGTTTGTATACATACTTATGTAATATTTTTATAGATACATGTGCAAATACAAAACACCTATGCAAAAACGAAAAATACAATTATCAAATAATGCAAAACACATGTGCACACAATGTAAAAAAAAAAAAAAAAAAAAAAAAATCCTAAAATAACTGGAACTAAAAAACGCTTTTTGTAAAAAATAAAAAAAAAGTAATTTTACCATTATGCCCTTTTGAATTAAATTATACAAATTAATATAAGAAAAAATCTGATTGGTTGATGCTGGTTCTCGCAGTTCTTGCAATTTATTTGGTTCTGAAAATAACCCTTCCCTATATATATATATATATATATATATATATATATATATATATATATATATATATATGCTCCGGTTCCATTGAGAAGGTTTTTATTTTGAGAAATCTTCGTTTGAGCAAATTGATTCATGTTTTCGATTTGATTCACAAGTAAACATCATTTTATGGTGAATCGAATCTATAAATCACAAATTTGATTCACAAATCATTGTTAAAATCGAGTTATGATGATGATTCGTTAAATTTGTACAGATGATTCAGTATTCTACATATATCACAAAATGGAGATATTTTTAACATTGATTCAAAAAAAAATTTACACATTTTGAATTTTAATCACATTAAAATGAGTTTTACGCTTGAAAAACATGAATCAAAGTTAAAAATCTATCGTTTTTGAAAACCTTATCAATCTTCTCAAAATAAAAACCTTCTCAATCGATCCGGATTCTATATATATATATATATATATATATATATATATATATATATAGGTTTGGGTTATTATGAAAAGTTTCTTATAATGAAAAGAATGAGAAGGCATATGGAGGTGACATGTGTCACATTTGCCACATCATCATGCCACATCACCATACCCCACCCCCCCCCCCCCAAAAAAAAATTTGGTAATTTTTTTTCCCGCCAAATTTTTTTACTGCATCACAGTTATAAAGTTACTGCATCACAATCGTGATTTTAGTGCATTAAGGTTATAAATTACTGCATCACAGTTATAAAGTTACTGCATAACAATCATGATTTTAGTGCATTAATGTTATAACCTTGATTTTAGTGCATCATAGTTGATGCACTTAACTATTAACTATGATGCAATAACTTATAATAAAGATGCACCAAAACTTATTAGTGCATTAAGGTTATAAGTTACTGCGTCATAATTATGATTTTAGCGCATTAAGGTTATAAATTACTGTATCACAGTTATAAAGTTACTGCATCACAATCATGATTTTAGTGCATTTAAGGTTATAACCTTGATTTTAGTGCATCATAGTTGATGCATTGAACTATTAACTATGATGCAGTAACTTATAATAAAGATGCACCAAAACTTATTAGTGCGTTAAGGTTATAAGTTACTGCATCACGGTTATAAATTTAATGCATCATAATCATGATTTTAGTGCATTAAGGTTATAAATTACTGCATCACAATTATGATTGTGATGCAGTATTTTTATAACTGTGATGCAGTAATAAATTTTGGCGGGAATTTTTTTTTTTTTTTTGCGAGAGGGGGTGACACATGTCACATAACATGGCATGATGATGTGGCAAAAGTGACACATGTCACCTCCACATGTCTTCTCATTCTTTTCATTATAAGAAACTTTTCATTTTAACCCTACCCTATATATATATATATATCTTTACTATATAAAATGGAAAAAATGTCAAAGTTGAAAGTTGAATGTTGAAAAAATAGTCAATGAAAGTGAAACAAAAAATTGAATGTTGAAAAAATATGTCTCATTTAATATCTCAACTACACGAATTTAACATAAACACGGTAAAAATTGAATGTTGAAAAAATATGTCTCATTTAATATCTCAAAAAATTGAATGTCGAAAAAATTGAATGTTGGAACAAAAAGTTGACTTTCTAAAAAGCAGAATGCCATCCAGGTTACTTTAGGAAGAAACTTTGACTTTGATCTTGACATACTACGAGTATTATTTATAAATATATGGTTGCAAACTTCACTTCAGCAAGTTTTAATATTCTACTTTTTGTTTCAGAACAATTTAAAGTTACAGGGTTGCTTTGTCGTATGTTAAAAAAATCAATTAATTTTACATTATATGCATAAACATTACCTAAAACAATTAATCAAAAAAATCCCAACTATAATTATCTGTCATTATAAAATTCTGTCGCTATGCACGGATACTCGTCTATAAAAGCAAAATGATCAAAGTGAAAAATGATGAAAATCAATGTTGAAATAGTTAAAAATTAATGTTGAAAATGCCATGCGTTTAAAGAAACCATGCATGCATAGTTAAAATGTTATTAATGTTGAAAATGATGATTAAGGAAACAGTTTTCTCTGCTAGGCTCTACATATTATGGGTTGTAAATTATAGCAACTTATATATGGCAAATACATCATCACGATTCATCTCTTTAAACATGACGGGAAAATGTGTTTATCTCTTCAATTTAAACTTCAAAGTTCAAACATTATATATGGCAAGGGTTTTCCAAACGCCTATATAAAAATACTAATGTGTTTTGACTACCTATTTCAATCTTATCAAATCTCAGTTGACTATTCAAAAAACTTTGCATTATTCAAATTTAATGGTATGTAATTTTTTTTAATGTTTGTAATTCTTAATCTCTTTAAATGTTTTTATATAAAATAGATAGTATTACTATAATATCTATTTTATTATATTTTTATCATTCCCCTCATTAAGTTTTTCTAAATATAACATTGCGTATTTTTTTGACACTGGGCACACTCATCCTTTGAATGAGAACTTTGCAGTTAGTTTGAATTCGTCCCATTGAATTAACTTACTTCTTTCGAAAAAATATATATCTTATATAATGTTAATGGTTATACTAACTTAGTCACCAATTTAAATTTGCATTAAGTCTGAAGTTAGTGTATTGCATGGAAAGTTTCAAAAAATACCTCTAGCGTGTTTTTTGCATTAAGGGTTTCACACCAAATTATCGGCATCTATAGTAACTATTTGACACATTTTATTTTACTTACATACATATGAGAACTAATACACTTCATTATGGCCATTTATTCTTTTTATTATTATTTTTTTTTAATTATTTTCACTATTTCAAGCGTATGATAAGGGTTAAGTAATGAATGAGAGAGGTAGGGTTTATTTACATGATCTCATTTATTATTTCACTAAATCACATTTTATCTTTTATGTTTGTTTTCTATGGCAATTTCGGGTTGATATATTCTTGATATTCTCTATCAGTTGTTACAATATTATACTATGTAATTCAATTAGTGTTAGTTTATGATTGATTAATTGATTGAAGTGTGTATCTATGGATTTCAGGCATATGCCGATTTGATGAGTATAGGTACTGAAGAAGATTGATACCAGGTTTTATATATTTGTTATTTATCAATTATGCTTTTTTTTGTTGTTTTTTTGTACGCAAATTCTATGGCTATGAGAGTTAACCGGATGTTGATGCATACAGAAGATGGTTTGATTCACATGACAAGTTATATAGTTCTCGCCAAGAATTACTCTTGCTCCATCTAAAGAATACATGTTCCTTTTCAAACTAGAGAGAATACAATTTTCTATATGCCTTAGCTTTGCAATGACTATTAACAAAGCTCAGGGCCAAACAATTCAAAATGTGGGTGTCTATTTGCTCGACTTTGTTTTCTCGCATGGCGAGCTTTATGTTGCGTTGTCTAGAGAGATATCACGTAGAACTACAAAGGTATTAGTAAAGTCAGTCAAAAAGTTCGGTCAAGGAGGCTTTTACACTTCAAATGGCGTGTAACAAGAAATTTTACTTGACGAGTAACGTGCACTTTTGGTTATTATATAAGAACTGATGTAATGTTCTATTTTAAGTTATTAAATTTTTTTATATGTTCTTTGATAAGTGTTAGGAGTTTTTGCTAGAGTTGAATTATCACATGTTACAACCATTTGTTGTAATTATATTTCGATCTTTTTATATTTTATTTTGAACGTTATACCAAACCTTTACCACAATATCGTATGTTAATTGTCTGCCGCTAGGCGCGGGTACTCGCCTAGTATATATATATATATATATACTAGGCGAGTACCCGCGCCTAGCGGCAGCGGTGTCTAGTTTTCGACATTAGTTGGGCGTGAATAAATTATTTTATAAAATTTGTATTTATAGCGTTAACGTTACGAATAATTGTTTTTTATGGCATGGTCGCATACATGTGATTATTCACGGTTTTCGAAAAAATTCGGTAACAAAGTTCAAAAATATGATTTATCAAAAGGAAAAAAAGATTAATACTCTACACAAAGTTAAAAAATGTAGCAAGTAAGATATATAAAAAAATACAATTACTTTTGGTTTTTAAAAGGGGAGAGGTGTGTATTTTAGGTTAAACAAAGAGGAGAGTATACATAATTTCACCCAATTTTCTCTCCTTTGATCATTTTTCAATATTCAACAATTCAACAATTTACCTTTGATGTTCAAAAAAAAAACAATTTACCTTTGATCATTTTTCCTTTTTATATAGTAAAGATAAAGATATGTAGTTAAAATTAAGATTAAGATTAGTTAGGATAATTCTTGTGTGTCTTACTTACAAAAGATATGATACATAAATAAGTATAATTCTAATGTATATTTGTTATTGACATCACATTTTTTGTTTCTCTTCAGATAACTGTCTTGTTGTTTTCTTAATCATAATAAAATATATTTGTTATGAGAGCAACTAAAGGATTGTTTATCTATACTATATAAAATGGAAAAATGGTCAAAGTGGAAAAAGTGAAAAATGTTAAAAGTTGAATGTTGAAAACATGGTCAATGGAGAGAGAAATAAATAATATAATTAATACTCTTATTAAAACATCTCATTACCTAAAAGTACAATAATTTATTCACATTGTACACCCAATTAAAAGCACATATACCAAATTAAAAACAATCAATTGAAACCGATACCGGGTTGACCCGTTGAAACCGATACCGGGTTGACCCGGGACGCTTCAAACCGGCGGGCTGACCCGGTTTAATTTGACATTTTTTGACCCAACCTATCGGTTTGATTCGGTTTAAATCGACCTGTTTTTTTATCGGAACGGTTCAACCAGTTGAACCACCCGGGTGAAATCGGGTTTCAAATTTGACAATATTATATGAGAAATGATGAAGTAGTTGTGGAACCCGTGACAATTTTTTTTAAATGAGAGACCAAGTAATTGTAGTTTTTGGTTTATTTTGCTTTGACACATGTAATTTATTTTAAAAAATGTTGCTCTTGCACCATTTAAGGGACTAGCATATATGAATAGTCGTTTAAAAGTTAATATATATTGTATAGCCCTTTGTCCAGTGTATCAATAATGTTATGTAAGTTTATTAAAATCACAAAAAATAAATAGTATTGTTATCTTTAGCGATAATTATTTGTACCTCAAACAAATAGCTTTGAACAATGCATAAATATCTATACAAATTGATAGTACAAAATAATCTTATATGGTGATATCCAATTTGCAAAGTTACAATTTTAAAAGCCACACACCAAATGATAAACGCTACACATGTAAAAAAAATAGTTATCACTGCCTAAATTACTGACAAAACAAGAAAAAGCGGTCACACATGTTGGCTATACCTATAAACTACAATATAATATTGCCAACTGCATAATACCGTTGCTTTTTGTAATGCTTGAATCTATTATTACTAAAAATCTTAATAACTTAAAACAATCCTATTAGAAAATATACTCACACACTTAGATCAACTCCACATAATTTTTTTTAAAACTATATATTTATGCTGCTATGCAACCACGCATCAGAATTGTAGTTATTCGAAAACGATTCTCTAATGCTACAAATACAGTTTGTTGAAAGAAACTTATGGGTCGTCGGAACTTTGCAAAAAACTAGACATCGCTGCCGCTAGGCGCGGGTACTCGTCTAGTTAAATTAAATGATTTGAAGATAAGATTAGCTATTTAATTGAAAGAGAGAGGGGTACGTTTTTATGAACATCACTACACTACAAGAAAATTGGCCTTTAGTGACGAAAACGGTTTCGTCACTAACAGTGTAAAAGCTGGTCACAAAACTGTTTAGTGACCAAACTCAAGTGGTCACCAGTCGTCACTAAAGCTCCGTCACAAAATCTATTAGAGACGAAAATATGTTTTGTCACTAATTTGTGACCAGATTAGTCGTCACTTTTTAATACAGTTAGTGACGAAAATTTTCGTCACAGTTTCGATAGTGACGAAAAAATGGTCACTGGCTTTTGCTCTGAGTGACGAGAAAGTCGTCACAGACTACCGAGTGTTAGAGACCAAATACCTTGTCACTAATTATGAGCATATAACAAAAAAAATGGATCTAGTTTTTGTTTTACTGCTTAAATCATTATGCAAACAAACTACAATCTAAAATCCTCTAGCAATGCAAATCTTACATAATAAATTTCATTCAAAAAAACTGATTTTACAAAAAGTATGGTCGAAACTCGACACAAACCTAACTAATAACCTATCAAATTCATCAAACACGATTTGTTCCCTAATCATTGCAAACATGTCTTTGACCCCATCAAAGAACAGTTCCAGTAGAAGTTTAAAAGCATTGCGTTTCTTCAAGGCCTTCAAGTTCCTGTTCTGCATCTACATCATCTACAAATTTCACAGGAAAGAAGGTTTTTAGGAGGCCTTGAACCAAAGTTGGTGAAAAGTCTTTATATCTTTGGTGAAGCAACGAATAGACCTAATAGCATGAAAATTTATTAATAGAATCAAGCTCGTGATACAAGTGAAAATAAAGCAGGTACTGGTACATGTATGGCTACACAACTATGTGGTAATTACCTGAACTGCAGCTATCTGAACTCTTTAACTTGGCGTCACAGATTGCAGCCACTGCTTCACTAACAAATTTACTTAACACCTCTTAGTTCATCCATCAAGCTTTCTCGCTGCTCTATATTGATCTGCGTAAGTTTTTTATGACTGCTATTACGCTTGATGCTGGAGTCCAATGTCTGTAGAGAACTAGTGCCGGTGAAAAACATTATAAGAGTTTTAATCATCACTTCCAGATGATCCAGAAGTGTACATTGCAAAGTAAATCATCCAATGTGGAGTTTCTGCACAGAATATCATTGCAAGAGCAAGTACTGTAGATGAAATCGTGGATAACCAAAAGCATATACGCCACCTGAGCACATAGATTCGATGATAAGTATAAAAATACAGTTTGTAAAATAAAGCAAGCTTATAAAAATGCAGACATGGTAGATTCCAATTATTTTCTTACCAGACCAGGGTACTTTTAACATGGATCCCTATCATAAGAGACCCCATTAGCCCTAAACATGTTGAAATCTGAATAAAGCTTCCATAGGTACCGCGCACAGAAGGAGGCGAGACCTGCAAAAATTCAAAGCAAAGATATTTCAGCCCATTTAATTACAAATGTGTAGAGCTGTTTGTGTTTCATAACTAACGGGTCAAGCGGTATAATTAAAAACAAATAAAACAAACTAAGGTGAACTAAATAGGAAACGGGTCAAATTGTTAAACTTGAAAGTCACCATAATGTAATCAAATGCATAAAAATTCCTAAATCATCTTGTTAAGAAACAATTAAGAACTCTGCATTCATATTTAGGACTCTAATTATTTACTAAAAAAAATTTTTTGGACCAAAGTGTTTCATATAAAAAACGGACGAATACATATAAAAAACAGACAAAAGCGGATAAAAAGCAGACGAAACATATTAAAACGGACGAAAACGAGTAAAAACGGACAAAAACGTAAAAAACGGACGAAAACGTAAAATGGGGACTAACGGTGCAAAACATATTAACTGAGGAACTAACGGGAAAATATTATTTAACACTTAACATGTAAAACTAACGACGTTAGTGTTCAGGGATGATTAATGCTAAAGGTTTGTAGACTTGGGGATGTTTAATGCTAATGGTTTGAGATAGGGATGATTCTTGCGAAAATACAGAAACCACAGGGATGATTTTTGCAAAGAAGTTTTATACTCCAAAAGTTTGTGAATTGCCATACTATTAATTATGGAAGTTCTAAGGTTAATCTTTGAATTTAAAACATTTAACGTGTACACATTTATCCTTGATGTGTATGAAGTTGTTATATTTTAATTATAGGATGTTAATCATTTCCTAATAATGGTTAAAGTTAGTTGCACAATATCCTGTATGCATTTTGGATGATTATATTTTTTTTAAATGTTGATTGATTTGCTTGCGGAATCCATATTATCATTAGCATTTATTTTAAAAATCATCTCTACTACTTATAATACACGGATGCATCTCTTTCCTAAAAAAATTTCAGACTTTCAGACTTGTAACAAATTAAGCATGATGTACAACACTTGAAAGCACATCATTTTCAGACTTACAACCAAATAAGCATAGTATACAACATACTAGCTTCATAGCCCGCCCGGATGGGCGGGCTAGCTTCATAATAATACATATTGAATTAAAAAATGTATGTAAAGCAATCATGAAGTATCATTGAAAAGCTTTTAAAATGGAGCAATATTGCCGGTATATATATCATATAACAAAATTTATATAAAAGCAATAATGTTGTTTGAATACAAAAAGATAATGAAGTTGTACATCATAATAAAAAAGTATGTTGCCTATTCAAGTACGCAGCAAAACTTCTTTATAAACGACGTTTGTTGTCGAGTTTAAGTAGTTTTCATCTTTGTCGCGACAGAGAACCTTCAATCCTTTCTTGCTCTAGACTCTTGACACAACCGAACCACCACAGCCCCACAAAGTTTGAAATTAATTAGCAAAGTTTATATATTCCAGCAGGAACCATTCGATCATTAAACATGGCTTTCTTCACTGCACTTGTAATTGATGCTTCAGCATTTGGATTGGCTTTATGATTGAGTTCACGAGATTTGCATGTGCACCGGCTATTGTGTTTAGATTTATAGCTAGCCAGATATATTGGGTATTGTTTCAGCCCAATTATAGATATAAGCCAAGTGCTTTATAATCCTTCCTTAACACACTCTCTACCAGCATCATTGTGCTACCAAAATGCTTTGAATTGGTACCCTGATAAAAGAAACGATTTAGTTACAAAGATCCAAAAATTGAACACATAGCTTGTGAGTTGTGACAAAGCATGTTTGAGATACATCAAATATTCGATAAAAAGAACACTGCAAGATCAACAAACAACAATTTAGAACTTCAATAGGGTTTTGTAAACTTACTCTTTATTTTGACGCTCATATTCACAACGTACTTCATGCACACGCCTTAACCTCAAGCCCGTGCTCAATTGCTTTCAAATGTGCCTATTTAATAATGTAAGGTTATATATTAACAGAACAACATTACTTGATAACATTACTTGGTACTCGAAATAGAAAAAACTATCAAAAAATCTTTTAAATTCTGAAATATCAATATAAAGAAAAAAGGTATTCTATTAAAGCATGGATGTTATCTATATGTAAGGCTTGAATGTGACATAATAGTCAAACTTAAAGGAATAACGAAATTACAAAAACTTGAAACTGTTTATATTTTTATGTACCTAAAGTGGTAAAACCACGATATACTCTTGCACAATTTAGTAAAGTTTTTACCACCTCATCTCTATTCATATAGAGCTGCAAACATCGTTCTATTTAGTTTTGGACAAACAAAATTCAAAAATAATATCAACATCAACAAAGCTTAACATTTTATGAAAAATAACAATACCAATGAAAGCACTTGAATTCTGTATACAAGTTCAATATCCGCGCGGAAAACTTTATGTTGTCATTGCTCGAAATGGAAACCGACCCATAGTCACGAACTGGAGCCTTTGTTGCGTTATTATGTTGGTCACATTGAGATTCATGTGAAGCTTGTGCTAAATGTTGTGTTTCTGGTGTATCCAATTCCTGCATAACTTATCAGTTTTAGACACTACACTTTAATAATTTTAAAAATGTCAACCTATCAATAGCAATTACAACATAAACTATAAATTGTATGAAAGTAGCTAAGGTAACAACCTGATTGTTCTTCATCTCAGCAAATTGCTAATTGAACACATCTCTTCAATAAAAGCTTAATGCCCCTATGAACCCACGCTTTGCTAAATGTAAACATTGTGATTTCGACAAATTAAACCTGAAAAGAAAATGCAAAAAACATGAAATAAACTTCACCCATACGATATATACTAAACTATTCTATGTTCCCCTTGGCATATAAGCTTGTCTGGCTTAAAGAGCTAAGGCTTTTTATTCACAGAGCGATTTTCATTTATGTACTTTTATAAATGAACAGGTAAAAATACCATGTTAATCAATATTCGTGAAAGATCCAACTTTAAAACGTGACTGACTCAAAAAAATATATAATAAATGTAGCATTTAGCATTAAGAGTAATATTAACCTTGAATCTGTCCATGTTCACTATGAGTATATTTACTTTTGTGGAAGCATCTCCGACAAACTTGATCCCATCAGTGGCATGTACCTGAATGTTAAAAAAACAATGTAAAATGATTTTCATCTAATACATCCAATTACGACCAATAGAATATATCTGATGTAGAAGAGTTGAGTAAATCGAATACATCAAATGGTTAATTACCTTTAGGCCTTCATCTTATTTGAAACCAAAATAGCCTCTAGCAAGATCGACAACAACTGGGTCCAACTCTTCAGCCTGAAGTATCATAAGTAGTAAAGTGAGTAAAGTATTGCAAATAGTTTAGGTTTTGAAATTAGAATCACTATAGTAAATAATAATCAGTAACAAATTAATATATTTTGAACCATGACTAATGAAAACACCTCATAAACCAAGCTAACTAAAACATACCTCGAAATACTAATCAAGTATGTATGATGATAAAAAAGGCTCATGTATGGGAATTGGTTAGAGGATAAACATTACTCATCCAATTGAGATTAATCAAAGAGCTTTTGGTTCAACAGAGCTGAACACCATATCAATACTTTACATGTTCTAATTAGTTGTTCACTATATGTATTGAAGCAAGATTTTTTATTTTTGTCTCCTGGACATGATCGCAGTAGTGATAGTAGAATTGTACTAAAATTTGATAACCACAATCTTACACGCTATAAAAATAAGGCATAAACACATACTCACTTAACTGTAAACCTTATAAAAAAATAATAAGCAATCTCAAACACAATCTGTTATTGAGAAATAAAATAATATGTGCAACCAAATTACACTAAAAAACATATTTTACCAAAATCAAAATTGGAGCGGCAACATATATAGAGGGGTTGCAAAAGAGATTATTGTAACTGTTCATTAGACACATCAAGTAATCTTACACAAATTCATTCCCAAAACCTTAACATCATATCTTTACTCTTATCAAAAGTTTCACATTAGTTTCATAATTGGTTACATATAACTGTTTGAAGACTTTTTGCAAACAATTTTAGTGCGTCAAATAATGCTAACTCATGCTATTTTGTTGTTAGTATTCTATTATTTTAAGGTGTTTCATGAACTCATCACTTCAACATAACAAATTCACAACAACAGAAAACCAGAAACTTTATTAAACACAATAATTCACTTAAAACAAAACCAAAACCTATAACACTATCCTAGTATACATTAGAACATACGATTAAAGTGAATTAGTAGTAAAAAACATACCAATGGATCCGTGTATGTAGGAAGCGGCAAAACTGAAAATAGTTGTGGTGTCCGCGTTTAAACATGCGTGGTTAATAGCCGAACTCATCTTGTTGCTAGAACCCTAATTTAGGATTTGAAATTGAATTTTAGATGAAGCGTTTTTCTTGAAAGTAAATACGATAGCCGGATTTTTTGGTGATAATATTAAAGAGGAGATATGTGTTTGACCTTTTCAATCCCTTTAAAATTGGTTGATTGGTGCATTTCAAACTTTGAATGCAAATAGAGTAATGGTTGTATATTAATTAGAGAATGCAATATTGTATCACACTGTATGGATTGCTCGAGTGGTTGAGTCATTCATTTGTGGACATCAAGACCAGTGTTCGAATCTTTCAAGATACTAACTTTTTACATTATTTACCGGAAATAGTGCCTAGTCACCATTTTCACCTCATCAAATGATGTGCCATGTCAACATTAAAGTGCCTAGTCAGCATTAATGACGTGTTATATGTAGTCTCATATATATGTATAGATTAATGCACATATTAAAAAGACAAAAACATCACTTTAATGCTATTAATGTGGTCAATAAATACAATTAATGCAGTTATTAAAACACCCTTTACATAAGAAATACAAATTATCAAGCATATTGTACAACCAACTTAAACACAATTCCTCCATTAAATATCACTAATACAAATAATAAAGCACATTATACAAATATTCAAGCCCGAACGGGCAACGGGCCAAATGGGCTCGAGCCTTAATGGTCACGGGCCAAACGGGCTCGAGCCCGAACGGGCACGGGCCAAACAGGCTCATGTTATACGAATCGCTTTAAAAAACCCAAAAAGACAAAATAAATTTCTTAGTTAAGGATTAAAAATATGTCTCATGAAATTCTTGATATCTGTAAATTTATGAGCATAATAAACTAAAATACATGATTCACCGAAAAATTTTATTTCAGCTACCCGCCGCTGAAACGCGCGGGTACCCTGCTAGTTTCACATTATAACCTAAAAGTTATCACGACATTAAAAATTTTGAATTTTCAAACGAAAACAATGGTTAAGAGTATGTATTTTGAGCAAAAACACACGCCTTCCACACTCCCTGCTATTACCCCTAATTCATTCCCCCAATTCATTCCCTGATTTTCAGCAGCAGATCATTGGCATTCAAAATCAATCCCCCAAAATTAACCTACATAATCGGTGCATCAATTGAAACTTACAAGATAGCTTTTCGGAGGACAATTCAAGATCTCAAGATGCGATTTCAAAAATTAACCCATCTTAATTCACAAATTGTAAGTAAATATTCTTCATTTGAAATCATCCGTGGTGATCATATTAGGGATTTTTGATCAAATTTATTTGCATTACTAATTACTAATGATTTATTGTGTGTTTTTTAAATTAGGTATTCAAATTGGAGATTGTAATTGACTATGCGCCTTATTATCTTGTATAGTTTAAATCCCTAATTTTAATTTTTATAATGTAACTAAATTAAATCAAGATAAAAAAATGGCATATCGATGATCCACACACCCGATTTGTTTTATCAATTTATGCAATATGGAATAAGTTTTTTAACCCTGATTATAATTAGGTTAATGTTTAGATAAGTTTTTTTATAATGTTTTTATTTTGTTCATGTGTTATGCAGTTATGCGGCAACGCAACTGACCACGTTGATTTTCCGGCAATGTTTATCATCATAACCATTCTAAACTTAAAAAGGTATGAATTACAATCACTAAGCATTTTTTAATTTTGAAAATCTGTTGTCTCAAATTAATTTTGAGAATATTCATATCCCTAATTTGTGTAACAAGAAACGCGCCATTTTTAATGTGATTACCGAAATTACAACTATATGTTATTTGATCATAATCTTTATGTTTCTAATTGTGGCCGAAGTAGGTGGGTCGTATGGTTGGCAGCTGCTCTTATTTGGTGAAGTAGGTGGGTTGTATGGTTTGCAGCTGTGGATAAAGAAACCGACGGCTGAGATGACGGACAAAGCGACGGTAGTTTGTGGTTTTCCCCTATTTGCAGACCCTACTATGAATAAGAACGAAGAAAAGGCATTCCAGAGTGTTCGCGTTGCAAGTGCGATGATATGGCAAAAGAAGCAGTGGATGAGCACTCTCTATTCTTTGCAACATTTTTAGCTTCGGGTCAATGTAAAAATTATCACAGTGCACATGATTGCTAATGTCGCCACCTTCAAATCCAGATGATTGGACTCTTGCCATATTTTTAGGTAACTAAATTAATACGCATGATAAACTATTGCTACATCTCCATTAGTTGTTTATCTTATGGTTTGGTTATTTAGACCATAATTGCTATCGTAAATACAAATAGTATGTAGTAGACATGATTTTATGCAAATATGTAATAGAATTTTCAGTCGGTGTCTACATGTTTACATTTATTCAAATGTGTGAAATGTCATGTGTATTTAGTGCTATCGTATCATGAGCAGTCACGACTTAATGTGAGACGATCTTATTCCTATCTTGCAATGTCATTTATTAATTCACTATCAAAACATCCACTTGAATGATTCCACTGCCTTCTTTTATTGTCATTAGCTTATTAAGATTTTGGCATGATCATTATGTTAAATTGACGTTCTTCTTTTCCATTAAAGAAAACAGGTTCCAGGCTAAGAAGAAACATTTTTTCCGCAATTTTAGTACCATCATGTTATTTGGCGCTGTTGGCACCATGATATCTTTCACCATCGTATCATTTGGTACGTACTAAAATATTATCATGCATTCATTCTTGATAAAAGGCTTTACGCGTAATCCTCAAAATTGTTTAAGGTTATTGATTTACTTTATCTATTGTCTTTCTTCTTTTAAGTAGTATATTATCCTCCAATAAATAATGACAACCATGTATTTTTAATTTGGCCAAATAATACCAATGTAACCTGCTCGCACATTACATTTATTGGTAAAACTGACCGCTGAAGCAAGAATCCTATTCCATGTATCATCATTCTTAACTGCAAGTGTTAATTTGCTCATGTTTGAAAATTCTGAAGTTTGTCTAATTTTTGGACAGGCGCAATAAATATCTTTTCGAGGATGAATATTGGTTCTCTCGGGCCGGGAGATTATCTTGGTATCATTTGTTTATTAAATTCCTCAAAATAATTTCCATTGTGGATCCTGGACTTCTTTTGTTTGCTAAACCTATTATTGTTTTTTCACAGCAATTGGTGCAATCTTTTCAGCAACCGATTCTGTGTGCACCTTGTGCACCTTACAGGTACAGAAATCATCATTTAGCTCTGGTTTAATCATAGTTAGAGGTGTATATGTTGACACGTTTACTTAAAAATGGGACCATTTGGGTTGTATTTTTATCTCAAAAGCGGGTCAAATGATAAAAACTCGCTAAGATGGGAATAAGTCAAACAAGTTGAAAGTTTCCCGAAGTAACTTCCAAACTGTTATATTCAAAGATACAGATTTATATTTTTCTTTTTACATTTATAATTATATGATAATTAAAAAAATTAATATATAACTTTTAGAGGTGCTAATGTTTCTAATCTGACGATGCAGGTGCTCAATCAGGATCAGACGCCTTTATTGTATAGTCTGGTGTTTGGGGAAGATGTTGTGAACGATGCTACATCCGTTGTCATATTCAATGCAGTTCAAAACTTTGATTTATCTCAGATCAATACAGCTGTTGCTTTTCTGTTGATTGGAAATTTCTTTTATCTGTTTCTCACAAGCACACTTTTAGGAGTAGAAGTGAGTCTTCTTCCACTATCTCTCTCTCTTTTCCTTTCAATCCATTTCATGCTTTTTAGGAAGACATGATCATGTGATGTTTTATTTTGATTCCTCAGGCTGGGCTGCTAAGTGCATATGTCATAAAGAAGTTATATTTCATTAGCATCTTCTGCAATTGAGGTCAGGTTCACTAAACTTTTCTGTTGCATTTCATTAGCATCTTCTGCAATTGAAAGTTTTAGGAAGCCGTTTATGACTTATTTGAAAGTTTTATAAAGCCTATACTCATTTGAAAGTTTTAGGAAGCCGTTTATGACAGTTCTATAAGAAACTGGATTGTTTATCTAAAAGGGTAGACGTTACTTTGAGCGCCTTGTACGACCTGCCACTTGACCAGCATGTGAAGGTATCGTGGCAGGACCAAGAACACAAGGGGAGCTCCGGTTTTGACATTAAGCTAAACAAGATGGGTGAAGTCAATAAAAGAAAATTTAGCTATATCTAAGATTCATACTTGATATTATATATTTATATCACTTCAAATTAAAAACGATAATCAGTATATGAATCGAGGATCATTATCCAATAGTATGTCACTCACACAACTTGTCATGCTATAGTTATTACCAGAAAGATACAATAGGTGACAAGATGGAGTCAATATTATCAAATAACAGCCATGTTTCAGCGATGGTTCGCATAAGTGACCCAAGGTTTTTTTTCAAGTTCCGATTAGAGAGGTCGTTAACCATAGCACACTGTCAATCATGAAGTGATAGCGAGTACATGTTTTACTCGGATGTTTACATTCTTCATAATGAAAATAACTATCTTAAGACTAATCATCAAGTAAGCTGATCTGTACTGCTGTACATCACACTTTTTGCTTTCCAAACCAAAAGCACTTATCAAAATGTAACTCTTCTACCAAGAAAAGACAAATACAATAATAAAAATAGCAGCCATTTGAGATTGAGTATAAAATAAAAATTGTTTATATGTTTTCAAATAAGCAACTGCAAGATGCTTATTCACAATAGCTTAATTCATTCACAAAGGAATGAGGTAACGAGTCTCGATAAGCAATCTCAAACACTCTCAAAATCGCCTATTCGATGTATTAATATACATCAAGCAGATAAACAATCCTAATAAGCAATCCTAACAACTTGAGGGTTTTGGATTTGCGTAATGCTTATAGTTTCTGAGGTATTATGTATATTTGTTTGTTCAGGCTATGAATACTAAGGTGGCCTAGGAATGTGTGTTGGATCAGTTAATACACAGTTGCTGGAAGCCACGGTTTCACTTCTGTTATTTGACCATTTTAATTTTTATACTCATTTAACAACTTGAGGGTTTTGGATTTGCGTAATGCTTATAATTTCTGAGGTATTATGTATGTTTGTTTGTTCAGGCTATGGATATTAAGATGGCCTAGGAATGTGTGTTGGATCATTTAATAAAGAGATTGTTCATCAAGAAACCAAAGCACCAGTAATAAGCATGTTTAATACCCCTGGAAGCCAAAGTCTGTTTACGTTATCTACTGCTGCGCAACGACATCCATAAATTCGGTTACTTCTGTTATGGAGAATGTAACAACTGGACTTCTTCATGACACGCGTATGCATCTTCAATAAATTTATTAGTTGTACTAAGATGCTTAATTTCTATATTGTATACAAAAGGTTAACTCTGCTGAACATGTTGTTATAGGTATCAATAAAAAGTCAGCAGTGGTTATGGTCCCGGAAACTAGAAGCAGCAGCGGTGTTACGGTTCCTGAACCTGCAATTCTGCAAATAGCTGTTACAGGCATTCCATTCTTGAAGGTAATCGTACTGATATATTTTTACATTTCTAGATTACTATACAGAATATATAATGGGTTTTTTCAGTTATACTAAATGTTTCTGACGTATGGCTGACATAGGTACTAACGACAATGTAACAATGATGCCCGAAGCCGCAAAAATGTCCAAAGTGAGTAAGCTTATTAGTATCTGCTAAGTAGGAGTACTGTTTTTGTGACATTATATTTCTTACCTTCTATATCCTTAAATGGTTTCTCATTAAGTTATGTGTTCATTTTTAGGAAATCATACAAGGATGCCCTATAATTTATTGCCTATATCGTGTGCATTGACACCCATGACAGTATACATATGCATAGATAGTGCCATCTCTGATAACTGGGTACATCATTTTCCAGCATTTTTTTAAATATATATGCAGTTATATTGATTCTTGAGGTTTTCTGTATATCGCAAGCAGTAACCATTGTACCAGTGGTCGAAACAGCAATACTCAGTTGAACGCCATTATTTTGTAAATATTGTGTATTAATTACTCTTATTGCTCCTTTGCCCATTTCTTTGCATCTTTGTTATCGAAACAGCAATACTCAGTTGAACGCCATTGTTTTTTATTTTCATTAACAATGTTACATTTAGCTTTTTTTTTCGATATAACCTTCAATTCATTTATCTATTATTATCTTTTTTATTTATACATTGAAATATCATATACATTAATATTTTTAACCATAAGACACTATGTTATCATCAATCCATTAAAACCATTCACGTCCATCATTTAATGAAATTTTTTTATACAAAACCATGGGAACATTTATATAAATTTTATTATACCAAGTCTACAAATAAAATTAATAATATTGACCAACTTACATGAGACTAGCCCGGCCATCGGCCGGGTCATGAGACTAGTATTATATAATACATCAACTGAAATACAAAGAACGCCTCATAAATTCGTTTTTCGAATTTATTTTAGATTTAAGATCATTTGAGGACAAAAGATTCTTTACATATCAAGGGATCAATCTCCACCCTCCATTTTTATTTGATCTAATGGATGAGATTAATCCCAACAATTTAAAAAACTCACTTTCATCATTTTTTTTCAAATATTAATATCTTTCAAACCGTTAATCGTTAAGCGAAAAAAAATATATCATTGCGTCGAGCATTTAATTATTTTTCACGTTTTTTTTTAAGTTTATTCGTTTTTTTTACGTTACTGAAATTTGCATTAAAAAATCATATATGATAAAACACTAATTAGTGTTAAATCATATATGATATGTAATATCACATGTGATATTAGTGTAAAATCACATATGATATACATATGATATCACATATGATATTACATATCATATATGATTTAACACTGATATCACATTTGATATTCAATTTAGTATTTTTTCATATATGATTTTTTTCATGCAAATTTCAGTAAAAAAAAAAAAAAAAAAAAAAAAAAAAAAGACGAAAAAAGTGAAAAAAACGAAATTTTTTCTTTTTTCGAAAGTATATCAAAGTGCCCGTCTATAGAAAGACAATTAAATGCTTGTCGCGACGGTGTAAATATTTTCGCTTAACGATTAACGGTTTAAGAGATATTTAAATTATAAAAAATATGTGAAATAATATAATGCTTTTAATCTCATCCATTGATTTCTTTTTAAATGGATAGTGGAGATGAGTCCTTTGGTATATGAGAAAAGTTTGATATGTAAAATAACTATCCTCTTTATTTTATGCATAAAATAAACAATGAACTACTCAAATATGTTGAAGTCAATAAATTGAAAATCAAAAATATATTGCTCATATATTATACATAAAAATAACAATGATAAGTATCATAATTGTTGTGAAAGTAATTAACAAAAGTAAAAGATGTAGGAGAAGAAAACATTATTATTCCATAATGAGGTTACAATGAGAATGTATTTATAGGGTAGAAACCCTAGTAAGTTACTAATGATGAATAGACAAAAGCCCATTAACAATATTTACAACACTCCTCTTTGGATTTTCATCATTGATTATATGTTATAGACTTCCTCATTAAAAACTAGGGTGTGCACGGTTCGGTTTGGGTCGGTTTTTGGCTAAAACCGAAACCGAACCACAATGTTCGGTTTTTGTAGAACCCAAAACCGAAACCGTTCGGTTTTTGGCGGTTCGGTTTTTTTGGTTTGTTATCGGTTTCGGTTCGGTTTTTCGGTTTCTAACCGTTAATATTTGGGTATTGCCAAATTATATCAACAAACTTGTTTTACGTACAAAATTAGTTATTTTTCTTTACTTTTTTTCAATCTAAGCATAATAATGTTTATTGCATAATTTTACAATTACAAACATATAAATGAAACATACACATACAAGTAAACATACACGTAGTATAATCATTATCGAATACTTATTGATATATTTACACAAAACACGCGACATGACAAACACACATATAAATATAAACGTTAAGATAAATATATTATAAATCCACTCACAAAATGAATATGAATTTATAAATTTGATTTATTTAGTTATTTAATCATACTATATTAATTAGATATTATTATATAATAAAACTGGTTCGGTTCGGTTCGGTTTTTGCAGTTTGGTTTTTGGACAAAAACCGAAACCGAACCGCATTTTTCGGTTTCTGAAAAAGTAAAAACCGAACCATCGGTTTTTAGTTTCGTTCGGTTTTTTCGGTTTTCGGTTCGGTTTCGGTTTTTTCCTGTTTGTTTTGCTCACCCCTATTAAAAACATTATAAAGAAAAACCAAATGGGATAAAAACTTAATGAAAGGAAAAAGAGTACAATGTGCAGAATGTTTCTCCTCAAATTAAATGTGTATATATATATATATATATATATATATTTTTAAGCATCGAAAGCTAATCTTCTGAACGAGTTGATCAAATACTTTTGTTGGCAACAACTTTGTAACGAAGTCCACCAAATTGTTGATGTTAAGAATAAGTCCTGCAAAGATGACAAAATATATCTATGGCTTCCAACCCAATATCAAATGTATTGGTTGGAAAACATACACTGCTAATACAAATATTAAAAGAGAAAAATACACTCTCATGACGCATATTAATTATTAAAGCCTCATTTGCATTTATGTATGGTACTTAAGGACCAACTATTTCTTTGATACATGTGCAAAAGCAATTACTATAATATGCATCCAAATGATTTTGATCCATATAAGGATTAAATTTGATCAAATAGAGTTCTTGAGAACTTCATTAATTGCTTCTTGAAGTTGGAGTTGTTAGGTATGCAGTGTATGCTTGAGGCATTACATTTCCTTCATGGAATATGAGAGCTCTAATAAAACTCATTTAGAGCGAATTAAATACTTCAATATTGACTGTCTCATAAAATATAAATAAGATATTTACATCCACCACGAGACAATATGTCTTTTGATAATCAACTTTGTATTTTTGTGAATTTATTTATTCACAGTTCATGTCTTAAAAGACATAACTTTAAAGCTCTTATTTTGCATTCACACAAAGATTGATGTATATCCAACAGATTTTACACGTTCATGTGTATGGACTTCATGTCCCAATACTTCTCGTATTTTCACGAGATTGCGTCTTTTCATGTTGGCTAATCGTTTCGTTGGGCGCACTTTTGAATAATAGTTGATCTATGACCCTCATTATGCATAATATCAAGCGCTATATTGTATATAAGCAAATTTATCGACGTCGTTTTTGTTACGATTCCATGTGATTTTAGACATCATAGAATTTATTGAGATCTCATTAGCTATTTGAGGTTCGTTTGAAACCTTCATATCTCATCTCTCTTTATGAGACTATCATGGGGTCTTTTATACCTCGACTAGCCATCTTATTTTCATGCTTCATATTTTTCAACAAGGATTTTATTTGGAATCGAATAGTCTGTCATGCTTGAGGCATGTCATAACAAACAATGTCCTTGAGGGACAAAGTATAACTTGGAGCGTGAGTAGCTAAAATTTTATTTTTGGCCAATGTATATGTATGGCTATTAGATTATTCATTGAATCTAAGTTCATAAATTTCTTTTGAGGATCAATAGAATATGATAATTCATTTTGAATTTTCAGCTACTTCTTCGCTCCTCTTGAAGAAATTATCCTTCTTCTATATCCCATATATGTGCATTGAGTATGTATTGCACAAAAGAAATTGAAATGGGAGATACTTGGTTTCTAACAAAAACTAATTAGAACAAGAGGTTTTATAATATAGTATGGCCCCATACAATAACAAAGAGTTTTTCTCTCATTATCATTGGATAATTTAGAAGTAATTCATCACATATTCACAATAAAATACTTACTCTGGAATGTTATGCTCGCATTTTATTTGGTCGAGCTATAATCATGGAAACTTGAGGTTGCAATTTTGATGACCAATTAGACGATGCGTCGATTTTAAACTCTAAATGGTTCATCCAATTGATGTGTATGCCTACATACATCAACTTGTTTTCTTTCCAGAATATTGAGTGTGAGTCCTCAATCTAGTTTATCGATAAATAATCAACTTCTTTTGAGAGATAATAAACATTATATTGAATAATCTAATCATTTTATAGTTTTCGCATCATTAATGACTCGTGATGGTATAACCGGTCATGCTAAAAAAATATTATAATTGTGGGCTATAAACTTATATTATGGCTAGTGATTATCTTCCACAATATATGTATAATGCATATCGAGGAATATACAAAAGAAGATAATGCATTCTTTGTATTAAACTTTGTTAATACAAATAAGCCGTAAAAACGTTTATTTATATTTTAGGATCTTCTATTGTTTTGTCTATAACAAACGTAAAATCATTTTAATGAAACAAATAAAATACGTAAATAGTTTGAGCCAATACTATACTAACACACTTACATTTTCATATAAAACACTAAACAAGTAATAGTGTTTACATTTTATAGAAACTAGCAGGGTACCCGCGCGTTGCAGCGGCGGGTACCCTGAAATAAAAATTTTCGATGAATAATGTATTTTAGTTTATTATGTTCTTTTTAACAATAAATTTACGGATATCAAGAATTTCGTATAGCCCGTGCCCGTTCGGGCTCGAACCCATTGGCCCGTGACTGCTCGGGCTCGAGCCCGTTTGGTCCGCTCCCGTTTGGGTTTAAGCCCATTTGACCCGTTGTAAGATGAAAGTGACTATGTGTATTTTTTAGAGTGAGAATGTATGAGTTTTTTTTAGACCGTGAGATGTGAGTCTTTGTAAAGTGTGCGTATTTACTTTTAGGGCAACGGGCCAAATGGGCTTAAACCCGAACGGGCGCGGACCAAACGGACTCGAGCCCGAGCAGAAACGGGCCAATGGGTTCGAGCCCGAACGGGCACGGGCTATACGAAATTATTGATATCCGTAAATTTATTGTTAAAAAGAATATAATAAACTAAAATACATTATTCATCGAAAAATTTTATTTCAGGGTACCCGTCGATGCAACGCGCGGGTACCCTGCTAGTATATATATATATATATATATATATATATATATATATATATATATATATATATATATATATATATATATATATATATATATATATATATATATATATATATATATATATATATATATATATATATATATATATATATATATACTAGTGTCAAAACCCGTCCGATAGACGGGTATGACTAATGGTTTTTATTTGTATGTATTTTTTTATCATATATATACCAGAAAGTAATTAAAAGTTCAATGAAATGTTAAACATTTTTATTTGATGTTTTGTCTAATATTTTAAACTACTTAAATAAGGTTAGAATTTTTTATTTTTTATTTTTTTATTTTTTATTTTTTTATGTTATGTATAATAAAGATAAGGTATAATGTGCTTATGTTTTGTTTGTTGATATAGTTTGAACATATTTTTTATATGAATATAATTAATCATGTGTCGTTAAGGGCGTGCATTATTATTTAGAAGAGTAATAATTAGATTTCTAATGAAGATTTGTATTTATGATATTGTTTATTTTGCTTTTATGTGATCTTATACATAATGTATAGATTTTTTTAAGTTTTATTAGTGGTGTTCATATAATGAAATTTGCAAATGATGAAAACATATCTCGATTGCATAAAGTATAGAGTGATATATTTTATGTTAACATAATTAATAATATTGTTAATATATATTAGTTTTTTTGTTTTTTTTTGTGTATTGGTAAATTGCATGTTTGTTTTTTTTTTTATATATAATTTGGTCGTTGTAGTGATTATTACTCGTTTTATTATATATCAAGTGGAGTTGTTTATTTTGTTGTTGTTGTTGTATTACGATATTGGGTGTTATGGTCTTTATTTTTTGAAAGTGCTTTAACGGTCTTATTTATATGCACATAATTTGTTTACGATATTGGCTGTTACGTTCTTTCTGTTTTGAAAGTGGTATAACGGTCTTATTTTGGTTGTTTGGATTGTATTTTATATTTTTGGTTGTTGTCAAATGGCCATTGTATCCGTCTTTTAAAATGGTTACATTGGTAGAGTCTTACATTTCTGAATTTGAGGTATTTTGCTTATGTTATGTCCTCCAGTTTTACTGTTATGCTTTTTTTGTTGTTACGCCAATATAATCATATCCTTGTGATCAACATATTATTATTATTATTATTTCCCCTCGATCTGTGCCCTCACTAATTAACCACTTTTAGTTGTATATTCTCCTTAGATATATGAGACTCGATTTGTTTGATGATCATTCATCCTATTCGTATCAACTATGGATTGGGCAAACTGCTAGTGTCTACTAATGGCAATCATATTAGTATGTATACCTTATGCACGATTTCTACAACCGTATCCATATTAGTATGTATACCTTATGTATACTAATGGCAATCATAAGTGGTTAATTATGAAACAACTATTGCCATATAGTTCAAAGACATATGTCATTTCCCCTCGATCTGTGCCCTCACTAATTAACCACTTTTAGTTGTATATTCTCCTTAGATATATGAGACTCGATTTGTTTGATGATCATTCATCCTATTCGTATCAACTATAGATTGGGCAAACTGCTAGTGTCTACTAATGGCAATCATATTAGTATGTATACCTTATGCACGATTTCTACAACCGTATCCGGTGAAGCAAAAGGTTGATCGCTGAATAGTTTTCCCATGCCTCCCTAGCTCTTGATCTTCAGCGCCTTATGACAATCCAAATCTACTGTTGTCACCTGCAATTAAAAAAAATTAAACTTGGTGAACGATCTCATGAGGTCGGTTTCTCATTTAGTTTGCTTTAAATATAATCTAGGAAGGAATGTGTAATTCTTAATTGCGTCAATAGGGTATTATTGGGTTGGGTATGTCATATGTCAAATTATTTAAGCACGCTGTAATACTGCTGTAAATCCACATTGAAACAACCATATAACCATTAGAACGCGTATTAAGATTCATCAATTTAACAACCCAATGCCCGACTTTCTTTTGCCATTCTCAGTTGTATGTAATGAACGTGAGACGGTAAGAGTGAATATAATAAATGTTGTTCATATATGATCGTAGTTCATTGTAGCAAAGACGAAAAAAATATCAAAAGGATCTCCCTACCCTTTTGCTCTGGCGATTTTGCGATCCATCTTTAAACCCTAATCGCTTTTTCCAATCCGACTCCTAATAATTCATATAGCAATTTCAAAGCCTGATCTTCTGATCTTGTCTTGGTTATCGCTGCTGTTTGATTGCCTAGGGTTTCGTCGACTTGGTTAAATTGATTTTGGTTCTCTTATTAATCGCTGAATTAGGGTTTTGCTGTGATATCACCCTAGGGTTCTTATCCGATCACTGCTATTATTACATCAAATATTCTGATCGTGTTTTGCTATACTATGGGTTAGTAACGTGATTACATGTTCTATAAACCCTAGTTTTTACTAGGGTTTTACTCGGTTTTGAAGCAAGACGTTAGCTTTGTGTTTGTCTGGTTACTTATTTGTGTTGGGTTTTCAGTTTTTTGATGTCTAATCTGGGAGAGATGGATACTCTTGGCAACGAGAGTAATATGAATGTTAATGTTCATGGCTTGTCTGATCACATGTTACGTTCTGAGGGTTTACAAGAGGGGAGTTGTTCTCGAACTGTTGGACAAGTGGAGCCGATTCCACTTGGTTCGCCTACCAATCAGGACGCACCTTGTCATGACACGACTAAGGGCAATGACACGTTATCGAAAATTCGTGCTATTGAAAAACAAATTCTTGAGGGTAAACTTGTGCTTATGGGTGACGATGGGCAACCATTAAAACCAACTGTGACTCTGGATACTACTACTTCTACTGGGGCTAATACATTTAAGCATCTTAAGGTGCCGCAGTCACAGAATGAGCTTGAGGAGATGCTTAATGCTATTGGTTATTACTCACATCTTCATGATTCGAGTGCTCCCATGGCTTCTAATGTTAATGATCATGATAATGTTAAGGCTGTTAAGAATGCAAATGGGGCTGTGGGTACTGAAAAGGGTGGTGATTTGAACCAACCTTCTACATCGTATGCTGGTGTTACTTCTACTGAACCTAAGAATCACACGCCTAATTTTCGAAGGTTGGAGGGTAATACGAAAGCTAATGGTGTGGATCTTTCTGTCCCGATGAAAGTGGTTGAAGAGGTAAACTCTAGGTTTGAGAATACTTTGTATGGGTATTTCCTTGGTAATCGACTTGCTTTCCCTGTTGTTGATTACTTTGTACGCAATGCGTGGGCTAAGTTTGGTATTCAAAAGGTAATGATGAATGCTAAGGGTTTTTCTTTTTAAGTTCAATTCGATGAAAGGTGTTGATGATGTTCTTGAGAACGGTCCTTGGTTGATTAGAAATGTACCTATTATTCTTAAACCATGGACATTAAACACCAACCTACTTAAAGAGGATTTGACCAACATCCCCGTGTGGGTTAAATTCCATGATGTTCCTCTTGCTATGTTTTCTGATGATGGTCTTAGTCTCCTTGCCACAGTGATAGGCACTCCCAAAAGGTTAGACGCTTTCACTAGCCAAATGTGCAAGGAATCATGGGGCCGTAGTAGTTTTGCTAGATGCATGATTGATGTGAAGTCGGATGAGGTGCTTAGGGACAGCCTTACTGTTGAGATACCGTTACTTGATGGGTCTGGTTCGACTATTGAGAAGATACGGGTTGAATATGAGTGGAAACCACCGCATTGTGACAAATGTATGATTTTTGGTCATACCCCTATTGAATGTCCTAAAGCTGTTAAACCTTCTGCTCAGCCTTCTAAGCGGGTTAATGATGGGTTCAAGATGGTTAATAACAAGAAGAAGGGTAAGCAAGGTGGGTCTACTATTCCGGGTCAAGGAGGGTTTACTAACCCTGTTGTGGGTAAGCAGTTTCAATATCAACCTAAAAAGACTCCTCCTGAACCTAAGAAAGTGGAAGTCACTAAGAAGAATGCTTCTGTGGTGGCTAGTTCGAGTGGTACTAAGATCTCTACATCTAACAAGTTTGATGCTCTTTCTACGGATACGTCTGATAATCCTTCTAATGCCTCCTGCAAGGATGTGGATTCTGGTCGTACAATGGAAGTTAATGATGATAAGTCTCCTATGACAGGTAATGTATCACAAGATCCCCTTGTGAGTGATTTGAAAGAGATAGACACAGCTGTGGCTTCTAACACTAGTGACTCTTGTATTCCGCCGTCCCTCTTCTACTAAGAGAGTTAACCCTTTTTCTAAAGTAGGAGAGATTGAGGTGTCTGATTCTGAAGATGAGGTTGTTGCTAACCCTTTTGATGAGTCTGCAAATATATTTGGTGGTGGCCACGAGTTTGAAGATGAGTATGATGACTATGACTTCGATGACTATACGAAACAGGTTCGTGATCTTCCAGGGAATTTGGATGCCTTTAATGCCATGTATGGCACAAAGTTTCAAGGTCCTAGGAAGTAATTTACTGCGTTGTGTCATTTGTTATCTTTTGAGTAGTGGTTTGGTTTCTTGTTTAGAAACGAGGAAGTATCTTGTTATGTAAGCTTTATGCCTATGTAACGGGCTGAGATATGGGACTTCACTCATATCCATTGTACTTAAACATTTATTTGGTTAATATATTTACCAGGGTGCAGGATTACTCCCCTTTACCCAAAAAAAAAATATCAAAAGGAGTCAAAAGTTATATGTTTACCTAAGTGAAGTATAACGCAACTTCTTGCCGGTATGTCGAACTACCGCGTCTATCTTGAGGCTGTGTGACAGTCTCCGTTAGTAACCTAGCAAAAAGAGGGCGCGACTATAAATATTTTCAGCTTACACCACCTAAATAAAGGTTAAACACTACCTTTAACCCTATTTATTTAACTGTCAATGTCGCCATAAAATTGGATTTCAGTCCTTTTCGGCCATCTTTGGAATCATAAATACCACCTTAAAATTGTTAAATATTCGAACGTAATAGACGGCTGAACACCACTTCGAACACAAAACCTCATTTTCGCCATTATAAGCCAAAAATTCTAACCGTTCCTTTTAGTTCTTTGTATCAAGACAAATACCAATTTAGCAAAGAAAAAAGTTACCTGCTGCCCACTTTTTTCAACTGTATCAAATGCAGATTGTAATCACGCATGATCATTGCACAACTCAATACCTCTCCTGTATTCATAAGAACCTAAAATTAAGCTAAACTGACATAATCAAATGATATCCCTAAAAATCAATAGCGCAAATCATTTGAACATCTTTTGTTGCTATCCAACCACACCACATGAAAAGAGTAAACTCAACACCTGGTTTAACTTTCTCAAAAACCAAACAGAAGGGGTTTTTTTTTTTTTCCTTACAATGTAATCTGATTGGTTGACATCAAGACCTTTTAGAATCAACTTGAATCTCCCTGTATAAAAAATCCACTGCCGTTCACTCCCCCCAAGATAAAACGACAACACCTCAAATGCTTCCAAGTAGACACAAAATGGCCACATAACTTTTCACCTGAGAATGGTATATGCGAGTAGCGTACGACCTACAATAAAGATGGAAAAAAGAAAACATGTAACTGACTGGTTGGTAGAATAACAGTGAAACCAATTGAAAAGGTAACGATTTAGAGGACGTTAGCGTACGACTTCCATTATATCTTAATAAATAACAGTTCACATAATCTATTCAACTCTATCTTATTATATTGTTAATCTTGACACGAACAATGACTAACCTAAGATACGTAATCAGATATTTTAAGAAATCGTCATAAAACATACAGTATAAGTAACCATACGCTTTTGTTTTCACATGTAAAAAAAAGTATAAAATGTCTTTTCTGATATAATTTTTCACACACCACATTAGAAGACTTAAGAAAAACGAAAAAGAATAGAAAATTACCACAGACAAAAGAAAAACGTGCACATATTCAGGAAAAAAGGCATTTAAAAGGCCACTACTTGACTAAGATCTTGTTCATATAACACACAAACACATAGCACAACACATCACTTTATTGAACTCTCTGTCACTTCACGCACTCACTCACTCATCTCCACCCAAAATGGGAAGAACACCATGCTGTTCAAAGGTGGGTTTGCACCGTGGTGCATGGTCTGCTGATGAAGATAAACTTGTTGCTATTTACTAATCATATCGAAACTTTTGGCGAAGGCCAATGGCTTTCACTACCTTCTAAAGCTGGTATATACACTTGCTAACTTTATCAAATTTGCTTAAGAGTCTAAAACATATAAGTTGTTTTACTAAGGTGTTTTAAGATTGCATATTCATATTGTTTCAAGTTTTGAAATTGTTGTCTAACCATCTTAAACTATGCAATCTCAAAGAGTGCCAGATGTATTCGAAAATCTGTCTAACCGTATACACTTTAGTACTAAACCTTAAACAAAAATCAAATTTCTTTTATGATGGAAAAAAGATCTCAAGTTATTTTCACCTTAAAGGAGTTATAAAAAATACTATATTTAACAATGTTTAAGTTTTTCACCTTTAAGGAGTTATAAAAAAATACTTTATTTACCAGGCAGTCAGTTATTCTACCAGGTAGTAAGTTACATGCTTTCTTTTTCCATCTTTATTGCAAAAACAATAAGCTTAAACAAACTACGGCACACAAAGTAACAAACCCGTATTCAAACGGAAAGCAGCCATGTGTAATAGAAGGTACCGAAAATGGACATCTGATATCTATGGGGCTGTTTGGGTCAAGCTTATTCAACCGACTCATGAGCTAATCTTAATCTAAAAAAGTTGATGAGCATATGGCTCATCCAATTCCATTAGGTCCATTTGATATTTGATAAGATCATACGCGCAAAAGCTCAAGCAGTTGTAGCTCAGGATGCTCAAAACAGTCTAAGATTCAAGAAAAAATAATAATAATCATTTTAACCGACTGATATGCATTTGACCTGATTATTTTCGGATAAATTGCTTCACATCACATTAGCGTCCTTATTTACCTAAAATCAGCAACTGCGTAAAATCTTCTCAGCAACATAATAAAGGTACAATTTATATCTATAAATTTATAAAAACTGAAACAATTTAATTTGGTTACCTCCTAATATCTGTTAAACCTTCACCCATATGAAACACCTTCGTCTCAGGTACCACAATCCTCAAGACCCATGTCGTCAGCCTGACCACCACCACATATCACTACTTCAGCCATAATAGCACCCACCATTAAAAAAAAATTGTTGTAAACTAATTCAAAAAACACATACCTTTTAATCAGCTGTTGTTGTTCATAAAGGGTTCCTGGCAACGAAAATCATTAAAAGCAAAACTAAAATTAAAACAATCAATGAAACATAAAAGTAATTACAAACAATTTTAGGGATTAAGAGTAACTGTCATCACCTTTTTCCTGATGGAATCAACCGGATCCATAAAAGGGTCGTGCCCGCGACTAATATTCAGCCGACGGTAATAACGGTGCTAGCATCATGGAATTTTGGCGACGTTATTGTTCCATGGAGATGTGAGGGCAGCTGTAGCGAAAGGAGGCGGTCAAAACGCTGCAACGAAGGCATACCAGGTCCAGAAAAGTTTAGAAGATTCAATGTCGGCAACTCTCATTTATTCATTAAAATCCTGTAAATATGTAAAAAGTGATGTTGGGTCAACCCAAATCAGACAAAACTGATTTGTACTAAAATGACCCATTACCCAAACCCGCATCCTCTTGCCCACAACATTTAAAAACGGTTAAAAGGGGCTGTCGGATATGGTTCTGTAGTTGACAGTACACCGTCTACAAATGTAAAAGAATGGTCCAACTGATAGTCTTCCTCCAAAAATGTACTACCAAATTCATAGATAATAAACATGTCGTAGGCAAATTATTATACCATGCAAGTGTGTGGATTAAACATTCTAACTACAGGAGAAAATTAAAATAAGAATTTTCCGAAGAGCAAGTCAGTACCTTGGCTTTGTATAAGCTTCAGAAACCCCATAACATGATGCAAACTTGGTGAGTAGCCACTACCAAGGATCATGCAGCTGCAAATTTCTTTGTTGAAAATTATGTTTCTTCATCGCAGCCTCCATGGCAAGGTCATATGCCATCGTTTCGGCAATATAACCGCAATGTAATTATCGTTCCTCTTATTGGTGACCCTCTAGATATAAGATCATGGTTTAAGAACAATACAATTACAGTTGTATCATCGTGGAAATGTCGACGGACACGTTTATCAATCTTATGGAGATCTGAATACCGCATTTCTCGCTTTTTTGCTGCTTAATGTAGAGCAGACTTCACCAGCCTCTTGGCAACTCCCTGAAGCATAAAACTCATAATCATTTAGATGAAGACATCATTTTTAAGAGGTTAATACTCCCTACATTTCTGGTAGTAAATGGATTGTTTGAGTAATATGTTGTGCATACTTAGTTGTAGCAAACTAAAAAGCAGAGGTGGTGTGCTTCAAGTGATCAAATGGGTTAAAACAAGTTTAGTTAACTTTGTTTTGTGCCGTGGGGTGTGATGTAATTCCTTAAATTTTCCGTGTACAAAAATATGAGCCAAAAAAAGAAGTTAAATAGCTAAAACATGCGGAAACAGTTTAAGGGTTAAGCTGCCAAAAAAGTTGAAAATTTAGTGGCTATCCCATTACTAACCCTTTCTGCAATCATAATATCACATTGATTATATACAAAACATTGTTTCAGGCGAAAAATACTCATTTGGACCCAAACCGTCCGAGACCAGCCCACTTAGCCACTTCTATTAATGAGAAAAAGTCTAAACATGGGAAATTATCGATAAACTTACCGCACGTGGGCTATTGTGAACAATATCAACTGCTTCATCGTTACTCAAGTGTTCCCATAAACCATCAGAAGCAAATATTAGAAAAGAATCACTTGGCTGGATCGGGTGAGCAAGGATAGACGGGCTAGCAGACAAGATTGACATCATTGTCTGTTCTGGAAGTCGAAATTTTGCTACAATTGGTTCTTTATTGTATCGTGCATGCTTCATATAAACATCCCCAATGGAGCTAGAAACCTGCAAGATATACATTTATTGAGTTTAGCAATTTTTTGACTAAAATATGGAGGTGCATGCTTCAAAACCCAAATATATCTAACTCTCATTATTACATCTTAAAAAACACAAAAACACAACCAAACACCATCTACCCCGACCTGTTTTACCACGTAATATTATCTGATTCTAATAGTTCTCAGTCACAAAACCACTTTCGGAAAAGCACATCCAAACAGCTCATTGAACATAGAAGGCCATAAACAGAGAAAAACGGACACATATATAAAGCATTCATATACACCATATCAGTGATATTGTACGATACCTGAATAATGCCTTTGACTCTCCACACTCCATGTTTCAATACAACAATTTGAGGATCAAGTGGATGCATATCTCTTAACTCACGTCTAATATTATCAAGGTTTGCATTATGTTCCTTTGACAACTGAATGGCGGTTATGCCTCCAGTATTGCCGGCATTCCCAAGAATTGCACGTGCACCCGAGAGATTTAACTGCCTGATTTCAAACTGGGCAGTCAATAACCATACTTTTGCAAAAGAGAACTTCTCGTGAGGAATTAGCTTTAAGCACTCATTATACACATCCCTGGTTTGTTGAACATGTTGTGCATCAAGATCTTCATACAAAGCATAATTAATCCATAAGTAAACGTATCATTGCCAAGAAAAAAAAATTCATCCGCTGGAGGTACATTACCAATTGCTCTCACATAAACCTCTCGGATCCTCTATTTGTTCCCCACACTCTCCTCTAGTCGTATATAATCAAACCATGAATCATAATTCCGCAAGATTCTTCTAACTTCCTCCTCCTATTGAAACTTTCTTTTCCCAACAATTGCATCTTTAATGCCCTCTCGATCACCGTACTGTTTCTCGAAAGCAACAAACTGTATGTATAGATCCTCAGCGGCCTATTAAACATATCATCCAAAAGAAATTAGCTGAATTTAGTAAAATAGCATAAATCATTACCTCATGTTTTCTATAGCTGAGAAATCACTCACATCAAAGCTGATTTGGCCACTAATGGAAAATGTAATGTTTAGAAGGGCAATGACAACCATTGATAAATATGCATAGCTTTTGACATGTATAAACGAACATACCATATTTAGAGGGTTTAGTAAATTGCAAAACACTTATTTTAAAGAACAAATGTCAATCTACCTGAATTAATTCATGAACAAATTAAACATCTCATATTTGATCAATTGTCTAGCAAAAATCAAATAAAAAAAGCTCAGGATAAATTAAGAAGATTAAGAACTGATTAGAAAAAAAATACTTACTTGTTTGATGGCATTATCCGATGATGATGATGCCGGCTTAGGGTTTTTTTAGAATGATATTGGGTTTGGGTTACAACCGGTGAAAGGCTCTATCAATATTTTTGCAATAGAAAGTCTTTCTTTCTTATTTAGTGCTATTGCAGGACTTTATAGATTTGAAGTTTCAACATATATCACAAATGATGTGTTGGTTCAGTGGTTAAGATAGATGTTACCTATTAAAACAGCCCAAGTTCGAACCATGTTAGCATCATTTTTTAAAAAATTATTCCGAAATTTTAATAAGATTAATAAACTCAATAAAATTAATAATTTGTCCGGTTCCAACTTGGGACCAGTGCAAATTTGAACCCCAATCGATAAAATAATAAGATAATAATTTTTTGAAACCCCAGTGTATATATATTAGTACCAACGAAACTATAAATTAATAATCACTAAAAAATTCCATAATATATATATTATATATGTGTGATACACTTCAAAATTCTAAGATTTTTTAGAAAGAAATGAATCTATAGTCACTTGTTTTTTGTTGAACTTCAAATTTATATTGATTTCATCTTTAAATCTCCCTATTGCACTCAAGAGTTGGGGCGTTGTCTTCTCGTATTGCAACAAAAAGTGGTGAAGAGTTGTTGCCGCTTGTAATGCTTCTCTTTGAGTGACCGGATCCAAAGCTATTGAACCATCCTCAACTTCATCATCGACTGGATTTTGAATGGTATCCGCCACAATTTCTTCAATTCCTTTAAATTTATAATTTATTAATTTATCGATAAAATAATATCTCGCTAAATTAATAAAATATGTCGGTCCAAACACCATTAATTTATAGAGTTTTTACTGTATATAAAATGATGTTCATATAAGTTAGTGCTTAATGTAGGAAGAATAAGAAGCCACTCATAAATAGACATGTGGAAATTAATCATTAAAATAAAATAAAAATAATAGTAATATGAGAAGGGCAATATAGAGATTTTACATCTCTAATATCTTCTTATGAAGCCTGCAAAATAGCTCCCTTCTTAATATCACGTGCATCTTTTTCTCTCTTATTGTAACCACCGCTTCTCTCATCACTATCACCATCTCTCATCGTTGATCTTTATTTTTTATATTGATTCCAAGATCTGATTAAGTCGTCAACATATTCGTCGCAATCACAAGAATAAATGAAAGTTACCATAGCCGTCAGTTAACGGAACTTCTGACGTCGCCGTTGTCAGAATCTGTGTTCGCGAGACTTTGGTGATCCACTTCTGTCGTCGTTAAAAATGAGGCTGTCGATCGGCTTATGCCGACCAGCGCGTGTGCCTAATCACCGCATTTATATAATGGAATTGTAGTCGCTTCTTCGTTGTTGGAACGATACTTTTTATTACGGTTTCTAATTTTCCAGATCTGATTTTTCTATTAACAATGTATCAGGTTTGCCAGATTTTTCTGTGTGGGACTGGAAATCTTTTCCCATACGCAACACCTTTTGTGGACTGTACTGGATGCATTAATGTGGTTTCTTTATTTAATATGTGTATCAATGTGTTGTATATTATGCATATGTGGTTGTAAGTCAGAAATTTTGTGCTTTAATGTGTTGTACATCATGCTTTATTACTTGCAAGTCTGAAAGTCTGAAAATTAAATAGGAGAGAGAGTCGTTTGTGCATTATAAGTAGTAGTGATACATATGTATAACAACTAGTGTTTACATAATATGGAAATGTGCATACTTATATTGTAATGGTTAATGAAATGGGTAAATACTTGACCCATTGACTTGATACATTGAATGTAGTTGGGTAAAACCCAAAGTCCATGACCCATACCCATAGAGCTTGATCCATAACCCATGACCCATTGCATGACATCATGCATGAAGTCATGTTGGGTATTATCCATGGTCCATGACCCATGACCCATGATCTAACGTCTAGATACATTGCATCTTGTATAACCCATGGTTCATAACCCATAACCCATAACCAGGTTTGCAACCCAAAATCCGGACTTAAGCTGACCCATACTGGCGGATCCCTTGGATTGCACTAGCCGGATCTCTCTGGGAGGGATCCGGGGAACAATAGAGAAATTTGCCTATAAATAGTGAGCCATTTCTCTCTTGCAATTCACCCCTTTTACACATACTCTCTCTTAGTATTGTAAACTCTCTAACCTCATATCCAAATGATCTTTCTATGTAGTTTTGTGTTTGTGTGATTGATACGCTTACACAGCGCGTTCGGGGTCAAAGGAACTTCCTTTTCGTCGAGCAAGTTTTTCAACACCCTAGGCAGTGAACCTAATCGTTGTAGTGTAGTATTAGGGTAAGCCACGGGAATTGATATCGTTCTCTAGAGGAATAGGAATGCTAGTGAGAAGTTACTACGCTAAGGTTGAGGTTGAGGAAGATTATTTTTTATCTTTTTATGTTTTTTAGAAAAGGAAAAGTACGAATCTCGGGGTTTGGATTTGGGAGGTTGGTATTTCTACCGATTACTCTAGTATTATCTAATTATCTAAACTAATGTGGTGGTAGTCTATGTCTAATTCTTGTGTGCTCGTATGATAGTTTAAATATGTGTTTACTTAGGTTTTACTACTCCTTAATTATCTCCTATTGGTGGTTGAATTGTCACGTCCTTATTCCTATGAGGTTTTTATCAATCCACGTTCCATATCTAGAAGGTATTCTATCCATCCTAATCTCACGTGGAATTTCTTCCTCTTTGTAGTATGTATGCCTTTTGACATCGTAAATCGACCTAGCACTACCTTCTCCTACCACTATCTTGGACATCTTACAATCAATGATGGCACTAGCGGTAGCTAAGAATCCTCTTCCTACAAGTAATGGGCATGTCGGGTCCTTATTCATGTCAAGCACATGGAAATCTTGCCAGAAGAGTTGCTCTCGAGCTACAAGGTGTACTCCACACCATGTCTTTTATTATCCCTACAAGGTCGGATAGAGGAAACAGACTACCTTGGTTAGCTAGACCTAAAATGGTTATTTCCGTTGGTTCTATCGCATTTACCTAGGTTAAGGCTTCTATAAAGGAGGGACAAAAACGGAACAAGATTGATGCATGATCCTAAGTCAGCTAGAGCATCGAGAGGTTTGGATGTTCCAAGCCTACACGGAAGAGTAAATAAGAGTCACCCTCGGAGCATCATCTAACTAAATTTTTTAGGTAGATTATTTCTCACAAAGCGGACCCATGTTTTCCAAGTTTAAGTTCTAACCTATATTTTTCTTTCAAAGCATAATATCTAGGTGCATGAGCTAAGACTTCAAGAACCGGTTTTTCTTGATGGAGTTCTTTGTACTCCTCCTCTAGATTGGGTTTGGGTTCTTGGTCGACGGGTTTCTCAAGAGTAGGTTCTACCAATGGTGCAGGGCCTTGGTACCTAAATTTGGATTGCTTAGAACCCTTGTTGATAGCATTTACCGAGTGAATCGTTGAGTGTGAGGGACATGGATGTGTACTCTCCCAAGGTGAACAAGAACATGAAGTTGACAAAATCGAATTTACTTTTGGGTTCTTTATGGTATCACTTGGAAGTGCTCCAATTTCTCGTTCATTGAAGGCTTTTAAGAGTGCATCAAGCTTGTTTGTCATCTCGCCTTGCTTTCGCTTAAAATCGGCTTCAAGCTTAGTCAATCGAATCTCTTGAGATGACATGAATCTAGATGCAATTGCCTCAAGATTTGTGGGGTTCCCGGTGTTTAGAGAATCGAACCTATTAGGTGGACTGGATGAGCTATGGGGTGTACTTGAGTTTTGGTTCCACTTAAGGTTAGGGTGATTTCTCCATGAAGGGTTGTACGAGTTTCCTAAGTTGTTTTGTTCGGCTTGACCTTCAAGTGTACCACTTTTCTCCCGCCACGACGCGTGGAGGCGTAGTCCGCAAAAGCTTGTTCGGGGAGTCTTGTGCAATCACGAGTGTCATGGGGACCACTACACAATTCACAAGGTAGAGTGATTTTATTCACTTGATGTGAAGACTTAGGATTTTTGTAGGAGCTCATGAGGAATTTTACTTGATCTTCAAGTTCAAGCATCCTACGGTCGGAAGGTTGTGAGTCAATTGGAGGCAAGGAGATTGCCTTAAAGGTTTTGGGCAACTCACGGGGGTCATTCCAACTTTCGTTGTCATAGAGAGCAAGGTCCTCTATTATACCCCATGATTCTTCCGCGGTGAGATCACTAAGTTTTCCACCGGCCGCTTGGTCAATGGATCGCTTGGTGGGGAAGTTGACATGATCATAAAAGATTTGGACTTGGAGCCAAAGATCAATGCCGTGATGAGGGACTTTATGGAGTAAGTCCTTGAATCGAGTCCATGCTTCGTAGAGATTCACCTTGACGTTGTTGGAACATCAAGATGTCATTCCTAAGTTTTGTGGTTCTCCCCGGTGGGAAAAATTGAGCAAGGAAACGAGTGGTGAGATCATCCCAACTTGAGATGGAGCCGGCGGGAAGTCGCTCAAGCCAATTACTAGCTTGGTCCCGTAGAGAAAATTAGAAGAGACGCAGACGCGTGGTCTCCCGAGTAGTAGCATCAAGGTCAATAGAATCGACAATTTTAAGGAAGTCCTTAAGATGCTGATTAGGATCTTCAGAGCGAAGTCCATGGAATGCACATCCATTTTGCACCAACCGGATTACTCTACTATTATCTAATTATCTAAACTAAGGTGGTGGTAGTCTATGTCTAATTATTGTGTGCTCGTATGATAGTTTAAAGACGTGTTTACTTAGGTTTTACTACTCCTTAATTATCTCCTATTGGTGGTTGAATTGTCACGTCCTTATTCCTAGTTGCGTTGTGTGTCTAAAGTTGTAGGGTATGCGTTTCTCCCTACTCTTTGAAGTTACCAAAGGGTCTCGTCTACAAAACCCACTAGGGATGATAAACTCTAACTCTAAGGCCTCTTTGGATAGTTTAGCTTACAACAACTCATAGTGCTATAACCTAAGGTTCACAAAGATTAATCAAGCATTAAGTACACAACGAATGACCTATCGCATTACTAGATCATTAATCAACTAAAATAAGAAACAACCAATCAATATTCAATAATTAAGTTTCATATTCCCTAAGCAAACACACAAGTAAATTAGCCGGACATGGAGAACATGCAAGCATACACACAAATAATTGAAGACATAATTAAATTAATGAAGTAAACAACTTATCTTGGTGTAAGATAGGGTTTAAAACCCTAAAATACGACCTTGGTTCGGTTTAGGTTTTACTCCAAAAGTTTACCCAAAAGACTACTCTCTAAAACTGAAAAATTCGGATTCTATATATAAGATTACATGTGCGACGGCGTCACCTTATGATTTGTGACGCCGTCGTGTTGCCGTTATTAGGGTTTCCTCTTGGCCAAGTTAATCTAGCGACGGCGTCACCTTATGCTTGTGACGCCGTCCTCTTTAGCTTCTGACGTCGTCTGGATTGAATCTAGGCCCTCTGAGTTGCGACGGCCTACTCTTTTAAAGCCCGACGCCGTCCTCCAAAACTAGCAATTTCTCTTCTGAGCCGTCACAACTTCCTCCGACGGCGTCGCAGATTAAGCAGTGACGCCGTCCCCTTGTAATTTATCTGCTTGAGTGTCTCGATTCTTGACTTTGGCCATTTTCTTCATATATCCTGCCTTTCGTCCAAATAAGTGCCATTACAGCAATTTGCCTTCAAGAGACCTAAAAAGTGAAAAGGAACGATATTAAGCAATAACGGATACAAAGTGATCAAATAAGGGTTTAAACGACCCCTCAAAAGGTACATTTAAATCCTTATCAAATATCCCTACACTTGGTATTTGTTTGTCCTCAAGCAAATGTGCTTTTAGCCAATTAATTTATAATTAGGAGTCATGAAGCATTGGTTAAAACAAGTCCACAACATATAAGCATAAAGTCATAACAAACACGGGAAATTACATACTAGCACCTCACATGGGGTGTTTGGATACTCACATCTCTGGTGTATGAAAATAGCAAATTGGAAATGGAAGATAAACACTCATTAGCAGGTCCTAGTACATAGATACCATGAGGCGAGAATAGATCAAACCTCCATCGCTTTGGTAAGCACCGGAAAGACTATCAAAGAGGGTCTTTAAGGGTTGTAACATTAACTGACGGTGGGAAACAAAGGGTTTGGTGGGATAGGCTTTTTAGTGGTGGCAAGTCAAAAATCTCAATGTTACATGCATACGAAGAATGGCGTTGCTAAGCCAAGACTCGACGCTCTAAACTCTAGCTAACTGAAATAAACAAACATAAAATTAAAGGATAGATGTAGGATGGTAGCCCGTTTTTTTTTTTTTTTTTACACTCTATTTTTTTTTCTTTTCTCTTTTTCTATTTTTTTCGATTTTTTTTTTACACTTTTACTCTACCATCCTCTACGATAACATCAAAATAATAGGGATTTATAGCACATCCCTACACTTGAGTTTTTATTACTCTAACACTAATATGACCCGAATTGAAAAGATCAAAACACTTGGAGTACGTTATTACGCAAATAAGGGAATTGGCGTTCCCTTTTAGTCATTTAAAACTTTAACTTTTCCCATGAATCCCAATCGTCCCAAAACTGTATACAAAGGATGTGACTCGACTTAGCAACTCATGCAAGCAACTAGATAATTGAACTAAGGGTTTAGGGTGATAACAATAATGCACTAAAAGTGAGTGCATACAAGGTAGGCTAAGGCGATTTGGGTGTACATTTGGGGGTGGGGTGTAAACAATGTTCTTCATTGATGTTCCGGAAAACCGAAACATCACGAGAACCGCGAAAAGGATAGGCTCTGAGGGTTTAACTAGGGGTATCGTGTACTAAAGATGAGTACAACGCAAAGGTGTGGGGGAATTACTCAACCAATGTGGAAGAAGTAATTATATTACGGGTATCAAACAAGGGTTATCCTAATGCCTCTTATCATTTAGTTATTCCTAACTACACAAGTGTAGTCTTACTAGCGATCTCGGAATGCATCACAAAACAAGTTCTAGAATCTAATATACTACCGGTTCACACTCTAAGCATTGAAGATGAATGCTTCAATTCCTACTAATCTAAGGGCGATCCTCACATTTTTTGTGGAATTTAAGTAGTAAAGGGTTTTGTGCTAGTCATATAACTTCCTATCCGTGAGACGCTTTTGTTAAGACTAATGGCCCACTCCTATATATTATGAAAAATTTTAAATTTGGTGCCAAAATTACCCTAACCGACATTTTCTCATGGTTTATTACAAAAGTGCAATTGGACAAAGCAAATAATCAAGGATAAGCATAGTTTCAAAGTTCCCGTTTGATTTTCCCTCCCTACACTTAAACTGAACATTGTCCCCAATGTTCCCCGAAGTATCAAAGTTATGATAATGGAAGGTAATTAAAAACGAATAAACTAGTACTCCCCGATTAGCTCGTAGGATCCGTGTGTGAAGTAGTGGTTAAATCCTTTCCAAGAAGAATGTATGCGTGAAAAACTCCTCCAACTTTATGTATCTTCTTCTTGATAAACAAAACCTGCACACTTGAAGAAAACAAACGAAACCTTTGCGTAAAATTGGCGGTAATAATATATAAGACTCGATTTAAACTAGGATATAATGCTTGTGGAATGGATGTTTACAGAATTTCTAAGAAAATTAAGACCTGGAAATTTCCAAAAATTTTAAGTAGCTCAGAAAATGAGAAAAAGTGATCTGATGTTTTTATTCCTTCCTGACGCCGTCAGGTTATCCTGACAAAAACTGGTCTGCGATTTTCTGGAAAAATTATGGAAAATTTATATCTTTAGAATCTGGAAAATTTTCTGCAAAACATCCATTATGACTCGATACAAGCATTTGACTCGAACAAACATGCAAATATATCTTTTAATCAATTGTTATTCTCATGTTCACGTTTCTTATGAAAACGTGTGTAATCCTCCCTACACTTATCCTTTATGTAAAATTCCTTTATATGCAATTAAGACGAGGTTAAAAACAAAATAAAGCATTTTTACAAATTTAAACATGAGAATAAACAATCAATAAAAGATATATGACACTAACAAGCAAACAATTAAGCATGGGTTGCCTCCCACGAAGCGCTTTTCTTTATTTAAGAGTCTTGTAGCTAGACTCGTAGTCGTGTCCCTACATACCGATATAAGTGAGCTTGTCCTTAACAATGTCATAAGGATCAAACTTATCATTTAGGTTCCTAGTAGTACGTTCGGTTCGATACGCCTTTTCAAACTTTTCTCCATCGGGATCATAAATTGTTATCCTAATGTGCCATTCTCCATTTCCATCACTAGGCGGTCTACTCCAATCCCACTTATGTTTAGGCTTCTCAATTTTCCACCTATTCATAACGAGGTTGACGGGCAAACTTCCAAAGAACTCGGTCATCTTCCTAAATCCTAAACGTCTTTGAACGGTTTACTTCCATGTCTCTAGCCATCTCTTTTTCATGGAAAGTTGCTTTGCTAGCAAAGGCATCATCTAGATAGAAAGGTCGTTGGGGGCCTATGAGGTTTTTATCAATCCACGGTCCATATCTAGAAGGTATTCTATCCATCCTAATCTCACGTGGAATTTCTTCCTCTTTGTAGTATGTATGCCTTTTGACATCGTAAATCGACCTAGCACTACCTTCTCCTACCACTATCTTGGACATCTTACAATCAATGATGGCACTAGCGGTAGCTAAGAATCCTCTTCCTACAAATAATGGGCATGTCGGGTCCTTATTCATGTCAAGCACATGGAAATCAGCCGAAGAGTTAGCTCCCTACGTGTACTACCATGTCTTTTATTATCCCTACTGGATACGAAACACTACCGTCTGCTAGACCTAAAATGGTTTCCGTTGGTTCTACTTTACCTAGGTTAAGGCTTCTATGGAGGGACAACGGAACAAGATTGATGCATGATCCTAAGTCAGCTAGAGCATCGAGAGGTTTGGAAGTTCCAAGCCTACACGGAAGAGTAAATAGCCCTGGATCGTCTAACTTTTTAGGTAGATTATTTCTCACAAAGGCGGACCCATGTTTTCTAAGTTTAGGTTCTAACTCATATTTTTCTTTCAAAGCATTATAATAAGGTGCATGAGCTAAGACTTCAAGAACCGGTTTTTCTTGATGGAGTTCCTTGTACTCCTCCTCTAGATTGGGTTTGGGTTCTTGGTTGACGGGTTTCTCAAGAGTAGGTTCTACCAATGGTGCAGGGCCTTGGTACCTAAATTTGGATTGCTTAGAACCCTTGTTGATAGCATTTACCGAGTGAATCGTTGAGTGTGAGGGACATGGATGTGTACTCTCCCAAGGTGAACAAGAACATGAAGTTGACGAAATCGAATTTACTTTTGGGTTCTTTATGGTATCACTTGGAAGTGCTCCAATTTCTCGTTCATTGAAGGCTTTTAAGAGTGCATCAAGCTTGTTTGTCATCTCGCCTTGCTTTCGCTTAAAATCGGCTTCAAGCTTAGTCAATCGAATCTCTTGAGATGACATGAATCTAGATGCAATTGCCTCAAGATTTGTGGGGTTCCCGGTGTTTAGAGAATTGAACCTATTAGGTGGACTGGATGAGCTATGGGGTGTACTTGAGTTTTGGTTCCACTTAAGGTTAAGGTGATTTCTCCATGAAGGGTTGTAAGAGTTTCCTAAGTTGTTTTGTTCTGGCTTGAAAGTGTACCACTCTCTCCCGCTCCCGTCGGTACGCGTGGGGCGTAGTCCGCAAAAGCTTGTTCGGGGAGTCTTGTGCAATCACGAGTGTCATGGGGACCACTACACAATTCACAAGGTAGAGTGATTTTATTCACTTGATGTGAAGACTTAGGATTTTTGTAGGAGCTCATGAGGAATTTTACTTGATCTTCAAGTTCAAGCATCCTACGTCGAAGGTTTGAGTCAATTGGAGGCAAGGAGATTGCCTTAACGGTTTTGGGCAACTCACGGGGGTCATTTCAACTTTCGTTGTCATAGAGAGCAAGGTCCTCTATTATACCCCATGATTCTTCCGCGGTGAGATCACTAAGTTTTCCACCGGCCGCTTGGTCAATGGATCGCTTGGTGGGGAAGTTGACATGATCATAAAAGATTTGGACTTGGAGCCAAAGATCAATGCCGTGATGAGGGACTTTATGGAGTAAGTCCTTGAATCGAGTCCATGCTTCGTAGAGAGATTCACCTTGACGTTGTTGCAACATCAAGATGTCATTCATAAGTTTTGTGGTTCTCCCCGGTGGGAAAAATTGAGCAAGGAAACGAGTGGTGAGATCATCCCAACTTGAGATGGAGCCGGCGGGAAGTCGCTCAAGCCAATTACTAGCTTGGTCCCGTAGAGAAAATTGAAAGAGACGCAGACGCGTGGTCTCCCGAGTAGTAGCATCAAGGTCAATAGAATCGACAATTTTAAGGAAGTCCTTAAGATGCTGATTAGGATCTTCAGAGCGAAGTCCATGGAATGCACATCCATTTTGCACCAACCGGATGGTGTCGGATCGCAAGGCCGTAATTTGGGCTTGGTCGGGAAGCTCAATCGTGTTCCTATAGCCTAGGTGGCTAGGTCTCGAGTATTCACCAAGAGTACGGTCTCTTGGCGGGACAATGATTTGAGGGGGTTTTCACCTTCCATGATGAAAAGTGATGAGGTTACGAACAAAGGTCACGAAGAAGCGGGATAGACTAAAAGAAGCTAAAATGAGAAAAAGTTTACTTGATAGGAATCAAGCAAAGAAACCTAAACGAGGTGGACACCTAACTAGCTATTCTATTCCCCGGCAGCGGCGCCAAAAACTTGATACGCTTACACAGCGCGTTCGGGGTCAAAGGAACTTCATTTTCGTCGAGCAAGTTTTTCAACACCCTAGGCAGTGAACCTAATCGTTGTAGTGTAGTATTAGGGTAAGCCACGGGAATTGATATCGTTCTCTAGGGGAATAGGAATGCTAGTGAGAAGTTACTACGCTAAGGTTGGGGTTGAGGAAGATTATTTTTTATCTTTTTATGTTTTTTAGAAAAGGAAAAGTACGAATCTCGGGGTTTGGATTTGGGAGGTTGGTATTTCTACCGATTACTCTAGTATTATCTAATTATCTAAACTAATGTGGTGGTAGTCTATGTCTAATTATTGTGTGCTCGTATGATAGTTTAAAGATGTTTTTACTTAGGTTTTACTACTCCTTAATTATCTCCTATTGGTGGTTGAATTGTCACGTCCTTATTCCTAGTTGCGTTGTGTGTCTAAAGTTGTAGGGTATGCGTTTCTCCCTACTCTTTGAAGTTACCAAAGGGTCTCGTCTACAAAACCCACTAGGGATGATAAACTCTAACTCTAAGGCCTCTTTGGATAGTTTAGCTTACAACAACTCATAGTGCTATAACCTAAGGTTCACACAGATTAATCAAGCATTAAGTACACAATGAATGACCTATCGCATTACTAGATCATTAATCAACTAAGATAAGAAACAACCAATCAATAATTAAGTTTCATATTCCCTAAGCAAACACACAAGTAAATTAGCCGACATGGAGAACATGCAAGCATACACACAAATAATTGAAGACATAATTAAATTAATGAAGTAAACAACTTATCTTGGTGTAAGATAGGGTTTAAAACTCTAAAATACGACCTTCGTTCGTTTTAGGTTTTACTCCAAAAGTTTACCCAAAAGACTACTCTCTAAAACTGAAAATTCGGATTCTATATATAAGATTACATGTGCGACGGCGTCACCTTATGATTTGTGACGCCGTCATTAGGGTTTCGTCTTGGCCAAGTTAATCTTGCGACGGCGTCACCTTATGCTTGTGACGCCGTCCTCTTTAGCTTCTGACGTCGTCTGGATTGAATCTAGGCCGTCTGAGTTGCGACGGCCTACTCTTTTAAAGCCCGACGCCGTCCTCCAAAAACTAGCAATTTCTCTTCTGAGCCGTCACAACTTCCTCCGACGGCGTCGCAGATTAAGCAGTGACGCCGTCCCCTTGTAATTTATCAGCTTGAGTGTCTCGATTCTTGACTTTGGCCATTTTCTTCATATATCCGCGCCTTTTCGTCCAAATAAGTGCCATTACAGCATTTTGCCTTCAAGAGACCTAAAAAGTGAAAAGGAACGATATTAAGCAATAACGGATACAAAAGTGATCAAATAAGGGCTTAAACGACCCCTCAAAAAAGTACATTTTAAATCCTTATCAAATATCCCTACACTTGGTATTTGCTTGTCCTCAAGCAAATGTGCTTTTAGCCAATTAATTTAAAGTTAGGGGTCATGAAGCATTGGTTTAAAACAGTCCACAACACATATAAGCCCCGCAAAAGTCATAACAAGCACGGAAATTACATACTAGCACCTCACATGGTGTTTGGGATACTCACATCTCTCGGGTGTATATGAAATATAGCAAATTGGAAATGGAAGATAAACACTCATTAACCGGTCCTAGTACATAGATTACCATAGGCTTGAGAATAGATCAAACCTCCATCGCTTGGGCGGAAGCACCTAGGAAAGACTATCAAAGAGGTCTTTAAAGGGTTGTAACGTTAGGCTTACGGTAGGGAAACAAAGGGTTTGGTGGGATAGGCTTTTAGTGGTGGCAAGTCAAAAATCTCAATGTTACATGCATCGAAATGGCGTTGCTAAGCCAAGACTCGACGCTCTAAACTCTAGCTAACTGAAATAAACAAACATAAAATTAAATGATAGATGTAGGATGGTAGCCCGTATGTTTTTTTTTTAATATGTAAGTAATTATAGTAAAAGTCGCATACCAACTGTATCAGCTTCGGTGATGTATCCCATAATAAAGCTGGTGAATGGTTCAAACTTGAATTATTTCAAGTTTTTGTCGATCTGGTCTGTGGGGGTCAAGGCAGTGTTTTTTAAAAAAACACAATCTTGTACTGGTGGGTAAATAAAGGGTATTTACCTCCATTTTTTATCACAGGAAAATTGCTAATAAAATAGCACATGCCCTCCTGAAGTACTTCATCGTATTTGTGCATATTAGTTTTCCTAATAATGCATTGGATGCGGTTTCCTGATGCAAAAAACTTTGTTATTAAATGATTCTGATCAATAAAACGGGTATTATATAGTTTAAGAAATAATCCTTGCTAACATGCTCATCTTGAATAACACGTTCCAAACTCTTAATGGGAGTTGGTTTTCCTTAAGAATGTGAAAACCATTTCCTTACACATCTGACTTTCAAATTGATGTTATCCATCATAGAATCGACATAACACAAAGGGGTGACTTGCTGGTTCAACATACTGTGTTTATCAAAATAAAAATTAATATGATGCTACAAAGTAAGTGAATGTTGTAAAAAAAATGAAAGCACCTATGTGATGTAGAAAGAAGTAAATATTGTGTTTATCAAATGAATAAGAAATCCGAGATGGAATATATATATATATATATATATATATAATATATATATAATATATATATATATATATATAATATATTATATATATATATAAAAGAACTTTTCAAATAAGATCAAACTTAAAGTTGTTAAAATGAGATCGAACTAAAATTTGACAAGAGACACTCTCTTTACAATAAAAATAATTTTTTTATTTACTACAACTATAATTGTTAAAGTTTCGATAGATTTCTTTTTAAAATTTACGAAATCTAGGTGATACACTTTGATTAGAAGTTTAATGTGTATCAAGTTTTTATATGTGTATCAGGTTTTGGAATATTTATTAGTGTAATGTGTATCAGGTGTATCACTAAACCAAACTCATGTATCATTTGGTTATTAGTTGCTAAAATGTTAATTCTTATTAAAATATTATTTTTTTTGTGTATGATTGCTAAAATTTTTATTTATAAATGTTTTAGTGGTTTTTTAGATTTGATCTTATTTTTACAACTTTAAGGTTGATCTCACATTAACCCTCCCCATATATATATATATATATATAATATATATATATATATATATATATATATATATATATATATATATATATATAATCCGGTCCATTGAGAAGGTTTTTTATTTTGAGAAATCTCGTTGAGCAAATTGATTCATGTTTTTATTTGATTCACAAGTAAACATCATTTTATGGTGAATCGAATCTATAAATCACAAATTTGATTCACAAATCATTGATAAAATTGAGTTATGATGATGATTCATTAAATTTGTACAGATGATTCAGTATTCTACATATATCACAAAATGAAGATATTTTTAACATTGATTCAAAAAAAAATTACACATTTTGAATTTTAATCACATTAAAATGAGTTTTACGCTTGAAAAACATGAATCAAAGTTAAAAATCTATCGTTTTTTAAAACCTTCTCAATCTTCTCAAAATAAAAACCTTCTCAATCGATCCGGATTATATATATATATATATATAGTACTTGCGCCTAGCGGTAGCGGTGTCTAGTTTTCGACATTAGTTGGCCGTGAATAAATTATTTTAGAAAATTTGTATTTATAGCGTTAACGTTACGAATAATTGTTTTTTATGGCATGATCGCATACATGTGATTATTCACGGTTTTCGAAAAAATTCGGTAACAAAGTTCAAAAATATGATTTATCAAAAGGAAAAAAAGATTAATACTCTACACAAAGTTAAAAAATGTAGCAAGTAAGATATATAAAAATACAATTACCTTTGGTTTTTAAAAGGGGAGAGGTGTGTATTTTAGGTTAAACAAAGAGGAGAGTATACATAATTTCACCCAATTTTCTCTCCTTTGATCATTTTTCAATATTCAACAATTCAACAATTTACCTTTGATGTTCAAAAAAAAAACAATTTACCTTTGATCATTTTTCCTTTTTATATAGTAAGTAAAGATATGTAATTAAAATTAAGATTAAGATTGGTTAGGATAATTCTTGTGTGTCTTACTTACAAAAGATATATCAGGGATTAGATCATATAGAATCATATTTGTCCAGAAAAATGAACCAATCATAACCCTCCATTTTTATCTAAATTAACACAAATCATTTCCACCTTTTTTTTTAAAACAACATATCTTACAAACGGTAAATCTTCAAAATATAAAAATTACACCATCGTGGACGAGAATTAATTATTTTCTTAGATATCACTTTTACATATTTTCGACAAACATTTTTTTTTAAATTCCGTCCGAAAAAATCATATATGATTTTTACGAATCATATATGATATTAAAAAATCATGTAGATTCGATTTTTTACGAATCATATATTGATTTTTACAATCATATATGATTCTCAAACATATGTGATTCGTAAATCGAATCATATATGATTTCCAAAATCATATATGATTTTTGTTGACCGAAATTTTGAAAAAAAAAAAGTTGTTAAAAATATATAGTAGTGCATATCTATAGAAAGATAATTTAATTCTCGTCACGATGGTATAATTTTTACCGCTTAACGATTAACGGTTTGCGAGATATTTAATTTTTTTTTAAAAGGTGAAAGTTTATCATAATAAAAAAATGAATGGCTATTATTGGTTGATTTGATCTATGGTAAATTTTGGTTCTATATTGAACTTTTGCCATGATACATGAATAGGTATAATTCTAGTGTATATTTGTTATTGACATCACATTTTTTGTTTCTTTTCAGATAACTGTCTTGTTGTTTTCTTAATCATAATAAAATATACGGAGTATTTGTTATGAGAGCAACTAAAGGATTGTTTATTAAATTAAATGATTTGAAGATAAGATTAGCTATTTAATTGAAAGAGAGAGGGGTACGTTTTTATGAACATCACTATTAAGATAAAACAAAAGTTTGGACTCACTATTAACTATTAAGTGAAAAAGAAACACTCTTTAAATAAGCATTGTGGGCGTCATTAAGAATATGAGTACTATAATATCTCAATTATTTTTACTAAGACGTCATTCCAGTTTTTTGTTCTAAATATTTCTAACAATTCTAGAAGTTATATACCATACAGGTGCATATTTCACATCATAACTTATAAGATACAAATATGTAAACATTGTTCATCGAATTGGAAGATATGATGAGATTTTTGAAAAAGATGAGTATGGCCCATTTTTTATATTATCAAAAGAGATTTTTCAACGTGGAATGGTAAAAAGGGTTTGGTGAATGTTGGAAAAGTGTGGTTTTTTAATTTTATTTAAAAGATGTTGGAAACGTGTAGTATTCAAATTCAAATGAGACTCGATCGTCAATTCTTATAATTCAAAGCATAGGGGTATATTACATCTAGAAACACCATCAAAAATCTCCCTTCGCTCTATATAAATTAAACACTTCATTTCTCATTATTCCATCAAAACACTACACAAAAACTTACATTATGAAGTCTCAATTTATAACCTCTTGTGTTCTCCACTTGCTTCTAGCTCTTTGCATTACGGGTTCATGCCGATCTTTGGTCTCAAACCTTGATGTTACACCAGGTTCCGAAGATTTCATATCATGTCTTCGGTGGAACTCGAACAACTTTACCTCCATCTCTCAACTCACTTTCACTTCCGCCAATTCATCCTTCTTACCAATCTGGCAAGCACGAGTCAACAATGTTAGGTTCAATCAACCAGACACTCCTAAACCATCAGTCATTGTCACTCCTGTCGACGAATCCCAGGTTCGAACTGCTCTTTCATGCTCCAAGAAACATGGATATGAGATCAGAATCAGGTCTGGGGGCCATGACTTTGAGGGTCTCTCATACACAGCTGACGTGCCCTTCGTCATGATTGATTTCATTAATATGAGGTCTATAGACGTGGATGTTGCGAATAGAACCATGTGGGTCCAGGCTGGCGCTGTACTTGGGGAAGTATATTATACTATTTCTCAAAAGACCGATACGTTGTATTTTCCAGCTGGCGTTTGTCCCTCAGTCGGTATTGGTGGGTACTTAGGTGGTGGTGGATACGGGAATCTGATGAGGAAATACGGTCTTGGAGCTGATAATGTTGTTGATGTTCGGTTTATGGATGTTAATGGCGATATTCTTGATAGGAGTTCGATGGGCGAAGAATTGTTTTGGGCCATTCGTGGTGGCGGTGCTTCTAGTTTTGGAATTGTTCTTGCATGGAAGTTGAGGTTGGTTCCAGTTCCGGAATTAGTGACTGTTTTTGTAGTCAATAAAACTTTGGAAGAAGGCGCTACGGAAATTTTCCATAAATACCAAACTGTTATGCCAAATATTGATCGAAACTTGCAAATAAGGATTCGATGGTTTGGCGAAAATGTTAGAAATACGACAAAGAAAACCATAAGAATGGCGTTTGAAGGAATCTATCAAGGTACTAGCGACACACTGATTCCGTTGATAGAAGAAAACTTCCCAGAGCTTAATGTGACACGAGAGATATGTGAAGAAGTGAAAATGGTGCAAACAAGCCTTCTATTTGCAGGCTTTTCAACCTCGAATCCCACCGAGATTCTCGCTAACCGATCAGCTATTTCCAAGCTGAGCTACAAAGGTAAATCTGACTATATTCGAGCACCAATCTCCATAGAGGGGCTTACAAAGATATGGGAAAAGATATTTGAAAATGACGGATCAGCGAGTTTTATCATCAACCCGTTTGGGGGAATAATGAATGAGTACTCTGAGACTGCAATTCCGTATCCTCATAGAGCTGGGGTGTTGTTCCAACTTTTCAAGAATGTTGACTTTAGCGACCAACCTTCATACACAACTCCAACATCGCTTGCACGAAGAGATTGGCTACAAAGCTTTGAAGCGTTTCTAGAGCCGTACGTATCAAGTAACCCGCGGGAAGTGTATTTTAACTACAACGATTTGGATTTGGGAGTTGGAAGTGATAGTTATGAAGAAGCGAGTGTTTGGGGTGAAAGGTATTGGAAGAGTGACAATTTTAAGAAGCTGATCAGAATCAAGGCTAGAGTTGATCCAGATAACTTCTTTAGGCACCCACAAAGTATCCCAGTTTTCTCAACACCTCTATCGGACATGTGAAGGTCTTTAGCTAATTATCCAAAGTATTAAATGATTCTGATCAATAAAACTAGTATTATATAGTTTAAGTAATAATCCTTGCTAGCCTGCTCATCTTAAATAACACATTCCAAACTCTTAATGGGAGTAGGTTTTCCATAAGAATGCATGTGAAAACCATTTGCTTACACATGTGACTTTCAAATTGATGTTATCCATCATAGAATCGACATAACACAAAGGGGTGACTTGTTGGTTCAACATATGCTGCAAGTTAAGAGTTTCAAAATAAAAATTAATATGATGTTGCAAAGTAAGTAAATGATGTCCAAAAATGAAAGCACCACTGTGTTTATCAAATGAATAAGAAATCCGATATGGAATATATATATATTGATTTGGATTAAGGTTTTAAATTTTCAGATTACTTTGTTTAATTAATTAGGAAATGATATTTCAGTTTTGATTTTTAACCAAATTGATATAATTTCGAAGTAGAATTGGAATACAAATCTTTATTTGTTACAAAATTCAAAAAAATCGATCAGGGTTATATAAACTATATGTTTGATCTTGCTGTTACAAAATTTAAATCAATATCATGCCTCACTTATATCTGTTTAAGTCTCTCTGTTACTCTATAAGGGATGTTTGAAAGTATTTTTAAATTTTGACACATATGTTAACGTTGTATAGAAGAAAGTTAGTTAATGTAATATAATATGTTAACGTTAGATACTTGATAACTTGCTTATTGTGTAAACTCAACAATCCAAACAATATGACCTACTAATGTTGGATAGAAGTAAGTTGCTTAGCGTAGTCAGCTTATATGAAGTTGGAAAAAAAAGTTTATAAGATATTGGTTGAATGGTCAAGGATGGAGGATGGATCTGGAAACGTAATTATGAGGTTATGGTCTTGGTCCATAGCATGCATGGACGGACCCACATGTATGCCGGGTGTGGCACGGGTTACACCCAATTTTTGGTCACGAAGTGTAAAAAGATTTCAAAACTGTCATTTTTGAGGTATGTGCAACCCCCAAAATTCTTTTTGCTACTTTTATTTCTTACGATGTAACTTTAGTTAACCCAACATTTCTTTTGTGCAACACCCTTTTAAAAATCCTGGGTCCGCCCCTGATAGCATGGTTGAATTCAGTGCTTAATTTGGATGCAATATGGTTTGGGAACTGAGGAGCTAAATGTTAGTATTACCCTGCTGTGAAGTATTATCCGATATGGGAAATGATTTGTATGAGTTCTTTGTAGCATTGTATCATATATTGGTTAGCCAGTTTTCTCTTGTATGTTTTTCTGGATGGGTATGTCCATGCCATTAAGTTGTAAATGTTGTGTAATTTGTTTTAGAGTAATATAAGATACTAATATTATTTTGCGCCAAAAAAAAGTTTATAAGAAGCATTTTTTAAAGAAACCATAAACATTGATATAGCTAAGCAAAGAAATACGATATTCAAATTTATATAAAATGACATAAACATAATAAGATACATCACAAAATAATCTAACAATTAAATTTAGGTGATTTCTCTTGATCATATGCTAAATGAAGATTGTCATAGTCTATTGTTTCCAAATGCTCTTCGTCGGTAACATATTCTTGTTCATCAAGTTCCAGATCTTTGTATCTTCTTTGGGTTGCAACTTGTGCTTCTTTGCTTTATTTTTTTATCTTTGTTTCAAGTTGCGATTTTCATAGCCTTCCCAATTTTTCTTTTCCAACTCAGCTTTAAGAGAAAAATACCTCTCACACGGAAGCAAGAGGGAGCTTGTTGCATCATCAAGTGAATCAACATGGATTAATTCCTTCTAACAAACATGAAGCAATTTATAAGATGGAAAAAAGCTATAAATGCTTAATGTACTTTATCAAAATAACTCATTGTGCTTTCTCAACTTTTTTTATTGTCATTATACTTAATGTTGTTTTCGGTCGATATCATTATACTAACGTTTTCATTTTATTAGGTTATTTTCTGTCTTTTTTTATCCTTTATTCGTAAATCTCCATTTTATTTCCGTTTTATTTCAATCTTCCGGATAAAACCATAAACATGATTAAAACCGTTTTAATTATCCATATCAAAATGGTTTTTATCCGTTTTTATCTGTTTTTATACGGACATATTAAAATGAAAACGGATAAAAATGGACGATTTACGAACGGATAAAACTACAGAAAACTAACGAATAAAATGAAACGGTTATGTATAATAACAATAAGTGAAGTAGAGAGAGCATAATGAGTTTTTTTGTAAAGTACGTTATGAATTTATAGCTTTTTTCCTTTATAAGATTGGCAATGCTTCCAAAATATTGTTACCTGTAAATAACTACATACATTATTATTACTAGACGAGTACCCGCGCCTAGCGGCAGCGATGTCTAGTTTTCTGTAAAGTTCCGATGACCCATAAGTTTCTTTCAACAAACTGTATTTGTAGCATTAGAGAATCCTTTTCGAATAACTACATTCCGATGCGTGGTTGCATAGCGCATAAATATATAGTTTTTTAAAATTATGTGGAGTCGCTAAGTTATGTATATTTTCTAATATGATTGTTTTAAGTTATTAAGATTTTAGTAATAATAGATTCAAGCATTACAAAAGGCAACGGTATTATGTAGTTGGCAATCTTATATTGTAGTTTTATAGGTATAGCCCCATGTGTATCGCTTTTTTTTCTTGTTTTGTCAGTAATTTAGGCAGTGATAACTATTTTTTTTCCATGTGTAACGTTTATCATTTGGTGTGTGGCTTTTAAAATTGTAACTTGGCAATTGGATATCACCATAAAGATTATTTTGTACAATATCATTTGTATAGATATTTATGCATTGTTCAAGCTATTTGTTTGAGGTACAAATAATTATCGCTAAAGATAACAATACTATTTATTTTTATGATTTTAATAAACTTACATAACATAGATACACTGGACAAGGGCTATACATTATATATTAACTTTTAAACGACGATTCATATATGCTAGTTCCTTAAATGGTGCAAGACAACAAATTTTTAAAATAACATTAACAAATGACAAATTACATGTGTCAAAGCAAAATAAACCAAAACCACATTACTTGGTCTCTCCTTTCAAAAAAATTGTCACGGTTCCACAACTACTTCATCATTTCTCATATAATTTTGTCAAATTTGAACCCGATTTCACCCGGGTGGTTCAACTGGTTGAACGTTCGATAAAAAAACATGTCGATTTAAACCAGTCAAACCGATAGGGTTGGGTCGAAAAAATGTCAAATTAAACCGGTTCAGCCCGCCGAGTTTGAAGCGTCCCGTTCAACCCTATCGGTTTCAACAGTCAACCCGTATCGGTTTCAGGTTATTTTTAATTTGGTAGATGTGCTTTTAATTGGGTGTACATGTAATAAATTATTGTACTTTTAAGTAATGTGGTGTTTTAATAAGAGTATTAATTATATTATTTATTTCTCTCTCCATTGACCATGTTTTCAATATTCAACTTTCAACATTTTTCACTTTTCTACTTTGACCATTTTTCCATTTTATATAGTATAGATATATAGACATGTTTTTACACATTCTGGATGATCATAAAAATGTATACACAACCATAAACTAACTTGTTGATCTAACAGATTCTTTCTTACAGTATTCCTTTAGTGACTTGGTTAGTTTCTTCTTGTTATGTCAAAGTAATCTTTTCAATGTAAAACTATGGTGGCATATAAAACGTATCAGACATTAACCTGTTAAACTTACTTGGTTAGGTTTGTTTCATATTGATCATTATCAACATCACATTTTGCTCTCTTCATTAAAGGATCCATGATGAGTACAAACTGGTAATTATAATTTCTTTGTACATTGTGAAATGTTGTATAATAAGAAGTTTTATACTCCAAAAGTTTGTGAATTGCCATACTATTAATTATGGAAGTTCTAAGGTTAATCTTTGAATTTAAAACATTTAACGTGTACACATTTATCCTTGATGTGTATGAAGTTGTTATATTTTAATTATAGGATGTTAATCATTTCCTAATAATGGTTAAAGTTAGTTGCACAATATCATGTATGCATTTTCGATGATTATATTTTTCTAAAATGTTGATTGATTTGTTTTCGGAATCCATGTTATCATTAGCATTTGTTTTAAAACCATTTCACATTATAAGCTAAAAGTTATCATAACATTAAAAATTTTGAATTTTCAAACGAAAACAATGTTTAAGAGTATGTATTTTGATAATCAATAAGCTAAAATATTATATAATACATCAACTGAAATACAAAGAACGCCTCATTAAATCGTTTTTCGAATTTATTTTATGCATAAAATAAACAATGAACTACTCAAATATGTTGAAGTCAATAAATTGAAAATCAAAAATATATTGCTCATATATTATACATAAAAGTAACAATGATAAGTATCATAACTGTTGTGAAAGTAATTAACAAAAGTAAAAGATGTAGGAGAAGAGAGCATTGTTATTCCGTAATGAGGTTACAACGAAAATGTATTTATAGGGTAGAAACCCTAGTAAATTACTGATGATGAATAGACAAAAGTCCATTATTATAATTTCTTTGTACATTGTGAAATGTTGTATAATAAGAAGTTTTATACTCCAAAAGTTTGTGAATTGCCATACTATTAATTATGGAAGTTCTAAGGTTAATCTTTGAATTTAAAACATTTAACGTGTACACATTTATCCTTGATGTGTATGAAGTTGTTATATTTTAATTATAGGATGTTAATCATTTCCTAATAATGGTTAAAGTTAGTTGCACAATATCATGTATGCATTTTCGATGATTATATTTTTCTAAAATGTTGATTGATTTGTTTTCGGAATCCATGTTATCATTAGCATTTGTTTTAAAACCATTTCACATTATAAGCTAAAAGTTATCATAACATTAAAAATTTTGAATTTTCAAACGAAAACAATGTTTAAGAGTATGTATTTTGATAATCAATAAGCTAAAATATTATATAATACATCAACTGAAATACAAAGAACGCCTCATTAAATCGTTTTTCGAATTTATTTTATGCATAAAATAAACAATGAACTACTCAAATATGTTGAAGTCAATAAATTGAAAATCAAAAATATATTGCTCATATATTATACATAAAAGTAACAATGATAAGTATCATAACTGTTGTGAAAGTAATTAACAAAAGTAAAAGATGTAGGAGAAGAGAGCATTGTTATTCCGTAATGAGGTTACAACGAAAATGTATTTATAGGGTAGAAACCCTAGTAAATTATTGATGATGAATAGACAAAAGTCCATTAACAATATTTACAACACTCCTCTTTGGATTTTCATCATTGATTATACGCTATAGACTGCCTCATTAAAAACCTTACAAAGAAAAACCCAATGGGATAAAAACTCGATGAAAGGAAAAACACTACAGTGTGCATAATGCTTCTCCTCAAATTAAATGTATATATATTTCAAGCATCGAATGTTAATCTTCTGAACGAGTTGCTCAAATACTTTTGTTGGCAACAACTTTGTAACGAAGTCCACCAAATTGTTGATGTTAAGAATAAGTCCTACAAAGATGACAAAATATATCTATAGCTTCCAACCCAATATCAAATGCATTGGTTGGAAAACATACACTGCTAATACAAATATTAAAAGAGAAAAATACACTCTCATGACGCATATTAATTATTAAAGCCTCATTTGCATTTATGTATGGTACTTAAGGACCAACTATTTCTTTGATACATGTGCAAAAGCAATTACTATAATATGCATCCAAATGATTTTGATCCATATAAGGATTAAATTTGATCAAATAGAGTTCTTAATGTTGGGATTTAGAAAATCCGGTAGTTAAAGACTCGGTCACCTCAAGTATATGTATTTATTAGAAAGCTCGTAGTCGTAGTCATTTAGTGATAGTTAGTAGTTAGTTATGTAACACCGTGGAGGACGGACGGGTCTTTACCCACTGTATGCTTGATCCACAGCCCGTAGGAGGCGTGTCATATACGAACCTATAAATACCCTTTGCCTAGCAACGCAAAGGGTTGGAGCTTTCGATACATTTTTTCTTTGTCTCACTAAAGTTCCCAACTCTCTTCACTTTCTCCTCTAAAACCTCATTTCATTTAACCCATA
>OU343219.1:215500364-215699541 GCA_910596185.1 Chrysanthemum makinoi | reverse complement strand
AGGAGATCGGAGCGACTATGGAAGTCCTTCCCGGTTGAGCATCATCTCTTGTATTAAGGCCCAGAAGTACATCGATAGAGGAGGTTGTCTTTTCTTGGCTCGAATTTCTGAAAATAAAAGCGAGGAGAAGAGTGAAAGACACCTTAATGATGTACCCGTCGTTAGAGAATTCCGGATGTGTTTCCGACGATGATTCGCGTGGGATTCCACCTGTCCGACAAGTGGAATTCCAAATAGAGTTGATACCGGTGCTGCACCCGTGGCCCGGCACCCTATCGACTTGCTCCAAGAGAATTGGAGGAACTGCTCAAACAGTTGGCGAGTTGTCAGAGAAGCGATTCATTCGACCAAGTTCGTCACCGTGGGGAGCACCGGTGTTGTTTGTGAAGAAGAAGGATGGATCGTTTCGGATGTGTATTGATTATAGGGAGTTGAATAAGTTGACGGTGAAGAATCGATATCCGCTACCTAGAATAGATGACCTGTTTGACCAACTCCAAGGAGCTAGTGTCTTTTCAAATATAGACTTATTATCTGGTTATCACCAACTTAGAGTTCGAGAGGAGGATATCCCTAAGACGGCGATTAGGACTCGTTATGGGCACTATGAATTCCAAGTGATGTCGTTTGGTTTGACCAACGCGCCAGCGGTTTTCATGGATCTCATGAACCGAGTATGTAAGCCATATCTGGATAAGTTTGTGATAGTATTCATAGACGACATCTTGATATACTCCAAGAGTAGTGAGGAGCACGAAGAGCATTTGAGGCTCATTTTAGAATTGTTGAGAGAAGAGAAGTTGTATGCCAAGTTCTCTAAGTGTGAATTTTGGATACCGTCCGTACAATTCTTAGGTCATGTGATAGATAGTCGAGGTGTTCATGTTGACCCAGCTAAGATTGAGGCCATTAAGGAATGGGCAGCCCCTAAGAACCCATCAGGAGTCCGCCAGTTTCTAGGTTTAGCAGGATATTATAGGAGATTCATTGAGGGATTTTCCAAAATAGCTAAGTCGCTGACCAAACTGACACAGAAGGACGTTAAGTATGAATGGGGAGAAAAGGAAGAAGAAGCATTCCAACTTCTAAAGGAGAAGTTGTGCAGTGCGCCCATCCTAACTTTGCTTGAAGGAAGCGAAGACTTTGTCGTGTACTGCGACGCTTCGCATAAAGGCTTAGGTGCTGTTTTGATGCAACGGGAGAAGGTGATTGCTTATGCATCCCGACAACTTAAGAAGCATGAGAAGAACTACACCACCCATGACCTTGAGTTAGGTGTTGTAGTGTTTGCCCTTAGAATCTGGAGACATTATCTGTATGGAACCAAGTGTGTAGTGTTTACCGACCATAAGAGCTTGAAGCATATCTTAGATCAGAAGGAACTGAATATGAGACAGCGTCGTTGGTTAGAATTGCTTAGTGATTATGACTGTGAGATTCGTTATCATCCTGGTAAGGCTAATGTTGTGGCTGATGCACTTAGTCGTAAGGAGAACATTCCACCATTACTCATTCGATCCCTAGGAATGACCATTTTTTCGCCTCTACCATCTCAAATCTTAGCCGCTTAGGCTGCGGCATTGATGGAAAAGAGCCGTCCTTATGAGAATCTTCATGGAATGGTAGAAAGTGAAAACGGCTTCTTGAAGCGTTCCGATGGAACCTTATGCTTCAAAGACAGAAGCTGGATACCATTTCATGGTGGAATCCGTGAGTTGATTATGCACGAGTCGCATAAATCAAAATACTCTATTCATCCCGGAGCCAATAAGATGTATCAGGACCTTAAGAAACTCTACTGGTGGCCTAACATGAAAGCCGACATAGCTGAGTATGTTAGTTGGTGCTTGACTTGTTCTAATGTAAAGGCCGAACACCAGAAACCCTCAGGACTCTTAGTTCAACCCGAACTCCCACAATGGAAATGGGAGCGAATCACCATGGACTTTATCACCAAATTACCAAGAATAGCTAGCGGCAATTACGCTATCTGGGTAATCGTTGATCGTTTGACTAAATCTGCTAACTTCTTAGCCATTAGCGAGGCCGATAGTCTCGAGAAGCTCGCTCGACTGTACCTTAAGGAGATAGTATCTCGTCATGGAGTACCGATATCTATTATTTCCGACCGAGATAGCCGTTTTACATCCCACTTTTGGAGATCCTTACAGTCAGCGTTAGGAACAAACCTGGATATGAGCACTGCTTATCACCCTCAAACCGATGGTCAAAGCGAGAGAACCATTCAGACCTTAGAGGATATGCTTAGAGCTTGTGTTATCGATTTCGGCAAAGGCTGGGAGAGACATCTCCCTTTGGCCGAATTCTCTTACAACAATAGTTATCATTCTAGCATTAAGGCCGCTCCATTTGAAGCACTGTATGGCCAAAAATGTCGTTCTCCTGTTTGTTGGGCTGAAGTTGGCGAGAGTCAACTTACCGGTCCCGAACTTGTCCTAGAAACCACTGAGAAGATAGTACAGATTCGTAACCGTTTGCTAACCGCTCGAGATAGACAAAAGAGTTATGCCGATAGGAGACGTAAACCTCTAGAATTTCAGGTTGGAGATCGTGGTATGTTAAAGGTTTCTCCTTGGAAAGGAGTGATTCGTTTTGGAAAGCGTGGAAAACTCAATCCCCGATATATTGGTCCCTTTCCAATCCTGGAGAGAATCGGACCGGTAGCATACCGCCTGGAGCTACCTTCGGAATTTAGCAGTGTACATAATGTCTTTCATGTTAGTAATCTTAAGAAATGTCTTTCGGAGGAAAACATAGTTGTGCCTTTAAGAGATATCCGTATTGATGAGAAATTGAATTTCGTTGAGGAACCGATTGAGATCATGGATCGTGAGATTAAACGGCTGAAGCATAGCCATATTCCGATTGTCAAAGTTCGTTGGAACTCCCGACATGGACCGGAGTTCACCTGGGAACGGGCGGAGGACGTTTTCAGGAAGTATCCTAAACTCTTCATGACATCAAGCAACTCGGAGTGAAACCAGGGACGGGTTTCTTCTGAGGCTGGGAGGCTGTGACAACTGGCAATTTAGGGAATCTATTTTAGGTAACCGCATTACGTTAAACTAAACCAAGTTTTACCTTTAACACTATTTTTATCAACCGTGACTTGATTTTATATCGTCTATTGGTTTTTATGGTTTATTTCATTATTGGACGAGTTATTGTGTGAGTTTTAACTCTTTTTGGTAGGCACTATTCGATTCGGCACTATAAAAGCCTAAAACGAGAAATAACGTAACTTTTAGACCGTAACTAAAAAATTTGCAAATAAATGGTCAAAACTCGTGGAAAAACATAAATAACGATAATAGAAAGTCGAATGAACGTCGTGGGACACTCGGGGGACAATATATGAGCTCGGGAATTGGTAAACGGGATAGTTTACGAAAAACGACGGCCCCGACCCCTCTTCTTTTCCCCTAGCCGGCGCCCCTCCTCCCCCTTTTATTTATTTTTAGGTCCGTCATGCCCAAGTATATAAACCACCCTCCTACCCTCATTTCATCTCTTTCACTCTCTCACTAAAAACACACACTAACACCTTTCTCTCTCTAACTCTCTCTCTTCCAAATAATTAAAACCCTAACCCTAAACACCATAAAAATCCGGCCGCCGCCCCATTTTTCGCTCAAGATTCGGTAGCCAGATCACGTGCACCACACACCACACCACCTTAAAGATCTTTCTCCTCTTTTCAACCATATATGGCAAGCGCCATATAGACCTCCATAACATCTCCAAATCTTGAAAATACGATTCGGATCTTTAGGGTTTCAAGTGGGTTTTACAATTCGTGTTTGGAAAAGGTAAAAGACTTGAATACGCTTGTTTGAGCATAGAAAAGCCACGTACAACCCTTTTAGGGTTCGTATATGTGGCGACTTTTAGGGCTTTTGGTTTAAACGTGGGATTAAATCTAATTAACACTTAAATAAACATGTAGCTAGTGTTTTGGTATCATGTGGTGTATCATATTGTTGGGTTTTTGCATTTGAGGTCTAGTTTATTGTTTTTGATTAGGAATAGATGATGGGTTTGATGTTTGGTTAATGATTGGAGGTTGATTGATTGTGTTTGGATGTTGTGGTATTGATTTGGGAGTGTTTGGATGGTGTTAGGTTGTGGTGATATGGCGTACGCACCATGAAACCCACGTATGGGTCTTGGGTGGTGTCGTACGTGACCCACATGGACCAAGGGTCCGGGTTGAGTTGTCGTGGTAGCTTGTTGTGTAACATATTGGATTTCATAAACACATAACAAACTATAATATGGGTCGAATTGCTTAGAGGTTTTAGAGAGAGAGAAAGTGGGAGCCTTTCTAGAGAGAAAAAGTGAAAGAAAACATAGAAGGTTAGATTAAGATGAATGAAAGGTCCAACCCTCTACCTTGGGAGGTAGAGGTATTTATAGTTACAAAATAAGCGTCCTCCTTCGGACTGTGGATCGGCATACGGTGGGTAAAGACCGTCCTTCCTCCGGTGTTGCACTAAACTAAACTACGCTACAAACTAACTAATAAACTACTTAATAACGATATGTCTATGAGCTAACTTATGCTAAATTATATTTGGGGTGACCGACACTTCACCATGGAATTTCCTTCAACAATCTCCCCCTAACGGAGGTCACCCCATGTTTTACATTTCGAATCTTAGCATTCTATTTTGTCTTCTGTTCTGAGCTCGTAGACTTGAATTCTTCACTTTCACAATCTTTGTGCTTTTGTAGCGATTCTTCAAAGTCCGCATAGTTTTGTACTTTGAGTGGAGGTCTTTGAACTGATCCACATCTTTGATGATCTTCGCGCTTTCTTCGAGATCATCAGCCATAGTAAATCTCTGGATCACCCTTTATAGTGTTGCCATCATGTGATGTTGTGACTTTTGGACCGACATCCTCACACCTTTTGGATCATGACATCTTTTTAAATTGAGTAGCGGAAGCTTTTACGGTTCATGATATTTGCGGAAGCGTATAGCATAGTATGAAAATATCGAGCCAGTTTCGTAGATATGCACCAGTCATGATTTCTTTAATTAAGTGGATCTGTGAGCATGCGGCTTTGGATTGACTCCTCAATTCGATCGGTACAACCGTCCAAATGTACCTACAAACAACAGTTAGCAATAAAACACACGGAAGTGTCTTTGATCACTTTCATTGAATTGAGGTACACGGCCCACGGTTCCCGTTGATCAGTACAAATCTTGCACTGTGTCGAGGTAGGATTCCTAAGAATCTCCTTGACAGGTTTTAAGTAGCTTTCTATCCGTTCTCAAACCGAACGTCTCAAAAGAAACAACGGAGTGAGTGAACCGGCCAATTGAGATACACTGATTGATGAAAAATGATTTGAAAAACAATCGTGTATTGCTTGAAGAAAAAGTTTTGCAATACGACGAAGGTTTTATGAGAAAGATCAATTTTCAATCAAAATACTTTTGTATTTAAAAGAGTACACATTCAATGTGCTAGAGAAAAGAAGAGATTCGCACATCGAATGGTTTTTCCAAAAGTACTTTTCAATCGAGAGATACTTTTGTGATTGAAATATGAATACACATTCAACGTGCTAGAGAAAAGAAGATTTGCACATCGAACGGTTTTTCCAAAAGCATTCGTCAATTCCATTCTTGGACCAAGGTTGATTCAAGAGAAGCCCCATCGTTTCGGTTGTCACAAGTTTGTTCTATAGAAAAGATCTCACATGTCACCCACCAAGAGCTTGTTTGATGTTGGCTCTAGAAGGATTTCCATCTTCATCATGAATATTTTCATATCACTCGGATGTTCTGGCAATACCACAAGGATGATGCGTAGGACTCTTAATATATACTTACTTTCCACATTGTGTGAAACAACAAGTCTTCATGAATTTAGTGTCCTAATGAGATATTGTGGATGATCTCTTGGCTCTAGACTCAATTGTGCACATTTGGTTTCCTATGTCGGAGACTAGGGAGAGGGTCTTCTTCTTCAATATCAACAATCTCTAAGAGAAAGTCGATAGATAATGTCAGTTCCCCGTGAGAATGAAACAAGCCCTTTTAAGAGGAACTTGAGTAGCTTGGAAAGTTTAGTGCAGTGCTTCACTGGGTCCATGACATCTTGTCTTCAATACCAGTGTTACCTTAGTAATAACCAGTAGCATATGTATTGAACCCGGTTACTGCCCTAAGGTTGAATTATTGGAGGGCTATTTCTTTTCACCCTTTTCACATTCATTCTTTTTCATTCTTCAACCTCTTGATTGCTTACCGTGACTTCATTACTAGAACCTTGTTGGGTTTATTCATTACTAGCTCTCTCCGTCCGCACTCTTCCCAATTCTCATTTTTCTCCTTTTTTCATCATACCTAAGGACTTCTACACTATCTAGTGGATTGTACCTGGGTAGATCCCTCCAGCTCTGGCGGGATCGCGGGAACGAATACCTAACCTAACCATCCTTATAATACCATGCATAAAGTAAATTGGTCGGTCTTTTGGTATTGTTCTTTTCTTCTTGAAACCAATTGAAAAATCATTTGGAAAAACAATCAAGGTACTTGTGATACGAGATCAAAGAATTTTGTACCTTAATAGTTTTGATCATTTAGAAAATGCTCCCCCTCAACATGTGCATATGATCTTGAAATTGTTTAGCACGTGGAGGCAAGATTTATTTGAAATAATTTCTTGATCGTTTCAGTAGAAAAGCCCATGAATTTCTTTTGGTAAATTCTCCCCCTCAATATGTGCGTAGGATATTTTAAATCATTTTATCACATAGAGGAAAGAGTTCATTTGAAGTACATCCACGATCACAAAATCCATTAAGAAACCATTTAAAACTCAATCAAGGTACTTTATGTTAAAACATAAAAGCTTTTGTACCTCGATAGCTTATTTTCTTTTAAAATTCTCCCCCTCAATATGTGCTTCATGATTCGAAAGGGTGCATAATTGAATCAAAACAATCACCTTTTATCAAATTTCATTATTAAATCACAAATTCTCCCCCGATCAAAAATATCAAATCCTTTGAGATTTTGGATCCCACGTGATTTAATAAGGTTTAGAAAACATGGGAGAAAATGTGGCTTGGTTTAAATACTCATCTTGTTTTTGGATAAATGCTCCTCCTCAACATGTGCATTGTATATTTCTAAATCGTTTGGCACATGGAGGCAAGAGTGCCTTTAAAGGACTAAAACCAATTCCATTAAACAGATTTGAGATTTAAATCATGATCTCTCCCCCGATCAAAAATATCAAACCATTTGAGACTTGTGATCCCATCTGATTTAAATCATTTAGAAAATTTTAGGGAAAGTGTTAGGATTTGGAAAATCCAGTAGTTAAAGTGTCGGTCACCTCAAGTATATGTAATCGTTTGAAAGCTCGTAGTCGTAGTTATTTTATGTTAAGTAGTAGTTAGTTAAGTAACACCGTGGAGGAAGGACGAGTCTTTACCCACTGTATGCCTGATCCACAGCCCGTTGTGTGGCGTTTTATTGTAGTACTATAAATACTCTCTACCTCCCAAGGTAGAGAGTTGGAGCTCATAATAAGAATTTTCTTTCTCTCACTAAAGTTCCCAAACCTCTAACTTTCTCTCTCTAAAACTCTTGTGTACGCCTACTTTGTTTGTGGTTTGATGTGTATGTGAAATCCAATATATTACAAATGGTATCAAGAGCCATGGTTAGATCATCTCTTACATATCTTTGGATTTCTAGTGGTTTTTAGGTGGTTTTTGAGTTTGAAAAGTTTAGTGGTTTTTGCATCATTTGGTTGATTTCTTGTGTTAAAGTTTGGATTTTGATTGTACTTTTGTGTTTAGGATCATCATAAGTGTTTAGGTTGTGATTTGGAAGGCTTGAATCATCGTGATTGGGTTGTTTTTGGATTGAAAAGTGTGTTTTGGAAGTTTTTCAAGTTAGCGACTTTCGGTGTAAGTTTCTTGATAGCGACTTGCTTGGAAAAATTAGCGAGTTGAAGTGTTGTTTGGTGGCGATTTGGTCCTAGCGACTTGCTTTAGAGACAAGCCGACAAAAAGTACCGTTGGTGGATTCTCCACTACGGGTAGCGATTTGGTAAGTTAACGACTTGCTTTCAATTTTGATAGCGACTTGTTCTTAAGTTTAAGTAGCGACTTGGTGTTTGGACCATAGCGAGTTGCTATTTAGCGACTTGATTTCTTAGTGACTTGGTGCTTAGCGAAGCAGCAAAATTCTTAGCGATTTGGTAACTTAGCGACTTGTCTTAGCAACTTGGTTTTTGGTGACTTGATTCAAGGAATCTTAGCAACTTGGTTATAGCGACTTGATTCAAGAAATCTTAGCGACTTGGTTAACTTTTGTTTGTAATACGGTTTTCTATTGATTTAGTAAAATCCCGTGAAAGAATCTATTTCCCGATTTAATCATAGAGTTATAAAATCCCGTGTAATCTTTAAACATGTCTTCCAACGTATCTACAATCATCTCCACTTTGTCGAGGATGTTCCAAGCATTTGGTTCAGACACCGTCCACCCATGCTTGACATATGACCCCTACGACTCTTGGGCTCAAAGAATCGAGTATCTGTCTTGGAAAGGAATATGGGGTCAACATTCTCAAATCGATTGATGAAGGACCTTATCAGGTTGAGACTACAAGAGACATAATTGATCACTGTGCAGATGGAACTATGATTTTGACCGACAGGCCTAAGACGTATATGAGCTCAGTGATAAGGAGAAAAATAGATTGAATCGTGGGGCTTCTAACATCGTACTTCAAGGTCTTCCAAAAGATATCTACAAGCTTATCAATCACAACCGAAGCCGGCGGTGTGGGATAATGTCAAGATGCTTCTTTCGTTCGAATTAACTGGAAGACAGAGAATCACAACTCTATGATGAATTTGAGCACTTCAAGATGAAACCGATAAGAGTGTCTATGAGTATTACGTGAGATTCCACAAGCTTGTTAATGACATGAGGAACATCGGAATGACTATGCCAAACATTCAGTTAAACTCAAAGTTTGTGAACAACATGAATCCCGAATGGCATAAGTTTGTTACCTCTGTGAAGCTAACCAAAGGATTGAAGAATACAAACTATGAGCAACTCTATGCCTTCCTTCTTCAAAATGAGAGACATGCTATGTTTGAAAAAAGGATTCTTGGTCAGTTCAAAACTAACCCGGGAGAGACAAGCTCATCAAATGATTCAACTGCCTTCTACTCAAACATTGGGATTACCACTAAAGCTTCACAAGTTATACCCATGGGTAATGGCACCCACAAACTCATTCCCGATCCAAGATTCAAACAAGCGATCTGATGCACCGTGGGACACTTCATTAATCAACTTGCCTTTATGGTTAAACAAAACTTGACTCTCAGTCCACATACCAAATCTTCACACCAATAATGAGATCGAATCGCATCCAATCTTCACAATCATGCTCTAGTCAGAGATGGGAAAGTTATGGTGCGAGTTCAAGAAAGGCGAGTCGAACAAGGAAGAGGTGGAGTCGATAGAGGATATGTGTCAAATCAGAATAGGGGAAGAAATGGAAATCAGGGACAAGCAAAGCCGATCAAGTGTTACAAACTGTGGTGAGGGACACATTGCAAGGAACCGCACATCGCCAAAACGCCCTCAGAATGCAGAGTACTTCAGGGATAAGATGTTGCTTGTTCAAGCCCAGGATAATGGTCTAGCTTTGGATGAAGAAGAGTTGTTATTTATTGTTGAGGTAAATGCCAAGACGTATGATGTAGATGTGGATGAGCGTACTGGGAGATAGGCCATAATCATCGAATGCCTTTCAAGTAGCGTTGTGATGCATCGACTCGATGTTGATGATGAACCTATTGCACAAACCATTTTCATGGCTAGCATTTCTCCAATGGTCTCTCCTAAAGTCGCTTCATCACCACAAGCTAGTACATCCAAAGACAAACTCATTTCTGAGGTATTAAAACTATACGATGACGCTGATGTGCAAAAGATGCATGACAAAGTACAATCAACTGAAACTATTGAGTCAAATATTGAAAATATGGGTAATATCAATGTTGTCCCATATGATCAATATGTGAAACAAAGTGAACGTGAAGTTGTACCAAGTGATGCATCTTCTGCAGTCAACAATGACTATGTTTTTGATGAATACTGCGCATGTGCCTGATGATTCGGTTATCTCTGAACTTAATGCCTATAAAGAACGAGTTGCCATTTATGAACAGCGTACTAAGTTTGAGCTTACTACTCGTGGCGAGAGTTGGATAACCAAATGAGTACAATTATTAGAAAAAGTAATTTTAGAGAAGAAGTTTTAAAACAAGAGTTAAACTCCTTACAAGAAAATCTTTCTAAAACTGCTAAGCAAAAACAATAACTTCAAGAAAATGTTAAAGTGCTTAAGCAAGAATTTCATGCTAAGGAATCAAAACTTTTGAATGATTTTTCCAATCTAAGAACTTTGAAGAACAAGCTTGAAAATAAGTTAATAAACAGGGAATACCATTAGACTGCTCCATGGTCACTAAGCATAGAGTTTTAAGTGACAAGCATAGTGTTCCCATTATAGATAAACCTAACCACGAGTACGGTAAGATAGCAAAGGCTGCTCTAAATGTAATCTATGATGGCAATGAGATTCTTAAACCTAACGAAACCTAGTTGCGTTAAGTGCTCTGAGGAAGATAGAATATTAGATGATGCATCTAGGGTGAAAATGAATAAGAAGCTAGAAGATCTGAATGCAAAAAGACTAACATCACGATCAAACCCCATGATTACAAGAAGGAAAACTGGATCTCCTTAAACAAATTTAAGCCTCAAACGTTGTTAACACCGAACAAGTTTTCGGAAAAAGGATTTAGATAAGCAAAAAACTGAACATCTTGTTGAAACAAACCCTCCCCTTAGGAAAATGCCTGCAGCGACTGTATATCCTCCAAATACACCGATGCATTTAGTTCCTAGAACTATTGCCACTAAGAGCAAGACCTTAATCAGCCAATATGTTATTCTTCAACTATTTGTCGATTTTGAGAAAACTTGTAAGAAAAGGATCACACCCACTGGGATAACTGAAGGAGAAAGGGGTTTTGAGCAAACAAAACAATGCTATCTAACTGAGGTCATGCCTTTCTTTAAACAACTAAAAGATCAATTCGAGAGTCTTAAAAAGGGGATAGATTCTGATATTAAAGGAATGGAAAAGAATTTGATGCAATGATAGTTGAGGTTAGTGACTATGAGCGAGCTTTAAAATATAATGAGATTGAGAGAAAGAACTTGCATACCTTGAATGAGAGTCTTATTTCTGATGTATTGGTCAAGATGTGTTTTATACTTTCTAATTGCTCCATTAATGCTTCTCAATTTCATGAATTATCTGGCTGCTGAAAGTCTCCCATGATCGTGTCATTGAGCTTGAAAAGATTAATTTGAAAATTAATGAGAAAATTGATCAGGATGATCACGATAATTTGGTAAAGCATCTTTCTAAACTAGAAGTTGAACATTTGATTTACAACTAAAATATCAACATCTAAAAGAAAATGTTAAAACCTCAAATATCAAGACATCATTGGATGTTCCCGAATTTGATCAGCTTTTGAAATTAGCAAACGTGATGAACAGATTCGAGCTCATTGTAACACGATCAAAAAGTTGAAAGCCCAAATCTCTCAATTAAAGGGTGAAAAGAACAATGTGACTGGATCCCAAATGCCTCCTCCTTTAGATTCTCGGTACTCTCAAACTTTTCATCTTCAAAACTTAGTTAATGCCTTACAAAGGAAAACGAGAGTTTTCTAGAAGAAAATGAAAAAGTTAAACGACACTTTAAAGAGTTATATGATTCAATGAAAGTCACTCGTGACCAAAACAACGAAAAAATAACGTCTTTACAAAAGGAAATTGAGAATGTGAGAAGTTAGGAAAATGGTAAACTGCCACTTGTTTTTAATAAGAATGTTGTCTCAAAGTCATCCTCAGACTGCAAATAGACTGTTACTGTTAAATACATTCCTCCTCATCTTAGGAATAATGAACCTGCGTTTCATGACTATTGTGCTTACCTTAAGGATAGTTTAGAATGTCTCCGTGAGATTGTCGAAGAGGATTTCATTAACAAACCTCTAGATAGAGAAATTAGGTTTGCTTGCCTCCAGGCCAAACGATCTCAAGAGCTGCTAGAATGTGTAATTGCAACATGTCCTAAATCCTTAGGTGCAAAAGGCAAAGCGTTGATGCCTTGTTCTATGCCTAGTGCCAAGCATTCAAACCATTCTAGGCCCAGTTTTAAGAAAGTGAACATCAATGTGCCTTCTAGTAATACAGATCCTTGCACGTCTAGTTCAGGAATGCAAAAGTAGATCAACCAACTAATGTTCCCATAATTCCCTCTCAGAGTAATCGGTGACATTAAAGCAAGCGGATCAAAGCCTCCAGGCAATACCAAGCAAGATAGGACCTCGCAAGCTAAAATGTGCATTGGAAGAGAGTAGAAGACCAACCTAGGAACTTTAAGTTTGAGTTGAATAAAACGAATCGTGTTGATTCTAGTATTAGCCATAGGCATACTTGTAATTAATTCGTCGATACTATTTGAAAACCATGTAATGTCTGTATGAATTACTGCTAATCATGATAATGGTGTGAATGCTTTGTCTAATGTTGTCAAATGCCCAGTTAAAATTGTTAATGCTAATAATCGTGCAAAGAAGGCTAAAAGGCAAAGACGAAAGATTATTAGAAAATAGTGGAAACCCACAGGAAGAACATTTATAAAGATAGGTTATTATTGGATACCTTTTGGCCATAAGAATAATCAGTTTTGCCCTCAAACCGCTAAGACTATGCCCACTAGAAAATGGATGCCTACTGGTAGAACTATTCCCTTAAGAAGTGAACATACTTTGAATAGGTCAAATCTGAGACACCAGCCGCATTTCCTAATGATTCCATTGCTTCTACCGATATGGATGTTTCTATTTCGATGTGGGTGTTCCAATTACTAACCAAGTGGAACCCATTCTTGCATGGGGATCCCAATTATCCAGTTATCCATTCTTGTTTGTGTTCAACTGCAGATCGTTCAAATCGTTCTGTGGTACTGATCCGCTCCCAAAACAGTCAAGCTTTATCACTCAAGCCTGCCACTTGTGAATGGCAGACCGTAACAAGCTTAAAACGGCTCAGGAACGAACTCAATGAAGATCTGAGGAGTATAGTGTTTCCCCGGGTCATTATATCCCAGAGAGTTGTGCAATGGATTATCAAACGTTTAGTGATCGAGGAATCTGAACGGGAAAAGGATTTGGATATGATATTATAACTACAGAAAAGCCAACAAACAAAAACGGCTTAAATGCAAATTAAAGGAAATTAAAAAGATAAAATCTATTAAATAAACGCTATCACTATATTTAAAATGATGAACGTTTAAAAATTAAAACTAAAAACTTACGTTTAAAATAAAAATGCATTACAAAATAAAAAGTGAAATCTAAGAAATAAAAGTCCTAAAAATATGAAATACACATTTTACAAACCTAATAATATAAGAAACTTTATAGAAAAGGAAAATTATTTTTATGACTAATTATCTAATTATTATTAATTAAAAACTATTTTTAACTATTAAATAATTACCTAAAATGCAAGAAATTAGGAAATAAAGCTAGAAAAATAAAATTATGAGATGGAAAAGTCTAAAATATCAAAATAGAATTTTAAAAACTATTTTTGTATTTTTATGATTATTTTTCTATTTTCTAGGAATTAAATACTATTTAAAACTATTTAAATTATCTAAAAAATACAAATTTAACTAAGAAAAATCTAGAAAAATATATTTTTGGCTTTTTATATTTATCTTAACTTAATAAAATTGAAAAATTATTTTTTGAACCTTTTATTAATTTTTTGTATTTAAAGCTAATTAAAAATGCTTGAAAACTAAATAAAATGAAGAAAAATAGCAAACCAACTTGGAAAAATCTGAAAATTTCAGGAAAAGTCTAAAATAATATTAGGAATATAAGAAAAATAGAAAAACAAGGGCTTATGTGGAGGAAATTGAAACTGATGTGCAAAGGGCTTATCAATAAGCTCTTGAATAAGCCAAATGAACAAAATAAATCACCAACTGATAACACAAGCTAGAATAAGCTAAAGGAACACAAATGGAACAATGTTTCAACAAGCAATAACCTCTGGATAACAAGCTCAAAAGATTTGAGGTTATGAGCTATAAGAGCAAAACGATTCGACCCCTACTATAAGGATGAAACGCTTATCTAAAAGCTATAGAAAACTAAAAGTGTGGTCCTCAAGACCACCAACCAGAGATCATTTGTACCAATTTTCAGCTTATAAGGACAGGTAAGGAAGAAATTACAGAGCAAAACAAAAGTGACCATATTGGAACAGGTTGCGATGCAGAAAGCAGACAGGGAAGCTAGTTTGAGCTTATTTAACTACTTATCCAATAAGCTAAACCTAAAACCAGAAATGTGCACTTGAAGACTACCTAGCAGACTACAATTTTACCAAATTTGAGACCATGAAAAGCTGAAATGAACAGTGTGCACTAGTGCAAGTTACTATAAAACACCGACTCAGCACTGATTTTGACTTTTAAAAACAGATGAGAAAGTTGACTTTAATGAGATTTGATCATAATTTAAGGACTGATAAGGAACTAAGATGATGAAATAAAGTTACTACAATCTATCTTTATGTATTTAACACACTAAATGAACTATTGGTCTTGAAAAAAAAAACTCAACAGATAAGGTCTAAGTGATTTAAGGTATATTTGACTTATAAACCAATGTAGGTGAATACAATGACTGAGATGAGTTCAATATAGCTAAATAAGCCTGAAACAACTAAAATCCACCATGCACAAACCTACAACGATTTAATACCAAATCCAAACACCTTTTAAAACAAATACAAACTAAAACGATATAGATACTTAACTAACTACTAATACTGATCAAAATAAGTTTATATCACCTAATTACAACTAATTAAACACATAAAATCAAGTTGTGACCACAGATACACTTATAAGCAAAATATGCAAATTTGATTGAAAATGTAAAAATGAAACAAGTACTCACATGTGTCTAGCTTGTTAGAGCCAAACCGAACTAAAACTAATCTAACCTAAATCAACCCAATTCCACTCCTTGCATCACCAAAATCCAATTCCATTGCAATCTGAGCTATCTGTTGACTTTTGTTGACCATGGATCAAAACAGTTTGAAACCTAAATTTAAGCTTGCGCTATAACAAACTTATATAGACTAGCTAGGGCTCAGAAATAAGCTAATAACAAATTGTTCATCAGATTTTGGAACTAAAAATTGCAACAGTGAACAAAAACTTGGACTTTGAATAAAGACTTGGATTGGTGCTTAACAACACATTAAAATGAAAGTTTAACTTGAATGTGATACAAGAACTGAAATTACAACATTTTCACTAAGCTAAGACATTAATTAAAAAAAACGACTTAAGGAAATTTTTTATCAAACTAATTATTTTTTCTATCTTCTCTCTTTCCTCTTTTATAGCCAAGCTTGCTTCTCTCTCCTCTCTTGAGATAATCCCACCTAATTCCAGAGCCATTGGGTGACTTTTGTGACTTTTGGCCAAAATGTCAATTTTGGCGGGAATTGGTGCTTTGACAGTTAGATTGAGTGTGATGAGGATGAAGGTAATAAATGTTATTTGGAGTGAGGTGTTGGTGGGGGGACAAAGGAGGGATAAGGTGATGGAGGGGTTTGAGTGTAGCAGTGATTGCAGCACCAAGTGGGGAGGATGAGGATTTGGCCAATGAGTCTTGTTTGACCTGGGTTTGACCGATATTAGCACCGGGGGTCCAAAGTGGTTTAATGACAGGGGTCACTTGGATTGTCAAGGTCCAAAAATGGTTTAAGGGCTTATAAATACAAGGACTTGTATTGTAAAATCTGAAATTAGAAGGACCTAGGCTGCCAATACAACAAAGATGTTCCAAGGACTTAAAGTGACAATCTTCAAAAGTACAAGGACCAATCTTGCCATTTTGCAATTTTCCAGGGGCCATTTCTACCAAATTTCAAACTTGAAGGACTAAACTTGTAATTTTCTCAAACTTTTTATATTTTTCACCAAAGGACTAAATTTGACAACTTTTGATTTTAAAAGGACCTTTGGTGACTTTACTTTTGAAATTATGTGCTCAGGGACTATTTTTGACAATTTTAGAAACTTGGGGGACTGAAACTGCAATTTTTGCAAATTTGATATGTTTTTCATCTGATTTTGATATTTTCATCATTTTGATGTGTTTATGAGTGTTTTCGAGATGATTTTGCGGTTTATTTTGTACAAAATGATGAGTATTTAGACACTCATCAATCCCCCACTTGAGATATGCTAGTCCCTAGCAATGATTTGAAAAAACATAATGGATTTTAAACTCTTTACCAAAAGCCATTACTTCTGGAGTAGCCAAATATTTCAGTTCAAGTAAGAACCATGGTACAATAAACATGTGATTTTGAGCAAACCACCGACTTTCAACGGATTTGATTTTGTCTTTACCGAAGCCGTACCATACGGACTAGCCAACTCTTAGATAAATTATCAGATTTATCTTTGGTGAGCTGATTACCAATTATGGTTTTTCCACTGCCTTTACCACAAGCCACCAACTGCTAACTCTTCACTTTTAGGATATGGTGAGCTGAATACCATACAATTTTGGGCAAATTGCAAGCCGTCAACGGATTTGAGATATCTTTACCAAGAGCCGTTTGCTCTTGGATTAGCCAATCCTTTAGTCTTCTGGACTGAAGCGGATGATAACCAGATGAGAAAGTGTAAAACACTTACTCCAAAAAAATTTTGGCCAAAACGGGGGGTGGTATAATTATATGATAAAATTCGTGAGAATCTCCCCCACACTTAGAAATGAATATTGCCCTCAATATTCAAAGTACCATTTGTGCCGGCGAAACGAAAAGGAAATACTAGGCCACTTAGAATTTTAATTTTTTTTTTTTTTTTAAACTTGCATATATACACAACATGTGGGGCAACCCCCCCACACTAGGGTGGTAGAAAATAGAAAGAAGTCGGAAATATGGGTGAAAACCCATATGGCATGCTCTATTTTTTGATTCGAGTCGCTAGCTTGACTCGACCCGCATTAATGGTTCATGGGGAAGTAAAGTGGAAGAAACAATCTCCATCGGACTTTCATTCAAGATGTTTGGACAAACATTTGAAGCACGTGAAAGTTCCACACCGATGAGATATACATAGACAGACTCGGCTCACAAATGGTACATGGAAATGCCGGGGTCAAAGATAGTGTCCTCACTCCCGACGAAGTAGAAGAGAAAGTCACTCAGGTGAAGAAAGAAGGAAAATCATGATAGCATCATGATAAGATCTTCTTCCTCGAGGGTCAAGTCAGTTGCACTTGTTTGGATTATATCGGTTGAGCTCTTAGGTTTGGAAAGCTCTGGGAGGGTTGGAAAACTTGTCATAGAAATACAAACTCTCATGATTGAGAACTTTTCCCCCCGATCATGATTTTTGCCATCCAGCGATCATACTCGAGTCCATGATATGAGTGAGTTCATCGAGAACTCCTTGAAGGTGAATGAATCATATTCAGATTGATATGAGTGGGTTCACTGTGAACTCCTCCAATGTAAATGATTCATAATCGGGAGAGAATTATGAAAAGAAAGTAATCTGCACTAATCTTCTCTCCCATATTATCAAAACAGGAGGCTTTCATTTCCGAAATAGAATCATCGGAAAGAATGTCACTATCCTTAATGGGGATAGGAGATGAAATAGGTTTTTCATTGAAAGCCTCGATTTTAGAAATGAGAAGATCAATAATGTTGCACGGTGCTTCATCTTTGATTTCGTGTCGTAACTTCATCATTCTGTTCTTCTAAGCTAACAAGCTCAGAAGGTAAATCTTCCACATAAGCGATGTCTCCACAAGACAATGAATCATCATCGAGAATGGATCTCAACATGATCTTTTGGGAAGACAAGAGGGGAAGGGATATCATACAAATGCTCGAGAATTCCCTGTGACTCTCTTGGGATTGGGACAAGGCTCTCGACACAGGACTTATGAATTCGTCCGTTCCTTTTCGAGGACAGTGTCAAGATGCTCATCCCCATAATAAGAGAGTGAGTGGGAGCTTGGGTGTGATAGCGATTGTTTGAGATGGAATCTCAACTGCTTTGGATATCAACCGACCGAGGAGGTTGAGAAATATTATTTTTAAAAGGATAAAACCCTCCTCGTCATCATCATATAGACATGAAATTGGGCGCTTGAGAGCACATGCTCGGCTATAATTCTTCCTTGATTGGCGAGCCTCTCGCTCTTCGGCGACAATCTCCTATGGTCTTTTCACCACTCACTTGATTCTTAAGGTTTTGAATTATATCATCAAGTTTTTCATTCGGTTTCCAAATCTTGGGAATTTTCTTTAGGCAACGGTTCGTGGAGTTTGAACCAAAGTGTATGCTGGAGGTTGGAAATTTTCAAAACCGGAAGTATAGTAATTTTGATTCCACGGTTGACATTGAAAATTATCGTGAGGACCTCCACTTCTCACCAGATAAGCGATGTGGTCATTATGTCAATGGAGTCATAATTGTTATCGGAACACCGCCCATAGACAAGCGTGTTTCCCGATTGACAATCGAACGTAGTGTGAACCACCACAGTACTCTACAAGATAAAACGTTGAGTGCGGGCCTGTGAATCATATGGATGTTGGTCATAACAAAGTTCGAGCATCATTGGAAAACGTTCATAGACAAACGTGTTTCCAGGTTGACACTCAAATCCTTGGTGAGGACCTCCACAAAATTCACAGCAGTAATGTTGATTATATGAAGATAAGTCGGGCCGTGGGTGGGTAATTGGAAAAGGTTGAGGAGTCGTTAAATGAGTTCTGATTAGGATCATAATCAAATGAATTCCTCGAACCACAAAACAAACAACTCCCGTTATGAATATCATTACCAATACATTGTACACACGTACACCAACGCCATGGGGTGAACCAAAGAGAGGCTCACCACAACCGACACAAGGAATAAACGATTGCGTTTGAGAGTTATAAGAAAAAATCGGTTTATTCAAAGAATCAACAAAACCAACATGGTGATCCGGATGACTATCAAATCTCGAAGAACATTCTGAAAAATCCGGAGGTGGGACAAGTGGTGTGCTCTGAGAGCTAGCAATTTCCACCACTTCGTTATGGTCTCTGGTTCTGGTTCTTGAGAAACGTGAAGATTAGGCAAGTCATTCTTGCTAGTCAAATCGGTGTTTGAACGGGTTCATCGTAATCAATTCTCGACTCTCGACCTTTTCATCGGCCCCAATTCGTTCGATTAGATTACGGACTCTATTTTCAAAGAAAGTGTCCTCGTAATCCTCAGTGGGTGCTTGGGGTAGCTCCGACGTTTGAACTGGTTTGTCAAGATTAGAATGTATTTCAGGTTGTGGCGGTGGTCAAAATAACTTTGAAAAGAATTTATGATGGATAATTCGCACGAATTGCAAAATTCGCTTGAACTAGGCCTCCACACCGCCACACACATTTCTGACTATGAAGTTGACGAATGTCGACATAAGAATTAAACATATAGATGATTAAGAAGAGAATCAAATGGTTGAGAGGATACGAAGAACAGAATTAAACGGCAAAAGAGGGTAAGAGAAATAGAATCAACGAATAAGAGGAATGAGAAGAATATTTTTGGGGTTTTTGGATAAGAAAACATAAACATATACAGATGGATGGTATGAACAAAGAGTGAATATCCAAATCACTAATCTGCTAGACGTAAGATAATTAGCACAACTCCCCCGGCGCTTGGGCGCCAAAAATTTGATGCGCTCCAGAACGGTCAAGGTTTATCACCCAAGCCTGCCACTTGTGAATGGCAGACCGTAACAACCTTAAAACGGCTCAGGAACGAAATCAATGAAGATCTGAGGAGTATAGGGTCTCCCCGGGTCGTTATGTCCCAGCGAGTTGTGCAATGGATTATCAAACGTTTAGTGATCGAGGAATCTGAACGGGAAAAGGATTTGGATATGATATTATAACTACAGAAAAGCCAACAAACAAAAACGGCTTAAATGCAAATTAAAGGAAATTAAAAAGATAAAATCTATTAAATAAACGCTATCACTATATTTAAAATGATGAACGTTTAAAAATTAAAACTAAAAACTTACGTTTAAAATAAAAATACGTAAACGTACAAAATAAAAAGTGAAATCTAAGAAATAAAAGTCCTAAAAATATGAAAAATACATTTTTACAAACCTAATGATATAAGAAACTTTATAGAAAAGGAAAATTATTTTTATGACTAATTATCTAATTATTATTAATTAAAAACTATTTTAACTATTAAATAATTATCTAAAATACAAGAAATTAGGAAATAAAGCTAGAAAAATAAAATTATGAAATGGAAAAGTCTAAAATATCAAAATAGAATTTTCAAAACTATTTTTGTATTTTTATGATTATTTTTCTATTTTCTAGGAATTAAATACTATTTAAAACTATTTAAATTATCTAAAAATACAAATTTAACTAAGAAAAATCTAGAAAAATACTTTTTTGGCTTTTTATATTTATCTTAACGTAATAAAAATTAAAAATTATTTTTTTGAACCTTTTCTTAAATTTTTGTAGTTAAAGCTAATTAAAAATGCTTGAAAACTAAATAAAATGAAGAAAAATAGCAAACCAACTTGGAAAAATCTGAAAATTTCAGGAAAAGTCTAAAATAATATTAGGAATATAAGAAAAATAGAAAAACAAGGGCTTATGTGGAGGAAATTGAAACTGATGTGCAAAGGGCTTATCAATAAGCTCTTGAATAAGCCAAATGAACAAAATAAATCACCAACTGATAACACAAGCTAGAATAAGCTAAAGGAACACAAATGGAACAATGTTTCAACAAGCAATAACCTCTGGATAACAAGCTCAAAAGATTTGAGGTTATGAGCTATAAGAGCAAAAACAGATTCTGACCCCCTACTATAAGCTGATGAAACTGCTTATCTAAAAAGCTATAGAGAAAACTAAAAGTGTGGTCCTCAAGACCACCAACCAGAGATCATTTGTACCAATTTTCAGCTTATAAGGACAGGTAAGGAAGAAATTACAGAGCAAAACAAAAGTGACCATATTGGAACAGGTTGCTGATGCAGAAACAGACAGACAGGGAAGCTAGTTTGAGCTTATTTAACTACTTATCCAATAAGCTAAACCTAAAACCAGAAATGTGCACTTGAAGACTACCTAGCAGACTACAATTTTACCAAATTTGAGACCATGAAAAGCTGAAATGAACAGTGTGCACTAGCTGCAAGTTCTGCTAAAACACTGACTCAGACCTGATTTTGACTTTTAAAAACAGATGAGAAAGTTGACTTTAATGAGATTTGATCATAATTTAAGGACTGATAAGGAACTAAGATGATGAAATAAAGTTACTACAATCTATCTTTATGTATTTAACACACTAAATGAACTATTGGTCTTGGAAAAAAAACTCAACAGATAAGGTCTAAGACAGATTTAAGGTATATTTGACTTATAAACCAATGTAGGTGAATACAATGACTGAGATGAATTCAATATAGCTAAATAAGCCTGAAACAACTAAAATCCACCACTGCACAAACCTATGGCACAGATTTAATACCAAATCCAAACACCCTTTTAAAACTGAAATACAAACTAAAACTGATAAAGATACTTAACTAACTACTATAACTGATCAAAATAAGTTTACATTACCTAATTACAACTAATTAAACACATAAAATCAAGTTGTGACCACAGATACACTTATAAGCAAAATATGCAAATTTGATTGAAAATGTAAAAATGAAACAAGTACTCACATGTGTCTAGCTTGTGTGCAGGCCAAAACCAGAACTAAAACTAATCTAACCTAACTAAATCCAACCCAATTCCACTCACTGCATCACCAAAATCCAATTCCATTGCAATCTGAGCTATCTGTTGACTTTTGTTGACCATGGATCAAAACAGTTTGAAACCTAAATTTAAGCTTGCAAAAAGCTATAACAAACTTATATAGACTAGCTAGGGCTCAGAAATAAGCTAATAACAAATTGTTCATCAGATTTTGGAACTAAAAATTGCAACAGTGAACAAAAACTTGGACTTTGAATAAAGACTTGGATTGGTGCTTAACAACACATTAAAATGAAAGTTTAACTTGAATGTGATACAAGAACTGAAATTACAACATTTTCACTAAGCTAAGACATTAATTAAAAAAAACGACTTAAGGAAATTTTTTATCAAACTAATTATTTTTTCTATCTTCTCTCTTCCTTCTCTTTTATAGCCAAGCTTGCTTCTCTCTCCTCTCTTGAGATAATCCCACCTAATTCCAGAGCCATTGGGTGACTTTTGAGAGTTTTGGCCAAAAATGTCAATTTTGGCGGGAAATTGGTGCTTTTGACAGTTAGATTGAGTGTGATGAGGATGAAGGTAATAAATGTTATTTGGAGTGAGGTGTTGGTGGGGGGACAAAGGAGGGATAAGGTGATGGAGGGGGGTTGAGTGTAGCAGGTGATTGCAGGCACCAAGTGGGGAGGATGAGGATTTGGCGCCAATGAGTCTTGTTTGACCTGTGGGTTTGACCAGATATTAGCACCAGGGGGTCCAAAATGGTTTAATGACAGGGGTCACTTGGATTGTCAAGGTCCAAAAATGGTTTAAGGGCTTATAAATACAAGGACTTGTATTGTAAAATCTGAAATTAGAAGGACCTAGGCTGCCAATACAACAAAGATGTTCCAAGGACTTAAAGTGACAATCTTCAAAAGTACAAGGACCAATCTTGCCGTTTTGCAATTTTCCAGGGGCCATTTCTACCAAATTTCAAACTTGAAGGACTAAACTTGTAATTTTCTCAAACTTTTTATATTTTTCACCAAAGGACTAAATTTGACAACTTTTGATTTTAAAAGGACCTTTGGTGACTGATCTGGTCCGAACCGTCAAGTCCTAACAGACTTAAAACAGCTCAGACACAAATGCAATGAAGTCCAGAGAATATAGTGAATTCCCGGGTCGTTATGTCCCACGGAGACTCAATGGTGTGTACAACACTTGATCAGACGGTAGAATGATCACTAATGATAGTGATCAGAAAAGATTAGGATATGAATATTACACTACTGAAAAAGGAAATAAATAAAAGCGGCTTAAATGCAAATTAAGAAAATTAAAAAGATAAAATCTATTAAATAAACGCTATCACTATATTTAAAGTGATGAACGTTTAAAACCTAAAACTTACGTTTAAATAAAAAGAACGTAAACGTACAAATAAAAACGTGAAACTAAAGAAGGAAAATACCTATGAATATAGAAAATACATTTTTACAATCCTAAATATATAATAAAATTATTAGAAAAGAAAAATTATTTTTATGACTATTTATTTAATTATTATTAATTAAAAACTAATTTAACTATTTAATTAATACTCTAAAATAGAAGAAAATATGAAATAAGACTAGAAAAATAAAATTAAGACTTAGAAAAATCTAAAATATGATAAAACTTATTTTAAAACTGAAAATATATTTTTTATACTTTTTATGTATTTATTATTAATTTAAAACTATTTAAAACTAACTAAAATGCTAGAAAATACAAATTTAACTAAGAAAAATCTAGAAAATACTTTTTGACTTTTTATATTTATCTAAACTTAAGAAAAATGAAAAATTATTTTTTTTGAGACTTTTCTTAATTATTTGTATTTAAAGCTAATTAAAAATACTTAAAAACTAGATAAAATGCAGAAAAATACCAAACAAGCTAGGAAAAATCTGAAAAATTCAAGAAATGCTTAAAATAATATAAGGAATAAAGGAAAAATAGAAAAAAAGGTGCATGTGTGGAAGAATAAGCAACTGATGAGAAAGTGCTTATTGAAATAAGCACTTTAATAAGCAAATGGAGTTCAAAAGCTACCAAACTGATAATGAAGCTCTAATAGGCTAAAACAACCAACATGCAATGAGAATTAACAAGCCCTAACCTCTGATTACAAGCTAGAACAGATATGACTATATGAGATATAAGCTAGAAACAGTGACTGGGGTGCCCTCTTTAAGCTTAAGCACAAGCTTTAAAATAAGCTAAATGTAAAAACTATCAATTGGAACCTAGACTAGACCTGGGTGAGACTTAGTAAACCAAAATACAGACCTAGGAGAGCTCAAATGAGCTCTACACAAGCTCTGCAAAACTTGGACAAACCCTGTGCAGTCAACAGTGCCCTGCACAGGGGACTTGACATCATTTGGACAAGCTCTTTTGAGCTTGTAGAAAAAATTATAAAAATCTATTAAAATGGTCATAAGACACTAGACCTGGGGAAGTTTTCAAAACAACAAGTTTCTATGATTTTGGCCCAGAGATGAATGCATGAAAAATACTCCTGTGTTGGCCAAAACTTGGTTTTTTAACTTTTGACTTTTTATCAAAATTGAAAGTTTGACTAATGTGAGTTTTGGATCCAATTTAAGGACTGATTATGGACTTAATGTATGAAATAAAACTAATGCTAGCTATATCTAAGACATTTAAACACAAAATAAGAAATGGATTTGTTAAAATCCCAACAGTAAAGCTGCAAAAGCACTTAAAGTACAATTTTGACTTTGAGCTTATTTGGGTGCAAGAACTAGACAGATAAGGACTCCATTGGACTTAGCAAACTTGAAACAACAAAAGACAACTACTGAATAGGCCTTTAAAACAGTAAGCACAGCAATTCCAAACACTCTTGATTACAACTGTTATGAAGATTAAAAGAGTAAACCTCTGAACCAATAAATTTTACTGATTAATCTAAGTTCAACTGGCCTAAGTACAATTGTTTAAACAGATATTAGCAGTTTATGACCACAGATATAGGTTCAAGCAAAACTGCAAATAGACTTGAAATATTGAAAAAGAGAAACTAACTCACATGACTTCAGCTGATATTGCAGACCAAGACCAAACCAAATTCTAATCTAACCTAACTAATTCACCCCATGATCACCTCTGCATCAACAGTAACCATTTCCAAACCATATGAGCTCAAGATTGACTTTTGTTGACCTTGCATGAAATTTACTTGAAAATGATTCAAAAGCTTTTCAAAAGCTATAAATGACTTAAGTAAACTTGTTTAAGCTTTCAAAGAAGCAGTTTGAATCTTAAACATAGGTATTTAAAAACTAAATTTGCAACAGTGGAATTTTGAACATCAAATTTAATTGAAGCCTTGAAATAGAACTTGGAAACAGATGATATTGATACAATAACTTAAGTTTAGTACATAAAAGCAAAGAATTAAAGTTTTCAAACTAAACTAAGACATTTAGGTAAAACGACATTAAGGAAAAAGAAAATAAAACTAACTACTCCTGGAACTGCTCTTTCTTCACTCTTTTATACCCCAACATCTTTTTTCTCTCTTCTGATTTGATCCCAGCATATTTCTCAGCCATTGGATTGGTAAAACTGATCCTGGCCTTCCATTGGATTTTGGCGCCAAAAAGGATTTTAACAGGTGGAGTGAGATTGAGTGTGGGAGAGGAATGCATTTAATGGTTTTTGTAGTTTAGGTGAGGTGGAGGGACAAAGGTGTGGAAAAAGAGAGGAGGGGGGATGGTGGATGGTGTGAGCAGTGATAGCAGGCAGTGGTTGAGAAGGTGAGACTTATTTGGCGGGCTTGTTTGTTTTGACCAAGGATTTACCAGATATTAATAATCAAGGGGGTCAAAAGGTAAGGGGTCCAACAGGTTAAAGTGGCAGGGGGTCCAAAATAGGTTTAGACAAGGGTCCATTGGTTTTAGGCTTTAAATAACAAGGACTAATTATGCAATTTCTGAAAATCACAAGGACCACTGCTGCCATTCTCTCAAAGTTGCTTCAAGGACCATAAGTGACAATCTTAAAAAGTACAAGGACCAATTTTGCCAATTTCCAAATTCCAAGGACCATTTTTGACAATTTTCAAACTTGAGGGACCAAAGTTGTAATTTTGCAACTTTTAAACTTTGAAGGGTTTGTTTTAACAACTTTTGAATCCCATGGACCTTAAATGACATTTCTCTTTGTTTTGATTTACCAGGGACTGTTTTTGACAAATTTTGAAACTTGGGGGACTAAAACTGCAATTTTTGCAAATTTGATATGTTTTTCATCTGATTTTGATATTTTTGCATTTGAAACACATAAAACACTGATTTGTGATATTTATATCATTTTGATGCATTTTTGAGTGTTTTCAGATGATTTTGCAGTCTAGACAGTATAAAAATGATGAGTATTTAGACACTCATCAATCCCCCACACTGAGATATTGCTAGTCCCTAGCAATGATTTGAGAAAACTTGATGGATTTTATCTCTTTACCAAAAGCCATCACTTCTGGAGTAGCCAAGTGTTTTAGTTCAAGTAAGAACCTTGGTACACCGATAACCATGTGATTTTGAGCAAACCACCAGCTTTCAACGGATTTGATTTTGTCTTTACCGAAGCGTACCCTTCGGACTAGCCAACTCTTAGATAAATTATCGTAATTATCTTTGGTGAGTCAATTACCAATTATGGATTTTCCACTGCCTTTACCACAAGCCATAATCTTGCGGGCTAGCCAACTCTTCACTTTTTAGGATATGGTGAGTTGAGAACCATACAATTTTGGGCAAATTGCAAGCCATATAAACGGGTTTGATATATCTTTACCAAGAGCCGTTTGCTCCTGGATTAGCCAATCCTTTAGTTTATCAAACATGGCGGACTGATAACCAATTGAGTAAGTGTAAAACACTTACTCCAAAAAAAAAATTTTTGGCCAAAAACGGGGAATTGGGTAGATAATATATGAAATTCGTGAGAATTCCCCCCACACTTAGAAATGAATATTGCCCTCAATATTCAAAGTACCGGCGGTTATGCCGAAACAAAGAACGTAAAAGGGAAATACTACGGCCATTATTTAGAAATTTTTTTTTTTTTTTTTTTTTTTGTTTTTTTTAAACATGTGGCAACCCCCACACTAGGGTGTTAGAAAATAGAAAGAAGTCAGAAATATGGGTGAAAACCCATATTGTGTGTGCTACTGTTTTTGATTTCCGAGTCGCTAGCTTGACTCGACCCCGCATTAATTTGTTCATGGGGAAGCAAAGTGGAAGAAACAATCTCCATCGGACTTTCATTCAAGATGTTTGGACAAACATTTGAAGCACGTGAAAGTTCCACACCGATGAGATATATACAGACAGACCCGGCTCACAAATGATAAATGAAAATGCCGGGGTCAAAGATAGTGTCCTCACTCCCGAAGGAGTGAAGAAGAGAGGAAGTCACCGAGTAGGTGAAGAAAAGAAAGAAAATCATGATAACAATCATGACTAGATCTTCTTCCTCGGGATTAAGTGCAGTTGCACTTGTTTGGATTTTATCGGTAGAGCTCTTAGGGTTGGAAGGCATCTCGTTAGGGAGGGTGGGAAGATTTGTCATAACTATGCAAATTGAGATTCTCTCCCCCCGATCATGATCTTTGCCATCCAAGCAATCATATTCCAACGGAGATATGATATGAGAGAGTTCACCGGCGAACTCCTCATGAAGAATATACGGAGGTGGGACATGTGCGGTACTTGTGGCTATAAATATGCACCTCGTCCATTATAGTCTCCGTGTCGGACTCATCACTATCAAAGATTGGATTAACTGAATTTAGAGTAAATTCAGAATCGAATTCGAATAAGGGATTAGTGATAGTCGTATAAACTGTTGTGGAAACAACATGGTCAACATCCTCTTCTAAGTTGACGATCTCGGAATGTGGAAGTGATGCATCAATAAACTCTATGTCTTTAGAATATAAATAATTGGCATCACTATAATCACTGTCAAAATCTGAGAAAGTCTCAACAAGATCATTTGTAAGAGGAGAAGACACATCACCCTCATGGTCAAGAATTCCCTCAGACTCACTTGGGATCGGGATAAGGCTCTCAACACTAGACGATTCCGTTTCCGGAATAGTGCTGAGATGCTTATCCCCCATTATGAGAGAGTCAATGGGAGCTACGGGTGTGATTTCAGTAGATTGAGGGAGTTGAGAGATAACATTGTTCAATGGAATAGCACTCTCCTCGTCATCGTCACCAATCAAGTGCATCTTGCGAAGGCTAGCTTTTAGCTCTTCGAATAGTAATTCTGCCATAGTTTTATCGCAAGACGCCATAAGAATTAAAAACGAGAGGGTTGAGAAGATAGAATTATCGGTTTAGAGGATAAGGAATGGAGAATTAAACAGATTAGAGGGTAAAGATGAATATTTTTGGATTTTTGAAAAACATGCTATAAAAACAAAGAATGAAAATATTTTTGGCGTTTTTAACACTTTAGGAAAAGTGCTAATGAACTTTTTGGGATTTTTGAAAACTTTACAAAAAAAACTTTTTACAAAAGATGGAATATGTGCAAGAATGGATCTGAAAAAGGCTAAACACACGCTAAAGCCTCCCCGGCAGCGGCGCCAAAATTTGATCTGGTCCGAACCGTCAAGTCCTAACAGACTTAAAACAGCTCAGACACAAATGCAATGAAGTCCAGAGAATATAGTGAATTCCCGGGTCGTTATGTCCCACGGAGACTCAATGGTGTGTAGAACACTTGATCAGACGGTAGAATGATCACTAATGATAGTGATCAGAAAAGATTAGGATATGAATATTACACTACTGAAAAAGGAAATAAATAAAAGCGGCTTAAATGCAAATTAAGAAAATTAAAAAGATAAAATCTATTAAATAAACGCTATCACTATATTTAAAGTGATGAACGTTTAAAACCTAAAACTTACGTTTAAATAAAAAGAACGTAAACGTACAAATAAAAACGTGAAACTAAAGAAGGAAAATACCTATGAATATAGAAAATACATTTTTACAATCCTAAATATATAATAAAATTATTAGAAAAGAAAAATTATTTTTATGACTATTTATTTAATTATTATTAATTAAAAACTAATTTAACTATTTAATTAATACTCTAAAATAGAAGAAAATATGAAATAAGACTAGAAAAATAAAATTAAGACTTAGAAAAATCTAAAATATGATAAAACTTATTTTAAAACTGAAAATATATTTTTTATACTTTTTATGTATTTATTATTAATTTAAAACTATTTAAAACTAACTAAAATGCTAGAAAATACAAATTTAACTAAGAAAAATCTAGAAAAATACTTTTTTGACTTTTTATATTTATCTAAACTTAAGAAAATTGAAAAATTATTTTTTTGAGACTTTTCTTAATTATTTGTATTTAAAGCTAATTAAAAATGCTTAAAAACTAGATAAAATGCAAAAAAATACCAAACAAGCTAGGAAAAATCTGAAAAATTCAAGAAATGCTTAAAATAATATAAGGAATAAAGGAAAATAGAAAAAAAAGGTGCATGTGTGGAAGAATAAGCAATGAAGCGATGAGAAAGTGCTTATTGAAATAAGCACTTTAATAAGCAAATGGAGTTCAAAAGCTACCAAACTGATAATGAAGCTCTAATAGGCTAAAACAACCAACATGCAATGAGAATTAACAAGCCCTAACCTCTGATTACAAGCTAGAACAGATATGACTATATGAGATATAAGCTAGAAATGGACTGTGGGGTGCCCTCTTTAAGCTTAAGCACAAGCTTTAAAATAAGCTAAATGTAAAAACTATCAATTGGAACCTAGACTAGACCTGGGTGAGACTTAGTAAACCAAAATACAGACCTAGGAGAGCTCAAATGAGCTCTACACAAGCTCTGCAAAACTTGGACAAACCCTGTGCAGTCAACAGTGCCCTGCACAGGGGACTTGACATCATTTGGACAAGCTCTTTTGAGCTTGTAGAAAAAATTATAAAAATCTATTAAAATGGTCATAAGACACTAGACCTGGGGAAGTTTTCAAAACAACAAGTTTCTATGATTTTGGCCTAGAGATGAATGCATGAAAAATACTCCTGTGTTGGCCAAAACTTGGTTTTTTAACTTTTGACTTTTTATCAAAATTGAAAGTTTGACTAATGTGAGTTTTGGATCCAATTTAAGGACTGATTATGGACTTAATGTATGAAATAAAACTAATGCTAGCTATATCTAAGACATTTAAACACAAAATAAGAAATGGATTTGTTAAAATCCCAACAGTAAAGCTGCAAAAGCACTTAAAGTACAATTTTGACTTTGAGCTTATTTGGGTGCAAGAACTAGACAGATAAGGACTCCATTGGACTTAGCAAACTTGAAACAACAAAAGACAACTACTGAATAGGCCTTTAAAACAGTAAGCACAGCAATTCCAAACACTCTTGATTACAACTGTTATGAAGATTAAAAGAGTAAACCTCTGAACCAATAAATTTCTTGATTAATCTAAGTTCAACTGGCCTAAGTACAATTGTTTAAACAGATATTAGCAGTTTATGACCACAGATATAGGTTCAAGCAAAACTGCAAATAGACTTGAAATATTGAAAAAGAGAAACTAACTCACATGAACTCCAGCTGATATTTCAGGCCAAAACCAAACCAAATTCTAATCTAACCTAACTAATTCAACCCATGATCACCTCTGCATCAACAGTAACCATTTCCAAACCATATGAGCTCAAGATTGACTTTTGTTGACCTTGCATGAAATTTACTTGAAAATGATTCAAAAGCTTTTCAAAAGCTATAAATGACTTAAGTAAACTTGTTTAAGCTTTCAAAGAAGCAGTTTGAATCTTAAACATAGGTATTTAAAAACTAAATTTGCAACAAGTGGAATTTGAACATCAAATTTAATTGAAGCCTTGAAATAGAACTTGGAAACAGATGATATTGATACAATAACTTAAGTTTAGTACATAAAAGCAAAGAATTAAAGTTTTCAAACTAAACTAAGACATTTAGGTAAAACGACATTAAGGAAAAAGAAAATAAAACTAACTACTCCTGGAACTGCTCTTTCTTCACTCTTTTATACCCCAACATCTTTTTTCTCTCTTCTGATTTGATCCCAGCATATTTCTCAGCCATTGGATTGGTAAAACTGATCCGGCCTTCCATGGATTTTGGCGCCAAAAAGGATTTTAACAGGTGGAGTGAGATTGAGTGTGGGAGAGGAATGCATTTAATGGTTTTTGTAGTTTAGGTGAGGTGGAGGGACAAAGGTGTGGAAAAAGAGAGGAGGGGGGATGGTGGATGGTGTGAGCAGTGATAGCAGGCAGTGGTTGAGAAGGTGAGACTTATTTGGCGGGCTTGTTTGTTTTGACCAAGGATTTACCAGATATTAATAATCAAGGGGGTCAAAAGGTAAGGGGTCCAACAGGTTAAAGTGGCAGGGGGTCCAAAATAGGTTTAGACAAGGGTCCATTGGTTTTAGGCTTTAAATAACAAGGACTAATTATGCAATTTCTGAAAATCACAAGGACCACTGCTGCCATTCTCTCAAAGTTGCTTCAAGGACCATAAGTGACAATCTTAAAAAGTACAAGGACCAATTTTGCCAATTTCCAAATTCCAAGGACCATTTTTGACAATTTTCAAACTTGAGGGACCAAAGTTGTAATTTTGCAACTTTTAAACTTTGAAGGGTTTGTTTTAACAACTTTTGAATCCCATGGACCTTAAATGACATTTCTCTTTGTTTTGATTTACCAGGGACTGTTTTTGACAAATTTTGAAACTTGGGGGACTAAAACTGCAATTTTTGCAAATTTGATATGTTTTTCATCTGATTTTGATATTTTTGCATTTGAAACACATAAAACACTGATTTGTGATATTTATATCATTTTGATGCATTTTTGAGTGTTTTCAGATGATTTTGCAGTCTAGACAGTATAAAAATGATGAGTATTTAGACACTCATCAATCCCCCACACTGAGATATTGCTAGTCCCTAGCAATGATTTGAGAAAACTTGATGGATTTGAAAAACTCTTTACCAAAAGCCATCACTTCTGGAGTAGCCAATGTTTTAGTTCAAGTTAGAACCATGGTACACCGATAACCATGTGATTTTGAGCAAACCACCAGCTTTCAACGGATTTGATTTTGTCTTTACCAGAAGCCGTACCCTTCTGGACTAGCCAACTCTTAGATAAATTATCAGAATTATCTTTGGTGAGCTGATTACCAATTATGGTTTTTCCACTGCCTTTACCACAAGCCATAATCTTGCGGGCTAGCCAACTCTTCACTTTTTAGGATATGGTGAGTTGAGAACCATACAATTTTGGGCAAATTGCAAGCCATATAAACGGGTTTGATATATCTTTACCAAGAGCCGTTTGCTCCTGGATTAGCCAATCCTTTAGTTTATCAAACATGGCGGACTGATAACCAATTGAGTAAGTGTAAAACACTTACTCCAAAAAAAAATTTTTGGCCAAAAACGGGGGAATTGGGTAGATAATATATGAAATTCGTGAGAATTCCCCCCCACACTTAGAAATGAATATTGCCCTCAATATTCAAAGTACCGGCGGTTATGCCGAAACAAAGAACGTAAAAGGGAAATACTACGGCCATTATTTAGAAATTTTTTTTTTTTTTTTTTTTTTTTTTTTTTTTTTTTAAAACATGTGGGCAACCCCCCCACACTAGGGTGGTAGAAAATAGAAAGAAGTCAGAAATATGGGTGAAAACCCATATTGTGTGTGCTACTGTTTTTGATTTCCGAGTCGCTAGCTTGACTCGACCCCGCATTAATTTGTTCATGGGGAAGCAAAGTGGAAGAAACAATCTCCATCGGACTTTCATTCAAGATGTTTGGACAAACATTTGAAGCACGTGAAAGTTCCACACCGATGAGATATACAGACAGACCCGGCTCACAAATGATAAATGAAAATGCCGGGGTCAAAGATAGTGTCCTCACTCCCGAAGGAGTGAAGAAGAGAGGAAGTCACCGAGTAGGTGAAGAAAAGAAAGAAAATCATGATAACAATCATGACTAGATCTTCTTCCTCGGGATTAAGTGCAGTTGCACTTGTTTGGATTTTATCGGTAGAGCTCTTAGGGTTGGAAGGCATCTCGTTAGGGAGGGTGGGAAGATTTGTCATAACTATGCAAATTGAGATTCTCTCCCCCCGATCATGATCTTTGCCATCCAAGCAATCATATTCCAACGGAGATATGATATGAGTGAGTTCACCGGCGAACTCCTCATGAAGAATATACGGAGGTGGGACATGTGCGGTACTTCGTGGGCTATAAATATGCACCTCGTCCATTATAGTCTCCGTGTCGGACTCATCACTATCAAAGATTGGATTAACTGAATTTAGAGTAAATTCAGAATCGAATTCGAATAAGGGATTAGTGATAGTCGTATAAACTGTTGTGGAAACAACATGGTCAACATCCTCTTCTAAGTTGACGATCTCGGAATGTGGAAGTGATGCATCAATAAACTCTATGTCTTTAGAATATAAATAATTGGCATCACTATAATCACTGTCAAAATCTGAGAAAGTCTCAACAAGATCATTTGTAAGAGGAGAAGACACATCACCCTCATGGTCAAGAATTCCCTCAGACTCACTTGGGATCGGGATAAGGCTCTCAACACTAGACGATTCCGTTTCCGGAATAGTGCTGAGATGCTTATCCCCCATTATGAGAGAGTCAATGGGAGCTACGGGTGTGATTTCAGTAGATTGAGGGAGTTGAGAGATAACATTGTTCAATGGAATAGGAATAGCACTCTCCTCGTCATCGTCACCAATCAAGTGCATCTTGCGAAGGCTAGCTTTTAGCTCTTCGAATAGTAATTCTGCCATAGTTTTATCGCAAGACGCCATAAGAATTAAAAGCGAGAGGGTTGAGAAGATAGAATTATCGGTTTAGAGGATAAGGAATGGAGAATTAAACAGATTAGAGGGTAAAGATGAATATTTTTGGATTTTTGAAAAACATGCCAAAAAAACAAAGAATGAAAATATTTTTGGTGTTTTTAACACTTTAGGAAAAGTGCTAATGAACTTTTTGGGATTTTTGAAAACTTTACAAAAAAACTTTTTACAAAAGATGGAATATGTGCAAGAATGGATCTGAAAAAGGCTAAACACGCTATAAAGCCTCCCGGCAATCGGCGCCAAAATTTGATCCGGTCCGAACCGTCAAGTCCTAACAGACTTAAAACAGCTCGGAACCAAATGCAATGAAGATCAGAGAATATAGTGAATTCCCGGGTCGTTATGTCCCACGGAGACTCAATGGTGTGTGCAACACTTGATCAGACGGTAGAATGATCACTAATGATAGTGATCAGAAAAGATTAGGATATGAATATTACACTACTGAAAAAGGAAATAAATAAAAGCGGCTTAAATGCAAATTAAGAAAATTAAAAAGATAAAATCTATTAAATAAACGCTATCACTATATTTAAAGTGATGAACGTTTAAAACCTAAAACTTACGTTTAAATAAAAAGAACGTAAACGTACAAAATAAAAACGTGAAACTAAAGAAGGAAAATACCTATGAATATAGAAAATACATTTTTACAATCCTAAATATATAATAAAATTATTAGAAAAGAAAAATTATTTTTATGACTATTTATTTAATTATTATTAATTAAAAACTAATTTAACTATTTAATTAATACTCTAAAATAGAAGAAAATATGAAATAAGACTAGAAAAATAAAATTAAGACTTAGAAAAATCTAAAATATGATAAAACTTATTTTAAAACTGAAAATATATTTTTTATACTTTTTATGTATTTATTATTAATTTAAAACTATTTAAAACTAACTAAAATGCTAGAAAATACAAATTTAACTAAGAAAAATCTAGAAAAATACTTTTTTGACTTTTTATATTTATCTAAACTTAAGAAAAATGAAAAATTATTTTTTTGAGACTTTTCTTAATTATTTGTATTTAAAGCTAATTAAAAATACTTAAAAACTAGATAAAATGCAGAAAAATACCAAACAAGCTAGGAAAAATCTGAAAAATTCAAGAAATGCTTAAAATAATATAAGGAATAAAGGAAAAATAGAAAAAAAGGTGCATGTGTGGAAGAATAAGCAACTGATGAGAAAGTGCTTATTGAAATAAGCACTTTAATAAGCAAATGGAGTTCAAAAGCTACCAAACTGATAATGAAGCTCTAATAGGCTAAAACAACCAACATGCAATGAGAATTAACAAGCCCTAACCTCTGATTACAAGCTAGAACAGATATGACTATATGAGATATAAGCTAGAAACATTGGCAGGACGGGTGCCTCTCTTAAGCTTAAGCACAAGCTTTAAAATAAGCTAAATGTAAAAACTATCAATTGGAACCTAGACTAGACCTGGGTGAGACTTAGTAAACCAAAATACAGACCTAGGAGAGCTCAAATGAGCTCTACACAAGCTCTGCAAAACTTGGACAAACCCTGTGCAGTCAACAGTGCCCTGCACAGGGACTGACATCATTTGGACAAGCTCTTTGAGCTTGTAGAAAAATTATAAAATCTATTAAAATGGTCATAAGACACTAGACCTGGGGAAGTTTTCAAAACAACAAGTTTCTATGATTTTGGCCTAGAGATGAATGCATGAAAAATACTCCTGTGTTGGCCAAAACTTGGTTTTTTTAACTTTGACTTTTATCAAAATTGAAAGTTTGACTAATGTGAGTTTTGGATCCAATTTAAGGACTGATTATGGACTTAATGTATGAAATAAAACTAATGCTAGCTATATCTAAGACATTTAAACACAAAATAAGAAATGGATTTGTTAAAATCCCAACAGTAAAGCTGCAAAAGCACTTAAAGTACAATTTTGACTTTGAGCTTATTTGGGTGCAAGAACTAGACAGATAAGGACTCCATTGGACTTAGCAAACTTGAAACAACAAAAGACAACTACTGAATAGGCCTTTAAACGATACAGTTAATGTCACAGCAATTCCAAACACTCTTGATTACAACTGTTATGAAGATTAAAAGAGTAAACCTCTGAACCAATAAATTTTACTGATTAATCTAAGTTCAACTGGCCTAAGTACAATTGTTTAAACAGATATTAGCAGTTTATGACCACAGATATAGGTTCAAGCAAAACTGCAAATAGACTTGAAATATTGAAAAAGAGAAACTAACTCACATGACTTCAGCTGATATTGCAGACCAAGACCAAACCAAATTCTAATCTAACCTAACTAATTCACCCCATGATCACCTCTGCATCAACAGTAACCATTTCCAAACCATATGAGCTCAAGATTGACTTTTGTTGACCTTGCATGAAATTTACTTGAAAATGATTCAAAAGCTTTTCAAAAGCTATAAATGACTTAAGTAAACTTGTTTAAGCTTTCAAAGAAGCAGTTTGAATCTTAAACATAGGTATTTAAAAACTAAATTTGCAACAGTGGAATTTTGAACATCAAATTTAATTGAAGCCTTGAAATAGAACTTGGAAACAGATGATATTGATACAATAACTTAAGTTTAGTACATAAAAGCAAAGAATTAAAGTTTTCAAACTAAACTAAGACATTTAGGTAAAACGACATTAAGGAAAAAGAAAATAAAACTAACTACTCCTGAATCTGCTCTTTCTTCACTCTTTATACCCCAACATCTTTTTCTCTCTTCTGATTTGATCCCACATATTTCTCACCATTGATTGGTAAAATGATCCTGGCCTTCCATTGGATTTTGGCGCCAAAAAGGATTTTAACAGGTGGAGTGAGATTGAGTGTGGGAGAGGAATGCATTTAATGGTTTTTGTAGTTTAGGTGAGGTGGAGGGACAAAGGTGTGGAAAAAGAGAGGAGGGGGGATGGTGGATGGTGTGAGCAGTGATAGCAGGCAGTGGTTGAGAAGGTGAGACTTATTTGGCGGGCTTGTTTGTTTTGACCAAGGATTTACCAGATATTAATAATCAAGGGGGTCAAAAGGTAAGGGGTCCAACAGGTTAAAGTGGCAGGGGGTCCAAAATAGGTTTAGACAAGGGTCCATTGGTTTTAGGCTTTAAATAACAAGGACTAATTATGCAATTTCTGAAAATCACAAGGACCACTGCTGCCATTCTCTCAAAGTTGCTTCAAGGACCATAAGTGACAATCTTAAAAAGTACAAGGACCAATTTTGCCAATTTCCAAATTCCAAGGACCATTTTTGACATTTTTCAAACTTGAGGGACCAAAGTTGTAATTTTGCAACTTTTAAACTTTGAAGGGTTTGTTTTAACAACTTTTGAATCCCATGGACCTTAAATGACATTTCTCTTTGTTTTGATTTACCAGGGACTGTTTTGACAAATTTTGAAACTTGGGGACTAAAACGCATTTTTGCAAATTTGATACATTTTTCATCTGATTTTGATATTTTTGCATTTGAAACACATAAAACACTGATTTGTGATATTTATATCATTTTGATGCATTTTTGAGTGTTTTCAGATGATTTTGCAGTCTAGACAGTATAAAAATGATGAGTATTTAGACACTCATCAATCCCCCACACTGAGATATTGCTAGTCCTAGCAATGATTTGAGAAAACTTGATGGATTTTATCTCTTTACCAAAAGCCATCACTTCGGAGTAGCCAAGTGTTTTAGTTCAAGTAAGAACCATGGTACACCGATAACCATGTGATTTTGAGCAAACCACCGGCTTTCAACGGATTTGATTTTGTCTTTACCAGAAGCCGTACCCTTCTGGACTAGCCAACTCTTAGATAAATTATCAAAATTATCTTTGGTGAGCTGATTACCAATTATGGTTTTTCCACTGCCTTTACCACAAGCCATAATCTTGCGGGCTAGCCAACTCTTCACTTTTTAGGATATGGTGAGTTGAGAACCATACAATTTTGGGCAAATTGCAAGCCATATAAACGGATTTGAGAAATCTTTACCAAGAGCCGTTTGCTCCTGGATTAGCCAATCCTTTTGTTTATCAAACATGGCGGACTGATAACCAATTGAGTAAGTGTAAAACACTTACTCCAAAAAAAAATTTTGGCCAAAAACGGGGGAATTGGGTAGATAATATATGAAATTCGTGAGAATTCCCCCCCACACTTAGAAATGAATATTGCCCTCAATATTCAAAGTACCGGCGGTTATGCCGAAACAAAGAACGTAAAAGGGAAATACTACGGCCATTATTTAGAATTTTTTTTTTTTTTTTTTTTTTTTTTTTTTTTTTTTTAAACATGTGGGCAACCCCCCCACACTAGGGTGGTAGAAAATAGAAAGAAGTCAGAAATATGGGTGAAAACCCATATTGTGTGTGCTACTGTTTTTGATTTCCGAGTCGCTAGCTTGACTCGACCCCGCATTAATTTGTTCATGGGGAAGCAAAGTGGAAGAAACAATCTCCATCGGACTTTCATTCAAGATGTTTGGACAAACATTTGAAGCACGTGAAAGTTCCACACCGATGAGATATATACAGACAGACCCGGCTCACAAATGATAAATGAAAATGCCGGGGTCAAAGATAGTGTCCTCACTCCCGAAGGAGTGAAGAAGAGAGGAAGTCACCGAGTAGGTGAAGAAAAGAAAGAAAATCATGATAACAATCATGACTAGATCTTCTTCCTCGGGATTAAGTGCAGTTGCACTTGTTTGGATTTTATCGGTAGAGCTCTTAGGGTTGGAAGGCATCTCGTTAGGGAGGGTGGGAAGATTTGTCATAACTATGCAAATTGAGATTCTCTCCCCCCGATCATGATCTTTGCCATCCAAGCAATCATATTCCAACGGAGATATGATATGAGTGAGTTCACCGGCGAACTCCTCATGAAGAATATACGGAGGTGGGACATGTGCGGTACTTCGTGGGCTATAAATATGCACCTCGTCCATTATAGTCTCCGTGTCGGACTCATCACTATCAAAGATTGGATTAACTGAATTTAGAGTAAATTCAGAATCGAATTCGAATAAGGGATTAGTGATAGTCGTATAAACTGTTGTGGAAACAACATGGTCAACATCCTCTTCTAAGTTGACGATCTCGAAATGTGGAAGTGATGCATCAATAAACTCTATGTCTTTAGAATATAAATAATTGGCATCACTATAATCACTGTCAAAATCTGAGAAAGTCTCAACAAGATCATTTGTAAGAGGAGAAGACACATCACCCTCATGGTCAAGAATTCCCTCAGACTCACTTGGATGGGATAAGGCTCTCAACACTAGACGATTCCGTTTCCGGAATAGTGCTGAGATGCTTATCCCCCATTATGAGAGAGTCAATGGGAGCTACGGGTGTGATTTCAGTAGATTGAGGGAGTTGAGAGATAACATTGTTCAATGGAATAGCACTCTCCTCGTCATCGTCACCAATCAAGTGCATCTTGCGAAGGCTAGCTTTTAGCTCTTCGAATAGTAATTCTGCCATAGTTTTATCGCAAGACGCCATAAGAATTAAAAAACGAGAGGGTTGAGAAGATAGAATTATCGGTTTAGAGGATAAGGAATGGAGAATTAAACAGATTAGAGGGTAAAGATGAATATTTTTGGATTTTTGAAAAACATGCCATAAAAACAAAGAATGAAAATATTTTTGGCGTTTTTAACACTTTAGGAAAAGTGCTAATGAACTTTTTGGATTTTGATAACTTTACAAAAAAAACTTTTTACAAAAGATGGAATATGTGCAAGAATGGATCTGAAAAAGGCTAAACACACGCTAAAGCCTCCCCCAAAGGCGCCAAAATTTGATCGGTCCGAACCGCAAGTCCTAAGCACTTAAAACAAGCCTAAACAAATGCAATGAAGTCCAGAGAATATAGTGAATCCGGGCGTTATGTCCCACGGAGACTCAATGGTGTGTACAACACTTGATCGTGAACACGTAGAATGATCACTAATGATAGTGATCAGAAAAGATTAGGATATGAATATTACACTACTGAAAAAGGAAATAAATAAAAGCGGCTTAAATGCAAATTAAGAAAATTAAAAAGATAAAATCTATTAAATAAACGCTATCACTATATTTAAAGTGATGAACGTTTTAAAACCTAAAACTTACGTTTAAATAAAAAAGAACGTAAACGTACAAAAAAAAACGTGAAACTAAAGAAGGAAAATACCTATGAATATAGAAAATACATTTTTACAATCCTAAATATATAATAAAATTATTAGAAAAGAAAAATTATTTTTTATGACTATTTATTTAATTATTATTAATTAAAAACTAATTTAACTATTTAATTAATACTCTAAAATAGAAGAAAATATGAAATAAGACTAGAAAAATAAAATTAAGACTTAGAAAAATCTAAAATATGATAAAACTTATTTTAAAACTGAAAATATATTTTTATACTTTTTATGTATTTATTATTAATTTAAAACTATTTAAAACTAACTAAAATGCTAGAAAATACAAATTTAACTAAGAAAAATCTAGAAAAATACTTTTTTGACTTTTTATATTTATCTAAACTTAAGAAAAATGAAAAATTATTTTTTGAGACTTTTCTTAATTATTTGTATTTAAAGCTAATTAAAAATACTTAAAAACTAGATAAAATGCAGAAAAATACCAAACAAGCTAGGAAAAATCTGAAAATTCAAGAAATGCTTAAAATAATATAAGGAATAAAGGAAAAATAGAAAAAAAGGTGCATGTGTGGAAGAATAAGCAACTGATGAGAAAGTGCTTATTGAAATAAGCACTTTAATAAGCAAATGGAGTTCAAAAGCTACCAAACTGATAATGAAGCTCTAATAGGCTAAAACAACCAACATGCAATGAGAATTAACAAGCCCTAACCTCTGATTACAAGCTAGAACAGATATGACTATATGAGATATAAGCTAGAAACAGATGACTGGGGTGCCTCTTAAGCTTAAGCACAAGCTTTAAAATAAGCTAAATGTAAAAACTATCAATTGGAACCTAGACTAGACCTGGGTGAGACTTAGTAAACCAAAATACAGACCTAGGAGAGCTCAAATGAGCTCTACACAAGCTCTGCAAAACTTGGACAAACCCTGTGCAGTCAACAGGCCTCGATGCACAGGGGACTTGACATCATTTGGACAAGCTCTTTTGAGCTTGTAGAAAAATTTATAAAAATCTATTAAAATGGTCATAAGACACTAGACCTGGGGAAGTTTTCAAAACAACAAGTTTCTATGATTTTGGCCCAGAGATGAATGCATGAAAAATACTCCTGTGTTGGCAAAACTTGGTTTTTTAACTTTTGACTTTTTATCAAAATTGAAAGTTTGACTAATGTGAGTTTTGGATCCAATTTAAGGACTGATTATGGACTTAATGTATGAAATAAAACTAATGCTAGCTATATCTAAGACATTTAAACACAAAATAAGAAATGGATTTGTTAAAATCCCAACAGTAAAGCTGCAAAAGCACTTAAAGTACAATTTTGACTTTGAGCTTATTTGGGTGCAAGAACTAGACAGATAAGGACTCCATTGGACTTAGCAAACTTGAAACAACAAAAGACAACTACTGAATAGGCCTTTAAAACAGTAAGCACAGCAATTCCAAACACTCTTGATTACAACTGTTATGAAGATTAAAAGAGTAAACCTCTGAACCAATAAATTTTACTGATTAATCTAAGTTCAACTGCGGCTAAGTACAATTGTTTAAACAGATATTAGCAGTTTATGACCACAGATATAGGTTCAAGCAAAACTGCAAATAGACTTGAAATATTGAAAAAGAGAAACTAACTCACATGAACTCCAGCTGATATTGCAGGCCAAAACCAAACCAAATTCTAATCTAACCTAACTAATTCAACCCATGATCACCTCTGCATCAACAGTAACCATTTCCAAACCATATGAGCTCAAGATTGACTTTTGTTGACCTTGCATGAAATTTACTTGAAAATGATTCAAAAGCTTTTCAAAAGCTATAAATGACTTAAGTGAACTTGTTTAAGCTTTCAAAGAAGCAGTTTGAATCTTAAACATAGGTATTTAAAAACTAAATTTGCAACAGTGGAATTTTGAACATCAAATTTAATTGAAGCCTTGAAATAGAACTTGGAAACAGATGATATTGATACAATAACTTAAGTTTAGTACATAAAAGCAGAGAATTAAAGTTTTCAAACTAAACTAAGACATTTAGGTAAAACGACATTAAGGAAAAAGAAAATAAAACTAACTACTCTTGGAACTGCTCTTTCTTCACTCTTTTATACCCCAACATCTTTTTTCTCTCTTCTGATTTGATCCCAGATATTTCCAGCCATTGGATTGGTAAAACCGATCTGGCCTTCCATTGGATTTTGGCGCCAAAAAGGATTTTAACAGGTGGAGTGAGATTGAGTGTGGGAGAGGAATGAATTTAATGGTTTTTGTAGTTTAGGTGAGGTGGAGGGACAAAGGTGTGGAAAAAGAGAGGAGGGGGGATGGTGGATGGTGTGAGCAGTGATAGCAGGTGGTTGAGCCGGTGAGACTTATTTGGCGGGTTTGTTTGTTTTGACCAAGGATTTACCAGATATTAATAATCAAGGGGGTCAAAAGGTAAGGGGTCCAACAGGTTAAAGTGGCAGGGGGTCCAAAATAGGTTTAGACAAGGGTCCATTGGTTTTAGGCTTTAAATAACAAGGACTAATTATGCAATTTCTGAAAATCACAAGGACCACTGCTGCCATTCTCTCAAAGTTGCTTCAAGGACCATAAGTGACAATCTTAAAAAGTACAAGGACCAATTTTGCCAATTTCCAAATTCCAAGGACCATTTTTGACAATTTTCAAACTTGAGGGACCAAAGTTGTAATTTTGCAACTTTTAAACTTTGAAGGGTTTGTTTTAACAACTTTTGAATCCCATGGACCTTAAATGACATTTCTCTTTGTTTTGATTTACCAGGGACCTGTTTTGACAAATTTTGAAACTTGGGGGACTAAAACTGCAATTTTTGCAAATTTGATATGTTTTTCATCTGATTTTGATATTTTTGCATTTGAAACACATAAAACACTGATTTGTGATATTTATATCATTTTGATGCATTTTTGAGTGTTTTCAGATGATTTTGCAGTCTAGACAGTATAAAAATGATGAGTATTTAGACACTCATCAGTGACTTTACTTTTGAAATTATGTGCTCAGGGACTATTTTTGACAATTTTAGAAACTTGGGGGACTGAAACTGCAATTTTTGCAAATTTGATATGTTTTTCATCTGATTTTGATATTTTCATCATTTTGATGTGTTTATGAGTGTTTTCAGATGATTTTGCAGTTTATTTTGTACAAAAATGATGAGTATTTAGACACTCATCGTATTACTTGGACTCAGGCAGTTCCAAGCATATGACTGGAGACCGGTCGTGGCTCATGAACTTCGTGAGCAAATTCATCTGGGGACTGTGTAGATTCGAGGAGCGACCATTTTGGAGCAATTATGGGTTATGGTGACTATGTAGTTGGCAAAAAGTGTAATCTCCAAGGTATATTATGTGTAAGGTCTTGGTCATAATTTGTTCTCTGTTGGTCAATTCTGTGATTCCGATCTAGAGGTGGCCTTTAGAAAACATACTTGCTTCATTAGACAACTTGATGGTGTGGAATTATTAAGAGGTACTCGAGGTTCTAACCTATACACCATTTCTATCGAAGACATGATGAAGTCTTCTCCAATCGCTTGTGTCAAAGGCTTCGAATACGAAGTCATGGTTATGGCATCGTCGTCTCAATCACTTGAACTTCGGCACCATTAATAACCTTTCCAGAAAGGATATTGTCAGAGGCTTACCCAGATTAAAATATGAAAAAGATCATCTTTGTTCACTTGCCAATTGGGTAAAAGCACGAAATATGCCCACAAACCAAAACCCACAAATTCAGTAATGGAAGTTCTTCATACCCTTCATATGGATCTGTGCGGACCAATGAGAGTGCAAATGATAAATGGGAAGAAATACATTCTAGTAGTTGTTGATGACTACTCGATTTACTGGGTAAAGTTTTTGAGGACAAAGGATGAAACTCCAGATGTCATCATCAAACTAATCAACAGCTTCAGGTTCGACTCAACAATACTGTCGGAATTGTTCGAATGCACAATGGCACGAGTTTGTCAACAAAGACTTAATTTAGTTTTACGAAAGTATTGGAATCAGTCATCAAAGAAGTGTTCCACGAACTCCTCAACAGAACGGTGTAGTTGAAAGACGAAATCGAACTCTTGTGGAAGCTGCAAGAACAATGCTTATTTATTCGAAGGTTCCAATGTTTCTATGGGCTGAAGCCATTGCCACTGCTTGCTACACCCAAAATCGTTCCCTTATACACACCTCTCCTGGAAAAACTCCATATGAACTTGTTCATAAACGAAAACCTGATCTCTCCTACCTTCGTGTGTTTGGTGCTTTCTGCTATCCAATGAATGACGGTCAAGACCTAGGTAAATTAAGAGCAAAAGCAGACATTGGAGTTTTTGTTGGTTATGCACCAAACAAGAAGGGTTACCGAATCTACAACAAGAGAACCCGAAATATCATGGAAACTATTCATGTTACGTTCGATGAGCTGACCGGTCAAATGGCTCCTAGACAATCCAGTTCTGGACCCGCACTTCAAAACAGTCCTATTGGTTCATCTCTTGTACCAAACTCATCTCAGCAACTCCATGTACCTCCATCGAGAAGAAGATTTAAAGAAATTGTTTGATCCAATGTTTGATGAACACTATGAACCAATGTGATGAAATGTCAGTCCCATCAACAGAGGTGCTCTATCCTGTGAATGAAGTGAACCCTTCATCCAATTTCATTAATTCAAGAAGCGCCTGCTGCAGATCACTCTGTCTCATCAACAAATCATCAATCATCAAATGTACATCATGGAAGTGTTTCTGGCATCAATGATGAAGTTAATCCCTTTGCAACTCCCGAATATGCTCCATTTGAAAATATCTTTGCTACTGAATCATCATCAGAACCATCTTCATCAGGAGACATCGACTCTGCTACTTCAGTTCCACAACAACAACTACATGAACACCTTAGAAAATGGACACATGATCACCCATTGGACAACATCATTGGAAACCCTCTCGCCAGATATCCACGCGGAAACAACTTGCAACCGATGCCTTATGGTGCTTCTTCAACTCTGTACTCTCTAAGGTCGAACCAAAAGACATTAAAACCGCCATGAATGAAGATAGCTGGTTCAATGCCATGCAAGAAGAAATTCATGAGTTTGATCGACTTGATGTATGGGAATTAGTACCGCTCAGATTGTGCTATGATCGTTGCTCTAAAGTGGATCTTCAAGGTGAAGCTTGATGAGCATGGTGATGTGTTGAAAAATATGGCTAGGTTAGTCGCAAAAGGATACCGTCAAGAGGAGGGTATTGACTTTGAAGAATCATTTGCTCCAGTTGCTCGTATTGAGGCAATCATAATCTTCTTGGCTAATGCTGCTAGCAAGAATATGGTTGTGTATCAGATGGATGTTAAAACCGCCTTTCTTAATGGAGATTTGAAAGAGGTGGTTTACGTCAGCCAGCCAGAGAGTTTTGTGAATCCAGAGCATTCTACTCATGTCTATCGCTTGAAAAAGGCTCTTTGCGGTTTAAAGCAAGCTCCTAGAGCATGGTATGATACGCTATCAAAGTTTCTTCTATCTTCTGGATTCAGCAAAGGAGCAGTTGATCCGACATTGTTCACCCGGAAGTCAGGCAAACATTTAATTCACGTTCAAATTTATGTTGATGATATTATCTTTGCCTCGACTGACCCCAATGAATGTGATCGTTTTTCAAATGAAATGGGTTCCAAGTTTCAAATGTCTATGATGGGACAAATGTCATTTTTCTTGGGATTACAAATTTCACAAAGTCCCGAAGGCATTTTCATTAATCAATCTAAATATGCAAATGAGATTTTAAAGAAATTTGGATTTGTTTCATGTGACACCGTTGACACTCCCATGATTGAACGTACTAAACTGGATGAGGACCACTCAGGGATCATGGTAGATCAAACGAAATATCGTAGCATGATTGGATCCCTGATGTACCTCACAGCTAGCAGACCAGACATCTTGTTCGCTGTGTGCATGTGTGCTAGATATCAGGCTAAGCCTACTAAAAAGCACCTTGAAGCGGTTAAACGGGTCTTTCGGTATCTCCAAGGAACCATCAATTTGGGACTATGGTATCCGAAGGACACCGGTATGTCACTAACGACCTATGCAGAGGCTTGATCATGCAGGATGTCAAGATACACGTCGTAGTACATCGGAGGTGCTCAGTTTCGGGGTGATAAGCTTGTAAGCTGGTCTTCAAAGAAGTAAATGAGTACTTCTATTTCCTCTACAGAGGCTGAATACATAGCCATGTTATCTTGTTGCGCTCAAATCCTTTGGATGAGATCACAATTATCTGACTATGGCTTTGAATTCAACAAAATCCCTCCGTACTGTGATAATAAAAGTGCTATTGCTCTCTCATGCAACAACGTTCAACACTCTAGAGCAAAGCACATCGACATCCGACATCATTTCATCAGGGAGCAAGTGGAAAACGGTGTGGTGGAACTCTATTTTGTAAAGTCAGAATACCAGTTAGCAGACATCTTCACCAAAGCTCTTCCAAGAGAACGTTTTGAGTTTATTCTTCCACGACTTGGATTGAAAAGCCTTCAACCAGAAACACTCAAACGTCTTTAGGAGGAAGACGAGGAGTAAAGGTCTTTCCTTCATCTATACTTTGTATATATTTATCGAAAAAGCAAAATACAAAATTACAAAACCTTCAAAAATCAAATAGAAAAATATAAAACTTTCAAAATCCATAAAAATGTGAAAAATTCGAAAAATCCTCAAAAATATTGTCATTTTGTCATGCTTTTCTCGATTCGATAATATCTACGGTCTTAATGCTGTCATTCAAAGAATGATACGGGACTTTAGATGTTGTTCGAATGTTCTTAAAAAAAAATGTTAGAAAGAGAAACAATGGTTTATTGTCATTTCAGGCAGTAACCGCTTTTCAAGGAAAGAACAGAGTCATGCTTTATCTTAATTCTTAAAATCTCATGCTCTGATTCTTTAAACTAATCCTTACTATCTAATAAAAACTAGTTGATTTGAAAAATAACTCGGACTCTATTTTTGATACTCATCCGGACTTAAAAAGTTTGTCAAAATATCTATCACTCAATCAACAACTTATGTCATTGATTGAGGGGGAGAATGATTTCAATTAAATTAAAAGGTTATTTGTCATTCAATTGTTTTCAAAAGATAATCATGCATGTTTATTCAATGGAATTTAAAGTCTCAAAATTCGATCATTATCAGTTAAAACGCTTTCATAATCAAGTCACAATTCTCCTTAAAAGCTTTCAAAATCAATTTAAATCTACAGAGATCACAAATCTCAAATGATTTGATAATTGTGATCGGGGGAGAATTTGTGATTTAAATTGAATTAATCTGATAATTCGGTAAATGGTTGTATAAGGATGTACAAGCTCTCCATCCCACATGTGCCAAACGATTTCAATTTTTTTATGCACATGATTGAGGAGGAGCATCTATCTTAAACCACAAAGAGTTGAAACATGATCAATGTGCAGGTTCCCTCTTGTATGTGCAAAACTCTTTCAAACCTCAAGGCACATATTGAGGGGGAGCAAGCTTATGAAAACCTCATCCTTCCCTAATATGCTTTATCTACTTGTTTTGATCAGGGAAGTGATGTTGATATTTTTTAGAAAATGGTAATCAAAGAAGTTAATTCTTTCTCTTGCCTCCGTGTGCAAAATGATTTCAAATACTTGATGCACATGTTGAGGGGGAGCTCTTGTTCTAAAAATATCAAAAACAATTGAGGTACAAAATGCTTTGATAATATATCATAAGTATCTGGATTGATTTTCAAATGGTTTTCAATTGGTTCCAATGGCAGATGAACAATACCAAATAGACCGACCAACTTTACTTTATGTATGGTGATATAAGGATGATAAGGTTAGGTATTTGTTCCCATGATCCGCCGGAGGGATCTACCCATGGACAATCCACTAGATAGTGTAGAGTCCTTAGGTATATTGAAAAAGGAGAAAAATGAGATATGGGAAGAGTGTCTGAGACTGAGCTAGTACTGGAACAAACCCAACAAGGTTCTAGCTATGAAGTCTCGGTAAGCACTGAAGGGGTTGAAGAATGAAAAAGAATTGAATGAGAAAAGGGTGAAAACAAATAGCCCTCAAAATTATTCAACCTTAGGGCAGATACCGGGTTCAATTCATATGCTACTGGTGGTTACCAAGGTAACATCGGTATTGAAGACAAGACGTCATGGACCCAGTGACGCACTGCACTTCAACTTCCCAAACCACTCAAGTTCCTCTTAAAAGGACTTGTTTCATTCTCACGGGGAACCGACATAATCTATCGACTTTCTCTTAGAGATTGTTGATATTGAAGAAGGAGACCCTCTCCCTAGTCTCCGATATAGGATCCAAATATGCACAAAATTGAGTCTAGAGCCACGAGATCATCTTATAAATCTCTTTAGGACATTTCAATGAAGACTCTCTGTTTCACACAATGTGGAAACGGAGATTATATCTCATGAGTCCTACGCATTATCCTTGTAGTATTGCCAGAACATCTAAGTGATATGCATTCATATTCACGATGAAGATGGAAAGCCTTCTGAAGCCATCATCAAACAAGCTCCTGGTAGGTGGCATGTGAGATCTATCCAATAGATCAACCATGTGACAACTGGACAGAAAAAATAGAGAGATTCAATCTTTTGAATCTATCCTGGTTCAGGTTATGGATTGACGGATACCTTTGAAAAACCGGTCGTTGTGCTTAAAAACTCTTTTCTCTAGCACATCGACTGTGTACTCATTTCTCAAAATAAAAGGTGTTTATGATTGACAATTGATTTTCATTAAAACCTTCGTTGTATTGCAAAAAACAATTTCTATTGAAGCAATACACGATTGTTTTTTTCAAATCTCTTTTCATCAATCAGTGAATCTCGTTTTGCTGGTTCACTCACTCCGTGTTATCTTCTTTGAGAAGTTCCGGTTTGAGGACAGCTAGAGCAACGGCAGGAAATAAACCTGTCAAGGAAATTCTTCGAATTATACCGATCACGAAAGACTTGTATCTGATCAACGGGGAATCGTGGGCCGTGTACCTCAATTCATCGAAAGTGATCAAAGACACTTTCGTTCGCTTTATTGCTAACTGTTTTATGCAGGTATAACCCGACGTTTGCAGCTGGTCAGAATGGAGCGGTCAATCCATAGCCGCATGCTCACACAAATATCTAAAGAAATCATGATTAGTGCATCAATGACTCTGATATTTTCACTCTATGCTTCTGCTACGCCGCCAATATCATGAATCAACGAAAGCTTCCGCTACTCTGATAAGAATAAATCATGATCCAGAATGTGAGCATGTCGGTCCAAAGGTCACAACATCACATAATACCAACACCACAATGGATGAGTCAGAGATTTAATGTTGCTAATGATCTCAAAGCTGGCTCAAAACTCAGTATCACGTGGATCAGTTAAAGACCTCCACTCAGATAATCCAAAACATGCAAAAATGAAGTATCAAAGACTACGAGCTACATAACAAGAATCCAAGAACAATCTCAATGTAATATCTGTTTGTTTTCTATGAAATTTAATGTATGTTTGAGGTGACCTCCCTTAGGGGGAGATTGTTAGGATTTGGAAAATCCAGTAGTTAAAGTGTCGGTCACCTCAAGTATATGTAATCGTTTGAAAGCTCGTAGTCGTAGTTATTTTATGTTAAGTAGTAGTTAGTTAAGTAACACCGTGGAGGACGGACGGGTCTTTACCCACTGTATGCCTGATCCACAGCCCGTTGTGTGGCGTTTTATTGTAGTACTATAAATACTCTCTACCTCCCAAGGTAGAGAGTTGAGCTCATAATAAGAATTTTCTTTCTCTCACTAAAGTTCCCAAACCTCTAACTTTCTCTCTCTAAAACTCTTGTGTACGCCTACTTTGTTTGTGGTTTGATGTGTATGTGAAATCCAATATATTATAGAAAGACGTGGCAAAGTTTAATTTTGAAAAATGATAGATAAGGACCATTTTAAGACATTAAAGATTGTTAGTGTCAGGTATGATTGTTTTAAGAGATCTTTAAGTAAAATAAAACAATTTCACAATCAAACAAGAACAGAAAAAATTTCATTTTAAAAGATCTTGATTCTAAAGAAAAATCATACCATGACATAGCATTAAATCTTTAGATCACCACTTTATTTCGTACAAAACTGACTTTTGTGAAGAAATATCGTTTGAAAATATTTTATTTTAAATCACTCTCTCCCTCAATCGATGACCGTAGTCGTTGATTGAGTGACTTAGGTTTTGATAAAAATGAAGTCCGGTGATTTTCAAAATTTAGTCCAGTTTATTTTCAAAAACCAATATTTTTCCATTTTTCAAAACAATATTATTTGAGAATTGTTTTAAAAAAATGGTATCATTCACTACTTTTCCTGCACAAGATACGTTAGGTGGTAGAAAAGCTTCTGTTGTTGCTGTAGGGCTGGAAGAAAACCGCCTGCTGATGCAGTGAGACTTCTTTACGTTGCATTTTATATGCCAACTGAGGTCAAATTAAGCTCCGTTTCTTCATTCGATGATGAACAAAACCATCTTCTGATGCAGTGAGACCTCTTACGTTGCATTTCATGCCAACTCTCCATAGAAGTCCAATTAAGCTCCGTTTCTTCATTTGTCAACCCAAGATATAGTTACCCTTTCCTTTCGGCATCCAATCATCTTCAATTGTGGGATCCGGATCGGGAACATTCTTATATACCAATATACCTGCATACGTTAGTGAACACACATACATATATATGGTGGTCGACATCACCCAAACAACAATCGACTAATTCAAGTCAATTCAACATATCAATCAGTTCATATAAGGTATGGGAATTTGGTGTTCATCAAACTATAATCATCTAATCCTAACAATCACATCTTAGAAACCTAGTCCTTCAAGATAGGCAATTATATATTTTAATTAAGCACGTAGGATAATTAAGAAAGTCCGTTAGATGATGTAAATTTGAAAACATTCTCCCCCTCAATCAATGACATTTTCAATGACAAGTTTTAAAAGCGCTGAAGTCATTGATTGAGTTTGCACATTTTATAAAAACTCTGAAACTGATTGTTGTTAAAGCAACTCATTTTACCACCATTTTGGAAAACACAACAAATATTTTTCTGAAGAATTTTAGACGGAAAAATATTTGTGTAGGAACAGCAGTCCTTTGACATACTTTCCTCATTTTGTATTAGGATAAGTGCACGAAATATTTAGAAAATTGGTTTAGCGCAGCACTTTCCTTTCTTGAAGAGCGGGTTGCTATCAGAAATAATAGCAAGCCATAGTTTAAGCACGGGTTACAGTCTGAAATAACTGCAAGCCATTTTTTGAAGCGTGGGTTACAGTCTGAAATAACTGTAAGCCATATTTTGAGACATGTTTAGAAAGAAATATTTACACCTCCTGCTCGAACTTCATCTAAAGTACCGTGCCATTATTGAATGACATTTCTAAGACCGTAGATGTTATCGATACCAGAAGACATGTAGAAAACACATTTTTGGTATTTTTTCAATTTTCTGATTTTTATGGGCTTTTGTTGATTTATATTTTTCTATTTTGTTTTTGTTGGTTTTATATTTTTGTATTTTGCTTTTTGAAAATTATATACAAAGATAGAGAAATAGTTTTAAGAGGATGATGATACAGTACGAGAGATAAGAAAATCCTTCATTGACTTTGTAGAAGATAGAAGTCATCATCTCTTAAACTTTCACCACCAAAGCATTCGAGGCTCTTGAATCATCGCAAGAACTTGAGCCATCAAAAAGTGAATCTTTGGCAGCTTCCCCCAACCGACAAACTATAAAGACCATTTCCCCAAGAAGTAGAAGTGAATAAAAATGGTCTCATTGAATGAAGCTCAGCACCCCAAAGAACACGAGAACACTAAAGAAATAAGTTGAAACATTGATCGTCTCAGTGGTTATCAAATTCGGAATAACTGATGAAGCCCGATCACATGAACTTGTTGTGCGTCCCCGATGTACACATTACTCTTCGAGATTGACCAGTTGTCTATTCAGGAGAACAATATATCAACATCTTCATTTTACCGGGTGCATTCGGTTATCTTCCATATAACCAATCAGCCATAATGTAAACAAGTACCCAACCGAGTAGACACAACGACATCACAGAATGGTTGAATTCTGATCGATCTTACGGATATCAACTCCGGAATAACTGATTAAGCTCGATCATGTGAACATGTTGGAATAACACGCCAAAGGCTACGAGTTAAACACTGAGTTTCTCTGCGGTTATGACATTTGTCTTTCCCGGGATTACTTCAATAGAGAAGAAGTATTAAGTTCATCACGTGTACTCGTTGTGTGTTTAGATGTGTATCTCCTTTCCCTTGCTGGTTTTGATACCTCAGAATCAGCAACACATTATACATGCCAAATACTCTTGAAATAGAGAAGAACAAACAATTAGCTCAACTGAATCTGTGAGAATCAAGCTAATACTGAAACTCTCTCTGACTATCTTCATCAACTCATATGTAGACAATTTGAAGTGACCATTGATGAAGAACACCCGATATACCAAACTTGAAACTGAAGTAGAATTCCCCGCATTTGTAACTTAATTTTTCTCTAATGTTTGAAGAACGGTGTCGAGAATTTGTGCTTCAAGCAAATCTCTAAGTACTCACTACTCAAACAAAGTATGAGACATTAACACCTCTTGAGATTATCCACACCGTCATCTGCGTGTGACACTGAGTAAAACAATGTAACTCCTAATAGTGATAGTTAACCATGTCTTCAACCATCCACCTTGACTGCTGGTAACTAGATAAACCAAGTCTTCAACTCAAATTTTTAATCCCGAGCAAGTTATCCAATAAGAACACGCCTTTGTGAAAGTCAACTTCAATCTCAAATAGGTGATAAATGATTAACTCCGAAGTAATCAACTTGTGTCAAATGCCCAAAACGTGAATAAACATACAATCGGATGTACATTGACCCACTAAATGAACCGGAACAAATGATTCCTCAACATTGATGCATTCTTCCTAAAAGTATACATGTAGAGACTGATCTGAAAGATTCACCAATAGCTTGGAGCGGATGAGGTAGTCATTTTCCTTTAAGTTCATGTGGTTGATTTATAGCGTGCACATTGAGAAGAACAATAATCCGTGAAGATTTGGCAAAGGAATACCAAAGAGCGGATCATTATTCATGGAAAAGAATCCGTGAAGATTTGGTAAAGGAACACCAAAGAGCGGATCATTATTCATGAGTGCAACTACAATATTATGATAGCCATTATCAACGCCTTGCGGAATAACTGGAGATTGGGCTTCTTGAGTAGTCTGAGTTGTACTTCTTAGATGATCAACATTCGCTAGCGGTTGGAAATACTCATCAAACATATCTTGAAACAATGAATCCCAAACAATAAATCCCATTTATCCTTAGTGAGTGAAACATTAGGCGTTGGAGGAGAGTCATCAAACAATAAGTCAGATGACCATTATTCAAACATCCATCATCATTTAGTATATTCACTCTTCTCCCCCTAAAAAATTGCATCCGAAGTTGCCATTTTTGATTTAGCAAGTGAATAAGAATATACACCAATGAACGTAGATCCAATTGATGACTGAATGAGCATGGGAGAAACATGAAGCTTGTTGATGAAGAATGTCGATGAGAAAGGTCATAAACATGAAGATTTCTCTTCTTCCGAAGATAATGCGCACTGAAGCGTACACATTTCTTTTCTTTGAGAATGAGGCATGAACTGTTGTGTTCATACGTCATTTCCAGTTTGAATATCAAGGTTGAGTTACTTGGACCAGTGAATTATGAGATATCAATCCATTTGTTATCCATACTTTAAGCCAGTCCATGTAATGAAGGATCAAAGCATCTGCAACTGAGTAAGGAATACCTGCACTAACATTACAAGCTTGTTTGCATATATATGGGTTAGTGACATTAGTATCCAAACTCTTTGGGGCTTCACGGTCAACCTTGATTTTGCCATTGGAAAATAGCTTTCTGGTAGGTATCCACCTAAGTCCAGCATCCTTAAACATTCTACCAGATGGTATCCACTTATGGCCAGGTCTAGGATTGTTAGGCTTCTTATGCATAGTGGGAGACTTATCCTTATTCCTAGTTTCTAAAGATTTAGCAGTTGGGATCCATCTAGGTGAAGTTTTAGGTTTGTTTTGCTTCATCGCATGTTGAACCTTAGCCATGTTAGTAGTCTTAGTGGATTGTACCTTGGCATGTGAATTAGGAAAATGTTTCTTATGTGGAAAAAACACAAAATTTCTAGTTTTGTTTTCTACATGCTTAGCATTCTTATGTACATAACTACTCTTTGATGCACGCCAATCCTAGTCTGAATGTTCTAGGTAGTGGTTTACAAGTACTAGCAGTGTCTTGAAATCTCGTAGAATTCCTCACCCTAGGTCTTGCACCTAAAATTCGTCTTTTCGAATCTATGCCTTTTTCCTAGCTTTTTCTAGATAATAGTTCTTCCACAAGTCATTCATATCATATGAATTCGGGGTTTTAATGCTTGGTTTTGACAGTTTTCAAACTAATCCTAGAGGTGCTGGGAGTAGACGTGGCTACGTGTTGAGAGTTAACGGAGCTAGAAGCCTTATTCTTAGGTAACTCAGGTGAAGTGACCGGTTTTGACAAAACTTGTTTCTCATCAACTTGGGAGGCAAACCGTGTTTTGAAAATTTTGTTCTTTTAGATTTAAATGCAGTAGGCGCCTAACAACCTGACCGGTCTCTAGTGGGATGAGAAACTCGCTTCCCCAAGGTTGATGGTTTTGTAAACTTAGTGTTCACACTTTTCCCTACGGTTTTTCTAAGCTCATTCTTTAAGGCAACAATGGCGAAACTCTTTCCTCGAGTTGAGCTTTGAGTTTATCAATCTTTGCTATCAAAGGGTTTGTTTGTTCCATTGACTTAGTTCTAGCTTCTTTGACAGAGTCACTTAGTTCTATGTGATGCTTTCTCAAAGACTCATTTTCCTTTAGTAATTTAGCCACACAAATTGACAATTCATTATTTCTTGTTATAGTAGCATCAATGTCTTGTGTATTCATGACTAAATTACTTTTCACATTTAAGACAAAAATATGTTTCTTCAGATTGTAAATGGTTGAGTCTTTGTCTTGAAGCTGAGCTTTCAAAGTGTTAATTTCAAAAAGTTCACGGAATTCAGGAAGTTTCGGATTTTTACATGGTTTGTTAAGTTGAAAACTTTCTTCTTTACTCTGTATCGCAATTTCAAGTGAAATGCAATGTTTTTCGAGATTTGAGAATTTGTTTGAAAGTTCATCAAAAACCTTTTTATCAACCATATCTTTTATTTTGAAACACTTAATCTCAACTCTCGCCTCGATTCTGAAGATTTATCAAAGTTATGTTCAGATCATGATCGGTTTGTTTAAGTACTTTAGCGGATGCATTGTGTTGAACAATAAAGGGTACCTCATTACATGACTCATGTTCACTTTAAATTCGATATCTGCATCCACATCATGTGTAACAAGAGTCAACTGAACCGCTGGCTTTCAAGCTTATCTGTCTCGAGCCTCTGTATTGATGTCAAATGATCCAACATCCGTGCCATACGGTCTCAACACAACAATTTATTGATTGTACCCGAGATTCATTTGCCTTTCTGATCACAACATCCACTTCTTGTGTGACAAGAGTTACTTGAGCAGTGGTTACATCATTCTTTTTGTTTCGATATTCTGCATTCAAGAACACCCGACCTTTCTGATTCATTACCCGACTTATCACAAATATCTCTCAACTGTACCCGACTCTCATCTACTTTTTCATCTTTCTGAGTAACTTCCTCAATATACTTCTCCACATTATCCATGAGATGGATAAGTGTCTCGTGAACACGCTAATTTCCATTCCAGTGTGTATCTTGAAGGACATTTCAGTCATGTCTTGATCATAATCAGATGTGAATTCCCTTCTAATGAATGGCTGAAAGTGTTTGTAGATTACTTGAAGTGCTGTAGCGCTTACTGGAATTATCCTTTTGAACCTTCTCTTTGTCAAGTTGTAGCTCCAATTGCTCTAGGTTTAACAGCAGAGTACCTGTTAATGTGGATAAGTCCTGAAGGAAGAGGGCAATACATGTTCGTTCCATTGATGTGGGTAGAAGTAACATGAGGTGAGAGTGAAGTTGTTGATAAGGTTCAATGTTGCTTTCCTTTTGCATGGCATTTGTAGCGAGCAGGTGCAAATCTTTCACATTGGACTCGGAGCATGAAGAACTCAAATCATCATTGATTGATTCCATCATCTGTAACCGTTCAGATAGCTAATATTCTCATGGTTGTCTCTGACAGCATCATACAGGTTTGAGTACTAGAAATCATTGAATCGGGAGTGTAGGACATGATGTTGATGAATCCACGGGATTTTACAAGTCTATGATTTAAACGGAGAAATAGAATCTTTCGCGGGATTTTACTAAAATCAAGACCAAACCGTTAAGCAATGACCAATGGAACGCGTTAAGATGACTGATGGATTGTCAAAATGATAGACAATTGTGTGTTAGGACATATAATTGTTTGTAGGATTAGCAGAGATGTTGTTTGGTTGAGATTTGGATTGGTTTATGCACGATTTTCCGAGAAATTTAGGTCTAAAAACATAAAAACCTCAATAACTTCTGTTCAGAGCGGATTTAGCCCTCGAAGGTTGACCCTAGTTCATTCGGCGTGACATTCTCCTCATTCTCATGGTCGTTTTGATGGATAGAACGCTGAAAACGGAGTTACGAATCAAAAGTTATAGCCGTTTGAAGTTTTGTCGGGAAAAGTCAACAAGTCGCAAAGAATTCTTGAACCAAGTCGCTAAGAACAAGTCGCTAGGACCCAAGTCGCTGAACACAAGTCGCTAAAGCACCAAGTCGCTACACAGTCAAGTCGCTAAAGAGCAACTCGCTAAGTATCAAGTCGCTAAGAGCAACTCGCTAGTTACAAGTCGCTAGATGCTCAAGTCGCTAGAGACAAGTCGCTATGAACCAAGTCGCTAAAGAGTAACTCGCTAAGTGGTCAAGTCGCTAAAGAGCAACACGCTAGTAACAACAGAGACAAGTTGCTAGAAATTGTAAAGACAAGTCTCTACCAAAAATAGGCGCCAAGTCTCTACGAAAATAGGCTACAAGTCTCTACCAAAAATAAGTGTCAAGTCTCTACCAAAATGGGCTACAAGTCTCTACTGAAAATAGCCGTCAAGTCTCTACCAAAATAGGCTACAAGTCTCTAGACAGATACATTGAATCTGGACATAACCACAAGTCTGTACGAAAAAACATAACTGCAAGTCTCTACGAAAAACATAACTGCAAGTCTCTACGAAAACCATAACTGCAAGTCTCTACGAAAAACATAACTGCAAGTCTCTACGAAGAACATAACCACAAGTCTCTACGAAGAAATATAACTACAAGTCTCTACGAAGAACATATTCAAAAGCACCACTTTCCAATCCAAAAACATCCAACCACACTGATTCAAGCCTTCCAAATCAAAACCTAAGCACTTATAATGATTCTAAACACAAAAGTACAATCAAAATTCAAACTCTAACACTAGAAATGGTCCAAATGATGAAAATACCACTAAACTTTTTCAACCCCCAAAATCATATAAACCACTAGAAATCCAAAAACATGAAAGATGAATGATCAAACCATGGCTCTTGATACCATTTGTAACATATTGGATTTCATAGACACATAACAAACAATAATATGGGTCGAATTGCTTAGAGGTTTTAGGGAGAGAGAAAGTGGGAGCCTTTCTAGAGAGAGAAAGTGAAAGAAAACATAGAAGGTTAGATTAAGATGAATGAAAGGTCCAACCCTCTACCTTGGGAGGTAGAGGGTATTTATAGTTACAAACTAAACGTCCTCCTTCGGACTGTGGATCATGCATACAGTGGGTAAAGACCCGTCCTTCCTCCACGGTGTTGCACTAAACTAAACTACGCTACAAACTAACTAATAAACTACTTAATAACGATATGTCTACGAGCTAACTTATGCTAAATTATATTTGGGGTGACCGACACTTCACTATGGAATTTCCAATTCCTAACATGTTGGTTGATATTGTTGGTGTTTGGATGAGACGCGTGGAGTCGAAAAGCTTCTAGAGCTTGTTTGGTTCATGTGGTCTTAACCGTGACCATGTCATGACCATTAGGGTCATAACATTGGTTTCGGGTACATTTGGTTGGTTGATTGGTTGGCGAGATTGATTTGAGTTGATTTGGGATTGAATTGCGCTATTATGACTTTTATTTGGACTTGATATATATATATTGTCAACTTTGAGCAACGTCGGTGTTACTTTGACTTTTTAGTCAATAGTTGACCCCGACAACGCCGTAACATGGACTTTAGTATAGTTTGGACTATTGATTGATTAAAAGCCGAGAAGTCATGACTCGTGCTTGTGGACTCGAAACGAATAACGATATGAAACTAAAATTGGAATTTGACAAAATGTATATATGAAAATGCTAATAAACTATGAAATATTAATAATAAAAAGGCTTTTGTACCAAAAATATCGCTAACAAGACTTATCTTGTTATTTACTATTTTAAATAGAAACTAACGACTAAAAATGGAAATGTTTTATAATAAATAAGTAATTAATGTTTTGAGTGCACGTTTATCGAAATATGCCAATTATGAGCATTTGATACTAGTTTCAAGTATTTATTTACTTACGTTGTGTGCATGGGTTACGGATAACCTAACATTAATAGTGTTGATCCACGTGGGTAGCGGACTTATTAGGTTGACGAATCTAATAAGAGCCCGCCAGGTACGTTGGGTAACATTATTAATGGGTGAATTATCCTTATGACTCTTTAGGATGCGACCGGTTTATGGGATGATAAGCGACAAGAATAAATAATTGAGTTTATCGAGTTGACGAATCGATAAGGTCTACTATTTATTCAAAAACTTGTTGGACTATTGAGCTTATCGCTTAGATGTCTCATTGTGTTGGATTGAGTCACATATTGGTTGTTTGAGTGCATTCATGGCATCATATTGAGTCGATACACCCACATGAGGATACCAAACACTAGGACTAAACGGTGAAACAAGACATTTTTGGAAATAGCGAAATGGAATACATTGGGGTAGATAACGTTGATTTTGGGAAATATATATTAAAATTGGTTTACATTTATAGGTTGTGCCGAGTCGATAGTTTCTGAGCCGTGATTACCTGTTATCTTCTGCTAGTATTTATTTGTGCGTTGCTTGCTTGAGGTGAGTTTCATAGCCCCATTTTTATCTATGTTTTTAACTAAATTGGGGTGAGAATCATGCTACTGTTTTTGGACCTTTAAAACTATTTGGATTTGCTTATGTGCTTGACTGTTTAGATAGATATGTGGTAGTCGTTGCCTTAGAGTAGGGTAGCAATCCTAATTGCTATAACTGTTGCCTAGCTAAGAGTAGACTTCTACCTCGACCTAGTCTGGGGTTAGCAATTATTCTAGACTTTGCTACGACAGTGCTGGACTAGAGTCGCTGGGCCCGTGTGATCACTGGATGCGTGATATGGATTGTGATTTCGGATATGAAACAGTTTGTGAATGATGTGTATCTATCTTAAGTCTCGCATAGCAAATTAACTCCTACAGGTCCACTATGTTTTATTGAATTAAAACCTATGAACTCACCAGCGTAAGCTGACCTTTTAGCGTGTTTTCTCAGGTATTTAAGTGATGTTTGGAGTACGTGTTCGGTGGAAGCTTGGCAAGGAGGCATGGTTCAAGGATCATATTTGACTCTGATAATTTATGAGGACCTATTTTATTAAATCATGTTTGGGCCTAATATTTACATTTTGGGATTAATGTTTTAAATATTTAAATTTGGGATTGGTTTTGAATGTTAAATGACTATCTTGTTTGCTATACTTGTGTGAGATACCAATCCAGTCGTAACGCCCCGAAAACTTGATTAAGTCTTCCGCTGTACCGAGATTTGGGAGTGTTACAGATACGACCTGCATAATTAAAAGATTGGTTTATTATCTTCAACGACCACTCTTTTAACACCTGAAAGTTTCTTTAAGGCTTACAAACTGAGGCATGGCACAATGGTCTAACAAACAAATGTTTGAAGACAATATTGAAAAGTAGTTCTCACTTGCATTTACCATGTGTTTGTTCAAAACAATTTCTTTTCATGCTTTCCTAATGTTCGTTCAAAACAATTTTTTTTCCTATGTGTTTCATTTCAACAATTAAGTAATTTTATTTTTTTCTTCCATTTATGGATCTGATATGATGTATCTATATCATTTTCTTTAATTCATGATGTTATTTCTAATGTATGAAGTTTTATTCCACGTATGAGTAAGCATTATGTAATTAATTTGTTATGATACTTCTGATTGTTATTTGTACATATAATACGTGATCAAAATATGACGATTTTCCAACTATTTTGTTAAATATATTTTTCATTGTTCATTATTTCTTTTTCCGTTTAAATATGTTTGAAAAACAATTTTATAAGAGTAACCCGCCTATCGGGCGGGTCATGAAGCTAGTACTATATAATTAACTAAAACCTTTGGATAATTACAATGATTTTTTGGAGAAAAAATTACACATTTGGTCCCTGTGGTTTACCTCAAATAACAGGTTTAGTCCCTAAGTCGTTTTAATTACATCACACATACCTATTTTTGAAACTTGTTGCCCATTTAGTCCCTATTTTAAAAGATAGGGATCATCTGTGTAATTATTTACAGATTCTTTTATTACACGGATAGTCCCTATTTCTCATAATTGGGACTAAATGGACAACAAGTTTCAAAAATAGGTATGTGTGGTGTAATTAAAACAACTTAAGGACTAAACCTGTTATTTGGGGTAAACCACATAGACTAAACGTGTAATTTTTTCTTTTTTGTAGAGGAAACTGGGATAATTATTCTATTTCCAAAAAGATCTTTGGATCATTAGCTAAAGACCTTCATAACTCCATCTTTTTGGAAAAGTATGCAAACATACATACTTTTTGGTTACCTACATACAACATCGCTTACACAACTCCAATACTTTGGATAATTAGCTAACGACCTTCATTTGTCCGAGAGAGGTGTTAAGAAAACTGGGATACTTTGTGGGTGCCTAAAGAAGTTATCTGGATCAACTCTAGCCTTGATTCTGATCAGCTTCTTAAAATTGTCAGTCTTCCAATACCTTTCACCCCAAACACTAGCTTCTTCATAAGTATCACTGCCAACTCCTAAATCCAAATCATTGTAGTTAGAATACGCTTCCCGTGGGTTACTTGATACGTACGGCTCTAGAAACGCTTCGAAGCTTTGTAGCCAATCTCTTCGTGCAAGCGATGTTGGAGTTGTGTCTGAAGTTTGATCGCTAAAGTCAACCATCTTGAAAAGTTGGAACAACACCCCAGCTCTATGAGGATACGGAATTGCAATTTCGGAGTACTCATTCATTATTCCTCCAAACGGGTTGATTTGTAAAGTCGCTGATCCGTCGTTTTCAAACATCTTTTCCCATATCTTTGTAAGCCCCTCTATGGAGATTGGTGCTCGAATATAGTCAGATTTACCTTTGTTGTTCAGCTTGGGAATGGCTGATCGGTTAGCGAGAATCTCGGTGGGAGTCGAGGTTGAAAAGCCTACAAATAGAAGGCTTGCTTGCACCATTTTCACTTCTTCACATATCTCTCGTGTCACATTAAGCTCTGGGAAGTTTTCTTCTAGCAACGGAATCAGTGTGTCGCTAGTACCTTGATAGATTCCTTCAAACGCCATTTTTATGGTTTTCTTTGTCGTATTTCCAACATTTTCGCCAAACATTTGGATCCTTATGTGCAAGTTTCGATCAATATTTGGCATAACAGTTTGAAACTTATGGAAAATTTCCGTAGCCCCTTCTTCCAAAGTTTTATTGACTGCAAAATAAGTCACTAATTCCGGAACTGGAACCAACCTCAGCTTCCATGCAAGAACAATTCCAAAACTAGAAGCACCGCCACCACGAATAGCCCAAAACAATTCTTCGCCCATCGAACTCCTATCAAGAATATCACCATTAACATCCATAAACCGAACATCAACAACATTATCAGCTCCAAGACCGTATTTCCTCATCAGATTCCCGTATCCACCACCACCCAAGTACCCGCTAATGCCGACTGTGGGCCAAATACCAGCTGGAAAATACAACGTATCTGTCTTTTGAGAAATAGTATAATATACTTCCCCAAGTACAGCGCCAGTCTGGACCCACATGGTTCTATTCGCAACATCCACGTCTATAGACCTCATATTAATGAAATCAATCATGACAAAGGGCACGTCAGCTGAGTATGAGAGACCCTCAAAGTCATGGCCTCCGGACCTGATCCTGATCTCATATCCATGTTTCTTGCAGCATAAAAGAGCAGTTCGAACCTGGGATTCGTCGACAGGAGTGACAATGACTGATGGTTTAGGAGTGTCTGGTTGATTGAACCTAGCATTGTTGACTCGTGCTTGCCAAATTGGTAAGAAGGATGAATTGGCGGGAGTGAAAATGAGTTGAGAGATGGAGGTAAAGTTGTTCGAGTTCCACCGAAGACATGATATGAAATCTTTGGAACCTGGTGTAACATCAAGGTTTGAGACCAAAGATCGGCTTGAACCCGTAATGCAAAGAGCTAGAAGCAAGTGGAGAACACAAGAGGTTATAAATTGAGACTTCATAATGTAAGTTTTTGTGTAGTGTTTTCATGGAATAATGAGAAATGAAGTGTTTAATTTATATAGAGCGAAGGGAAATTTTTGATGGTGTTTCTAGATGTAATATACCTATGCTTTGAATTATAAGAATTGACGATCGAGTCTCATTTGAATTTGAATACCACACGTTTCCACATCTTTGAAATAAAATTAAAAAACCACACATTTCCAACATTCACCTAACCCTTTTTACCATTCCACATTGACAAATCTCTTTTGATATGATAAAAAAAAAGGCCATACTTATCTTTTTCAAAAATCTTATCATATCTTCTAATTTGATGAACAATGTTTACATATTTGTATCTTAAAGTTATGATGTGAAATCTATTATATAATAAAAGAATTACATCATTTCGGAGTGTTTTTGGAAAACCCTTCACACTGAAAAAAAATTGGGCCAATAGGAGAGCTCGATTTTGCCACGTAAGCAAAATCATGTGATGTAATTGGTTAATAAAAGTCAAAATTAAATTGATTTTTGTCAAACTTTAATAAATTTGGTGGAGAAATTTGGTTGATAAAAAAAACACATAAAAATATAGGTGTCAAATTTGTTAAAACAAAAACTTAAAAAAAGATGTGGTAATTAATAAAACTTTAGTGGTTGATTTTTTAAAAATTGTATAGAGTTAAGTGTAATATTATAAACCTCCATGTTTTTTAATAACTTTGGATTACAAACAACGAGAAGAGTTATTATACATACCAAACTTTTCTCACATACCAAGGGACTCATCTCCACCATTCATATAAAATAAAATCAATGGCTGAGATTAAAAGCATTTTATTATTTCACCCATTTTTTATAATTTAAATATCTCTTGAACCGTTTATCGTTAAGCGAAAATATTTACACCATCGCGACGAGCATTTAATTATCTTTCTATAGATGGGCACTTTGATATACTTTCGAAAAAAGAAAAAAAATTCGTTTTTTTCACGTTTTTTCGTCTTTTTTTCGGTTATTTTACATTCTGAAATTTGCATGGAAAAAAATCATATATGATAAAACACTAAATTGAATATCACATGTGATATTAGTGTTAAATCATATATGATATGTTATATCACATGTGATATCATACGTGATTTTACACTAATATCACATGTGATATCATATGTGATTTTACACTAATATCAAATGAGTGTTTTATCATATATGATTTTTTAAGCAAATTTCAGTAACGTTAAAAAAACGAAAAAACTTGAAAAAAAAGGTGAAAAATACGAATTTTTTTTTGTCGAAAGCATATCAAAGTGCCTATCTATAGAAAGATAATTAAATGCTCGTCGCAATGTTATATTTTTTTTCGCTCAACGATTAACGGTTTAAAAGATATTAATATTTGAAAAAAAAGGATGAAAGTGAGTTTTTTAAATTGTTGGGATTAATCTCATCCATTAGATCAAATAAAAATGGAGGGTGGAGATTGATCCCTTGGTATATAAATAATTTTTCGTCCTCAAATGATCTTATATCATAAACAAATACCCCCTTATACTTTATACCTTTAAACTTTATATCTTAAAAAGTACAATGTATATGTTGTTTTAAAATAACAACATATAAATTTACATAAGATTTTAAGTATCAATTTTTTTACGTTCAATAAGGACTCATTTATTTCATTTTTAAAATAACTTACGTGGACACGAGTTTACATTTTAAATACAAATATAAATTCTGAAAACGTGAATATAACCATCAAATTGTAAGCACGGTTTACTTTATTATACAAATAAATATACGCAATTGTACTTATAACAATGATTCATGTAATTCTTATTTATTTATATAAGGCTATCTAGAAAAATATTTTTATTAAACATCAACATAATATCAACGCTCATTATAAAATAAGTATACTTTAACTTTATCAACGCTCATTATGTGCTATTAAACTTGCATCATGTGCACACATAATCTCAGTAGTTAAATTTAAATAACAACATCAACATCTTTGTCAGCTAAATAAAATTAAATCTTGAGTTACCTAACAGAATTTTTTACAAATATTTTACTAAATTCTAATGGATATATTAATGCATAATGAAAAACTCATGCATAAGTATTAGTTGTACTTATATCACAATTTTCATGGGCAAATTCTTATATGTGTATATAAAACTAAATTGTTAAAATAAATTTGATTTATGTGTAAACTTCGTGCGTGCACGAAACTTATAACTATATATATTATATGTAATTACCTTTGAAGACACAATATTCAATATTAATACAGAATATTTTTTTTGTCAAAACCCTGTGCGTGCACATGTATTACAACTAGTATGCACCTATATAGAATATAACTTCTAGAATTGTTAGAAATATTTAGAACAAAAAACTGAAAAAATGATGTCTTAGTAAAAAACAAGTGAGATAATATAGTACTCATATTCCTAATGATGTCCACAATGCTCATTTAAGAGGTGTTTCTTTTTCACTTAATTAGTGAGTCCAAACTTTTGTACTTTCTTAATTGGGATGTTCACAAAAATGTACCTCTCTCTATCAATTAAATAGCTAATATAGTAATATCTTCAAATCATTTAATTTAGTAAACAACCCTTTAGTTGCTTTCATAATAAATATATTTAATAATGATTAAGAAAACAACAAGACAGTTATATGAAAAGAAAAAACATGTGATGTCTATAACAAAAATACACTAGAGATTTTATCTATTTTTAGGAGGAAAATATATATAAGAACATGTGTATCAAGTAAAATAGTTGAATCAACTTGAGAAAAGTTACTTTGATTGATAATAATGCGTAAAAATAAATAATATGCACTAAATATGCGTATCAACTACTTCGTATAAGAAACTATAATAAGTTTAAGGATAGAGGAATAATAATATTTTTTTTTTACAATAATTGAGTTCTGGAGTGAATTATATACATAAAACAAGTGCGTCACAAAGTTTCTAGAACAAATATTCGGGAATTATGTAAATGACTAAATTAAAGACTACAATATCAAAATTAAAGACTAATCCTTTAAGGGAAACTCATTCTTATCATTAAAGCAAGTACGAAGAGAAAAGATACACATGCAGAAGTACTGAAGTACAAGTACACAGAGAGAATGCTACCATCTTGAAAGCATGTGAGAAAGAGTGATATGGATTACCTACAAAAACATTGAAAATATATATTCAAAACCCTAACAAAATGCAGACAAAAGAACATATTTGTGTCATTCAAAAAATTACAGGAACTCAACAATACCAAAATTTCAATTAATATGTAAAGAAAATACAATGTCTCACTCAAAATTGTATCACTTTTTGTTGGTGCCCTCAAGATCTCGTTGCCTCCATATCTATGTTTTCTGGCCGCTAGATCCTTAACGGTAATAATATGAAATAGTCTTTTGAGCGTACATGTACATATTCAGACCTGGAAAAGTTAAAAAAATAATAATCAGAGGTTGAAACACTAAATACCCATATATTTAAGCTAGAAACTAAAAAAAGGAGGTTCAAGAGAGTAAATGAGGTAACCTTTGTTGAAGTTTAAACATATTAACATATAATATAAACATATAATAATACGAGTACGCAACAAAAAACAAGATCAAATAGTGCATATTAATTAACTTATAGTGAATCGACTCAAAAACAAAACCAAACAAGATTCAAAGATTTGAATCCTCTATTGTTTCACACACAACACGTAGTTAAATAATATAATTAGTATGCTAGTACTTGGATCACGAAAACAATCAAAACACTTTTGTTCAAAACCAAAATAAAAAACCCTAGCCCTTGACGGGGTGGTGTTCGATCGGTTTGAAGAGAGGGAGGAGAGGAGAGAAGATTTGATTACTTCGGTTTTCCAAGGGATGCAAAATAATGAATAAAGGATTCATTATATAGGCATGGAAAACTTGGAGTGCAAGCGAAGCAATCCCATTCCCTTTGGGACTCCTATTTGGCTGACCTATAAAAAAGAAATGGGGGTCTAAGAACTTTCCTTCTCTTGACTTTACAACCGAGTCCTTATACTTGTCGTCTAACGACAGTTAGTTAAATGTCGTTAAGTAACTAAGTTAGTTAACGTCCGCTAAGTGTTTTCCATATCCATAATAATTAATAAATTACATTAATATATTAACTACTTATAATTGTATTTGGATCTAAGTCATTCCATAAGTTTACTATCCCTTTGTTTTCGATACCATGCTAAATATGGATATGGATCTAAGTCATTCCATAAGTTAACGATTATGTTTCTCGTTTTAGCGATTGATCAATATTACCAAATTCATCGGGATATATCCAGATCTCCTTTTGGGGGTGGCCACACAAACATCTCATCAACCCCACAAGGGGACCAATTGCATCATTCTTCAAAATATAGTCGATGGGACAAATTCTTTATTGAATGCATGTGTCATTCATGTGCTTTACCACTATAACTACCACTCACGAAATAGCGTTAAACATTATTTAAGAAATGGGATCCACACACGCATGACCTGCTTGCATCTCAAGTCTAAGGATAAGTAAATAAATGACTTACAAGATTCACTTGATGACAAAGATCCATAAAGTGAAAGTCTTGTTAGTTGGGGTAGTCCAAGATGCAAACTTTTGAATATCATGTGACTTAGGCAGGACACAACCTTAAATATTCAAAGAATATAACCAATCACTCAGATTTGTCTTAATTCAACAATACTCCATATCGTTGATAGAAAATGGACAAATTTAGAATAACATAAATTATTCATGGATTTAAACATGAAAATATAAGACATAACTTATCATTAAATGAAAATAATCATACCAGATACTTTGATTCATTATACAAATAATAATTGTTTAACATACCTTATCCAAATACTAACTAAATCAATACACGATGATCCTAGTTGAAGAATCACACCTCAAGATACGATGATCGTACTTGCTAACAAGGCCCATATTTCATTAAACTCAACTAGGTTTTGATCTTTTGGAATTTTGATAATACTTATTTCAAGAATTCAGTTAGTAAAGTCCTTGAACATATATGATGATTGTCTGTACATGTGCATACAAATATCTCGATATTGACACACTACATTCCGTAAGGTGTGTGACATCATCAAACACCTACTAGAACCAAACATCTTTTACCAACTTCTAAAGGGGCAACACATTCTTATTCTTTAATGTATAATGCAACTATGCTTTCAGCCGAGAGCATCTAGTTAACATGGTCATCATCAAAGATGAAATCCTACCATGACTAGTATTGAGTGTCATCTTAATTAAACTAGCATCATTGCATTCAAAAAACCATATGTCCTCTTAAAGATTCGTAAACTATTGATAAGGATTTAAAACATGCGTTTTTAGGGGGTCATTTAAGCTCTAAACTCGTACATTTGTGATCAGTGCCTTAAATCGTTCCTTTTCATATTTTAGGTACTTGGGACGCAAAAGCTGGAAACCAACAAGTTTGAGCTAATTTGGACAAGAAAACGAAGAAAACGACCAAGTCACGAAAAAGTCTGGAAAAGGGATCCAGACGGCATCACAACCTCAACTTGACGTCGTCACTTTCATTTGAACGTGATGATTTGATGGAAATTTTACATGTGACGGCTCAAAACATTTGAGCAAGTTTAGAACCTGACGGCATCACTTGTATTTGAAGACCAAGATTCAGAGTAAAATTACACGAGATGGCTCAGACTTATTAAAGAGCGACGACATCAGACATCCTGACGGCGTCAGTGACACAAGGCAACGTCGTCTAACGGCGGTGATGCAAATGAAGAAACTCTAATGACGGCGAGCTGACGGCGTCACAACCATAACATTTTCACACTTATAAATCTATATATATTTTCACATGTTTTCCTTTATTGATGTAAAACTTTGAAGAGGCGAAATCCTAGATGAATTTCATAGCTTTTGTAAGGCTTTTACATCCATTTTTGCTCATGTTTTATTGAAGTTAATTAATCCCTCTTTAATCATTGAATATGTCTATGTGTTGTTTGATTATATGATTTTATTTTCTTCACTTTAACATGCTAGGCTAAATTAATTAGTGTTTGCTTGGATTGAATGCAACCTAGTTATTTTAATTATTAATTGCCGTCTCTTGTTTAATTGGTTGTCTCGCGTTATGAGTAGGAAAACTGGCTATAATCTTATATGTGTTAACTTGTAAATCCAACTCAATGCATTATACCCTAGAGTGCACTGATGGTTTTTATTCGTTGTATTTATTGCGTGAATTGTGGTTGTAGATCTTAGGAGATTCTAGGGAGATGACTTAATTGTCACTTGTAGATCTAGGGTTTCTTAAAGGAGAATACATTCATAGAGTTAGGAAATTTTGCACCACCCTACGATAATACCGGAATACAATGCGCCAATTAAGCAAGGACGTGACAATTCGACTAATTAATAAGAGACAACTATGGAGTAAAGATAATTATAAGTAAACATGTTTTTCCCATCATATGAGTTCACCAATTTACTTTTCTTGCAATTAGTTTAATTTAGTTAAATTAAGTAGCATAAAAAACCCACTCTTCAAACCCCGAGATTGTACTTGCTTTCATAAAAAAAAATTATAAAAATACAAAAAGAATCATCCTACACCTCTAGACCTAATTGGTCATACACTTCGACCTTCACAACACCATTCCCCTAAAAAATGACCAATCCCCCGTGTTTTACCTATACTACACTACAACGGTTAGGTACATTGCCAAGGAGCATTGTAAAACTTAGTGGTTTTGCAAAATTTTGCATCAACTATGAACTTTCCTTTGGTAATTTTTGGTGCCTTCTTAAACTCCAAGTTTTTTTGAAAATGAGAACTGCACAACAATTGCCACATTGTACATCCATAGAATCTTCATTATTGGTAATGACTCTAAGCTCAGCTCAGGAATGAATTTCTAAATCCAAACAAATTTCATTAGAATATTTATTTCAATAGTTATCTAATAACTTTCAATTAGATACCAATATTGTCAAATCATATTGCACTCATGCATGATACAACTATTTCTCTACACAATATGACGTATATAATGAATCCTATAGTTAGGCTTAAGGTTTTATTCATGTTCTATCTTATCAAAATACATGTATCTATTGAGACTTGCTAAATGTTACGTCATGTTGTTTCAGACTTATTTACCGCATATGTTTATAACAATAAATATATATTTCAAGGTTATATGTTTTATTTCCTAAATCTCTTATGTAAAGTTTTATTCATTGCTAAGGATTGACATCTAGCTTAGATGGAATGTTACTGCCCATATGTTATAAAACTTATATGATATAAGGAAAATAAATATAAATACTCCCACTAACTTTTAGGAATACTCAGGAGTTATCTTATTTTGAAATAAAAATAAAAAAACATGGATTTAATAATTAAACATAAGATTCATCTCCGAGATATATGCATTGATCCATACACGGATTCTTACAGTTTTTATACTTCTAATGATTATATGAATTCATAAAACTCTTTTGATTACTCATCGTCCTTGCAAAGATAATCTTCAAGAATGAGATTTGATATTCCATTGTCATATTTCATACTAATGAAAATAAGTATGAAAATTAATCATCTTTATGTATTTAATGTGCGTATAAAAGAATATTCAATCACAGTCAATTTCTTGAGTATGATTAATAATCGTGTCACAAGTCATGCATTAAATATGTGTACAATATTGTCCTTATGAGCTCAAGACATGAATCAAACCGCTTAGGTTTTATTCTTGTTGAAGAAACTCACATTTATTCCACAGCCTAACTGTTTTGTTTAAGATCAATCAAGTTCCAAATTGCTTATCTTTATGGAAAACATCTTAACATTCATAGTATGAGTAATTTACCGAATTCAAGATTCGACAACGCATCTTTATGGTTAACAGGCTCACCATGATCCTGTGACTCATATTCCTCAGCATTGATATAAAATATATCAGTAAAGTGTTTAAGGTATCCTTGCAAATCTATGAACGAGTATTTCATCATTCTAAGGTTTAACATTTACATGTTTAGCCTAGTATGAAATTCACTTGTGTGTTTAGAAGGTTATGTATTTTGTTATTGTATTTCTTCAAGATTTAAAAATACTCCCACTTCTTTTTTGCAAGTAGAGACTAATCTATAAATACTTAGCATGTATAGTAACAATAAATTGTTCTCTTTTGAGAAATCAAAAAATAAATTGACAGTTTTCGACTCTAGTTTGTTAATAACATGCTTCATAAGATGTTTAACAAATTCAGAACTTCAATTTTAAGATTTAATGTGAGTAATCACATTCCATAACATGATGGTGTCTTATTAACCTTATAGATTGGAGTCTTATTGATTATATACAAGACATACTCAATTTTCGAACCTTGATATCTTTTTGGAGGAAAATGAGTTAAAGTTATCTTGAATCAAACGATACTAATATACTTTGATTTTCCTAATTGGACATACCATAAAATTGTGGTATTCCATGAGAATTGATATTGTGAGACAACCTGACAATATGTTAGATGAACTTATACTCTTTGACTTACTTATTTACCAAGAAGACATAAACATTTATTATCTTACTATTTGTTATAAATCTTGATCAACTCAAGAACTCCATGTACATGTCTTAACAAAAAGACATAACAATCTAATATTTTACTTTATATTATAAGTCTTGCAACAATTAAAATAATTCATGTTTGTGGCTTTACAAGAGACATAAACATGTTTATTTAAAGTAATTATGAACACCAACATTTGGCTTCAATAGTAATTTCAAGTTAATTGACTACTCCATTATTTATGACATGTCGAAGATAACATAAACCTTTTAGTTGAAATAGTCTTTATTCTTATCTTGACATAAGTTCTAAATAGGGCAAAATACATTTTATGTGTATAAGTCATAGTAGAATCTTAGTCTCTTACCCTGCGGTCAAGAGAAAACTATTAATCATATTGTCATGTGTTGTACCTTGCACACAATTAAGATTTCTCCCACTTGTGCATGACATAACATCAAGTACGTAGACAAACAACACGACACTCGTTTGATTGTGTATGAAAAATATGATAGTGTCACGGATATTTGCATTATAAGTAGATGTAGAACCATATTGTTTATTAAGGAATCAAGTACGATTATCCTTAAAAACATGAGTGTTAACAGTTGGAAAGTAACATATTATCTCAAAACAAGTTAGAAATAATTTGGGTTACTAACAAGATAATAAAACTTGTAGCACCCACTGAATTAGACAACATTACACAAATGTCTTTTTTAGTAATATAGCGTAACACTTCCACTGTATTTGACAGCATTGCAAGTGTTACCTAACCAATTAAACAAATAGCGACCTATTTAATTTTTTACCTTCTTTGAAAGCCTACTAGTAGCAATGTACTTAAGTTTCAAAAGAGTGTATGAAGTTCTACTATATAGAAGAGGGATTGTCCATCAATACTATTTATTAACTTGAAATTGGGCATGCAATTTCCTTCTTAATCGGCCTACTATTCCATAAGGATATGTAGCACCTATATTGTGTTAAAGCAAAACAACTAGATAAATCATGCTAGTTTGCCTTTACTTCTGCTGTAGTACTTTCGTCTGGTTTCTAATTTAACAACTCGTTAGATATCATACATCAAGATGTAACCATTTGTTAGCTACAGGAACATGTTCACCAGTTAACCGAATGTCTTATTTGTTTCAAAAGAATTCAACACTGATTAAATGAGATCAAATCTATATGGAAAATAAGATGTGCAATCTACTTAATAGTGTAAGTTTTCTATGAGTTTTATTAGAATTAGGACAATTCCAATGCTCCTATTATAGCTTTCTCGAACAAGAAAAAGGATAGGAACGAGTCTCTCTATTTCTTACACGGAAACGAGGCTCGGTTTGTCGTTTAGTAAAAACAATTCTAGCAAACCCTTATAGATGTGGATCGATTTACCAAGAAAAGAACAAAACTACGTTTACGGTTTTAATGTTGCATTAATACCATCAAAAGAATTTATAAAATTCAGTTTCTAGTATTTTCGATAATTATTCCTTTAAAGAAAGTTAACTACTGATAAGGATTTAAAAAATACGCTTTTAGGGGGTCATTTAAGCCCTAAATCGTTAAAATTTATATTCGTTACTGCTTAAAATCGTTCCTTTTCACATTTTAGGTCATTTGGAAGCAAAATGCTGGAATGAAGCGTTTTTGGACGAATAGGAACGATAATATGAAGAAAACGGCTAAGTCAAGAAAACAAGGCTGAAACAGTGGTTCAGACGGCGTCCCAAATCCAAGGGTTAAGCCGTCACCTACAACGTGGTCTAAACTCTCTCAAGCAACGGCCCAGGTCACTTTTCGATCCTAACAAGTGATGGCGTCACTTGTTTTCCAACATGACCGTCACTCTATCTTTCTACACCAGATGACCAAAGCTTTCTCAAGACGACGTCCACTACAACCCAGAAAGCATCACTATCTTATACCCGATGCCATCCCAGTGATGACTTGGCAAAGACGAAACCCTAATGGCGGCGATCAGTCGACGTCACCAGCAAAAGGCAACGCCGTCGCAGATGTAAAATCTATATATAGCCATCGACTTTTCGGTACTTAGTGTGATATTTTGGAGAGGAAACCCTAAAACATTTTTAGTCCGACTTGGACAGTTCTTAGGGGGTCTAACCCCTCTTTATTAATTCAAGATAAGTTTGTTTATCCAATCTATCACCATGTTTAATTTTTATGCGATTGTTTGCTTGTGTTCTTGCATCTCTATCATGTGTAACTAAGTTAATTAGTGTTTGCTTAGATCCAATGAAACTTAGTTATTAATTATTGTTAGGTTGTCTCTTGTTTAGTTGGTTGTCACGCTAGATTAAGGAAAACTAGCTTCTTCTTTCATTGTTGCGAGCTTGAACGTCCTAAATAGCGATTATTAGCTTTAGAGTGCACTATTAGGCTCCTGTTGTATTTATTGCGTGAGTTGCGGCTTATAGATACTAGGATATTCGGGGGAGATACCTCGGTACTTTGCGATCCCGGGTGTTCTAGATGAGACTTATACACTTAAAGAATTAGGGAATTTGTAACAGCCCTATGATTAAAACATAGAATATAATGCACCAATTAGACAAGGATGTGACAATTGAACCGTCCAATAAAAGATAACTAGGGAGTGAGTAAATCTACGTAAACACGATTTTAGTTATTATAAGAAATGTTCCTACAATCAATAGATTCTATTTTATTAATTATTAATTAGTAATTTATTTTGTTTATTAGTTTAATTGGTAAAAGACCAAACCCTCACTCTTCAAACCCCGAGATTTTAATTGATTTCATATAAAATATAAAAAGACTAAAAAGAATCACCCTCACCCTTGCCTTTTCGTCATACATCTCGACTAATATCTCTATTCCCCTAGAGAACAATCAACCCCCTGGGCTTACCCATACTACTGCAATGATTAGGTACACTGCATAGTGGGTTGTAAAGCTTGCTCTTGGAAAAGGAAGTCTTTCGACCCCAAACCACGGATCAAGTTTTTGGTGCCGCTACCGGGGAATAGAATAGCTAGTTCGTCTTCTATCTCAATTAGGTTCACTCGCTTGATTCCTATCAAGTGAGCTTTTTTCTTTTTTATTAGCTTTTTTGTAGTCTATCCCCCTTCTTTGTGTCTTTGTTCGTAACCTTGTCACTTTTCATCATGGAAGGTGACAATCCACCCGTCAACAACAATCAACCACAACATCAACTACCACCACAAAATCCACCACCACACGTCCTACCCACTCCGAGCCAAACGATTGAACGACACTCTTTTAACCTACTTCGCGACCAAATCTCTAGTGAAATCGATGAGCTTAGAGAACTACATAGGTTACTTGAGAATGTACTTGAGGATGCGACTAACGCACCGGATAATGATTCTATGATTAGTGATGATCCGGATGATGAATTAGGAGAAGGTGACAATGAGGTTACTAAGATAATAGAAGAAAGTGAGGATGAGGAAACTGATGAATATTTTAACCTTTATCCCACTAACGAAGAAATAGCATACTACAATTACATAATTGATAATCCTCGGCCATCCTTGTTAGAATTGATCCTAAAGTTAAGAGAGGTAGTCCTTGGAACATTAAGATCCCATGTATGATTGGATATAGATATGTCGAGTATGCTTACATAGATTTAGACTCTCTGATCAAAGTGATGTCCTCGGTTGTTTACAACAATATAATGAACACACAACATGAAACTAGGAGAGACCCTAAGTATCCCGGTGGAATTTGCAATTTTGTTGGAAGGATCAATGATGTACACATCTTTGTTGGGAACTTTACCTACATAGTAGATTTTATGATCCTAGAAAATGTAGGGTGTGTCATCGATTATAGCTTATCCCGTGTCGTGTTAGGAAAACCGTTTGTTGAAAGGTCTAAGCTAAGCTATAACCAACTTGAAGGAACAGTTAGATTTTCAGAAGGGAGCGATGAAATTACATATAGGATGCCTTGGAAAGTAGACGGACTTGGTTCTCTATCCTATTTTGAATGGAATAACATTAATTCCTTTGAAGAAAATAGCGAGGCGGATATGGAGAAAGGCATGGAATATATACAGGAGAAAATGAGCCTCTACTATAAGGATTGCTTGACCTTAGGACCTAGGTATATAGTCGATATGGACTTTGTCAACATGATGGATGTATGCCATGATGAGGAAAAATAAGAAAACGTAGTAGTATGGCTTCGAGTCTAGCTACAAGACTCGTAAATAAAAAAAAGCGCTTCTAGGGAGGCAACCAATTTTTTTTTTTTTGTGTTTTATATATCTTTTTCATTATTGCTTAATTCTTGTGCTTTCATTATTTTGTGAAAATGCTTTATTTTGTTTTTAATTTCGTCTTAATTACATATAAAGGTATTTTACAAAAAAGATAAGTGTAGGAAAGATCATATGTGTTTTTAGAACTAATATGAACATAAGATTAACAATATTTGAAATTATATATGTGTGTTTGTCAGTGTCAAATGCTTATACCGAGTCACAATGGATGTTTTGCGCGATATATTTTCCAGGTCTTTAAAGAAGTATTTTTTTTTCCGGAAAATGACTCTGACTCAATCTGTCAGGACAACCTAACGGTGTCGGAATTAATACCCGACGGCGCTAGGCAATGTAGAAACAATTTCCAGATTTTTGTTTTCTATCTAATCTGTAATTTTTGGAAATATCCAGAATTCTTAATTTTTTAGAAATCTGCAAACATTTATTTTACAAGCATTATATCTTACATGATTTCTAGTGTAGTTTAGTTTTATTTAGTTTTTACCTCCAATTTACGCGAGGTTTTGTCTATGTTTTCTTAAAATCTGCAGATTATATTGGACAAGAAGACGGAGTGCAAGATGGAAGCAACACTTATTACTTACTCATTTTTCTTGGAAGAGGATTTAACCACGATTCTACACACATCCTACCGAGCTAATCATGGGATTATTCATTTCTCTCTTTTATTTTACCTTTCTTTATCATTACTTTGATACTTTCGAGGAATATTTGGGACAATGTTCAGTTTAAGTGTAGGGAGGAAGAATAAAACGGGAACTTAGAAACTATTCACTTACTTGATTTTTGCCTTTTCCTTACTAATTTGTGTAATAAACTATGAGAAATATTTGTTAGGGTAATTTTTGCATCATGACACTTACGAGTAAAACTTTAGTCTTAATAAAGCATCTCATGGATAGGAATTATATGACTAACACAAAAAACCGTATTCCACTCAAATTCCACCCCAATGCCCCTAGATTTTTAGGAATAAATCATTTATCTTTAATTCTTGTTGAGTGTACCGGTAGTATAATAGATTCTAGAACTTGTTTTTATGATGCATTTCGAGATCGCTAGTGAGACTACATTCGTGTAGTTAGAATTAACTAAATGACAAGAGGCATTAGGATAACCCTTGTTTTAAACCTGTAATTTAATTTCTTCGACCATACCGGTTGAGTAATTTTCCCCACAATGTACTCATCTTTAGTACACAATACCCCTAGTTAACCCCTCAGAGCCTATATTTTCGCAGTTCTCGTGATGTTCCGGTTTCCAGAATATCAAGAAGAACATTATTTACAATCCACCCCTAAATGTTACACCCAAATTGCCTTAGCCCACCTTGTATGCACTCATCTTTAGTGTATTATTGTAACTATCGTTTAACCCTTAGTTTAATTATCTAGTTACTTGCATGGTTGCTAAGTTGAGTTATATCCTTTGTACACACTTTTAGGACGATTGAGACTCATGGGTTAAAGTAGTATTTTATGGAGTAACGGGAAGGAACGTTAAATTAAAATTCCCTTTGTCTACATAATTAATTACTCCAAGTGTTTTGATCTTTTCAATTCGGGTCAATAGTGTTAGTGAAATTAAAACTCAAGTGTAGGGATGCTCCTATGAATCCCTCTATATTGATGTTATCTTAGAGGATGGTAGGGTAAGAATGTATGAAAAAAATTAAATGAAAAAAAAGAGAAAAATCAAGAAAAAGATAAAAAAAAAATATAAAAAAGGAGAAAAACGTACGAACTACCATCTTACATCTATCCTTTATGTTTTATGTTTTGATTTTGTTCCAAGTTATTAGTTAGTGTTAGTGAGTCAAGTCTTGGCTTAGCAACGCCATATTTTACATGCATCTAACTTAGATTTTCGACTTGCCACCACTAAAAATTCCTCATATCCAACAAAACCCTTTTATTTCCTACCCGAAGCCTAACATTATAACCCTTTGTAAAGACCTCGTTGATAGTTATTCCTAAGTGTTTACGCCAAAGCGGTGGAGGTTTGATCTAATCTCAAGCTTTTGGTAATCTATGTGCTATGACAGGTAGAGAGTGTTTAATTTCCATTTCCTTTCATGTTATATTTCATATACACCCGAGAGATGAGATAATCCAAACACCAATTGTGAGGTGCTAGTGCATAATTTTTGTGCTTGTTTTGACTATGGTGGCACTTGTATTTGTTGTAGATTATTTTGAACTAATGTTAAATGAACCCTAACTCATAAATTGATTAGCCAAAAGCACCTTTGCTTGTGGACAAGCAAATTCCAAGTGTAGGGATATTTGATAAGGATTTAAAACATACATTTTTAGGGGGTCATTTAAACCCTAAATTGTTACATTTTATATTCGTGACAGCTTAAAATCGTCTCTTTTCACATTTTAGGTCATTTGGAAGCAAAATGCTGGAATGAAGCATTTTTGGACGAAAAGGAATGAAAATATGAAGAAAACGGCTAAGTCAAGAAAACAAGGCTGAAACAGTGGTCCGGACGGCGTCCCAAATCCAAGGGCGATGCCGTCGCCTACAACGTGGTCTAAACTCTCTCAAGCGACGGCTCAGGTCATTTTTTGATCCTAACAAGTGACGGTGTCACTTGTATTCCAAGATCACCGTCACTCTGTCTTTCTACACCAGACGACCAAAGCTTTCTTAAGACGACGTCCACTACAATCTAGAAGGTGTCACTATCGTATACCCGCCGTCCCAGTGATGACTTGGCAAAGACGAAACCCAAATGGCGGCGATCAGACGCGTCACCTAGTAAAAGGCGACGCCGTCGCAGTTGTAAAATCTATATATAGACATCGATTTTTCAGTATTTAGTGTGTTATTTTGGAGAGCAAACCCTAAAACATTTTTAGTCCGACTTGGACAGTTCTTAGGGGTCTAACCCCTCATTATTAATTCAAGATAAGTTTGTTTATCCAATCTATCACCATGTTTAATTTTTATATGATTGTTTGCTTGTGTTCTTGCATCTCTATCATGTGTAACTAAATTAATTAGTGTTTACTTAGATTCAATGAAACCTAGTTATTAATTATTGTTAGGTTGTCTCTTGTTTAATTGGTTGTCATGCTAAATTAAGGAAAATTGGCTTCTTCTTTCATTGTTGCGAGCTTGAACGTCTTAAATAACGATTATTAGCCTTAAAGTGCACTATTAGGCTCCCGTTGTATTTATTACGTGAGTTGCGGCTCTTGTTATTAATTATTAGTGTTTTTAACGTCCTAAATAACGCTAAATTAATTAGTGTTTGCTTAGATCCAATGAAACCTAGTTATTAATTATTGTTAGGTCGTCTCTTGTGTAATTGGTTGTCACGACAGATTAAGGAAAACTGGCTTCTTCTTTCATTGTTACGAGCTTGAACGTCCTAAATAGCGATTATTAGCCTTAGAGTGCACTATTAGGCTCTCATTGTATTTATTGCGTGAGTTACGGCTTGTAGATACTAGGATATTCGGGAGAGATACCTTGGTACTTGGCGATCCCTGGTGTTCTAGAGGAGACTTATACACTCATAGAATTAGGGAATTTGGCATCGCCCTATGATTAAAACATAGAATACAATGCACCAATTAGACAAGGATGTGACAATTCAATCGACCAATAAAAGATAATTAGGAAGTAAGTAAATCTAAGTAAACCCGCTTTTAGTTATGATAAGAACTCTTCCTACAATCCCTAGCTTCTATTTTATTAATTATTAATTAGTTATTTTTTTTATTAGTTTAATTGGTAAAAGACCAAACGCCCACTCTTCAAACCCCGATATTTTAATTGCTTTCATATAAAATATAAAAAGACTAAAAAGATTCACCCCCAACCCTGCATTTTCGTCATACATCTCGACTAGGATCTCTATTCTTCTAGAGAACGATTAACCCCGTGGGCTTACCCATACTACACTGCAAAAATTAGGTACACTTCCTAGTGAGTTGTAAAGCTTGCTCTTGGAAAGGAAGTTTTTCGACCCCGAACCATGCATCAACTACTCATAGTTTAAATAGATAAAACAATTAATTTTCTTAAGGCTAGGACCTTAATTGACATATCGACATCACATCAGTTGATCTGCTAACAATGGTGTATTCAAAAAGGTAAGTGTCGAACAGTAATTGCAATACAAGTGCAATTTCTTGATCATTATGGGACTTACTAATGGCACTAGGGACAATCATGTAGTGTTATGTTTCATCCCATCTTATGTATCATGTTAAAGGTCTCACCAATTAACTTGATTATGTCGCCCAAAAAAAAACTGTAAATATTCCACCAACGTCTCACGATGAGTGGTAATTTACGTTGGATTGCAATTTTCCTACGTCTCATGTAGAGCAAAAGGCAATTACAACTGTTCTTACAATTGGGTAGCAAAAATTTAGTTTTCAAATGGTATAGCTTATTTGACAAATAATGTTTATATCAAATATGTATGAAGAAACGTGCATACATCTTCGTATAATTGGTTTTAATAAAAAACTTTTACTTGATTAAGTTATTTATTATTGGGCATTAAGTATGTCATTTAAATTTATATGCATAGCACGTGAATATAAAAGTAAAGACATTGCAATTTTCAAATTGACAATTAAACGTGTTTTCAAAGTTAAAGTAATGCAATTTTATCGCAGTATTTGTAAAACCAATTAAAGAAAGACCAACCACTATATCGTACTATTGCATGAGTCATAGACCCAAGTTCTTTCGATAATTGCCTCATATGCCGAAGCATGTAGTAGCGCGTGAATTTAAAGTCAGTCAACCTGAAGATGATTTTGCCAAAACCAAGTAATTGGTTGAATAAAAAACATCATCAATAAACAAAGTGTACGAACTTTAATTTAGAAAAACACATTAAAGAATATTAAACATGTTAAAGTAAATTATATCATGGTAGCTTCGAGTATATTTCTTACACCATTAATAACTTATTAGAATTATGTTTAATTAAACCATCTAATTTCATAGTTATTAGTCACGTTTATATTTTTTTATCCAAAAAACTCTTTGCTTTTACATGAGTCAAACTATTTATTGCACATGCATTTGAGCGACATATTTCCTCCTCATTACTCGTATCAACTAATAATGTGATCGACAACAACATTAAAGTTATAAACATATAAAAAAATTGATAATAACATATCATATTAAATTAGCATACTCATATTAGCTAATGAAATAAGGATAAAGGCAAAAACATCACTAACATATAACCCTGTTGTAAATAACGAGTTTCTCAAGTAACTAAAATACAACAAGAATCAAATTTAAACACATGAATAATAATGAAAAACTAATACTATTACAAAACATAAATAACTTGATTAAAATTTAAAAACTAACTAAAACCCATTACAAGTAATCATAGATATTGATTCAATTCGACGATGCAAAATAATACACATTGTATAATATTTAATTGAATCTCTAACGAGTACTTTTTGGAAATGGAAGAATTAAAGTCACAACAAATGGTGTGTGGAGAAGTCGACTAGGGTTCTAGTTTTATAGTTTTGATGTTCTAGTTTACTTTTAGTAATTGGCACAAAAATAGGTGATGTCTTTCAAATAAAACATACATAGCATAGAGTAGTAAATATTTTTTTTTTAACTAACTATATAATGTTGAATAAGTTTTTTAAAGACCATTACTTAGTTAACTCCTAGCTAGTCATGTCAATAAATTTATATTGAATCAAAAGAACAAAAAATCAAAACTTAATATAATAAAGAGAAATGATACACCCACACAATGTTTACATAAAGAAATCCACACATACATGTAGCAAATGACTTGTACCAATAGAATTAAATTTATTTTTCTCTTTCTTGTTTTTACTTCCAATGATTAAGTGACACATGTATGTGTGGATTTATTTTTGTAAAAATTACGTGAGTGTAGCACTTCTCTATAATAAATAACAAAAGAACTTTATGTTTGAAATTAAAGGCATAAATTACAAAAGAACTAAATCAATATTTTGGATAATTAGCTAAAGACCTTCATATGTCCGAGAGAGGTGTTGAGAAAACTGGGATACGTGCATAAAGAAGTTATCTGGATAAACTCTAGCCTTGATTCTAATTGGCTTCTTAAAGTTGTCAATCTTCCAATACATTTCACCCCAAACACTTGCTTCTTCATAACTATCACTTCCAACTCCCAAATCCAAATCATTGTAGTTAAAATATACTTCCCTTGGGTTACTTGATACATACGGCTCCAGAAACGCTTCAAAGCTTTCTAGCCAATCTCTTCGTGCAATCGATGTTGGAGTTGTGTATGAAGGTTGTGTTAATTGATGAATACTCCATTGGTTATTATCTTTCATTAATCATATATTTATAGTGCTAATACATAAAACCTTAGAAGCCATAAACACGCACACCGGGCTTGGGCCTATACATTATTCATCTAATACTCTCCCACAATCCGAGCGGGAAAATCGTGAAAGCTCGGATTGGAGTACAAACGAGAAACATTAATTATTAAAAAACAAAAATAAAACTAAAGATAGTTATCTTGATGAATAATTAAGACTTCGATAGGTAGACAATCGCGTAATCAAAAAAAAATGATTTGGTTTATGAATGATTGCTTGTTTTGGCGCGTGACGGTGCGTCCTTATGACTACAATTGCGATTCTGGTATGCTTTTCTTTGAAATTTATTTACAAAGCCACCTCTGCTGACCTCATCAGTTAACTCCTTACGGTTTGGGAGTTATGGCCGAAACACTAGGCTGCAACTTTTGTTTTTGTTTTTTTAGCATGGATAAAAGGTGATGGCTAGGGTTTGACGGGATGGAATTGAGGCGGCGCCTAAGGTGGCCAACCACATCCGACGATCTGACCTAAAGCCAAATTTAATGGACCCAAACCACTATTGGGTTTGGGCCAACTAACATATCTAACAATCCCTCGCAGTTTGAACGGGAGACTTTGAACCGACAAACTGGAACATATGTTGAAAGCCCCTCTTTTTTTCTTCTATCGTCTTCTTTGTTGATTGGTTGAACGAAAACATAATTGTATTTGGCGGCATAGTTGTTTATTACTTGCGACTTCCTCCTTTGCGTGACTTTATTTATTTATTAATTTTTTTACGTCATGGCTTGCTTTGCTTTTAGGTAGGAGCGACAATTTTGCGACCAACTATTTGCGAAAAACGACAGTGATCTTCAACAATGAAAACAATTAGACGAAGAAGGAAAAAAATATGTTTGATTGAAGGCAACTCAACGTGCATATTGTGTGTGTTTTGACAGCTAGGGTTTAGGGTTTATGCATTGAATATGAAAAACAAAATCCTAATAAAAAATAAGAATAAAGCAAAAATAACTATGATCCCTCCAAATCATCGCCGAGTAGCCGATGACCGGAGGATGGCAAATTTTGTAGGTGGATCTTACCTAAAGCTCGATACCATGTTAAATAATGAATACCTCGTGAGTTATTATCTTTCATTAATCATATATTTATAGTAAAACTAAAGAAACCATAAAAACACACACTGGACTGGGGCATATATATTATTCATGGCTAAAGTCAACCATCTTGAAAAATTGGAACAACAACCCAACTCTATGAGGATACGGAATTGCAGTCTCGGAGTACTCATTAATTATTCCTCCAAACGGGTTGATGATAAAAGTCTCTGATCCGTCGTTTTCAAATATCATTTCCCATATCTTTGTAAGCCCCTCAATGGAGATTGGTGCTCGAATATAGTCACATTTACCTTTGAAGTTCAGATTGGGAATGGCTGATCGATTAGCGAGAATTTCGGTGGGAGTCGAGGTTGAAAAGCCTCCAAATAGAAGGCTTGTTTGAACCATTTTCACTTCTTCACATATCTCTCGTGTCACATTAAGCTCTGGGAAGTTTTCTTCTAGCAACGGAATCAGTGTGTTGCTAGTACCTTGATTGATTCCTTCAAACGACATTCTTATGGTTTTCTTTGTCGTATTTCATGTTGGGATTTTAAAACCAGTTAACTATTAACATCTACGAGTACGCAGCGGATATTGGATCTAGTTATCGCAATTATGTTAAGCACGTAATTAATAAACAAATAATTAATACAATAATTAATTAATTAAAAGGGATATAGAAAACCTAACCTTGCTTGGCAATTGATCTTTAGTAACGGAACAAGTAAACCAAACGAAACCCTAGTATCAAAATTAGATACCTCGAAGAGTATCACACACAAACCCGATTAACGTATACGTTCGATTAAGACGCTAGTCGAGAACGTAAATAATAAACCAAATCAACACTTGACCACTTGAATAATTCAGATTAGAAAAGCCCAAGAACTTGCTCGCCTTCCTGTCTGAGAACAAAAGAAACCATAGAAGCTGCTTTTGTACCTTTACCCGATATCGGATATAATGATCCGATATCCAAGCTTCTGTCCGATGAAGAGCACCACGACCAGAATCAAGTTCCACCTTATTTGTTTCTGCTGTTGTGTCGACAAGGAGACCAGGAACAAAACAAACCGATTTACTAGACACTTGATTCAACTACAAGTTTAGGATTCAATCAAACAATAAAACCCTTAGTCGACTTTGAAGAAGCAATCAACCAAGAGCAAGAGCAGGAGATGACTTAATCGGTTTTTAGGGATTGAAGCAGAATGTTGTATGTGAGTTTTGATGAGGTAAAGGTTTGTATATATAGCATTACAAACCAACTCCCAGTTGGAGTACAATACTTGTTCGACAAGTATAAGCCCAAGAAAAACCCACCCTTCTTTGCCTTGACTGATCAGTGAACCAAAACCCATGGCTTGTCTAATATTTCGACCCATACTGACTGAAAAACAGCCAATGGATCTCAACAATTAATCGGGTCAAGTAAGCATGTCGGGTATGATAAATATTCAAGTTTAAAATACGTTCAACACGTATACTCGTGTTTATCGCGTGTGCCCCCATCGGCTCACACACTATTAGTCGTTTTGTAGTATTTGAAAACTCCCATAAGCCAACAGCTCCCACTTGGGAGTTGGTGTGTCGAATGACACACAAAACTAATGACGGAAACGCCTAGCAAACGCTCTCACTCGCTTTTTAACTAAAAGTGTCTGAGAGAATAGTTTCGTAAAAGTTTCTCAGTAGCATGGTCATTCAATGTCTTGCTTTAATCATCCTTTGTTATAGATACCGTTAAACCATGGATTATGGATCTCAAATCATTCCATATAGTTTAACCATTTAGAATCTCGTTATAGATTTTAATTCAGATATACCAAATGTAATAAAAAATCATCTTGTATTACCCTTTGGGTCTGGCCAGACAGTTATCTGATTAAATTTGGAGAGGCGCCATGGTATCTTTCTGCACATATCAAGTGGAGTAACAAATCTTTTATTGACTACAAGTGTTGTGGATGCTGCTTCACATCACTCCGAAATATAGCTTTTATAACTACCTTGTTCAGATAGCGTTTTGCGTATACTTACAAAAAATGATATCTACACATAACAGAACTTACTTGCATCTCAATTCTAAGGACGAAGATAACAAACCATTTTCAATATTTTACTTATGACAAGGATCCAAAAGTAAATGTTTGAAAGTTGGGGAATCCAATATGCATCTCTAGTGAATACATATGAGTTTGGCGGGAACAATCCGAATTCTCCTTAGAATTATAACCAACACTCACATTTGTCTTATCATAACAATATTCCCATATTGTTAACCGATAATGGACATATTTAGAATGATAAATCATTTCATGGATTAAACATGAAAATATGGAATAACAGATTATATGAATATAATAACAAATACCTCGTATCTTTATTAATAAGAAAATAATAATTGTCTTACAACTCCAAATTATCCAAATACTAATTAACACACAGTTTACATGAGACTACTAGCAGGTACCAAACCTATACCTCTAGTCAATTTAGAATGCTTAGGGAAATCCAAAGCTTTCGTAAATGGATCAGCTAGATTGTCATCTATGTGAACCTTTAATATCTTCACATCGCCCATTTCAATGGTCTCTCGAAGATAGTGAAATTTAGCGCGATAATGTCTAGCACCTTTAGTGATTCCGCTTTCAATAGCTATAGTAATGGCTCCAGTATGATCACAATACGTATTTATGGGTTCTTCAATTGTGGGAACAATATTCAATCCAGAAATGAATTTACGAATCCATACAACCTCTTTTGATGCATCACAAGCAGCAATATACTCAGCTTCAGTAGATGAAGTAGCAAAGCTACTTTGCTTTGTGCTTTTCCAATCAACAACACCTCCATTTAGAACAAATACATATCCAGTCTGAGATTTTAAGTCGTCAGCATCTGTCAGATATCCAACATCAGTGTAGCAAAAAACCCTGAGCTCTTGTTCATCTTTCCCTCCATAAATCAGAAACATATCCTTAGTATTATGTAAATACTTAAGAATATTTTTCACAGCAGTCCAATGAAGTTCACCTGGTTTCTGTTGAAATCGGCTTGTCACATTCTGTGCGAACGCAACATCAGGACGAGTACATCTCACAGCATACATAATAGAACCTATAGCCGAAGCATAAGGAATTCTTTGCATGCGCTCTTTCTGAGCAGGTGTTTCAGCACCTTTTGACTTACTCAATTTAGGCTTATCTTGCATTGGGATCGCGCCACGTTTGGAGTTCTCCATACAAAATCTTTTCAAGATTTTCTCAATGTAAGCACTTTGACTCAAACCAATTAATCGTCTAGATCTGTCTCTATAGATCTTGATTCCAAGAATATATGCAGCTTCTCCTAAATCTTTCATGGCGAAACATCTTCCAAGATAGGATTTTACATCTTGTAACATTGGAATATTGTTTCCCATAAGCAATATGTCATCAACATATAGAATTAGGAAAGTGACATAACTCCCACTAGCTTTCTGATATACACATGGCTCATCTTGATTTTGAGAAAATCCAAATTTCTTTATCTCATAATCAAAACGTTTATTCCATTGCCTCGATGCTTGCTTAAGTCAATAAATGGAACGCTTGAGCTTGCATACACGGTTAGGATATTTTGGATCAACAAAACCATCAGGTTGCTCCATATAGACCTCTTCGTAAAGATGTCCATTGAGGAAGGTGGTTTTGACGTCCATTTGCCATATCTCAAAGTCATAGTATGCAGCTATGGCTATGAGAATCCTTATAGCTCTAATGTATGCTGCAGGAGAAAAGATTTCTTCACAATCAATCCCGTAGGTTTGAGTGAAGCCCTTTGTTATGAGACGAGCTTTAAAGGTTTATACCTTATCATCCATGTCAGTCTTCTTCTTGAAGAGCCACTTGCTGCCAACTGTCTTGTAGTTAGGAGGAAGCTCAACTAAGACCCAGACATCATTGTCGTTCATGGATTGCATTTCCACATTCATTGCATCAAGCCATTTCTTGGATTCAGGATCCAACAATGCAGCTTTATAGTTATTGGGTTCACCAAGATCCCCTAACTCATGTTCCTCAGCGTCAATGTATAAGCACATACGGTCAAGAGCACGGCGTGTCCTATTGGACTTTCAAATGGGAACAATATCGCTTTGAGGTTCTTCAATTTCTTGATCATCCTCATCGTGATGAATGCTAGTGTCTAAAGAAGGATTTGTATCTTCTTCTTGAAGTAATTCAAGATCATCTAAACTCCCACTTGCTTTAAGATCCACAAGATTACTCTCAAAGAACTCAGCATTTCGAGCAACAAAAACTTTGTTCTCGGATGGAAGATAGAAAGAATATCCCATAGTTTCCTTAGGGTATCCTATGAAGATACACTTAACAACTATAGGTTCAAGTTTTTCAGGTTTGGTAAGTGTATCATGCTTAGCAAGTGCCTCACAACCCCAGACTTTTAAGTAAGACAGCTTAGGGGCTTGCCCATGCCATACTTCGTATTGTGTCTTTTCAACCTTCTTAGTTGGAACCATATCGAGAATGCGTGCAGCAGACTCAAGGGCATAATCCCAAAAGGACTTTGGAAGAGTAGTTTGTTTCATCATAGTACGCACCATGTCAAGCAGGGTTCGATTTCTCCTCTCAGATACACCATTGTGTTGTGGAGTATAAGGAGGAGTTCGATGGGCAATAATACCATGCTCCTTCAGATGATCCAAAAACTCTTGACTCATATATTCACCTCCACGATCAGAACGTAGTGATTTTATAGTCTTCCCGAGTTGATTTTCTACTTCCTTTTGAAACACTTTGAATGTTTCAAACACTTTATGTTTATGTTTCAGCAAGTAAACATAACCATACTGACTATAATCGTCAGTGAAAGTCACAAAGTAATTTGCTCCTTGTCTGAATGTGATTCTAAATGGGCCACATACATCTGAGTGTATAAGTCCAAGTAAATCTTTAGCCCTTTCCACTTGATGTGAATAAGGTTTTCTAGCCATCTTACCAGACATATAAGCAACACACTTTTCAAGAGACTTAATGTCAGATGAGTTGAGAAGTCCACCGTGTTGCAACTTCTCCATGCGTTTCTTGCTAATGTGTCCAAGACGACCATCCCACAAGAGAGCAGAGTCTAATTTTGACTTGGCTCTTTTATTGCTTACAGCATACATAAAACTTTCATTTGTATTCGAACAAGACATTTCAATTTCATAAATACCATTACGAGGAATAGTTGTAAAATAAACAACGTTATTCTTAGTAACTGAAATATAATTATTCGATTCAAAACGGTTAATAAAACAATCGTCATACAAACGAGAAACTGAAATAATCCCCTTAATAATAGAGGGAGCATAATGACAATCATTTAAAACAATAACTAATCCACTAGGGAAAGATAAATGATAACTTCCAATAGTTTCAACTTCTACCCATTGACCATTGCCCACGTACAGACTTAAAGCTCCTGGCTTCAGCTTCCTACTGCCCCTTTGACCCTGAGTATTATTACAGATGTGAGTACCACAGCTACTGTCATATACTAAGGATGATTTAAGGAAAGAGTAGAGTTCTATAGTGAAAATACCTGAAGAACTAGCTGTAAGAGACAGTTTCTTCTTTTTCATCAACTCGGCGAGACACTGGGGACAATTCCATCTCCAATGTTCTGTCTCACCACACTGGTGACAGGTAGCGTCCTTTGCTGGATTATCCTTCTTGGGTGGTGGAGGAATCTTGGCTTTGGATTTAGAAGAAGAAGCATTGTATGGCTTATACTCAGTGGCATAACCAAACTTGTTGTTTCCATTTCCATGATTCCCCTTAGCAGCCTTAAACGATTTATTCTTTTTATGGTGTTTCTGGACCTTACCACCACCCCCACGTACATAATGTAGTGCAGGTGCAGCATCCTTCTTTGGCAACGTCTGCTCATGTTGTTTAAGCATAGCATGTAGTTCATTCACAGTCTTCCCCATGCTGTGCATATTAAAGTTCTGCACAAACGTAATGTAATCTTTAGAAAGACCGATGAGGATCAGACTAACTCCATAGTTCAGAGTAACTGGGTGACCAAGACGTTCCAAATTGTCAATGTAGCTCTTCATCTTGAGAACATATGAGCTAACCGATTGACCCTCTTCCTGCTTGCAAGCGTGGAATTCATGTGCAGTTTGTAGAAGCTCTTGTTCTGCATGTTGAGAGAACATAGACTTCAACTCCTGAAGCATGTCATACACACCAAGATGAGTTAGATTTCATTGGATCTCTAACTCCATGGTCATGAGCATGAAGGCAGCTATATCCTTTGAGCCTTTGACCCAAGCAGTATGAGCTGCAAGAGCCTCAGGTGGGACAGGGTGGCCAGGAGTAGCAACAGGTGCTGTAGGTATAGGATGCTCCAGATAAGTTTCCTTATCTTCAGCTGATAGTATAATGCGAAGATGGCAATACCAATCAATGAAATTAGGTCCAATGAGTTTTTGTTTCTCAAAAAAACTCCTGAGTACCGAACTGTTTCCGACTGAAGTAGTCATCTACAATTGAAAAGTTCAAATAATTAGTATTTTCGATAATTACATTCTTAAAAGAATTAACTACCCAATTAATTACTAATAAGACTAAGATACATCTTGAAACCCCATTTAATTACTATAGGTCTGACCAGTGAATAAAAAAAATAGGACAAGAGGTAAGCGATGAGCGTTAATTGCATAATGCAACTCTTAGACTTTATGAGACTGTTTAAGGCATTAGTATCAAGTAATAATGTCAAAAGCATGTTTAGTTCTCATCTTATGCCTCGGGTTCAAGGTCTGACCAAGTTAACTCGAGATAAGTCGACCAAGTATGAACGTGTAAAAATAACCATTGGTGTGACCAGTGAGAAATAATTACCATGGGTTGGAAAGGCCCTTAGGTCTGACCAGAGAAGTCAATCCAAATGCACGTGTTCATAGTTGGATGGCATAAACTTAAAATTAACGAATAGGTATGCACATATAAATGTGGTAAAAGTCGTGTACAAAGAAGCATCCAAAACAACTTTGTAATACTAATTTTAAAAACTTTTTGGTAATGACATTGTAGTGATCATCATGGTTCACGATAGCTCCAATCGAACGCACAGGGAGGCAGAGGACCAGGTAAGCGCTGACGCATAACTTTAGACATCCTTTCTGTGCGACTGTGCGCACCTCTTTTAACCCCCTTTTGAGTTTGTTCTAGTGGGTGAGTCGTACATCCCAAGTGTCCATAACGTCTAGTTTTTAAATTCTTGAAAACGTGTTTCATATATTAGGTCACTTTATTTTACAAAAACAATTTTCCACGAATCAAATAACAAGTCACAATGAGCATGGTATTTAGGCGTGTAAATAAAGACCAATGATAATGTTATGGTTACGATATGTATTATTCCATATTTCATACAATTAGGTGTCAAAGCAAGGAATAATGCACATATAAGAATCACAAACATATAAGCATAAACATCAGCATAAATAACCACATATTATTCCGAGTTCTCTTGCGAGTCTTCCCCAAACGGAGAACCATAAGACCGTCACCAGGATATAACACCTAGATCGCCCCATACATCACTTATAAAAACAATTGAGTGGGTCTTGTGGCCGAAAAAACACATAAAATGGCATGGCAATCTCAATTATCAAGTAATTACGCAATTTTATGTATTTAATAACCAATATGTAATTCTAATTATAATAATAATTCTAATTAACAATTAACAAAATCTAATTAACATTTAATTCTAATTAGCAAGTAATTATAATTAACAAATTAATTCTAATTAACAAATTAATTCTAATTATCAATATAATTTTTAATTTGTGTGTAACAAGTTATTATTTATTAAAAATTGACAAGTATTGCATATAATTGTCAAAATAAAAACAAATAACTAAATTAGGTTTCATGCAGCCTTTTAAACATGTTTATTAATCTGAAAAGTGTAACCCATAATCGCAAAAACGAGTTGACTCGTGATGCCACTGTTGGGATTTTAGAACCAGTTAACCATTAACCTCTACGAGTACGCAGCGGATATTGGATCTAGTTATCGCAATTATGTTAAGCACGTAATTAATAAACAAATAATTAATACAAAAATTAATAAATTAAAAGGGATATAGAAAACCTAACCTTGCTTGGAAATTGATCTTTAGTAACGGAACAAGTAAACCAAACGAAACCCTAGTATCAAAATTAGATACCTCGAAGAGTATCACACACAAACCCGATTAACGTATACGTTCGATTAAGATGCTAGTCGAGAACGTAAATAATAAACCAAATCGACACTTGACCACTTGAATAATTCAAATTAGAAAAGCCCAAGAACTTGCTTGCCTTCCTGTCTGAGAACAAAAGTAACCAGTAAACTGCTTTTGTACCTTTACCCGATATCGAATATAATGATCCGATATCCAACTGCTTCTTGTCCGATGAATAGCACCACGACCAGAATCAAGTTCCACCTTATTTGTTTCTCCTGTTGTGTCGACAAGGAGACCAGGAACAAAACAAACCGATTTACTAAACACTTGATTCAACTACAAGTTTAGGATTCAATCAAACAATAAAACCCTTAGTCGACTTTGAAGAAGCATTCAACCAAGAGCAAGAGAAGGAGATGACTTAATCGGTTTTTAGGGATTGAAGCAGAATGTTGTACGTGAGTTTTGAGGAGGTAGAGGTTTGTATATATAGCATTACAAACCAACTCCCACTTGGAGTACAATACTTGTTCGACAAGTATAAGCCCAGGCAAAACCCACCCTTCTTTGCCTTGACTGATCAGTGAACCAAAGCCCATGGCTTGTCCAATATTTCGACCCATACTGACTGAAAAACAGCCCATGGATCTCAACAATTAATCGGGCCAAGTAAGCATGTCGGGTATGATAAATATTCAAGTTTAAAATACGTTCAACACGTATACTCGTGTCTATCGTGTGTGCTCCCATCGGCTCACACACTATTAGTCGTTTTGTCGTGTTTGAAAACTCCCACAAACCAACATTTCAAACATTTTTTCTAAACATTTGAATCCTTATGTGCAAGTTTCGATCAATATTTGGCATAATAGTTTAATATTTATGGAAAATTTCCGTAGCTCCTTCTTCCAAAGTTTTATCAACTATAAAAACTCCCATCGGCTCACACACTATCTGACGCAACCCGAAGAGTGGTTTTCTTCCCGAAAACCTTAATATGTTCGATCATCAAAGAAAAAGGCATATCCGTAGATCATACTAATTCAAAAGCTTACATAACTGCATGAAACAAGTAAGTATTCTATAAACACCCTTTATACGTGTTTAAGGTTAGGTTATATCACGAATTAGGAAAGATCTTTCTTGTTAGAGTTTGTTTAGCTACAACCAAATATGTTTTTTACTTTCGTTGTTGCATGTTTTATTGGTCATACGAGAAACACAACCCTACAACGATACACCTGTTGAACAACATAAGATAAACTAGGACGCGTAAATGTGAGATACTGAAGTGCTCCAGCCAAGCTACAATATAAAGTAAGGTCTAAAACCGGTCTCCCTCTGGACCATACTTAGACTCAGGATCAACAGGAAGACTAACACGGGTTAAATTTCTGTATATGAGCACACTCAAGTATTTCCTCAACATATGCCGGTTGGGAAAGAGCATCCCTGCAGAATCATGCCTAGCAAAGATGTGAAGGAAATAGTTGAGAGAACCAATATCAATCATAGTAAACTCACCATGTAAAGACAAATGAACCCACTATAAAATGCAGTAAAGGAGGTTATTAATATGATGTCATCCACATAAAGAAGAAGATAAGCAATATATGACCCACGATGAAAGACAAACAATGAAGAGTTTGATTTTCAGTAGTAGCATACCCAAAAAACCGCTAAAACCAATGACGAGGGACTTTCCTAAGCCTATATAACGCTGCAAGTGACACGCATAACTAGGACATGCATAATCAACAAACCCAAGGGGTTGGAACATATAGATAGTCCATGATAAATGGCCATGAAGAAAATCATTCTTCACATCTAGCTGATGAATAAATCAGTTCTGAGATACAACTAAGCAAAGAACTGTGCGTATGGTGGCCAATTTAACAACCAAACTAAACGCCTCCTCACAATCAATGCCCTGCTGTTGACTGCTTTCATTTGCCACAAGGTGAGCCTTGTAACAACCGAGTGATCCATCTACATGAAACTTATACCCGAAGAGGCACATAGATCTAACAACATTAAAATTAGCTGGACGAGGCACAAGTATTCACATACCGTTAGTAATTTGAGTATTATATATCTAAAGGTAAAAAAATGCGGTTATAAAACATAAACTAAACCTACATCAGCTCACAAGCCAATAATAAAAAAAAAAAGCTTAAACAAACACCTCCTTAGCGTTTAGTTTTTCTTTTTTCTTTTCATAATGCACAAACCCAACAGATGAAATTTTTTCACCAATTTGGTATTCAATTTGAGTACAGGAATTAAACAGCTAATGAAAAGTTTCACACAATGGCCCAAGATGAAATTACAAAGACAATATGGACTCCAAAGGTAACCACCAAGTATACCAATTGTACCAATGTGTCAATGCATCAGGTTTTAGTTTCATCAAATATTCGGTTATGCCCCAAGGACGACCTTGCGGAAATAAAACCTAACTACGTTCATTTTCATCTGCTTCAGGTCGCGACGAGCTTTAGATTTCTAGATTTCATCCATTCTTTATAGTAATAAACTTGATAAGTGATTATTGTATATTTCTAATTCTTCTTATTTTAAGTATCATTCTCACTGGATCTCTACCCTATCTAAGATAATGCTAAACGTTTAGTCGACTATAAAAACTATTATGGCCTTTAAATGGGCCAGTCTAGTGTGGTGCGTGACACTGGTGTGCCCAACGCCATATGGCCATATTACAATTCTAATATTGTTCCAAACACAAAGTGTTCATATATCTAAATTATTTGTTTATTTATATAGGGGAAAATAATTGGGAGACTTAATTATGTGTCTAAATTATGCTTAAACATATAGCATGATCCTGATGATTTATAAAAAAGCAGGTCTCTGATTGCAACTATCAAAATGATGACACACAAGCCGAGTCATGCATTTAAACATGTAACTTATGCCTCCCAATCAAGACTCATTTATATTTATACGTTTTATCTTTTTATCCTGTTCCACTCATTATATATACGTTTATCTCCAATTGCTTTCAAAAAAATCCCCCAACATTTTAACTTTCAAGAAATTTAAATTTTCTCCAAAACTCTCAACATTTAACTTTCAAGAAATTTAAAATTTCTCCAAACTCTCTCCCTCTTTGCACATACTAACCACGCACTTTCTGTTACAAAACTAAGAAACCGAAAACCAACATCCACCAACAAAAATCGCAAAAATTAACGCAGTTTTATACTAAGATAATTTGTGAGTTTATATACATGTGTAGGTCTATGTTTTTTGACACATGTCTTTATCTTAATAAACTAGAAACGACTTCTCCTACAAATTCATTAGAGCAGTGGGTGTGGTGAAGAGGTAACACCTCTTCATCACCGCTACGTCACTGCCACATCACCATAACAAACCTCCACAACTAAACCACAACAAACCCCCCCCTCACTCACAACAAATCTCTACTTATTCATTTGGGTCCCACATACACATTTATTCACACACACAACCACAATAATTAAAAAAAAAAAAATGTCAGAAATTTTACCTCATCGTGGTGACGAAGAGGTTTGTATGAAGAGCCACAAAAAGGGGGGCGGTGTGGTGAAGAGCCACAACAAGGTGCCATGTCACATCCACCTAGGATGACGAAGAGGCATGAAGAGCCCACACCCACTGCTCTTAGTATACCAGAAAAAACGTCTGTTTGCTACAACTTTGCATATTTGTTGGTAAATAAATAATCGTAAGTCAAAATACACTTGCAACTCCTACTAGTTATTGCAATACTGAATCAAAATTCAAAAGAACAAAGAAACAAAACTTAATACAATAAATAACAAATTAAATAACTTTATGTTTGAAAGGCATAAATTACAAAAGAACTAAATCAATAATTTGAATAATTCAGCTGAAGACCTTCACATGTCCGATAGAGGTGTTGAGAAAACTGGGATACTTTGTGGGTGCCTAAAGAAATTATCTGGATCAACTCTAGCCTTGATTTTAATCAGCCTCTTAAAATTGTCACTCTTCCAATACCTTTCACCCCAAACACTCGCTTCTTCATAACTATCACTGCCAACTCCTAAATCCAAATCATTGTAGTTAAAATACACTTCCCGCGGGTTACTTGATACGTATGGTTCTAAAAACTCTTCAAAGCTGTTTAGCCAATCTCTTCGTGCAAGCGATGTTGGAGTTGTGTATGAAGGTTGGTCGCTAAAATCAACTGTTTTGAAAAACTGGTATAACACTCCAGCTCTATGAGGATATGGAATTGCTGTCTCGGAGTACTCATTCATCATTCCCCCAAAAGGGTTGATGATAAAAGTCTCCGATCCATCGTTTTCAAATATCTTTTCCCATATCTTTGTAAGCCCCTCTATGGAGATTGGTGCTCGAATATAGTCAGATTTACCTTTGAAGTTCAGCTTGGGAATGGCTGATCGGTTAGCGAGAATCTCGATGGGGGTTGAGGTTGAAAAGCCTCCAAATAGAAGGCTTGTTTGGACCATTTTCACTTCTTCACAAATATCTCGTGTTACATTGAGCTCTGGGAAGTTTTCTTCTAGCAACGGCATCAACGTGTCGATAGTTCCTTGATAAATTCCTTCAAACGCCATTCTTATGGTTTTTTGGGACGTATTCCCAACATTTTCGCCAAACATTTGAATCCTTATGTGCAAGTTTCGATCAATATTTGGCATAACAGTCTGATATTTATGGAAAATTTCCGTAGCGCCTTCTTCCAAAGTTTTATCAACTACAAAAACAGTCACTAATTCCGGAACTGGAACCAACCCCAGCTTCCATGCAAGAACTATTCCAAAACTAGAAGCACCGCCCCCACGAATTGCCCAAAACAATTCTTCGCCCATCGAACTCCTATCAAGAATATCACCATTAACATCCATAAATCGAACATCAACAACATTATCAGCTCCAAGACCGTATTTCCTCATCAGATTCCCGTATCCACCACCACCTAAGTACCCACCAATACCGACTGAGGGACAAACGCCAGCTGGAAAATACAACGTATCAGTCTTTTGAAAAATAGTATAATATACTTCCCCAAGCGCAGCACCAGCCTGGACCCATGCAGTGCTATTCGCAACATCCACGTCTATAGACCTCATATTAGTGAAATCAATCATGACGAAGGGCACGTCAGCCGTGGATGAGAGACCCTCAAAGTCATGGCCACCGGACCTGATCCTGATCTCGTATCCATGTTTCTTAGTGCATAAAAGAGCAGTTCGAATTTGGGATTCGTCGACAGGAGTGACAATGACTGAGGGTTTAGGAGTGTCGGGTTGATTGAACCTAGCATTGTTGACTGCTACTTGCCAAACTGGTATGAAGGATGAATTGGCGGAAGTGAAAATGAGTTGAGAGATGGAGGTTATGTTATTCGAGTTTGACTGAAGGCATGTTATGAAATCTTCGGAACCTGGTGAAACGTCATCAAGGTTTGAGACTAAAGATTGGCATGAACACCATGAGCAAAGAGCTAGAAGTAATAGGAGAACATAAGAGTTTATAAGTTGAGACATCATCGTGTTTTGATGTGTTTTGATGGAATTATGAAAAATGAAGTGTTTATAACTTTATATATATAGAGTGAAGGGTGGCCTGCCAAGTGCAAATGGAGTTAAAATAATTATGAAGGAACATTCGTGGTGAGTCTTATTTCAATGATAAGAATTGACTAATAAAATTCTAGATAGGATAGTCTTGTTAGATGTACTATACCGGGTACCCGCGCACAGCGGCGGCGATAAGTAAAGTTATATGTGTTTGCTTACCCGTTTAGTGAATTCGTTTCACAACACTTCGAATGTATATGTGTTAGTTGTAAATGTTTGTTTGGGTTACCCGTAACTTTCCCGTAGCTTTCCCGCGACATCATTATTCCCGCATATAGAAATACCCTCACAATCTCTTACGCGTCAAATACTACCCCAAAAGTATATGATTTTGACGAATCAAGATTATATTAATTGAAATATATGAAATAAAGGTTAAAGTTGTAAAAATTTGAATTAAAATAAAATAAACCCATTAAAAATATAAAAACTAAAAACTCATAAAAATATATCAAAATGGATGTTGAATTAAAGAGCATAAAATTTTAGAAAATATGGTGAAATTAGATTATAAAAAAAAGAGTAAATTGCATGTTTGGTCCTTGTGGTTTGGCCAAATTGCAGGTTTGGTCCCCATCATTTCAAAAGTGCAACGATGGTCCTCATTTTGAAGTTTTGGTTGCATGTTTGGTCCCTGGCCAAACTTAAATGACTAAAGTACCCTTGTCTTCTTCCCCTTTAATTTTCTGATTATTTTTTCTTTTTATTTATTCATCCAATAACAAGAACATATACAAGAACCCAGATAATATCAAACACAAATTCATATCCCAAAACTAGAACCTCGTGTCTACAATATCAATGACCAAAAATCACAAAACTGATTTCCATGACCAAAAATCACAAAACTGATTTCCTAAAAAAATTGTGTATCATTCGACACTACACCACCCACCTCAAAACAATACTTGTGAAAACTATTATAGCCTCCGGCCACCTTAAAGCCACCACCACCACCACACCGCCGCCATCCACACTACACCACCCACCTCAAAACACTCCCCCCTCTCCCCTCTTTCCGATCCACTAGGTCACGCGCCTAAAACCCTCCCCCCACCTCTCGTTAACCACTCACGCGCCACCACCACCTCACAACAACGCCACCACCAGTTCTCTTTTTGTGTTGTAAACAAAGGTAGGTTAAAACCCACGAGTTTTGACTCATATTTCTTGATAACTCGTGGTTGAGTCACGAGTTGACTCGGTCACATGTCGGTTTGGTTATTAAAACATGGGAAACGATTTCTTGGTATTCGTGTTGGAGTCGTGTGTTGCGTCGTGACAGCCAAACCGAGAGCTTGGCTCTCGGTGAGGGCTTATTTGGTTTGCTTGTTACTTGGTCTTGAGTACCAAGGTCTTCACGTGAGGTTTAGGATAGAGTAGATGGCCAAGAGTAGGTGGTGATGGTGATGTTTTCTCATGTTGACTATTAAAGAAGATGAAGAACATCCTTTCTTGTGTGTTGGTGCGTGGGAGAAAACAAAAGGAAGAGAGAGAGAGAGAGACAAATGAAGAACATACTATCTGGGTGCTTGGGTTCTTGTACATGTTTTGGATGAAGTAATAAAAAGAAAAAAATAATCAGAAAATTAAAGGGTATTTTAGTCATTTAAGTTTGGCCAGGGACCAAACATGCAACAAAAACTTCAAAATGAGGACCATCGTTGCACTTTCGAAAGGATGGGGACAAAACCTGCAATTTTGTCAAACCACAAGGACCAAAAATGCAATTTACTCTAAAAAAAATAAGTAGATAAAAAGATATTTTACTTTAAAAATAAAGATGAATTTTTAGTTTAGAAATGACACATGTCATTTTATAATTGGAGCTCTTTATCTTAATTTTTAGTGGTTAGGAGTTTGTTAGAAGTTAAGCTTGGAGTTTGTTAAGAAGTGACACATGTCATCTCATTATTGGAGCTCCTTATCTTAATTTTTGGTTAGAAAAACTCTTTCCATAATAAGCAAGTAAAAAAGTCTGAATTTTTAAGGCTTCTAATTTTAAAAGACTTAAATGCATTATAAAGTAGTATAGATATATTACCAATGTTTTTACTGGATGCTCATAATATGATATATTCCCAACTTGTTGCATGTGGTTAAACAACAATTTCCCTGCCCTTTTAACGTTATATAAGCAAGAAGGGTCAAAGACCTGGAACTATACATCAACACCAAAATTTGCAAACGAATCAAAGATGTCAAAAACTAAAACCTGTATTGTAGTAACATATATGCAAGTGGGTCAAACTTATACAACCTAAAAAACATAATTGTATACATATATACATTTCATATACAAATGGGTCAAAACCATAAACTACATGTACATATTCATGTACTTATACATAAACTTATACAAGTGGGTCAAAAAATCTAACATCAACATATTCACAAATCAAACCTATACAATGTGTCAAATGGCTTAAAAACATAACATTTTATATATAGATGGGGTAAAAGAATTGATTTATACAAATATAAACATATACAAAAGAGTAAAAACGGATCAAGACATAATATCTAGATCTACTCAAATTGGTCATTAGATACTAGCAAAGGTGGCTCAAGAGGCGTGTACACGTTGCAATCACACCGAGCCACCATTTAAAATGGGTCATATTTTTATTAGTTATATAAACAAATATCAGATATTAAAATAGAGTCATATAATTTATGTTTACATGCAACTTTCTTTTTAATTACAAGTGTAATATAACGGGGCCACATTTTTGTTATCACACGTGGTCGCCGGAAATCAAAGGACGACCCTGAATTCTAGACATCTACTTGCATTATTTGGTGTTAATGACGAGGATTAAATGACCGCAACGGTGTAGTCGCGATAAAAGAGTGTTCAACGATGAAGATATGGTGATCTTCTAGCGAGTAATTAAAAGAGCATGGTCATATATATAAATGTAGTTTAAAAGTTTGTGTGTTTTAAAGATGGATAAAACAGGCAAATACTATATGGAAGTTTCAAAATAATGTTTTGCGCTTTGTAAATACATGTATAGTTAGAATTCTCTTTTTAACCATTTGATCAATTTGTATATGCATATGATGTACTAGGTAAATACTTTTGAGTTTTGACTGTTTTATCCATTTTACTCGTTTACATATGCGTACATTTACGTGTTCACACTTGTTAATTTAACCCATTGATAGATATTTATGAACATCTGCAGGCTAAACGTTTTGACCAATTTAAATATATATACAAAAACCGTTAAGAAAGAGGAATTTCGTTCTAGTGTGGATAAAATGCAACAAGTTGTGTTTATATAATACGAGTAAATATTATGACCAACCAGTAAAAGCATAGGTATAGTACATCTAATAAGACCATCAAAAACCCACCTAATTCATTAACAAGAGGATAAAAGTCTATTCTTATTATTGAAATAAGACTCACCATGCATGAATCTTCCTTCCATGATTATATTAACCCCATTTGCTTTTTGTAGGTCACCCCTTCACTCTATATAAACACTTCATTATTTGCCATAATTCCATTAAAACACACAAAAACTTACACTATGAAATCTCAACTTATAACCTCTTATGTTCTCCTCTTGCTTCTAGCTCTTTGCTTTTCGGCTTCATGCAGATCCTTAGTCTCAAACCTTGATGATGTTACAACTGGTTCCGAAGATTTCATAACATGTCTTCAGTCAAACGCAAACAACATTACCTCCATCTCTCAACTCATTTTCACTTCCGCCAATTCATCATTCTTACCAGTTTGGCAAGTAGCCGTCAACAACGCTAGATTCAATCAACCCGACACTCCCAAACCATCAGTAATTGTCACTCCTGTCGACGAATCCCAGGTTCGAACTGCTCTTTTATGCACCAAGAAACATGGATATGAGATCAGGATCAGGTCCGGGGGCCATGACTTTGAGGGTCTCTGGTCCACTGCTGACATGCCCTTTGTCATGATTGATTTCACCAACATGAAGTCTAATAGATGTGGATGTTGCGAATAGCACTGCGTGGGTCCAGGCTGGTGCTGCGCTTGGGGAAGTATATTATACTATTTCTCAAAAGACCGATACGTTGTATTTTCCAGCTGGCGTTTATCCCTCAGTCGGTATTGGTGGGTACTTAGGTGGTGGTGGATACGAGAATCTGATGAGGAAATACGGTCTTGGAGCGGATAATGTTGTTGATGTTCGGTTTATGGATGTTAATGGTGATATTCTTGATAGGTGTTCGATGGACGAAGAATTCTTTTGGGCAATTCGTGGTGGCGGTGCTTCTAGTTTTGGAATTGTTCTTGCATGGAAGTTGAGGTTGGTTCCAGTTCCGGAATTAGTGATTGTCTTTGTAGTTGATAAAACTTTGGAAGAAGGCTCTACGGAAATTTTCCATAAATACCAGACTGTTATGCCAGACATTGATCAAAACTTGCACATAAGGATTCAAATGTTTGGCGAAAATGTTGGAAACACGACCCAGAAAACCATACGAATGGCGTTTGAAGGAATTTATCAAGGAACTAGCGACACATTGATTCCACTACTAGAAGAAAACTTCCCAGAGCTCAATGTAACACGAGATATTTGTGAAGAAGTTAGAATGGTCCAAACGAGCCTCTTATTTGGAGGCTTTTCAACTTCGACCCCCACCGAGATTCTCGCTAATCGATCAGCCATTCCCAAGCTGAACTTCAAAGGTAAATCTGACTATATCCGAGCACCAATCTCCATAGAGGGGCTTACAAAGATATGGGAAAAGATTTTTGAAAATGACGGATCAGAGACTTTTATCATCAACCCGTTTGGGGGGAATGATGAATGAGTACTCCGAAACAGCAATTCCGTATCCTCATAGAGCTGGGGTCTTGTACCAGTTTTTCAAGACTGTTGACTTTAGCGACCAATCTTCATACACAACTCCAACATCACTTGCACGAAGAGATTGGCTACAAAGCTTTGAAGCGTTTCTAGAGCCGTATGTATCTAGTAACCCGAGGGAGGTGTATTTTAACTACAATGATTTGGAATTAGAAGTTGGCAGTGATACTTATGAAGAAGCGAGTGTTTGGGGTGAAAGGTATTGGAAGAGTGACAATTTTAAGAAGTTGATACAAATCAAGGCAAGTGTTGATCTAGATAACTTCTTTAGGCACCCACAAAGTATCCCAGTTTTCTCAATACCTCTCTCGGACTTGTGAAGCTCTGCAGAAAGATACTAATTATTTGATGCAGAAAGATACATATAATTTATTTGTTTTAGGCTTTTATTTGTTGTATTAAGCTTTGCTTATTTGTTCATTTGAAATCCTATAATCTTGCAATAACTAGGAATTGTAAGTAATTAATTCTGAGTTTTAATGAATTTTATTACTAATAATTTGCGAAGTCATTGTTTTTCTGGCAAATGTTTTTAAAAGGTATCATACTTGCCACCATTTGCTTTTGTGGGTAGCGAACACAATTTTTTGCTTTTGTGGTTACTTTTCTTTCGAATTTATCCTTTTTTGGGTATTTTACGAAATTTTTGGACATTTTGCCCCTCTTAGCTAATATATTTTTTTCCCCGAAGGGTAAAAATATCACATAGTACCAAAAAAAGGATGAATTTGAAAGAAAAGTATCCAATAAAGCAAAAAAAATTGTTCGCTACCCATAAAAAAATGATGAAAAGTATGATACTTGTAAAAACATTTTCCCTTGTTTTTTCTTACAATTTCTTAATTTGCCATAAGTTTGAAGCAAAGTCGTTTCTGAAAAATGCAAGAATATTCCGATCAAAATTTCTTTGATTAGCATTGGATTAAATTAGCCAGGAACAATGACCTAGCTGTAAGAGACTGTTTCTACTTTTTCATCAAGTCGGCGAGACACTGGGGACAATTCCTTCTCCAATGTCCTGTCTCACTACACTGGTGACAGGTAGCGTCCTTTGCTGGATTATCCTTCTTGGGTGGTGGAGGAATCTTGGCTTTGGATTTAGAAAAAGAAGCATTGTATGGCTTATACTCATTGGCATAACCAAACTTGCTGTTTCCATTTCCAAGATTCCCCTTAGCAGCCTTAAACGATTTATTCTTTTTATGGTGTTTCTGAACCTTACCACCACCCCCACGTACATAATGTAGTGCAGGTGCAACATCCTTCTTTGGCAACGTCTGCTCATGTTGTTTAAGCATAACATGTAGTTCATTCACAGTCTTCCCCATGCTGTGCATATTAAAGTTCTGCACAAACGTAATGTACTCTTTAGAAAGACCGATGAGGATCAGACTAACTCCATAGTTCAGAGTAACTGGGTGACCAAGACGTTCCAAATTGTCAATGTAGCTCTTCATCTTGAGAACATATGAGCTAACCGATTGACCCTCTTCCTGCTGCAAGCGTGGAATTCACGTGCAGTTTGTAGAAGCTCTTGTTCTGCTTGTTGAGAGAACATAGACTTCAACTCCTGAAGCATGTCATAAGCACCAAGATGAGTTAGATTTCGTTGGATCTCTAACTCCATGGTCATGAGCATGAAGGCAGCTATGTCCTTTGAACCTTTGACCCAAGCAGTATGAGCTGCAAGAGCCTCAGGTGGGACAGGGTGGCTAGGAGTAGCAACAGGTGCTGCAGGTATAGGATGCTCCAGATAAGTTTCCTTATCTTCAGCTGATAGTATAATGCGAAGCTGGCGATACCAATCAATGAAATTAGGTCCAGTGAGTTTTTGTTTCTCAAAGAAACTCCTGAGTACCGAACTGTTTCCGACTGAAGTAGTCATCTACAATTGAAAAGTTCAAATAATTAGTATTTTCGATAATTACATTCTTAAAAGAATTAACTACCCAATTAATTACTAATAAGACTAAGATCCATCTTGCAACCCCATTTAATTACCATAGGTCTGACCAGTGAATAAAAAAATAGGACAAGAGGTAAGCGACGAGCGTTAATTGCATAATGCAACTCTTAGACTTTATGAGACTGTTTAAGGCATTAGTATCAAGTAATAATGTCAAAAGCATGTTTATTTCTCATCTTATGCCTCGGGTTCAAGGTCTGACCAAGTTAACTCGAGATAAGTCGACCAAGTATGAACGTGTAAAAATAACCATAGGTCTGACCAGTGAGAAATAATTACCATGGGTTGGAAAGGCCCTTAGGTCTGACCAGAGAAGTCAATCCAAATGCACGTGTTCATAGTTGGATGGCATAAACTTAAAATTAACAAATAGGTATGCACATATAAATGTGGTAAAAGTCGTGTACAAAGAAGCATGCAAAACAACTTTGTAATACTAATTTCAAAAACTTTTTGGTAATGAAACTGTTGTGATCATCATGGTTCACGGTAGCTCCAATCGAACGCACAGGGAGGCAGAGGACCAGGTAAGCGCTGACGCATAACTTTAGACATACTTTCGGTGCGACTGTGCGCACCTCTTTGAACCCCCTTTTGAGTTTGTTCTAGTGGGTGAGTCGTACATCCCAAGTGTCCATAACGTCTAGTTTTTAAATTCTTGAAAACGTGTTTCATATATTGGGTCACTTTATTTTACAAAAACAATTTTCCACGAATCAAATAACAGGTCACAATGAGCATGGTATTTAGGCGTGTAAATAAAGACCGATGATAATGTTATGGTTACGATGTGTATTATTCCATATTGCATACAATTAGGTGTCAAAGCAAGGAATAATGCACATATAGGAATCACAAACATATAAGCATAAACATCAACATAAATAACCACATATTATTCCGAGTTCTCTTACGAGTCTTCCCCAAACAGAGAACCATAAGACCGTCACCAGGATATAACACCTAGATCGCCCCATACATCACTTATAAAAGCAATTGAGTGGGTCTTGTGGCCGAAAAAACACATAAAATAGCATGGCAATCTCAATTATCAAGTAATTACGCAATTTTACGTATTTAATAACCAATATGTAATTCTAATTATCATAATAATTCTAATTAACAATTAACAAAATCTAATTAACATTTAATTCTAATTAGCAAGTAATTCTAATTAACAAATTAATTCTAATTAACAAATTAATTCTAATTATCAATATAATTTTTAATTTGTGTGTAACAAGTTATTATTTATTAAAAATTGACAAGTATTGCATATAATTGTCAAAATAAAATAAAACAAATAACTAAATTAGGTTTCATGCAGCCTTTTAAACATGTTTATTAATCTGAAACGTGTAACCCATAATCGCAAAATTCGAGTTGACTCGTGATGCCACTGTTAGGATTTTAGAACCAGTTAACCATTAACCTCTACGAGTACACAGCCAATATTGGATTTAGTTATCGCAATTATGTTAAGCACGTAATTAATAAACAAATAATTAATACAATAATTAATTAATTAAAAGGGATATAGAAAACCTAACCTTGCTTGGCAATTGATCTTTAGTAACGGAACAAGTAAACCAAACGAAACCCTAGTATCAAAATTAGATACCTCGAAGAGTATTACACACAAACCCGATTAACGTATACGTTCGATTAAGACGCTAGTCGAGAACGTAAATAATAAACCAAATCAACACTTGACCACTTGAATAATTCAGATTAGAAAAGCCCAAGAACTTGCTTGCCTTCCTGTCCGAGAACAAAAGAAACCAGTAAACTGCTTTTGTACCTTTACCCGATATCGGATATAATGATCCGATATCCAACTGCTTCTTGTCCGATGAATAGCACCACGACCAGAATCAAGTTCCACCTTATTTGTTTCTCTGTTGTGACAAGAGACCAGGAACAAAACAAACCGATTTACTAAACACTTGATTCAACTACAAGTTTAGGATTCAATCAAACAATAAAACCCTTAGTCGACTTTGAAGAAGCATTCAACCAAGAGCAAGAGCAGGAGATGACTTAATCGGTATTTAGGGATTGAAGCAGAATGTTGTACGTGAGTTTTGAGGAGGTAGAGGTTTGTATATATAGCATTACAAACCAACTCCCACTTGGGGTACAATACTTGTTCGACAAGTATAAGCCCAGGCAAAACCCACCCTTCTTTGCCTTGACTGATCAGTGAACCAAAGCCCATGGCTTGTCCAATATTTCGACCCATACTGACTGAAAAACAGCTCATGGATCTCAACAATTAATCGGGTCAAGTAAGCATGTCGGGTATGATAAATATTCAAGTTTAAAATACGTTCAACACGTATACTCGTGTCTATCGCGTGTGCTCCCATCGGCTCACACACTATTAGTCATTTTGTTGTGTTTGAAAACTCCCACAAACCAACATTTCATTTCTTTGATGATAAAAACAGTCACTAATTCTGGAATTGGAACCAACCTCAGCCTCAATGCAAGAACAATTCCAAAACTAGAAGCACCGCCACCACGAATTGCCCAAAACAATTATTCGCCCATCCAATACCTATCAAGCCATTAACATCCATAAACCGAACATCAATAACATTATCAGCTCCAAGACTGTATTTCCTCATCAGATTAATTCCCATATCCACCACCACCCAAGTACCCGCATACTGGCTGGAAAATGCAACGTATCTGTCTTTTAAGAAATTGTCTAATATACTTCCCCAAGTGCAGCGCCAGCCTGGACCCACAAGGTGTTATTCAAAACATCCACGTCTATAGACCTCATATTAGTGAAATAAATCATGACAAAGGGCACGTCCACTGTGGATGAGAGACCCTCAAAGTCATGGCCTCTGGACCTGCTCCTGATCTCATATCCATGTTTCTTGGTGCATAAAAAAGCAGTTCAAACCTGGGATTCGTTGACAGGAGTGACAATGACTGATGGTTTAGGAGTGTTGGGTTGATTGAACCTAGCATTGTTGACTGCTAGTTGCCAAACTGGTAAGAAGGATGAATAGGCAGAAGTGAATGAGTTGAGAGACGGAGGTGATGTTGTTCGAGTTCCACCGAAATGATATGAAATCTTCGAACCTGGTTAACATCATGGTGTGAGACCAAATAATGGCATGATCCCAAAAAGCAATGAGCTAGAACCAAGTGAGAACACAAGAGGTAATTATAAGTTGAGACTTCATAATGTAAGTTTTTGGGTGTTTTGATGAAATTTTGAGAAATGAAGTGTTTAATTTATATAGAGTGAAGGGAGATTAGCAAAGTGCAAATGGGGTTAATAAAATCTTGGAAGGAAGATTCATGCATGGTGAGTCTCATTTCGATTATAAGAGTTGACCTTGATCTGTTTGTTAGAAGTAGGTGAGATTTGATGGTCTTTATAAATGTACTCCGTATTATATAAATACAACTTGTTCATTGAATCCACACTGCAACAAAATTCCTTTTTCTTAACGGTTTATGTATTATACTTGGTAATTCCCAATAATGAGTAGTTAACATTAAGCGTAATTATATATAGTTGAATACAAAGAAGAAGGCATAATACAAAGACGAAACCCTACTTTCACATGTGCAATATCGGTGGATATCTGACGCAACCCGAAGAGTGGTTTTCTTCCCGAAAACCTTAATATGTTCGATCATCAAAGAAAAAGGCATATCCGCATATCATACTAATTCTAAAGCTTACATAACTGCATGAAACAAGTAAGTATTCTATAAACACCCTTTATACGTGTTTAAGGTTAGGTTATATCACGAATTAGGAAAGATCTTTCTTGTTAGAGTTTGTTTAGCTGCAACCAAATATGTTTTTTACTTTCGTTGTTGCATGTTTTATTGGTCATACGAGAAACACAACCCTACAACGATACACCTGTTGAACAACATAAGATAAACTAGGACGCGTAAATGTGAGATACTGAAGTGCTCCAGCCAAGCTACAATATAAAGTAAGGTCTAAAACCGGTCTCCCTCTGGACCATACTTAGACTCAGGATCAACAGGAAGACTAACACGGGTTAAATTTCTGTATATGAGCACACTCAAGTATTTCCTCAACATATGCCGGTTGGGAAAGAGCATCCCTGCAGAATCATGCCTAGCAAAGATGTCAAGGAAATAGTTGAGAGAACCAATATCAATCATAGTAAACTCACCATGTAAAGAAAAATGAAACCACTATAAAATGCAGTAAAGAAGGTTATTAATATGATGTCATCCACATAAAGAAGAAGATAAGCAATATATGACCCACGATGAAAGACAAACAATGAAGAGTTTGATTTTCAGTAGTAGCATACCCAAAAAACCGCTAAAACCAATGACGAGGGACTTTCCTAAGCCTATATAACGCTGCAAGTGACACACATAACTAGGACATGCATAATCAACAAACCCAAGGGGTTGGAACATATAGATAGTCCATGATAAATGGCCATGAAGAAAATCATTCTTCACATCTAGCTGATGAATAAATCAGTTCTGAGATACAACTAAGCAAAGAACTGTGCGTATGGTGGCCAATTTAACAACCAAACTAAACGCCTCCTCACAATCAATGCCCTGCTGTTGACTGCTTTCATTTGCCACAAGGTGAGCCTTGTAACAACCGAGTGATCCATCTACATGAAACTTATACCCGAAGAGGCACATAGATCTAACAACATTAAAATTAGCTGGACGAGGCACAAGTATTCACATACCGTTAGTAATTTGAGTATTATATATCTAAAGGTAAAAAAATGCGGTTATAAAACATAAACTAAACCTACATCAGCTCACAAGCCAATAATAATAAAAAAAAGCTTAAACAAACACCTCCTTAGCGTTTAGTTTTTCTTTTTTCTTTTCATAATGCACAAACCCAACAGATGAAATTTTTTCACCAATTTGGTATTCAATTTGAGTACAGGAATTAAACAGCTAATGAAAAGTTTCACACAATGGCCCAAGATGACCACCAAGTATACCAATTGTTTCACACAATATGGACTCCAAAGGTAACCACCAAGTATACCAATTGTACCAATGTGTCAATGCATCAGGTTTTAGTTTCATCAAATATTCGGTTATGCCCCAAGGACGACCTTGCGGAAATAAAACCTAACTACGTTCATTTTCATCTGCTTCAGGTCGCGACGAGCTTTAGATTTCTAGATTTCATCCATTCTTTATAGTAATAAACTTGATAAGTGATTATTGTATATTTCTAATTCTTCTTATTTTAAGTATCATTCTCACTGGATCTCTACCCTATCTAAGATAATGCTAAACGTTTAGTCGACTATAAAAACTATTATGGCCTTTAAATGGGCCAGTCTAGTGTGGTGCGTGACACTGGTGTGCCCAATGCCATATGGCCATATTACAATTCTAATATTGTTCCAAACACAAAGTGTTCATATATCTAAATTATTTGTTTATTTATATAGGGGAAAATAATTGGGAGACTTAATTATGTGTCTAAATTATGCTTAAACATATAGCATGATCCTGATGGTTTATAAAAAATCAGGTCTCTGATTGCAACTATCAAAATGATGACACACAAGCCGAGTCATGCATTTAAACATGTAACTTATGCCTCCCAATCAAGACTCATTTATATTTATACATTTTATCTTTTTATCCTGTTCCACTCATTATATATACGTTTATCTCCAATTGCTTTCAAAAAAATCCCCCAACATTTTAACTTTCAAGAAATTTAAATTTTCTCCAAAACTCTCAACATTTAACTTTCAAGAAATTTAAAATTTCTCCAAACTCTCTCCCTCTTTGCACATACTAACCACGCACTTTCTGTTACAAAACTAAGAAACCGAAAACCAACATCCACCAACAAAAATCGCAAAAATTAACGCAGTTTTATACTAAGATAATTTGTGAGTTTATATACATGTGTAGGTCTATGTTTTTTTGACACATGTCTTTATCTTAATAAACTAGAAACGACTTCTCCTACAAATTCATTAGAGCAGTGGGTGTGGTGAAGAGGTAACACCTCTTCATCCCCACCACGTCACTGCCACATCACCATAACAAACCTCCACAACTAACCATAACAAACACCCCCCCTCACTCACAACAAATCTCTACTTATTCATTTGGGTCCCACATACACATTTATTCACACACACAACCACAATAATTAAAAAAAAAAAAATGTCAGAAATATAACCTCGTCATAGTGACGAAGAGGTTTGTATGAAGAGCCACAAAAAGGGGGGCGGTGTGGTGAAGAGCCACAACAAGGTGCCATGTCACATCCACCTAGGATGACGAAGAGGCATGAAGAGCCCACACCCACTGCTCTTAGTATACCAGAAAAAACGTCTGTTTGCTACAACTTTGCATATTTGTTGGTAAATAAATAATCGTAAGTCAAAATACACTTGCAACTCCTACTAGTTATTGCAATACTGAATCAAAATTCAAAAGAACAAAGAAACAAAACTTAATACAATAAATAACAAATTAAATAACTTTATGTTTGAAAGGCATAAATTACAAAAGAACTAAATCAATAATTTGAATAATTCAGCTGAAGACCTTCACATGTCCGATAGAGGTGTTGAGAAAACTGGGATACTTTGTGGGTGCCTAAAGAAATTATCTGGATCAACTCTAGCCTTGATTTTAATCAGCCTCTTAAAATTGTCACTCTTCCAATACCTTTCACCCCAAACACTCGCTTCTTCATAACTATCACTGCCAACTCCTAAATCCAAATCATTGTAGTTAAAATACACTTCCCGCGGGTTACTTGATACGTATGGTTCTAAAAACTCTTCAAAGCTGTTTAGCCAATCTCTTCGTGCAAGCGATGTTGGAGTTGTGTATGAAGGTTGGTCGCTAAAATCAACTGTTTTGAAAAACTGGTATAACACTCCAGCTCTATGAGGATATGGAATTGCTGTCTCGGAGTACTCATTCATCATTCCCCCAAAAGGGTTGATGATAAAAGTCTCCGATCCATCGTTTTCAAATATCTTTTCCCATATCTTTGTAAGCCCCTCTATGGAGATTGGTGCTCGAATATAGTCAGATTTACCTTTGAAGTTCAGCTTGGGAATGGCTGATCGGTTAGCGAGAATCTCGATGGGGGTTGAGGTTGAAAAGCCTCCAAATAGAAGGCTTGTTTGGACCATTTTCACTTCTTCACAAATATCTCGTGTTACATTGAGCTCTGGGAAGTTTTCTTCTAGCAACGGCATCAACGTGTCGATAGTTCCTTGATAAATTCCTTCAAACGCCATTCTTATGGTTTTTTGGGACGTATTCCCAACATTTTCGCCAAACATTTGAATCCTTATGTGCAAGTTTCGATCAATATTTGGCATAACAGTCTGATATTTATGGAAAATTTCCGTAGCGCCTTCTTCCAAAGTTTTATCAACTACAAAAACAGTCACTAATTCCGGAACTGGAACCAACCTCAGCTTCCATGCAAGAACTATTCCAAAACTAGAAGCACCACCACCACGAATTGCCCAAAACAATTCTTCGCCCATCGAACTCCTATCAAGAATATCACCATTAACATCCATAAACCGAACATCAATAACATTATCAGCTCCAAGACCGTATTTCCTCATCAGATTCCCGTATCCACCACCACCTAAGTACCCACCAATACCGACTGAGGGACAAACGCCAGCTGGAAAATACAACGTATCAGTCTTTTGAAAAATAGTATAATATACTTCCCCAAGCGCAGCACCAGCCTGGACCCATGCAGTGCTATTCGCAACATCCACGTCTATAGACCTCATATTAGTGAAATCAATCATGACGAAGGGCACGTCAGCCGTGGATGAGAGACCCTCAAAGTCATGGCCACCGGACCTGATCCTGATCTCGTATCCATGTTTCTTAGTGCATAAAAGAGCAGTTCGAATTTGGGATTCGTCGACAGGAGTGACAATGACTGAGGGTTTAGGAGTGTCGGGTTGATTGAACCTAGCATTGTTGACTGCTACTTGCCAAACTGGTATGAAGGATGAATTGGCGGAAGTGAAAATGAGTTGAGAGATGGAGGTTATGTTATTCGAGTTCGACTGAAGGCATGTTATGAAATCTTCGGAACCTGGTGAAACGTCATCAAGGTTTGAGACTAAAGATTGGCATGAACACCATGAGCAAAGAGCTAGAAGTAATAGGAGAACATAAGAGTTTATAAGTTGAGACATCATCGTGTTTTGATGTGTTTTGATGGAATTATGAAAAATGAAGTGTTTATAACTTTATATATATAGAGTGAAGGGTGGCCTGCCAAGTGCAAATGGAGTTAAAATAATTATGAAGGAACATTCGTGGTGAGTCTTATTTCAATGATAAGAATTGACTAATAAAATTCTAGATAGGATAGTCTTGTTAGATGTACTATAGCGGGGTATCCGCGCACAGCGGCGGCGATAAATATAGTTATATGTGTTTGCTTACCCGTTTAGTGAATTCGTTTCACAACACTTCGAATGTATATGTGTTAGTTGTAAATGTTTGTTTGGGTTACCCGTAACTTTCCCGTAGCTTTCCCGCGACATCATTATTCCCGCATATAGAAATACCCTCGCAATCTCTTACGCGTCAAATACTACCCCAAAAGTATATGATTTTGACGAATCAAGATTATATTAATTGAAATAAATGAAATAAAGGTTAAAGTTGTAAAAATTTGAATTAAAATAAAATAAACATATTAAAAATATAAAAACTAAAAACTCATAAAAATATATCAAAATGGATGTTGAATTAAAGAGCATAAAATTTTAGAAAATATGGTGAAATTAGATTATAAAAAAAAGAGTAAATTGCATGTTTGGTCCTTGTGGTTTGGCCAAATTGCAGGTTTGGTCCCCATCATTTCAAAAGTGCAACGATGGTCCTCATTTTGAAGTTTTGGTTTCATGTTTGGTCCCTGGCTAAACTTAAACGACTAAAGTACCCTTGTCTTCTTCCCCTTTAATTTTCTGATATTTTTTCTTTTTATTTATTCATCCAATAACAAGAACATATACAAGAACCCAGATAATATCAAACACAAATTCATATCCCAAAACTAGAACCTCGTGTCTACAATATCAATGACCAAAAATCACAAAACTGATTTCCATGACCAAAAATCACAAAACTGATTTCCTAAAAAAATTGTGTATCATTCGACACTACACCACCCACCTCAAAACAATACTTGTGAAAACTATTATAGCCTCCGGCCACCTTAAAGCCACCACCACCACCACACCGCCGCCATCCACACTACACCACCCACCTCAAAACACTCCCCACTCTCCCCTCTTTCCGATCCACTAGGTCACGCACCTAAAACCCTCCCCCCACCTCTCGTTAACCACTCACGCGCCACCACCACCTCACCACAACGCCACCATCAGTTCTCTTTTTGTGTTGTAAACAAAGGTAGGTTAAAACCCACGAGTTTTGACTCATATTTCTTGATAACTCGTGGTTGAGTCACGAGTTGACTCGGTCACATGTCGGTTTGGTTATTAAAACATGGGAAACGATTTCTTGGTATTCGTGTTGGAGTCGTGTGTTGCGTCGTGACAGCCAAACCGAGAGCTTGGCTCTCGGTGAGGGCTTATTTGGTTTGCTTGTTACTTGGTCTTGAGTACCAAGGTCTTCACGTGAGGTTTAGGATAGAGTAGATGGCCAAGAGTAGGTGGTGATGGTGATGTTTTCTCATGTTGACTATTAAAGAAGATGAAGAACATCCTTTCTTGTGTGTTGGTGCGTGGGAGAAAACAAAAGGAAGAGAGAGAGAGAGACAAATGAAGAACATACTATCTGGGTGCTTGGGTTCTTGTACATGTTTTGGATGAAGTAATAAAAAGAAAAAAATAATCAGAAAATTAAAGGGTATTTTAGTCATTTAAGTTTGGCCAGGGACCAAACATGCAACAAAAACTTCAAAATGAGGACCATCGTTGCACTTTCGAAAGGATGGGGACCAAACCTGCAATTTGGTCAAACCACAATGACCAAAAATGCAATTTACTCTAAAAAAAAAAAGTAGATAAAAAGATATTTTACTTTAAAAATAAAGATGAATTTTTAGTTTAGAAATGACACATGTCATTTTATAATTGGAGCTCTTTATCTTAATTTTTAGTGGTTAGGAGTTAGGTTTGGAGTTTGTTAGAAGTTAGGCTTAGAGTTTGTAAAGAAGTGACACATGTCATCTCATGATTGGAGCTCCTTATCTTAATTTTTGGTTAGAAAAACTCTTTCCATAATAAGCAAGTAAAAAAGTCTGAATTTTTAAACCTTCTAATTTTAGAAGACTTAAATGCATTATAAAGTAGTATAGATATATTACGAATGTTTTTACTGGATGCTCATAATATGATATATTCCCAACTTGTTGCATGTGTTTAAACAACAATTTCCCTGCCCTTTTAACGTTACATAAGCAAGAAGGGTCAAAGACCTGGAACTATACATAAACACCAAAATTTGCAAACGAATCAAAGATGTCAAAAACTAAAACCTGTATTAACATATATGCAAGTGGGTCAAACTTATACAACCTAAAAAACATAATTGTATACATATATACATTTCATATACAAATGGGTCAAAACCATAAACTACATGTACATATTCATATACTTATACATAAACTTATACAAGTGGGTCAAAAAATCTAACATCAACATATTCACAAATCAAACCTATACAATGTGTCAAATGGCTTAAAAACATAACATTTTATATATAGATGGGGTAAAAGAATTGATTTATACAAATATAAACATATACAAAAGAGTAAAAACGGATCAAGACATAATATCTAGATCTACTCAAATTGGTCATTAGATACTAGCAAAGGTGGCTCAAGAGGCGTGTACACGTTGCAATCACACCGAGCCACCATTTAAAATGGGTCATATTTTTATTAGTTATATAAACAAATATCAGATATTAAAATAGAGTCATATAATTTATGTTTACATGCAACTTTCTTTTTAATTACAAGTGTAATATAACGGGGCCACATTTTTGTTATCACACGTGGTCGCCGGAAATCAAAGGACGACCCTGAATTCTAGACATCTACTTGCATTATTTGGTGTTAATGACGAGGATTAAATGACCGCAACGGTGTAGTCGCGATAAAAGAGTGGTTCAACGATGAAGATATGGTGATCTTCTAGCGAGTAATTAAAAGAGCATGGTCATATATATAAATGTAGTTTAAAAGTTTGTGTGTTTTAAAGATGGATAAAACAGGCAAATACTATATGGAAGTTTCAAAATAATGTTTTGCGCTTTGTAAATACATGTATAGTTAGAATTCCCTTTTTAACCATTTGATCAATTTGTATATGCATATGATGTACTAGGTAAATACTTTTGAGTTTTGACTGTTTTATCCATTTTACTCGTTTACATATGCGTACATTTACGTGTTCACACTTGTTAATTTAACCCATTGATAGATATTTATGAACATCTGCAGGCTAAACGTTTTGACCAATTTAAATATATATACAAAAACCGTTAAGAAAGAGGAATTTCGTTCTAGTGTGGATAAAATGCAACAAGTTGTGTTTATATAATACGAGTAAATATTATGACCAACCAGTAAAAGCATAGGTATAGTACATCTAATAAGACCATCAAAAACCCACCTAATTCATTAACAAGAGGATAAAAGTCTATTCTTATTATTGAAATAAGACTCACCATGCATGAATCTTCCTTCCATGATTATATTAACCCCATTTGCTTTTTGTAGGTCACCCCTTCACTCTATATAAACACTTCATTATTTGCCATAATTCCATTAAAATACACAAAAACTTACACTATGAAATCTCAACTTATAACCTCTTATGTTCTCCTCTTGCTTGTAGCTCTTTGCTTTTCGGCTTCATGCAGATCTTTAGTCTCAAACCTTGATGATGTTACAACTGGTTCCGAAGATTTCATAACATGTCTTCAGTCAAACGCAAACAACATTACCTCCATCTCTCAACTCATTTTCACTTCCGCCAATTCATCATTCTTACCAGTTTGGCAAGTAGCCGTCAACAACGCTAGATTCAATCAACCCGACACTCCCAAACCATCAGTAATTGTCACTCCTGTCGACGAATCCCGGGTTCGAACTGCTCTTTTATGCACCAAGAAACATGGATATGAAATCAGGATCAGGTCCGGGGGCCATGACTTTGAGGGTCTCTGGTCCACTGCTGACATGCCCTTTGTCATGATTGATTTCACCAACATGAAGTCTAATAGATGTGGATGTTGCGAATAGCACTGCGTGGGTCCAGGCTGGTGCTGCGCTTGGGGAAGTATATTATACTATTTCTCAAAAGACCGATACGTTGTATTTTCCAGCTGGCGTTTATCCCTCAGTCGGTATTGGTGGGTACTTAGGTGGTGGTGGATACGGGAATCTGATGAGGAAATACGGTCTTGGAGCGGATAATGTTGTTGATGTTCGGTTTATGGATGTTAATGGTGATATTCTTGATAGGTGTTCGATGGACGAAGAATTCTTTTGGGCAATTCGTGGTGGCGGTGCTTCTAGTTTTGGAATTGTTCTTGCATGGAAGTTGAGGTTGGTTCCAGTTCCGGAATTATTGACTGTCTTTGTAGTTGATAAAACTTTGGAAGAAGGCTCTACGGAAATTTTCCATAAATACCAGACTGTTATGCCAGACATTGATCAAAACTTGCACATAAGGATTCAAATGTTTGGCGAAAATGTTGGAAACACGACCCAGAAAACCATACGAATGGCGTTTGAAGGAATTTATCAAGGAACTAGCGACACATTGATTCCACTACTAGAAGAAAACTTCCCAGAGCTCAATGTAACACGAGATATTTGTGAAGAAGTTAGAATGGTCCAAACGAGCCTCTTATTTGGAGGCTTTTCAACTTCGACCCCCACCGAGATTCTCGCTAATCGATCAGCCATTCCCAAGCTGAACTTCAAAGGTAAATCTGACTATATCCGAGCACCAATCTCCATAGAGGGGCTTACAAAGATATGGGAAAAGATTTTTGAAAATGACGGATCAGAGACTTTTATCATCAACCCGTTTGGGGGGAATGATGAATGAGTACTCCGAAACAGCAATTCCGTATCCTCATAGAGCTGGGGTCTTGTACCAGTTTTTCAAGACTGTTGACTTTAGCGACCAATCTTCATACACAACTCCAACATCACTTGCACGAAGAGATTGGCTACAAAGCTTTGAAGCGTTTCTAGAGCCGTATGTATCTAGTAACCCGAGGGAGGTGTATTTTAACTACAATGATTTGGAATTAGAAGTTGGCAGTGATACTTATGAAGAAGCGAGTGTTTGGGGTGAAAGGTATTGGAAGAGTGACAATTTTAAGAAGTTGATACAAATCAAGGCAAGTGTTGATCTAGATAACTTCTTTAGGCACCCACAAAGTATCCCAGTTTTCTCAATACCTCTCTCGGACTTGTGAAGCTCTGCAGAAAGATACTAATTATTTGATGCAGAAAGATACATATAATTTATTTGTTTTAGGCTTTTATTTGTTGTATTAAGCTTTGCTTATTTGTTCATTTGAAATCCTATAATCTTGCAATAACTAGGAATTGTAAGTAATTAATTCTGAGTTTTAATGAATTTTATTACTAATAATTTGCGAAGTCATTGTTTTTCTGGCAAATGTTTTTAAAAGGTATCATACTTGCCACCATTTGCTTTTGTGGGTAGCGAACACAATTTTTTGCTTTTGTGGTTACTTTTCTTTCGAATTTATCCTTTTTTGGGTATTTTACGAAATTTTTGGACATTTTGCCCCTCTTAGCTAATATATTTTTTTCCCCGAAGGGTAAAAATATCACATAGTACCAAAAAAAGGATGAATTTGAAAGAAAAGTATCCAATAAAGCAAAAAAAATTGTTCGCTACCCATAAAAAAAAATGATGAAAAGTATGATACTTGTAAAAACATTTTCCCTTGTTTTTTCTTACAATTTCTTAATTTGCCATAAGTTTGAAGCAAAGTCGTTTCTGAAAAATGCAAGAATATTCCGATCAAAATTTCTTTGATTAGCATTGGATTAAATTAGCCAGGAACAATGACCTAGCTGTAAGAGACTGTTTCTACTTTTTCATCAAGTCGGCGAGACACTGGGGACAATTCCTTCTCCAATGTCCTGTCTCACCACACTGGTGACAGGTAGCGTCCTTTGCTGGATTATCCTTCTTGGGTGGTGGAGGAATCTTGGCTTTGGATTTAGAATAAGAAGCATTGTATGGCTTATACTCAGTGGCATAACCAAACTTGCTGTTTCCATTTCCAAGATTCCCCTTAGCAGCCTTAAACGATTTATTCTTTTTATGGTGTTTCTGAACCTTACCACCACCCCCACGTACATAATGTAGTGCAGGTGCAACATCCTTCTTTGGCAACGTCTGCTCATGTTGTTTAAGCATAACATGTAGTTCATTCACAGTCTTCCCCATGCTGTGCATATTAAAGTTCTGCACAAACGTAATGTACTCTTTAGAAAGACCGATGAGGATCAGACTAACTCCATAGTTCAGAGTAACTGGGTGACCAAGACGTTCCAAATTGTCAATGTAGCTCTTCATCTTGAGAACATATGAGCTAACCGATTGACCCTCTTCCTGCTTGCAAGCGTGGAATTCACGTGCAGTTTGTAGAAGCTCTTGTTCTGCTTGTTGAGAGAACATAGACTTCAACTCCTGAAGCATGTCATAAGCACCAAGATGAGTTAGATTTCGTTGGATCTCTAACTCCATGGTCATGAGCATGAAGGCAGCTATGTCCTTTGAACCTTTGACCCAAGCAGTATGAGCTGCAAGAGCCTCAGGTGGGACAGGGTGGCCAGGAGTAGCAACAGGTGCTGCAGGTATAGGATGCTCCAGATAAGTTTCCTTATCTTCAGCTGATAGTATAATGCGAAGCTGGCGATACCAATCAATGAAATTAGGTCCAGTGAGTTTTTGTTTCTCAAAGAAACTCCTGAGTACCGAACTGTTTCCGACTGAAGTAGTCATCTACAATTGAAAAGTTCAAATAATTAGTATTTTCGATAATTACATTCTTAAAAGAATTAACTACCCAATTAATTACTAATAAGACTAAGATCCATCTTGCAACCCCATTTAATTACCATAGGTCTGACCAGTGAATAAAAAATAGGACAAGAGGTAAGCGACGAGCGTTAATTGCATAATGCAACTCTTAGACTTTATGAGACTGTTTAAGGCATTAGTATCAAGTAATAATGTCAAAAGCATGTTTAGTTCTCATCTTATGCCTTGGGTTCAAGGTCTGACCAAGTTAACTTGAGATAAGTCGACCAAGTATGAACGTGTAAAAATAACCATAGGTCTGACCAGTGAGAAATAATTACCATGGGTTGGAAAGGCCCTTAGGTCTGACCAGAGAAGTCAATCCAAATGCACGTGTTCATAGTTGGATGGCATAAACTTAAAATTAACGAGTAGGTATGCACATATAAATGTGGTAAAAGTCGTGTACAAAGAAGCATGCAAAACAACTTTGTAATACTAATGTCAAAAACTTTTTGGTAATGACACTGTAGTGATCATCATGGTTCACGGTAGCTCCAATCGAACGCACAGGGAGGCAGAGGACCAGGTAAGCGCTGACGCATAACTTTAGACATACTTTCGGTGCGACTGTGCGCACCTCTTTGAACCCCCTTTTGAGTTTGTTCTAGTGGGTGAGTCGTACATCCCAAGTGTCCATAACGTCTAGTTTTTAAATTCTTGAAAACGTGTTTCATATATTGGGTCACTTTATTTTACAAAAACAATTTTCCACGAATCAAATAACAGGTCACAATGAGCATGGTATTTAGGCGTGTAAATAAAGACCAATGATAATGTTATGGTTACGATGTGTATTATTCCATATTGCATACAATTAGGTGTCAAAGCAAAGAATAATGCACATATAGGAATCACAAACATATAAGCATAAACATCAACATAAATAACCACATATTATTCCGAGTTCTCTTACGAGTCTTCCCCAAACGGAGAACCATAAGACCGTCACCAGGATATAACACCTAGATCGCCCCATACATCACTTATAAAAGCAATTGAGTGGGTCTTGTGGCCGAAAAACACATAAAATAGCATGGCAATCTCAATTATCAAGTAATTACGCAATTTTACGTATTTAATAACCAATATGTAATTCTAATTATCATAATAATTCTAATTAACAATTAACAAAATCTAATTAACATTTAATTCTAATTAGCAAGTAATTCTAATTAACAAATTAATTCTAATTAACAAATTAATTCTAATTATCAATATAATTTTTAATTTGTGTGTAACAAGTTATTATTTATTAAAAATTGACAAGTATTGCATATAATTGTCAAAATAAAATAAAACAAATAACTAAATTAGGTTTCATGCAGCCTTTTAAACATGTTTATTAATCTGAAACGTGTAACCCATAATCGCAAAATTCGAGTTGACTCGTGATGCCACTGTTAGGATTTTAGAACCAGTTAACCATTAACCTCTACGAGTACACAGCCAATATTGGATTTAGTTATCGCAATTATGTTAAGTACGTAATTAATAAACAAATAATTAATACAATAATTAATTAATTAATTAAAAGGGATATAGAAAACCTAACCTTGCTTGGCAATTGATCTTTAGTAACGGAACAAGTAAACCAAACGAAACCCTAGTGTCAAAATTAGATACCTCGAAGAGTATTACACACAAACCCGATTAACGTATACGTTCGATTAAGACGCTAGTCGAGAACGTAAATAATAAACCAAATCAACACTTGACCACTTGAATAATTCAAATTAGAAAAGCCCAAGAACTTGCTTGCCTTCCTGTCCGAGAACAAAAGAAACCAGTAAACTGCTTTTGTACCTTTACCCGATATCGGATATAATGATCCGATATCCAACTGCTTCTTGTCCGATGAATAGCACCACGACCAGAATCAAGTTCCACCTTATTTGTTTCTGTTAGGAGACCAGGAACAAAACAAACCGATTTACTAAACACTTGATTCAACTACAAGTTTAGGATTCAATCAAACAATAAAACCCTTAGTCGACTTTGAAGAAGCATTCAACCAAGAGCAAGAGCAGGAGATGACTTAATCGGTTTTTAGGGATTGAAGCAGAATGTTGTACGTGAGTTTTGAGGAGGTAGAGGTTTGTATGTATAGCATTACAAACCAACTCCCACTTGGAGTACAATACTTGTTCGACAAGTATAAGCCCAAGCAAAACCCACCCTTCTTTGCCTTGACTGATCAGTGAACCAAAGCCCATGGCTTGTCCAATATTTCGACCCATACTGACTGAAATACAACCCATGGATCTCAACAATTAATCGGGTCACGTAAGCATGTCGGGTATGATAAATATTCAAGTTTAAAATACGTTCGACACGTATACTCGTGTCTATCGCGTGTGCTCCCATCGGCTCACACACTATTAGTCATTTTGTTGTGTTTGAAAACTCCCACAAACCAACATTTCATTTCTTTGATGATAAAAACAGTCACTAATTCTGGAATTGGAACCAACCTCAGCCTCAATGCAAGAACAATTCCAAAACTAGAAGCACCGCCACCACGAATTGCCCAAAACAATTATTCGCCCATCCAATACCTATCAAGAATATTGCCATTAACATCCATAAACCGAACATCAATAACATTATCAGCTCCAAGACTGTATTTCCTCATCAGATTAATTCCCATATCCACCACCACCCAAGTACCCGCATACTGGCTGGAAAATGCAACGTATCTGTCTTTTGTGAAATTGTCTAATATACTTCCCCAAGTGCAGCGCCAGCCTGGACCCACAAGGTGTTATTCAAAACATCCACGTCTATAGACCTCATATTAGTGAAATAAATCATGACAAAGGGCACGTCCACTGTGGATGAGAGACCCTCAAAGTCATGGCCTCTGGACCTGCTCCTGATCTCATATCCATGTTTCGTGGTGCATAAAAAAGCAGTTCAAACCTGGGATTCGTTGACAGGAGTGACAATGACTGATGGTTTAGGAGTGTTGGGTTGATTGAACCTAGCATTGTTGACTGCTAGTTGCCAAACTGGTAAGAAGGATGAATAGGCTGAAGTGAATGAGTTGAGAGACGGAGGTGATGTTGTTCGAGTTCCACCGACGACATGATATGAAATCTTCGGAACCTGGTGTAACATCATGGTGTGAGACCAAATAATGGCATGATCCCAAAAAGCAATGAGCTAGAACCAAGTGAGAACACAAGAGGTAATTATAAGTTGAGACTTCATAATGTAAGTTTTTGGGTGTTTTGATGAAATTTTGAGAAATGAAGTGTTTAATTTATATAGAGTGAAGGGAGATTAGCAAAGTGCAAATGGGGTTAATAAAATCTTGGAAGGAAGATTCATGCATGGTGAGTCTCATTTCGATTATAAGAGTTGACCTTGATCTGTTTGTTAAAAGTAGGTGAGATTTGATGGTCTTTATAAATGTACTCCGTATTATATAAATACAACTTGTTCATTGAATCCACACTGCAACAAAATTCCTTTTTCTTAACGGTTTATGTATTATACTTGGTAATTCCCAATAATGAGTAGTTAACATTAAGCGTAATTATATATAGTTGAATACAAAGAAGAAGGCATAATACAAAGACGAAACCCTACTTTCACATGTGCAATATCGGTGGATATCTGACGCAACCCGAAGAGTGGTTTTCTTCCCGAAAACCTTAATATGTTCGATCATCAAAGAAAAAGGCATATCAGCATATCATACTAATTCAAAAGCTTACATAACTGCATGAAACAAGTAAGTATTCTATAAACACCCTTTATATGTGTTTAAGGTTAGGTTATATCACGAATTAGGAAAGATCTTTCTTGTTAGAGTTTGTTTAGCTGCAACCAAATACGTTTCTTACTTTCGTTGTTGCATGTTTTATTGGTCATACGAGAAACACAACCCTACAACGATACACCTGTTGAACAACATAAGATAAACTAGGACGCGTAAATGTGAGATACTGAAGTGCTCCAGCCAAGCTACAATATAAAGTAAGGTCTAAAACCGGTCTCCCTCTGGACCATACTTAGACTCAGGATCAACAGGAAGACTAACACGGGTTAAATTTCTGTATATGAGCACACTCAAGTATTTCCTCAACATATGCCGGTTGGGAAAGAGCATCCCTGCAGAATCATGCCTAACAAAGATGTCAAGGAAATAGTTGAGAGAACCAATATCAATCATAGTAAACTCACCATGTAAAGACAAATGAACCCACTATAAAATGCAGTAAAGGAGGTTATTAATATGATGTCATCCACATAAAGAAGAAGATAAGCAATATATGACCCACGATGAAAGACAAACAATGAAGAGTTTGATTTTCAGTAGTAGCATACCCAAAAAACCGCTAAAACCAATGACGAGGGACTTTCCTAAGCCTATATAACGCTGCAAGTGACACGCATAACTAGGACATGCATAATCAACAAACCCAAGGGGTTGGAACATATAGATAGTCTATGATAAATGGCCATGAAAAAGATCATTCTTCACATCTAGCTGATGAATAAATCAGTTCTGAGATACAACTAAGCAAAGAACTGTGCGTATGGTGGCCAATTTAACAACCAAACTAAACGCCTCCTCACAATCAATGCCCTGCTGTTGACTGCTTTCATTTGCCACAAGGTGAGCCTTGTAACAACCGAGTGATCCATCTACATGAAACTTATACCCGAAGAGGCACATAGATATAACAACATTAAAATTAGCTGGACGAGGTACAAGTATTCACATACCGTTAGTAATTTGAGTATTATATATCTAAAGGTAAAAAAATGCGGTTATAAAACATAAACTAAACCTACATCAGCTCACAAGCCAATAATAAAAAAAAACTTAAACAAACACCTCCTTAGCGTTTAGTTTTTCTTTTTTCTTTTCATAATGCACAAACCCAACAGATGAAATTTTTTCACCAATTTGGTATTCAATTTGAGTACAGGAATTAAACAGCTAATGAAAAGTTTCACACAATGGCCCAAGATGAAATTACAAAGACAATATGGACTCCAAAGGTAACCACCAAGTATACCAATTGTACCAATGTGTCAATGCATCAGTTTTTAGTTTCATCAAATATTCGGTTATGCCCCAAGGACGACCTTGCGGAAATAAAACCTAACTACGTTCATTTTCATCTGCTTCAGGTCGCGACGAGCTTTAGATTTCTAGATTTCATCCATTCTTTATAGTAATAAACTTGATTAGTGATTATTGTATATTTCTAATTCTTCTTATTTTAAGTATCATTCTCACTGGATCTCTACCCTATCTAAGATAATGCTAAACGTTTAGTCGACTATAAAAACTATTATGGCCTTTAAATGGGCCAGTCTAGTGTGGTGCGTGACACTGGTGTGCCCAACGCCATATGGGCATATTACAATTCTAATATTGTTCCAAACACAAAGTGTTCATATATCTAAATTATTTGTTTATTTATATAGGGGAAAATAATTGGGAGACTTAATTATGTGTTTAAATTATGCTTAAACATATAGCATGATCCTGATGGTTTATAAAAAAGCAGGTCTCTGATTGCAACTATCAAAATGAGGACACACAAGCCGAGTCATGCATTTAAACATGTAACTTATGCCGCCCAATCAAGACTCATTTATATTTATACATTTTATCTTTTTATCCTGTTCCACTCATTATATATACGTTTATCTCCAGTTGCTTTCAAAAAAATCCCGCAGCATTTTAACTTTCAAGAAATTTAAATTTTCTCCAAAACTCTCAACATTTAACTTTCAAGAAATTTAAAATTTCTCCAAACTCTCTCCCTCTTTGCACATACTAACCACGCACTTTCTGTTACAAAACTAAGAAACCGAAAACCAACATCCACCAACAAAAATCGCAAAAATTAACGCAGTTTTATACTAAGATAATTTGTGAGTTTATATACATGTGTAGGTCTATGTTTTTTGACACATGTCTTTATCTTAATAAACTAGAAACGACTTCTCCTACAAATTCATTAGAGCAGTGGGTGTGGTGAAGAGGTAACACCTCTTCATCCCCACCACGTCACTGCCACATCACCATAACAAACCTCCACAACTAGCCACAACAAACACCCCCCCTCACTCACAACAAATCTCTACTTATTCATTTGGGTCCCACATACACATTTATTCACACACACAACCACAATAATTAAAAAAAAAAACAAAATGTCAGAAATATAACCTCGTCGTAGTGACGAAGAGGTTTGTATGAAGAGCCACAAAAAGGGGGGCGGTGTGGTGAAGAGCCACAATAAGGTGCCATGTCACATCCACCTAGGATGACGAAGAGGCATGAAGAGCCCACACCCACTGCTCTTAGTATACCAGAAAAAACGTCTGTTTGCTACAACTTTGCATATTTGTTGGTAAATAAATAATCGTAAGTCAAAATACACTTGCAACTCCTACTAGTTATTGCAATACTGAATCAAAATTCAAAAGAACAAAGAAACAAAACTTAATACAATAAATAACAAATTAAATAACTTTATGTTTGAAAGGCATAAATTACAAAAGAACTAAATCAATAATTTGAATAATTCAGCTGAAGACCTTCACATGTCCGATAGAGGTGTTGAGAAAACTGGGATACTTTGTGGGTGCCTAAAGAAATTATCTGGATCAACTCTAGCCTTGATTTTAATCAGCTTCTTAAAATTGTCACTCTTCCAATACCTTTCACCCCAAACACTCGCTTCTTCATAACTATCACTGCCAACTCCTAAATCCAAATCATTGTAGTTAAAATACACTTCCCGCGGGTTACTTGATACGTATGGTTCTAAAAACTCTTCAAAGCTGTTTAGCCAATCTCTTCGTGCAAGCGATGTTGGAGTTGTGTATGAAGGTTGGTCGCTAAAATCGACTGTTTTGAAAAACTGGTATAACACTCCAGCTCTATGAGGATATGGAATTGCTGTCTCGGAGTACTCATTCATCATTCCCCCAAAAGGGTTGATGATAAAAGTCTCCGATCCATCGTTTTAAAATATCTTTTCCCATATCTTTGTAAGCCCCTCTATGGAGATTGGTGCTCGAATATAGTCAGATTTACCTTTGAAGTTCAGCTTGGGAATGGCTGATCGGTTAGCGAGAATTTCGATGGGGGTTGAGGTTGAAAAGCCTCCAAATAGAAGGCTTGTTTGGACCATTTTCACTTCTTCACAAATATCTCGTGTTACATTGAGCTCTGGGAAGTTTTCTTCTAGCAACGGCATCAACGTGTCGATAGTTCCTTGATAAATTCCTTCAAACGCCATTCTTATGGTTTTTTGGGACGTATTCCCAACATTTTCGCCAAACATTTGAATCCTTATGTGCAAGTTTCGATCAATATTTGGCATAACAGTCTGATATTTATGGAAAATTTCTGTAGCGCCTTCTTCCAAAGTTTTATCTACTACAAAAACAGTCACTAATTCCGGAACTGGAACCAACCTCAGCTTCCATGCAAGAACTATTCCAAAACTAGAAGCACCGCCCCCACGAATTGCCCAAAACAATTCTTCGCCCATCGAACTCCTATCAAGAATATCACCATTAACATCCATAAATCGAACATCAACAACATTATCAGCTCCAAGACCGTATTTCCTCATCAGATTCCCGTATCCACCACCACCCAAGTATCCACCAATACCCACTGAGGGACAAACACCAGCTGGAAAATACAACGTATCAGTCTTTTGAAAAATAGTATAACATACTTCCCCAAGCGCAGCACCAGCCTGGACCCATGCAGTGCTATTCGCAACATCCACGTCTATAGACCTCATATTAGTGAAATCAATCATGATGAAGGGCACGTCAGCCGTGGATGAGAGACCCTCAAAGTCATGGCCACCGGACCTGATCCTGATCTCGTATCCATGTTTCTTAGTGCATAAAAGAGCAGTTCGAATTTGGGATTCGTCGACAGGAGTGACAATGACAGAGGGTTTAGGAGTGTCGGGTTGATTGAACCTAGCATTGTTGACTGCTACTTGCCAAACTGGTATGAAGGATGAATTGGCGGAAGTGAAAATGAGTTGAGAGATGGAGGTTATGTTATTCGAGTTTGACTGAAGGCATGTTATGAAATCTTCGGAACCTGGTGAAACGTCATCAAGGTTTGAGACTAAAGATTGGCATGAACACGAAAAGCAAAGAGCTAGAAGTAATAGGAGAACATAAGAGTTTATAAGTTGAGACATCATCATGTTTTGATGTGTTTTGATGGAATTATGAAAAATGAAGTGTTTATAACTTTATATATATAGAGTGAAGGGTGGCCTGCAAAGTGCAAATGGAGTTAAAATAATTATGAAGGAACATTCGTGGCGAGTCTTATTTCAATGATAAGAATTGACTAAAAAAATTCTAGATAGGATAGTCTTGTTAGATGTACTATATATTACCAATGTTTTTTCTGGATGCTCATAATATGATATATTCCCAACTTGTTGCATGGGTTTAAACAACAATTTCCCTGCCCTTTTAACGTTATATAAGCAAGAAGGGTCAAAGACCTGGAACTATACATAAACACCAAAATTTGCAAACGAATCAAAGATGTCAAAAACTAAAACCTGTATTAACATATATGCAAGTGGGTCAAACTTATACAACCTAAAAAACATAATTGTATACATATATACATTTCATATACAAATGGGTCAAAACCATAAACTACATGTACATATTCATATACTTATACATAAACTTATACAAGTGGGTCAAAAAATCTAACATCAACATATTCACAAATCAAACCTATACAATGTGTCAAATGGCTTAAAAACATAACATTTTATATATAGATGGGGTAAAAGAATTGATTTATACAAATATAAACATATACAAAAGAGTAAAAACGGATCAAGACATAATATCTAGATCTACTAAAATTGGTCATTAGATACTAGCAAAGGTGGCTCAAGAGGTGTGTAGACGTTGCAATCACACCGAGCCACCATTTAAAATGGGTCATACTTTTATTAGTTATATAAACAGATATTAGATATTAAAATAGAGTCATATAATTTATGTTTACATGCAACTTTCTTTTTAATTACAAGTGTAATATAACGGGGCCTCATTTTTGTTATCACACGTGGTCGCCGGAAATCAGAGGACGACCCTGAATTCTAGATGTCTACTCGCATTATTTGGTGTTAATGACGAGGATTAGATGACCGCAACGGTGTAGTCGCGATAAAAGAGTGGTTCAACGATGAGGATTTGGTGATCTTCTAGCGAGTAATTAAAAGAGCATGGTCATATATATGTAAATGTAGTCTAAAAGTTTGTGTGTTTTAAAGATGGATAAAAGAGGCAAATACTATACGGAAGTTTCAAAATAATGTTTTGCGCTTTGTAAATAATCTTCGGGTGGGATCACGACTGAAATGAAATTAAAAGGCTGTTCATGTATACATGTATAGTTAGAATTCTCTTTTTAACCATTTGATCAATTTGCATATGCATATGATGTACTAGGTAAATACTTTTGAGTTTTGACTGTTTTATCCATTTTACTCGTTTACATATGCGTACATTTACGTGTTCACACTTGTTAATTTGACCCATTGATAGATATTTATGAACATCTGCAGGGTAAACGTTTTGACCCATTTAAATATATATACAAAAACCGTTAAGAAAGAGGAATTTCGTTCTAGTGTGGATAAAATGCAACAAGTTGTGTTCATATAATATTATGACCAACCAGTAAAAGCACATGTATAGTACATCTAATAAGACCAACAAAAACCCACCTAATTCATTAACAAGAGGATAAAAGTCTATTCTTATTATTGAAATACGTAGTAAGACTCACCATGCATGAATCTTCCTTCCATGATTATATTAACCCCATTTGCTTTTTGTAGGTCACCCCTTCACTCTATATAAACACTTCATTTGCCATAATTCCATTAAAACACAAAAAAACTTACACTATGAAATCTCAACTTATAACGTCTTATGTTCTCCTCTTGCTTCTAGCTCTTTGCTTTTCGGCTTCATGAAGATCTTTAGTCTCAAACCTTGATGATGTTATACCTGGTTCCGACGATTTCATAACATGTCTTCAGTCAAACGCAAACAACATTACCTCCATCGCTCAACTCATTTTCACTTCCGCCAATTCATCGTTCTTACCAGTTTGGCAAGTAGCCGTCAACAACGCTAGATTCAATCAACCCGACACTCCAAAACCATCAGTAATTGTCACTCCTGTCGACGAATCCCAGGTTCGAACTGCTCTTTTATGCACCAAGAAACATGGATATGAGATCAGGATCAGATCCGGGGGCCATGACTTTGAGGGTCTCTCGTCCACTGCTGACATGCCTTTTGTCATGATTGATTTCACCAACATGAGGTCTATAGATGTGGATGTTGCGAATAGTACTGCGTGCGTCCAGGCTGGCGCTGCGCTTGGGGAAGTATATTATACTATTTCTCAAAAGACCGATACGTTGTATTTTCCGGCTGGCGTTTGTCCCTCAGTCGGTATTGGTGGGTACTTAGGTGGTGGTGGATACGGGAATCTGATGAGGAAATACGGTCTTGGAGCGGATAATGTTGTTGATGTTCGGTTTATGGATGTTAATGGAGATATTCTTGATAGGAGTTCGATGGGCGAAGAATTGTTTTGGGCAATTCGTGGTGGCGGTGCTTCTAGTTTTGGAATTGTTCTTGCATGGAAGTTGAGGTTGGTTCCAGTTCCGGAATTAGTGACTGTCTTTGTAGTTGATAAAACTTTGGAAGAAGGCGCTACGGAAATTTTCCATAAATACCAGACTGTTATGCCAAACATTGATCGAAACTTGCACATAAGGATTCGAATGTTTGGCGAAAATGTTGAAAATACGACCCAGAAAACCAGACGAATGGCGTTTGAAGGAATTTATCAAGGTACTAGCGACACATTGATTCCACTACTAGAAGAAAACTTCCCAGAGCTCAATGTAACACGAGATATTTGTGAAGAACTTAGAATGGTCCAAACAAGCCTCTTATTTGGAGGCTTTTCAACTCCGACACCCACCGAGATTCTAGCAAATCGATCAGCCATTCCCAAGCTGAACTTCAAAGGTAAATCTGACTATATCCGAGCACCAATCTCCATTGAGGGGCTTACAAAGATTGGGGAAAAGATTTTTGAAAATGACGGATCAGAGACTTTTATCATTAACCCGTTTGGGGGAATGATGAATGAGTACTCCGAAACAGCAATTCCGTATCCTCATAGAGCTGGGGTCTTGTACCAGTTTTTCAAGACTGTTGACTTTAGCGACCAATCTTCATACACAACTCCAACATCACTTGCACGAAGAGATTGGCTACAAAGCTTTGAAGCGTTTCTAGAGCCGTATGTATCTAGTAACCCGAGGGAGGTGTATTTTAACTACAATGATTTGGAATTAGGAGTTGGCAGTGATACTTATGAAGAAGCGAGTGTTTGGGGCGAAAGGTATTGGAAGAGTGACAATTTTAAGAAGTTGATACAAATCAAGGCTAGTGTTGATCCAGATAACTTCTTTAGGCACCCACAAAGTATCCCAGTTTTCTCAACACCTCTCTCGGACTTGTGAAGCTCTGCAGAAAGATACTAATTATTTGATGCAGAAAGATACATATAATTTATTTGTATTAGGCTTTTATTTGTTGTATTAAGCTTTGTTTATTTGTTCATTTGAAATACTATAATCTTGCAATAACTAGGAATTGTAAGTAATTAATTCTGAGTTTTTATGAATTTTATTACTAATAATTTGCGAAGTCATTGTTTTTCGGGAAAATATTTTTAAAAGGCATCATACTTGTCACTATTTGCTTTTGTGGGTAGCGAACACAATTTTTTGCTTTTGTGGTTACCTTTCTTTCGAATTCATCATTTTTTGGGTATTTTGCGAAATTTTTGGATATTTTGCCTCTTTTAGCTAATAGATTGTTTTTTTTCCGAAGGGTAAAAATGTCACATAGTACCATAAAAAGGATGAATTTTAAAGAAAAGTATCCACAAAAGTAAAAAAATTTGTTCGCTACTCACAAAAGCAAATGATAACAAGTATGATACTTTGTAAAAACATTTGCCCTTTTTTTCTTACAATTTCTTAATCTGCCATAAGTTTGAAGCAAAGTCGTTTCTGAAAAATGCAAGAATATTCCGATCAATATTTCTTTGATTAGCATTGGATTAAATTAGCCAGGAACAATTACCTATTGTATATTATGTGGTAAAATAAAAATAATTTAGTGACCACCTTCTACAAGCATTAAAAGTGACTTAACTATATTTTTGTTTCTGAAGCTGCAAAGGGGGCATAAACACTAGCGATAGTCACCCCTTTTCCCGATTGATGTGTGTCTTGTGGTTGACGTCGAAGGCAAACACAGTGATGCCTCTTATCATTCACTTTACCCATAGAACTCACACATGAGCTCCAACTATCTTGATTGAAACTTTGGAGGCTAGGGAATCTACCAGACAGTTCGACTAGTCTTTCGCCTTTTATACCCAAGCAGACGACAATAACGCCAAGTGAAATATCAATCACTATAATGTTCTAGTATTTTACACACATTCAAAGGAAAATTTTCTAGTACTACTCGTTATTAGCTCATATGTAAGTGTCAGTAAAGGTTTCATCGATAAATAATCATAGCTAGTGACACAAAAACTAAGTCTTTCCTAGCGTGCTCTCTGCTAACGAGTTTCATTTCGGGACTAAATTGACCAAGAAGGATCTCACCTTTAATAATGTGTGTATATTATATAGTAAGCACATTCATAGTCAATCAAATCGTGTTGGTTGGTTAATGTGTCATTATAAATGGGTTTACAAGTATAAATGCTTTATATTTTTTTTGAACGGCTATTTTATTAAAAAAGAAAGAAGCTATATGAGAGATTTACAAGAATTGAGATAGAGTGGTACAAAAATTGCTAAACCATTCTATCCAACTAAATGATACTTTTTTACATCTACTAGTGATCCAATTAAACGACATTGATTGTATATCATTGAAAATTAACTCCTTTTGCGGTTGTTTGAGGTTGTAGAGGACTTTGTTTTGGTAATTCCATAATGCTTATAGAGTTGTGTGGACCACTGCATCGAAGAACTTCCTTTGGTTTTGTAACATAGAAATTTGATGAGTCATGGATAAGACTTCCTCGAGATTAGCAGGGGAAAAACCTATAATCTTCCACCACAAAAAAACCGCCTTCCAGGTATCTGTAGCAATATTGGGACAATATACAAGCACATGGTCCTCTGTTTCAATATCGTTGTCACACAAAGGACATCTAGTTGAATCAAGATCTATCCCGCGGCTGTCGAGATTAGACCTAGTTGGGAGTCTTTTATTCGAAACACGCCAAGTAAGAATGTTTTCCTTCGAAGGGAGAAGCTTGTTCCATTAATGGTGAGAATTATTGATATTCATAGATGCTGAGATCAATTTTCTCATGTTGTTAACCGTGAATTGTCTTGAGGCATCAGGAATGAATTCCCAAGTGTCCATATTGTTTGTGAGATGAAGGTTAAGAAGCAGGTTGGTCAGGTCATTTAGCTCTGTTGTTTCAACTTGGCTTCTAATCCTCCTCCGTCATGCCCAAGACGGAAGAAGCCCACATAAGGTTATTGAGGAAGAAGGTAGGTTAATGGGTGTGGTGGTCGTACTTGTGGAGTTTGTGACAACAGTAAGGTGGGAATGGTTAAAATTAATAGTAGCATTGGAGTTTTGAGGAATAGAGATTGTTCTTTCACAAACAAGACTATTTATGTTTAACTCCAAATGGTACAAATGTGGGAAGGTTTCTTGTAGGTTTGGACTGCCTAACCAGTTATCATGCCAAAAACTTGTTGTTTGACCATCACCGATCTTTCTCTTGAAGAGCATGGGAAGGTTAATACCGACCTTGGAAAGATCACCTTTAATATTTATTATTTGAGACAATGTACCCGTAGCTTTCTTATGAGTATTAGGATTAAGAACACCACCCAATGGCCCATGAATAGAACGAATGACTTTACTCCAAGTTATACCAATTGTACCAATGTGTCAATGCATTGGGTTCTAGTGTGACAACTCGTACTTTCAGGTCATTTCTCAAAACAATTCATGCTTCACAATTTCATCATTTATCGTAAACCAGGTTTGCGTGTTCCAAATTCGCGTAACCTTAATGGTTTAGCGGCGAATTCATGATCATATCATCACGGACATTTCATATAGACTAAGTTTAGTCTACATATCATTAGCATCATTTCCATCATGTTAGTTCATTCATGAGTTTGCATTTCACATTAAACGCGTAAATTTCATATTAAATAAACGCTATCGCGTAAGTTATTATTTTGAACATTTAATCCGATACTTCAAAAAATGATCCCGATATATTTTTATACTTACATTTAGTTTATAAAAATAATATTTTGAGTTTACCGAGTGTTTTAAATTTATTTTGTATATAAATCGTTAAATTTATATTATTACGACGCTTTTCTTAAAAACTACACGATAATTATTATATCACTCAAATTTTACAAGAAATGTATTTTTACAATTTATATGATCTCAATATACTTTACTTTGATCCATTAAAATTATTTTTAGCTAACACTACCTTAAATACACTAATGTATATACAATTTTACAAGTTATCCTTTACTTAATTTCTTTTACTTACACTTTTTACATTACATACATTATAAAAGAAAAAAAAAATTGTATTTTGAGATACAAGCCCCCTTGGCCGACCAAGGGGGGGTAACTCATTAATGAGTTGGTAATATTTCTTACATATAAGTCTACACTCAATCTTACTTTTACTTCACTTCATTCATTCTCAATTATTCAAGATAGTCAAGATTGTTTTTCTCTCTTGTTTCCTTCCTCTCCAAACGGGTCACACCTAGGGTGAAGAAGAAATCATCAAAGTTTTTCCAAATCAAGTGTTAAACAATCTAGTTACACTCTTAATCAAGGTTTTGAAATAAAAACCTAGGGTGTTTAGGTTTTATCCTTTGTTCTAGTCACCTCATCAAGTAACTAGTAAGCATATCATTTTCATTCTATATCTTTCATTATCATTTCATATCTATTTCATCATTTTTGAGCAAAGCATGCAAGACTTATGGATGTTTATACCATTTTTACATTGTTTTTTAGAGTTATACATATATAAGTCATCCTATAAATTATCCCTTGTTATATATTAGTTTTGGTGATGTCTAGGAACCCATGACACCCTAAGAAGGTGTATGGTAGGATTAGAATAGCTTTGGAGTTGTTTTGAAGGGATTGGAATAGGTTTAGTACGAGAAAAACTCTTTTCGACAAGTCGTATAAAGGGTCTGATCTTATTTTGTAATTCTGGAAAATCCGACAGTAGACATAAAATTTTGGCCAAGATATTTAGAAAATATACTTTAAAACGAATCCGTGGCCGCCTGAACGGATTAAAACGGAGCTATAACGAAGAAGTTATGAATTTTTCAAGTTTGACGACGAAATATATATATCCTGAAAATTTCAGCAAACTGTTTTTGTTTTGTACGAGTCAAAAACGAGTCTTAAGCGTTATAAATTATTTCGACTTATCAAAAATATATTAGTATACTTTGATACGAAGCTAAGGACGTATAATACGTAGAAAACGGATTTGTAACGACTAAAATATGCACGTTTTTACAAAATTGCCGTAACTTTATTAGTTAAGAAAAACTATATTATTTTTATTAGACATGTGTTACGGTAAACAAGTGACCATATTGAAGGCTATTTTTAACGTTGACGTAGAACTTTTTGTAACGAGATGTCTTCTAATAAAAGTGAGATCACCAAGCATATTTTTCAAAATGACCAACCGTTTGTATAGCGGAGTTGTAATGAATTATTTACGGTTGCTTAAACTTTGCCGAAATTCACTTTTAAACTACATTTTGGACAAAATCACCCTACTTAACCTATGTTTTTCTTTATGAACGAGACCTCTAGGATGAAAACTTAAATGCCAAAACTTCGAGATTTTGATACAAGCTTTCCAAAACCGTTGAGTTCGTTTCCTAACGTTCGACGTACACCATTTTTTTACGACTAGCTTTTCAAGGCCATTTTTGTCACTTTCATGAAATTTCCAACGACATTATTTTACGACGAAAAGTTAAAATTTCACAATAAATCATTAAGAAACTATTGTAGGATGACATTTTGACGTAAATACTTGCAAAGTAATTTAAGAATGGTCAAGACGTCAAAAGAGTATTTTTCGACGAAGAGTATTATTTTCAAAACTCACAAATGGTATAAATAACATACGAAATGCATGCATAACATTACATCATAACTCATTACGTATCGTATCATTCATAATAGGTCAAGGTTAAAGTATCACGCTACATTTCGGTGTATCCACTTTTGTCATCATAATCATTGCAACAGGTGAGTTCATAGCCCCACTTTTACTCTTTTAACTGTTTTACAAACTCTTGGGGGAGATACATGCTACATTTTTATCGAACACAAATGCTTTGAACTGTATGCTATATCCGAATGTTTTATTGTCACTAAGTATTTGCCATGTTTGAAGTCCCTACATCATGCACCATTAGTCACTTGCGAGTGAGCGCGAATATTGTGAATAGGCCTATTGGAATTAACACTCCCGCTCTTATTGACCCAGTTAGGGGAAATCGAGCGCACTATATTTGAATCATTAAGGTAAATTGGCAAGTTTACCTATTAGGGCGGCGATGAAACGATGATTACCAATTTTTATTGGTGCGATGTTTACGCTTTGGTTGTCATGAACTTAGTGAAATAAATACTGTTTTGTTTTCAACGATGAGTGTGAATCGATTTAACTCACACTACGATTATTGTGTTCAAACGAATTAATTAAACCTATGGATTTCACTCAACCTTTGTGTTGACCTTTTTGAGCATGTTTTATCTCAGGTATCTAAGGCATTCAATTCATGGCATGCATTTGGACACATCATAGAGTCGCGGTGACGACTCGTCTCACTTGGGTTTTACGCACTTTAAAACATCGTTTGAATTGTAACAAACTTATTTCCGCACAAGTTGATTTTCATTTGGGACCTATTCTTTGTAAACTCTGATTGTTTTATTAAATCAAACGATGTTCTTTTTAAACGACACTTTAGGTCGTTCAATATAACTGTGATTGTGATGCTATGACCGTCAATCCCCAGGAATTCCATTCCGCTGCAAAACAGGTAATTTGGGGGTGTGACATCTAGTTTCATCGAATTTTCGGTTATGCCTCAAGGACGACCTTGCATAAATAAAACCGAACTTCGTTCATTTTCATCTGCTTCAAGTAGAGACGAACTTTAGATTTCTAGATTTCATCCATTCTTTACAGTAATAAACTTGATAAGTGATTCTTGTATATTTCTAATGAAATTATTTTAGGGTTATGGTACAAAAAAGTTACTAAAGTTTCCTAAAAATTTGTCCTAAGTTACTAAAGTTTCATTTTATTCACTTAGGTTACTGAACTTTTGGAAGCATACACTTCGATAATTTCAGTGTTAGTCCAAGTAACCCGAATGTATATTTTTTGATAAGTTTGGTAACTTGAGTAAAGAAAGTTTCAAAGTTTAGTAACCTAAACATATATTTTTATAAGTTCAGTAACCTGAATGAACAAAGTTTCACAGTAATGTAACCTGAGTGAACAAAATGAAATTTTAGTAACTTAGTACAAATTTTTAAGAAACGTTAATAACTTTTTTGTACCATAACGATTCTTATAAGCATGTTGTTGTAATCTTATTTTAACTGAAATATGATGGTGTTCTTTCTTGAATCTCTTAAAAAAATTATTAATTGTTGAAAAAACATTAATATTGATTATATCACGACAAATATAACACGCCAACTTATCAAAGAACTATGAATACCTAGGATGACTTAGGGTTAAATGAAACCTTAAAATGAGAGGAATGAGAAATAATTATAACTATATATTTGAGATCTATCGACTTGAATTAGATGTATTTCTTATTTTTTAGATGCATCATAATATGCTAGACGAATAACTGCGCAAAGCGACAGTGATATAGAAGAAAATAATTATACTTACGAAATCGTGATTCTGGTTTGACCCATGATGCAAAGCATGTGTTTTTAAAATACAAGCATGTGTTTTTAAAATTAATATAGTGTGTGTTTTTGAAAAGTTGCAAAGTTTATAATTAATCAAGAGAAGACATAATTTAAGTTGCCAAGATTAAGGGGTACTTAGTGTAATTTAGGCAAACTATATTGATGTAAGTTCCAAAATTTAAGATTTCAAGAAAAGATATTAACTCTTTATAAGTAGTAAAGATTTTCTAGCTAAAAGTTAGAATCATATACATATACTAGATACATTTTATCAAGTTAGCCGAATCTTATGTATTTTTTATCCTCTGCGGGTCAAATTTGTTGCTAGTACTACTTTGTATCATTTTACTTCAAAATCACTTTTGAAACTAATTGAGATGCGTCTAATTAAATAGAGATTCATCTACTTTAATTCAATGCATCTAAAATGGGTGATTATAATTATTTATCATTCTTTTTATTTTAAGTATTCTTCTCAATGGATCTCCACCCTACCTAAGATAATGCTAAACGTTTAATTGACTATAAAAACTATTATGACCTTTAAATGGGCCTAGTCTGGTGCGTGACATAGGTGTGCCCAAGGCCCATATGGCCATATTACAATTCTAATACTGTTCCAAACACAAAGTGTTCATATATCTAAATTATTTGTTTATTTATATATAGAAAAATAATTGAGAGACTTAATTATGTGTTTAAATTAGTGCTTAAACATATATAGCATGATCCTGATGGTTTATAAAAAGAGGAAATCTCTAAACGGACAAGTAGCCCGAAGGAGGTACATTTTTTAGACATGAATATTTTTTTTTATCTCGAACTAGACATGGGATACTTTGGAAAAGGGCTACCATACTTAAAATCATGAAAAATGTTGTTGGGATACAGAAAGCTAAAGTACTGAAGAGTTAAAGTGCTGAAGAATGACAAAGTACTGGAAAAAGTCAAAGAGTCAAAGTACTGCTAAAGAAGAAGTCAAAGTACTGCTGAAGAAGTCAAAGTACTGCAAGGCTAAAAGAACTGTTATATTCGTTTATAGAAAGTCTTGTAATTCTAGAATATTCTTTATTAGATTACTTGTCGTACAAGGATACAAATTGTAAATCGTTTAGGGTTATCCTTGAGCCTATAAAAGGCCCCCTAGATTGATATTAGAGGTACGAGTTCACAAGTTTAGAGTACGTGACATTATTAGAGTTTTAGAGAAAAGTTCGATATTATTAGAGTTGTTAAAGAGTCTGCATAATAAGCAGAGTTAGTGTTATTAATAAAATCGTTCAAAGTTAAAGTTATTCTTCTTAGCTTTGTTAAGTAAATTCCGCATACTTAATAGAGTTTGCTCAGTGTTTCTTTGTTAATAACTTAGGATTTATCCGAGGTCATTAAACCTTAAACAAGCTATTTAAGTTAGTTTGGTTAGAGTACATCGATCCAACAAGTGGTATCAGAGCTTGTGTGGAAACTCTGACTAGGAAGAAACCCTAAAACTTTACTACAACAAAACCTAAAGATGACAACTGAAGCTGTTCCACCACCATCAATCACCTCACTCAGAATTCCAATCATCAAGAAGGGAGAATATGACCTATGGTGTATGAAGATGAGGCAGTACATTGCCATTACAGACCATGCACTATGGAATGTAATTGTCAATGGTAATGAAGTAGTTCCAGAACCTGTGGAGATTGCTGGACAACCTAAACCAGCCAAACCAGTTTTACCAGTAGCTACCATAAGGAATCAAGAGAAGGCTCTTAACATACTCTTATCTGCTATACATGATGGACATCTACTGAAGTTTCATGATGCTAAAGATGCAAAGCAGCTTTGGGCTGCTCTCAAGACAAGATTTGGAGGGAATGAAGCTTCTAAAAAGATGCACAGAAATCTGCTGAAGCAACTGTTTGAAACTTTCACTGTTGGTGAAAGAGAGAGTCTTGATGCTGCATATGATAGATTTCAAAATCTCCTCAACATGTTGGAGTTATACAAGGCAGAAGTATCTGTTGAAGATGCCAATCTGAAGTTCTTAAGGAGTTTGCAATCTACATGGCATGTGATTGCTACTATGATCAGAGGACAACCTGGATTGGACACCATGGATTTTGATGATCTCTACAATCATCTGAAGGTGTATGAGCATGAGATGAATGGCCAATCAAGCTCAAAGACTCACAGTATTGCTTTTGTGTCATCTGAGAAGAGGGGCAGTACTTCCACTAAAAGTACTGCTTCTCCTCCTCAAAGTACTGTTGCTCAAAGTACTGCTGTTTACACCCCCCACCTATGCTCAGCAAGCCCCACCAACTACTACCATGCACTCAGATGAAGTTGTATGCTCTTTCTTTGCACAGCAAGCTTCTTTACCTGTAACTTATGAAGAAGATCTCTCACAGATTGAAGAGGATGCTTTAGAAGAAATTGATATCAGGTGGCAAGTTGCAATGATCACTGCAAGGATCAAGAAGTATATGAAGAAAACAGGCAAGAACATTGACTTCAAACCAAAACAGGGAATTACTTTTGACAAATCCAAAATTGAATGCTTCAATTGTCAAAAGACTGGACACTTTGCAAGGGAGTGCAGGTTTGCTAAGTATCAAGCAAACAGGTTAACTGAGAAACAAAAGCTGGAGCTTAAAGAAATTCCTATTACTGAAACAAAAGCCTTGGTTGCTCAAGAAAGTTTATCAGAGGTTGACTGGAGTGCTGAGTTTGATGATGAACCAGTCACCTATTGTATGGTAGCAGTGGAAGAAGCAGTTGAAGATTCAGTGGAAGAATTGGACTGGAGCACTGCTTTTGATGAGGAACCTGAACATGCTGCTTTGGAATCCAGAGATTTTCTAGGAGGATTTGATTGGAGCTTGGAGTGTGAAGATGATCCTGTTCTACTTGCAATGGTAGCTACTTCACCAAGTTCACCCCTATCTCTGAGGTATGCTCAAATTGTCATGATTTTTATCAAAAATTACTTGGCAGTTATGTGATTGAAGGAGATAATTGTGTTAGGGCTAGGTCTGAGGTAGCTGGTTATCAAATAACTTTAGAGTCAATGGAAGCCAAAATTTTAACACATGAAAATAATGAAGTAGCTTGGGCAGAAAAGTATGCACAACAGGACTATCAGTTAAAACTAAGTGAATGGAAATTAAACTGTAAAATTTCTGAAATAGAGAAACTGACTAAGGAAAGAGATAATTTGTTAGCTAAGTTTGCTGCTTGGGGTGAATCTGGACTTTCTCATGTTAGTTATGTTGAAAAACAGAGAAGAGCTTACATTAGAACTGGTCTAGGTTTTGGTATGGACTTTAGTAAAATAGAAGAAAACCCACCTAGTGATCATGATGAAGGTGATTTTGAGGATATAACCACTAGTGATGATGAACTCATTAATTATGTAGACACATCTAGTAATGAGGATTCAATAAGTGAAATACCTCCTGAGTTTAAGAAAGACAATGGTTATCATGTAGTTCCCCATCCCACTGGAATTCATCAACCCCCTAGGCCTGATGTTTCTCGTTTTGGAGTAGACAGTCTAGAGTTTAGGAAAAAGCTAGTTGGTCAATCTAGGTCTGAACCCCCAAAAGAAACTGTTGAAAACAATGTTCAAAGTCAAGCAGTACCTTCAACTCAAAGTACTGCTCCACAAGCAGTACCTTCAGGAAAACCCTTTCAAAACAGTACTGCTAAACATTTTTGGGATAACTTTGGTCAAAACAGGTTTAATCATTCACCTAGAAGGAATAATAGTTTTGGTCATAGACATAGAAGAAGTCACTTTGGGAGTATGGGTCAAAAACTGTGTTTTGTGTGCTTTAGTCCTACTCATTTAATCAAGGATTGTGAACATCACTCAGAATACCTTAGAAAATTTCCAAAGAACAGGTCTGCCAACCAGAAACCTAGAGAGACCAAACCAGTCTGGAATAATTCAACTAGGGTCAATCACAGCAATTTCTCACCAGATCATAGGTACCCTCATCAAAGAAGACCTTTTTCTAGACCACCAGTACCTTCACAAGCAGTACTTTCCCAAAGTACTGCTCCATCAAAACAAGGTACTGCTAACATTACTTGGAACATGTATCCTAGGAGATCTCATTACTATCCACCTAGAAGGTATTACAATTCACATAGGAGATCTAGATCACAGGAACCAAGTGTTTAAACTGAATGGGTTAAGAGAGAAAGTACTGCTGAGGGACAAACAGTACTTTCAACAAAAAGTGAATCAGATGTTTTTGTGATACAAGAAAAAGAGAATGAACTTGTAAAAGAGAGTGTTGAAAATCCAGAAAGTTTTGCAAATCCACATGCTAAAAATCAAAAGATAATTCTGGATCATGTTTTAAAAAATAGTGGAAATTACATACTCAAAAAATTTGAGTTTATAACTCCACAAGGGGAACACAAGTCAGTAATGGCTTGGGTTCCTAAAAGTCACTAACTCTTTTATCTTTGTGCAGGGCAACCCAGAAGAGGAGCTTAAAGATCATTTGATTGTAGATAGTGGTTGCTCGGAAGTATGACAGAGACAAAGAGATTATGTCTGATTTTAGATCTATTAGTGGAGGAAGAGTTGCATTTGGGAATGATCTCAATGGAGGAAGAATTACTGGAAAAGGAACCATCAAAGCAGGGCGTATAGATTTTGAGAATGTTAGATATATGAAGGAGCTCAAGTTCAACTTATTGTCAGTCTCTCAAATCTGTGATAAACAGCATCCTGTGTTATTCACTGACACAGAATGTCTCATCCTTTCCCCTGAATTCAAGCCTGTTGATGATAACTTGGTAGTTCTTAGAGTACCAAGAACAAATGATGTGTATAGTTTAGATATGAAAAGTCTACATTCTTATGGGAGAGCCACATGTTTGGTGGCAAAAGCAACATCTGAAAAAGCACATCAGTGGCATAGAAGATTGGGCCATGTCAATTTCAAGAATATCAACAAACTGGTCAAAGGAAATTTAGTTAGAGGTTTACCTTCAAAGACTTACAAGAATGATCACTCCTGTTTGTCATGTAAGAAGGGTAAACAACACAAAGCTTCATGCAAGAAGCTTGAGGAGAGGACTATTAGAGAACCTTTGGAGCTGTTACACATGGATTTGTTTGGACCTGTTTCTGTGGCAAGTTTAAACAAGAAAAAGTACTGCTTAGTTGTAACAGATGATTGCAGTAGATTCAGTTGGATATTTTTCTTGGGATTTAAAGATGATACTTTTGATGCTATTCAGACTCTCATAATAGCACTTGAAAACCAATTGAGACTCAAGGTTAGAGGTATTAGATGTGACAATGGAACTGAATTCAAGAACAAGCTTATGGATGAATTTTGTGCAAACAAAGGAATCAAGAGGGAGTTCAGTATTGCAAGAAAACCACAGCAGAATGGTGTTGCAGAGGGAAAGAATAGGACTTTGATTGAAGCAGCCTGAACAATGCTAGCAGATTCACAACTACCTACTCAATTCTGGGCTGAAGCTGTAAGTACTGCTTGCTATGTACTTAACAGAGTATTAGTTACTAAGCCACAAATGAAGACACCTTATGAGTTGCTGATGGGCAACAAACCCAACATTCGTTTTATGAAGCCTTTTGGATGCCCTCTTACTATTTTGAATACAATTGATAATCTGGGTAAGTTTGATGGCAAGTCAGAAAAAGGATATTTATTGGGTTATTGTACCCACAGTAAGGGCTTTAGAGTGTACAACAGAGTCACTAAAAAGGTTCAAGATTGTCTTCATGTTGAGTTTTTAGAAGATCAAGACAATGAGAAAGGTAAAGGTCCTGATTGGATGTTTGATCTTGAAGTTTTAACTCCTTCCATGAACTATGTACCTGTTAGAGAAGAAAATCAACCTGTGCACAATGGAGAAGATTTACAATATGTTGTTCATGGAGTTCATATTAGATCAGATGCTGTTCCTGATGAAGAACCTAAACCTGCTGAGACAGAGAAAAGTACTGATGAGCCAAAATCCTCATTGTCTGCTGAGGATCAATCTATTCAAGAAGAACTTAATCAGATGCTTCTTCAAGATGTTTTAGCACATTCTTATACTGATGACCAAAGAAGATCTTATGAAGAGGCAAAGAAGAAGAACAAGACTGCAGAGTACTCTCACAGTACTTTGGATAGTACTTTTGAACAAAGTACTGCTGCACCAGTTATCAGTACTTTGGATGATTTGTATGATCATACCATGCCTGGATTAGAAGATACTGATGATGAGTTTGAAGATGAAGGTATTTTCTCAGATTCCAATGAAGATGCTGATTTTACTAATTTGGAAGATACTTATGGAGTTCAACAGTCTCCAAACTTAAGAATTCATAAGAATCATCCTACTGATTAAGAATTCATTGGTCCTTCTACTTCTGGAGTGATGACTAGACACAAAGCTAAGAGTTTCACTAAACCTCATAATGCTTTACTTAGCTTTGTCTATAAACAAAACAGACTTAATCATAAGGACCATCAAACATGTCTGTTTACTTGTTTTATATCTCAAGAGGAACCCAAGAATATTGCTCAAGCATTGACTAAAGAAAGTTGGGTTGAAGCTATGCAAGAAGAACTACTACAATTCAGACTTCAAGAAGTTTGGGTATTATGTGATCTTCCTGATGGTAAGAAGGTTATTGGTACACGTTGGGTGTTCAGAGTCAAGAGAGATGAAAGAGGAAATGTCATAAAAAACAAGGCAAGGTTAGTTGCACAAGGCTACAGACAAGAAGAAGGAGTTGATTATGATGAAGTGTTTGCTCCTATAGCAAGGATAGAAGCAATTAGAATCTTTCTTGCTTTTGCTTCTTATATGGGATTTCAGGTTTATCAAATGGATGTTAAGAGTGCCTTTTTATATGGCAAGATTACAGAGGAAGTATATGTCAAGCAACCTCCTGGTTTTGAAGATCCTAAACATTCTAACAAAGTCTATGTCACACCCTCGCCGGAGGCGGAAACACGAGGTGTAACGGAAAGGAACATAAGCACAAGATAATAGAACATACCAACGTTAAGATTAAAATAGAAATAGTACACCATTACAATACCAGTTTAGCCGACATCGGCAAATATATTACAAAGTTTAGATCCCAAAATATTGCGTTTTATTACATAACGATTTGTAGTGACAAGTGAAAACTTCATTATGCAAGACCTGGTAGAAAAGCTTACTAACGATCACCTGAAATGCATGAGAGAAAACGGGTCAACTATGAAAATAGTTGGTGAGTATACACGTTTAAATAAAATAAGAAACTCGTAAGAGAGAGTCAAAGGTTTCGGTCATCGGGAATAGTCCACAAAGCAAAGGCATTATAAATCCACTCGTTCCCAAGTTCGCCCATACAAAACTTGCAACCTGTGTGTTCACAACCCATTGCACAAAATATAGCGCGTCAAGTAGTCAAGTATAAATGGTCATAATAGTTCACAATATAGTATCACGTATATAATAATGTATGCCAGGCAAAACCCCTAGAATAAATAATATGCGTCCCGTAACATAGTGGACGAGAGGTTGGCCGACCTCTAATAGCGCTATCCATACTACCTACTAATAGGAGACTAACAATGCGAATGTACGAACAGTACATCATACAACTATTAATATACAATTAAGAACTCTCCGAACATGGGAGAATTTGCACTGCTCCGAACAAGGGAGACTTAGATTGAAAATGCTCCGTTTCCATAGGGAGACATTCTGCTCCGGACCGGGGAGGCTTAAGGTTGCTCCGAACAAGGGAGACTTTGTACGCTCCACCCATAAGGCGAGACTTTTAGGGTCATAGCAAGTACAATGCAATAAGATCAAACAAGTCATAGGTTCGTAATTATGTTTAAGGATTTGATTCGAGTTCACAAGTTCTAGTCAAACAAGTTAATAAAAGTAGTAATCAATTTAGCACAAGAATGGTTCATGCATTTCGCCCCAAAATATAGTAAAAACGGTAAAAAGGGGATATGATTACTCACATGTGGCAATAGTTATTATGACAGAGTGGATGCACGGAAATGAGACGCAACACTCTAACCGCGACCTATGATGAATAATATGCTCTAATATAAGTCATGAAACAATGTCGTGCATGCAAACTCATATGATATCCATACCACTTGTACATTTGAAAATAATGTTTATCGTCGAAAAATACATTTTTGACGTCTCGTTAAGTTAATAAACACTTTTCATGTAAATATGTTGAAACGGTACTCCACGATCCTCGCTTAGTGTTTTATTGGTAAATATAATGTTTTCGTCGTAAAATGACACTTTTCATACTTTGAAAATATGCCCAAAATGGCCCCGCAAAACTAGTCGCGAAATATTGTACGTTAAGGGTTAGTGATGAAACTCGGCGTTTTTGAAAACCTTGCAACAATGTCTAGAAGTCGTATCATTTAACTTTTGACCATACGGGTCTTGATCAATGAGAAAAATGGCTCTTAACATGACGTATTACAAAAACTGTTTTAGACTTAGTATTATTTTGCTATTAGAAGCTGTCAAAATAAATAGAGTTTCGTCGGGTTTCAAACGTGTATATCTTGGTCGTTATAAGCTTGTTTTCTACGTTCTTTATATCCACGGTTTCGTATTAACATATACTAATATATTTTCAGTAGGTCGACTCCTACAGATCACGTCTAACGCCTCGTTTTGTCCGTCGAAATTCGTGCAACAGCACATATATTTTCAGAAAATAGTTTTTCGTCGTTAAATTTGGAAAAATCATAACTTTTTCGTTATAACTCCGTTTTAACCCGTTCAAGCGACCACGTTTTCGTTTTAAAGTATATTTTCTAAATATCTAGTCCAAAATTTTTTATCTACTGTCAAGAATTCCAGAATTCGAAAATAAGATCAGACCTCTAAATAAAGTTGTCGAAATGAGTTTTTCTCGCACAAAACCTATTCTAACCAATTCAAAACAACTCCGAAGCTATTCTAATCCTATCATACACCTTCTTAGGGTGTCATGGGTTCCTAGACATCATCAAAAATGATATGTTTCAAGGGATAATTATATGATGATATATATTCATTAATAGGACTTAAAAACAAATAAAGTGGTATAGATAATCATATAACTTGCATGTTTTTCTCAAGCATGATAAAATGACCAAAGTATGAATATGGAAAAATAAAAATGATCATGAAATGCTTACTAGTGTAGTGATGAGGTTTAAAGAACAAGGTTTTTCCTAATACCCTAGGTTTTTATTTCAAAACCTTGATTAAGAGTATACTAGTGTTGATAATTAGGCTTGATCTTGCAAAAATTCGAATTCCTTATTGATTCTTCAATATGACCGGTTTTGGTGATGGAAAAGAAGAGAGTTTATATTATTTTTTCACTAAATGATCATGTATGTATGTGTTAAGTTTTCATATAATAAGAAATATTATAATTAAAGGTCTAGTTGATTATGTGTAATGGCTAGGACTAAGATTTTTATTGTAACTATTTGTTGTGTCATCCATGTTGTCGACAAGAGTAAAAAGAAAAAGAAGGATGATGCATTTTTGGATGACAATGTATATAAATGTGTAAGTAATATAGGTAATTTTGTATATAATTAAGTATTTAGGGTAGCGTTAGCTATAAATAAATTTTAACGGATCAAAATAAAATATATTGAAGTCATAAAAATTATAAAAATACATTTCTTACAAAAATTGAGTGAAATAATAATTATCGAGTAGTATTTACGAAAACCGTCGTAATTATATAAATATAACAATTTATATACAAAATAAATTTAAAACACCGGGTAAACTCATAATATTATTTTTATAATCTTAATATGAGTATAAAAATATATCGGGATAATTTTTGGAAGTATCGGATCAATTGTTCAAAATAATTAATTACGCGATAACGTTTATTTAATAAAAAAAAATTATACGTTTAATGTAATATGCACAACCATGCATGAACTAATATGATGATAATGATGCTAATGATATGTAGACTAAACCTAGTCTATATGAAATGTCCTTGATGATTGTTTATGAATTCGCAGCTAAACCCCTAAGGTTACGCGAATTTAATACTTGTAAACCTAGTTTACGATAAACGATGAAATAGTAAATGTGAGAAATGACCGGAAATTGCGAATTGTGACAGTCTATAAAGTTGTCAAAGCTCTTTATGGCTTACATCAAGCACCCAGAGCTTGGTATGAAAGGCTCTCTACATTTTTATTGAAACATGGTTATAGGAGAGGAGCTATAGATAAGACTTTGTTTATCAAGAGAGATAAGAAGGATATCATGCTACTACAAGTGTATGTAGATGATATTATCTTTGGAGCTACCAAACAATCTATGGTCAAGGAGTTTGAGAAGATGATGCAGAATGAATTTCAAATGAGTTCAATGGGTGAGTTAACTTTCTTTTTGGGACTTCAAGTTAAGCAGTCAAAGGAAGGAATTTTCATAAGTCAAGACAAGTATGTAACTGACATACTTAAGAAGTTCAATTTTGATGATATGAAGCCTGTTACTACACCTATCAAATCTATTAACTCATTGGGCAAGGATGAAGATGGACAACCAGTTGAAGTCAAATTATACAGATCAATGATTGGCTGTCTTATGTATCTTACTGCATCAAGGCCTGATATCATGTTTGCAGTTTGTTTATGTGCAAGATATCAAGTCACACCAAAGATTTCTCATATGAATGCAGTGAAGAGAATTTTCTGTTATTTGAAACAACAACCTAAGTTGGGGTTGTGGTATCTAAAGGATTCACCTTTTCACTTGGAAGCTTTTTCAGATAGTGATTATGCAGGTGACAACTATGACAGAAGATCAACCACAGGTGGATGCCAATATCTTGGAAGAAGATTAGTTTCATGGCAGTGTAAAAAACAAACAATTGCAGCAACATCATCAACTGAAGTAGAATATGTGGCTGCTGCAAGCTGTTGTGGACAAGTGTTATGGATGCATAATCAACTCTTGGATTATGGGTTTAATTTCAAGAATACTCCTATCAATATTGATAATGAGAGTACCATTTGCATTGTGAAGAACCCAGTTTATCATTCCAAGACCAAGCATATTCAGATTAGGCACCACTTCATCAGAGATTGTTATGAGCATAGGCTCATTAATGTTGTCAAGGTGCATACAGATGATAATGTAGCTGATTTACTCACCAAAGGATTTGATGTTTCAAGATTTACTCACTTGGTGGTGAGTATTGGCATGATCAATTACTGAGCTACATTTAAGGGGAGGACTATTTTATGACAGTATAGTCCTATGCATTGTTTGAGGGGAGGATATTAATGTCTACTTAAGTATGAAAGGAAGAAAATGGAAAAGTACTGCTTTTTGATTTTTCTTAAAGTACTGCTTGGAAAGTACTGCTTTGGAAAGTACTGCATACGTGGAAGTACTGTTTGTCTTATTAAAAGTACTGATCTAACGGTAATATTGAGGGGTAATTATTACTAACGGTAACTTTGTTATTAAGGGCTGTGATTTTTTAAATCTCACCTATAAATAACTGCTCTCCGATTTTCCCTCTCATATTGACACTTTAGAATCTTTTCCATATTTCTTTCACTTTCACCTATATTATTCGTCATAACTCTTACTGTGATAACATAATCATCAATGGCGAATCGAAATACTGTTTCAAAGCACAATATGGTGGCTAATTTAGACAAGACTGAAGCGAATGCAATCTTTCATGACATCATTGATTATCTTATTGGATCGCCAATTAGTTATGCTCTATTAGTAGAACCAGATGTTATTGAGCCCTGGATTCAACAATTTTGGGAAACAATTAGGGTTCATATGGAGAATGATGAAGAATATATTCATGCTATGGTTACTGGGAGAAATATCAAGGTTACTGAAGCCTCTATTCGTGAAGACTTATTGTTTATTGATGCTGATGGGGCTATTCGTTTTGATAAGCAGCTGATTTGGGATACTTTTGGGCACATTGGTTATGAAGGGTCTTTAACTGAACAAACATTCAGGAAACAACTATTTTGTCCTCACTGGAAGTTTTTAGTGCATGTGTTGCTTCATTGTATTAGTGCTAAAAGTACATCGTGGGAACAATTTGGATCTAATATAGCATCTGCTATAGTAGGATTGGCAACTGATCGTGTTTTCAATTTTTCAAGGCTAATTCTAGATGGAATGCTTTCCCACATCACTCATGGCTCAAAATGGTTAATGTATCCACGGTTTGTTCAAGTATTCCTCAATAAACAACTTTCCGATGTACCTAAACCTACAAGTCTTTTACCTGTTGTGGTACAACAAGCCAAGATTTTCACTTTCATGGCTAGGAAGAGTGATTTATTCACTGGAAGGGACACTCCCTTAACTACTTCTATGATGGAAGTTGTTCAAGCTGTCAGAGCTGATGCTGCAGAGGATGAAGATAGAGAAGGTACTGCTTCTGAGGGTACTGATACTCAAGGTACTGCCTCTGAAGGTACTGCTTCTCAAAGTGCTGCATCTCGAGAAGGTACTGCATCTCAAGGTACTGCTTCTCCAAGTACTGAAGTTCAAGAAGATGTTGCAGTTTCACCTTCTCCATCTCCACAAAGATCTGTTCCTGATTCTCAACCAGAGGAACATTCACCAATTCAAGGAGATGATTCACATACTATACCCCCTGAAGGTTTGACATTGGATAATTATGTTTTGACAAGGGAGTTAGTCAAGTTGAAGAAGACTACTGAGGCTCAAGCTAAACAGATTAAGAAGTTGAAGCTCAAGTTTAGAAGACTCAAGAATTTTGTCTGGCCTTTGGTTCAACATCATCGTATATGGGTCAAATCTAAAAAGAAGGAGCAAAGGCAGTTTAAGAAGACAAAACGCCAAAAGGTCCAAAAACAATCATCTTCTGTCCAATTGGGGAGGAATTTAGAAGAAGAGAATTTGAAAGAAGATGTTGTTAAGGAGACTGAATCTCAAGGTACTGAAGAATATGTTAATATTGAAAGTACTGAGGAAGAAAGGACTGAAGTTCAAGGAACTGAGGAGCAAGTTATTGATGTTCAAGTTCAAGGTACTGATGATCAAGGTACTGCTGATCAAAGTACTGCTCTTCAAGGAACTTACAGACAAGAATTGATTACTCCAAGGTTGTTAGACTTTGAAGAGGAAGCTGGTCCTTCAACAACTGTACATGAAGAAGCTGCTGGTCCTTCAACTGTCATACAAGAAGAAGAAGCTACACCCAAACCTATACATACTGCAAGTGATGACGATACCATTGCTGAGATCTTGCATGATTTATCAAAACCAAGGGGTGTTAGCATACTAGGAGTTTCAGAAGAACAACCACAAACTTCTCAACCTGCAATAGATCCAAAAGATAAAGGTAAGGGCAAGTTGGTAGAGAAAAGAAAGAAAAAGAAACCTACTTTAGCACAGATAAGAGCTGCTCAAGTTGCTATGAATGAGGAAGCAGCTAGAAAGTTTCAAGAGGAATTAAATGCTAAAGATAGAGAAGCTAAAGAAAATGAAGAAGCTCAGAATAGAGAAGCAGCTAAGAAATTGCAAGAGGAATTGAATGCTGAAGCTGATGAACCATTAGAGTCACCTATTTCTGTTAGATTCCTACCAAGAAGACCAAATCAAGCTAAAGACAGAAATACAATGATGGCTTGTTTAAAAAGTCAAGGATATAAAGGATTGCAGAGGTTTAAATATTTTGAGATGAAAGAATTGTATGATGTTGTTAGGGAAGCTTATAAGAAAAATGTTGAAAGCATCAAAGATTACAAAGATGATGTTGCTTGGAAAGAAAAAGATAGAAAAAGAAAAAGAAAAACTGAAGTTGAAGATATACAGTCATCAAAGAAAGAGAAAGTTGAGTTACGATATGATACTAATGATGAACTAAAGAATTACTTGAGAGTAGTGGATTTTGAGTATTCTACAGATGATGCTGAGATGAAAATGAACAAATCACAAATTATTGCTTTTGAAGTTGTAGACTCAAAAGATGGAAGTTATTTGATGTTTCATAGAGAAGATGAAAGCTTCAAAGTGTTCAATAGGCTATGGGATTTATTGCACATCATAGATAGAGTGGATGTATTCTATTTATATCATGTGGTGCGAGATTACTTTGAACAAAATCCATCAGAAGGAGTTGGTTTAGTATTGCTTGGAGATCTCACAACTTTATGGGAAACTGAAGAACAAAGCACTGCTGAAATTTGGAAGAATCAAGAGAATTTGGAGATTGTTAGCTGGAGATTCTTTGAAGAATCTGGAGTACATGTTCTAGAGCTAGAAGATGGAATTATGATTCACATGTTAGCTAATAGAAGATATCCTCTTACACCAGAACTTATGAGAAGAATCTGGAGCATGGAATGGAAGTAGAAGAAGATAATGAAATAGCATGTCCGGTTATCAAGTTTTATCGATGGACTACAATTGCTGATGGTGATGAATAACTGGTATGAATTTTAATTGAATAAATTCTTTTGAAATATCAGTACTTTATTCAAAGTACTGCTGATCAAACAGTACTTTCATCAAAGTACTGCTTGCAGCTTTTAACCAGTTAAGTGATTTTTGAAAGAAACCTTTTGTTAAGTAATAAATATTTTGAAACAAAGGTTGAATAAAATAAATGGCTTTTGAGATGATAACATCAATAGGTTATCAATCCACCATGGTTACAAAAGGATTGGCTAATCCATGAGCAAACGGCTCTGGTAAAGATATCTCAAATCCGTTTTTAGTTGACAACTTGCTAATAAGTTGTATGGTAATCAACTCACCATATCGGAAAATGTGAAGAGTTGGCTAGCCCACAAGAAAATGGCTTGTGGTAAAGGCGTGGAAAACCATTATATGGTATAGTTCACCATGATAAAAGAACTAACTAGTCCAAAAGGGTACAGCTTTTGGTAAAGACAACTCAAATATGTTGATAGCTGATGATTTGCTAAAAATCATATGGTTATTAATGTACCATGGTCTTACACACCAAAACATTTGGCTACTCCAGAGTTAATGGCTTTGGTAAAGAGATCAAAATCCATTAAATTTTCAATGATTCACCTCTCACAGGAGTTAACACACCTGGAAGTGATGAGAATAGACTGCAACTTAAACTGAATTAATGTACAAATTGTCAATTGTTGCTGTGTTGCTGAAAAGATGGAGCTTGCTGGATGATGCTGTAAAAGAATAATTCTAAAGATACTTTGATAATACTGATACAAGCACAGAAACTACAAAGATACAATCCAAAGACTAAGACATAATCTTTCCTTAAAGATGGAGCTGTTAAAGATAAATTCACAAAGGAACTTGAAGTCAAGCTAGTAGAATTCAAGTTAGGGGAGGATTGTTGGGATACAGAAAGCTAAAGTACTGAAGAGTTAAAGTGCTGAAGAATGACAAAGTACTGGAAAAAGTCAAAGAGTCAAAGTACTGCTAAAGAAGAAGTCAAAGTACTGCAAGGCTAAAACAACTGTTATATTCGTTTATAGAAAGTCTTGTAATTCTAGAATATTCTTTATTAGATTACTTGTCGTACAAGGATACAAATTGTAAATCGTTTAGGGTTATCCTTGAGCCTATAAAAGGACCCCTAGATTGATATTAGAGGTACGAGTTCACAAGTTTAGAGTATGTGACATTATTAGAGTTTTAGAGAAAAGTTCGATATTATTAGAGTTGTTAAAGAGTCTGCATAATAAGCAGAGTTCGTGTTATTAATAAAATCGTTCAAAGTTAAAGTTATTCTTCTTAGCTTTGTTAAGTAAATTCCGCATACTTAATAGAGTTTGCTCAGTGTTTCTTTGTTAATAACTTAGGATTTATCCGAGGTCATTAAACCTTAAACAAGCTATTTAAGTTAGTTTGGTTAGAGTACATCGATCCAACACATGTCCCATATAGTATTGTTTTGTCTCATTATGTCTTATTGTAAATGACATATATACCCTCTCTTTGGAATTGGGCTACCCACTTTACCTTGGGCTACTTTGGAATTGGGCTACCCACTTCACCCTCTCCGGCCAATACCTCCGAACTTCAAACCCAAAATCCGGCGACCCTTCCGGCGACCACCACCACCAACCTCCGGCTACCACCACCACCAAACTCTGGCCATCATCACCAACCTCCGAACACCACCAAAACGCCACCCTATATCAAGATTCGACCAAAAGAATTGTTGTTATCCACAAATTAAACATGAACGAGCTTGTATACTACCAATCCGAGCATAACCCCCTTATCAATTTTAACACACAACAACAAAAACTCAAAATTTATCCTATGTTTATTCGAAACCCTATTTATTCAATTAACAATTTATAGAATTGTTTTTGATAAAATTGAACATGATAGAGTATTTGTAAATTCTTTCCAAACAAATCCCCTCAATCAATTGATAAAGACAATTACTAAAACTCAAATACGCAATTGTTGAGCGTTTAAGTCTCTTTTTGCTTGACGTTTAACCAGAATCATTTTTAGTATACTCGAACCAAACACCAAGGAAACGATTTTGTGGGCAATACCATGTTATGTAATGAGGAGTGAATAACGTGTAACCACCTTTCTCAAGAATCTGTGCTGCACCCTTGAAATTTTTCACAAAGTCCATTAACATATCACACTTAACTCCATATTCGTCGTTGCTATTTGTCCAAAGCTCATATTCTACACGATCATCAGGATGCGGAATAGATTCTCTCCAGTCCAAATTCACGTTTACCATCTAACCATCACAAATTGCTTTCTTCAACTTTTCACCGAAACATTTGGAGATTGGGGCGGATGGGATAGTTACGTTCTCGATGTACTTTGCAGAATCAGCATCCTCTTCAGGTGTATCCATGGTTATCAGTGCTTCATCAATGTCATCTGCCACAAGAACTGCAGAAGTACCAGCATTTTGGGCATTCCAAACCTTCAATGCAAGAAAAGCAATCTGGATCGCAAAACAACAAATATTATAACAGGAGAACTTGTCTTAAAAAGACTCGACCATTATCTCAAGCTCTTTGAACTGAGAATATGAGATTAAAGCTAACTTTGAACAAAATAATTCTCATCGTGGAAAATAAAATTTCAAAGAATGAGTCAAAGAAAAGTCAAACCAAGGATGATAATTTATGTACTGAAAACAAAATCTTAAATACACAATTGTTGAGTGTTTAAGTCTCTTCCGTTTCGGTGGGTGATTTTGTTCCGGTGAATTTTAATGGCGGTGATTGTTGGTTGGTATATCTATACTACTTTATAAAGTGTTTAAGACTTTCTAAATAAAGAAGTCTTAAAATTTTTAAAACCAAAAACATTTCTTTAATAGAAAATTAATAAGTCATTAGTTAATATTATTCACTATATAGCTTCCATGACAATTTTCATAAATAAAAAGTAACACCCTTTCATACATTTTGTAACAGCCTTCAAATATTTAGAGTCCATTAATACAGTTAAATATTCATGTAGACATGTAGTCTATTAAGTGTCGACTTGTAACAGCCCAAACCTCAATGGTATATAAACCAACCTAAAAACTCAAACACCAATACGAAACACACACTCTTTTTTTCCGAGCACCGATAAAAAAAACACAAACAAAGTTAGATAAATCTACTCTCATCTTGGTGTTCAATTACCTACGGTAGAAATAAATAAGCTTTGCTTCTCGGATTATAGCAATAGAATGACAACTTTTATTTGGATATGAAATAGTTTGCATTGCTATTGCTTATAGTTATTTTAGTTAAAAGTTGTCATTCATTCGTAAAGTTGTCGTTAGAAAAAACGTATAAATGAAATAATTTGCTCGCCGTAATTATGCATCGGGTACCCGCCACCGCATTGCGCGGGTACCCGTCTAGTATATAATAACAAATGAAGAAAAGGGTATATATGTAATTTACACTATACACGTGTCATGATTTTAACTTGGTAGCCTAGATCCGAAGTAGCCCACGTCTAGTTTGAGAAAAAAAAAGATTCTAGTCTAAAAGCCCCGGTAGCTTTGTCCGTTTCAAGGGATCTCTGATTGCAACTATCAAGATGATGACACACAAGCTTAGGCATGCATTTAAACATGTAACGTAGGCCTCCAAATCAGGACTCATTTATATTTATGTATTTTGTCTTTTTACCCTGTTCCATTCATTGTATACTCGTTTATCTCCAATTGCTTTCAAAAGAATTCCCCAACATTTTAACTTTCAAGTTATTTAAATTTGAGGAGAGTTATTTTATATACCGAACTTTTCTCACGTACCAAGGGACTCAACTCCACCCTCAGTCTAAAAAAAATCAATGGTTGAGATTAATTTTTTTTATTATTTCACCTATTTTTTTATAATTTAAATATCTCTTAAACTGTTAATCTTTGAGCGAAAATAATTACACCATCACGACGAGCATTTAATTATCTTTCTATAGACGGGCACTATGATATACTTTCGAAAAAAGAAAAAAAGAAAGTTTTTTCATGTTTTTTCATTTTTTTCCGAATAGGAGATTTGTATGAAAAAATCACATGTGATTAAACACTTATTTGAATATCACATGTGATATTAGTGTTAAATCACATATGATATTGTGATATCACATGTGATATTAGTGTATTATCATATGCGATTTAACACTAATATTACATGTGATATTCAAATTAATATTTAATCACATGTAATTTTTTTTCATGTAAATTTCAGTATCGAGAAAAAACGAAAAAAATGTAAAAAAATAAAGTGTGAAAAACACGGTTTTTTTTGTTAAAAGTATATAAAAGTGTCTGTCTATAGAAAGATAATTAAATGCTAGTCATAGTGGTATATTTTTTTTCGTTTAACGATTAACGGTTTGAAAGATATTAATATTTGAAAAAAAGGATGAAAGTGGGTTTTTTAAATTTTGGAATTAATCTCATCGATTAGATAAAAAAATGAAAGAAAGATGGAGGGTGGAGATTGATCCCTTGATTTGTATAAAATGTTTTGTGCTCAAATAATAAACTTTCAATATTTTAAAGAAATTTAAATTTTTTCCAAAACTCTCTCCCTCTTTGCACATACAAAAATAGCCAAAATTAACGCAGTTTTGTACTTTGATAATTTGTGAGTTTATATACATGTGTAGGTCTATGTTTTTGACAAATGCCTTTTTCTTAGTAAAGTATAAACGACTTCTACTACAAATTCATTAATAAGTAAACCAGAAAAACGTCTGTTTGCTACAACTTTGCATATTTGTTGGTAAATAAATAATCGTAAGTCAAAATACACTTGCAACTCCTGGCTAGTTATTGCAATACTGAATCAAAAGAAGAAAGAAACAAAGCTTAATACAATAAATTAAATAACAAAAGAACTTTATGTTTGTAAGGCATAAATTACAAAAGAACTAAATCAATAATTTGAATAATTCAGCTGCAGACCTTCACATGTCCGATAGAGGTGTTGAGAAAACTGGGATACTTTGTGGGTGCCTAAAGAAGTTATCTGGATCAACTCTAGCCTTGATTCTGATCAGCTTCTTAAAATTGTCACTCTTCCAATACCTTTCACCCCAAACACTCGCTTCTTCATAACTATCACTGCCAACTCCTAAATCCAAATCATTGTAGTTAAAATACACTTCCCGCGGGTTACTTGATACATATGGTTCTAAAAACTCTTCAAAGCTGTTTAGCCAATCTCTTCGTGCAAGCGATGTTGGAGTTGTGTATGAAGGTTGGTCGCTAAAATCAACTGTTTTGGAAAACTAGGATAACACTTCAGCTCTATGAGGATACGGAATTGCTGTCTCGGAGTACTCATTCATCATTCCCCCAAAAGGGTTGATGATAAAAGTCTCCGATCCGTCATTTTCAAATATCTTTTCCCATATCTTTGTAAGCCCCTCTATGGAGATTGGTGCTCGAATATAGTCAGATTTACCTTTAAAGTTCAGCTTGGGAATGGCTGATCGGTTAGCGAGAATCTCGATTGGGGTTGAGGTTGAAAAGCCTCCAAATAGAAGGCTTGTTTGGACCATTTTCACTTCTTCACAAATCTCTCGTGTTACATTGAGCTCTGGGAAGTTTTCTTCTAGCAATGGCATCAACGTGTCGATAGTTCCTTGATAAATTCCTTCAAACGCCATTCTTATGGTTTTCTGGGACGTATTTCCAACATTTTCGCCAAACATTTGAATCCTTATGTGCAAGTTTCGATCAATATTTGGCATAGCAGTTTGATATTTATGGAAAATTTCCATAGCGCCTTCTTCCAAAGTTTTATCTACTACAAAAACAGTCACAACTTCCGGAACCGGAACCAACCTCAGCTTCCATGCAAGAACAATTCCAAAACTAGAAGCACCGCCACCACGAATTGCCCAAAACAACTCTTCGCCCATAGAACTCCTATCAAGAATATCACCATAAACATCCATAAACCGAACATCAACAACATTATCAGCTCCAAGACCGTACTTCCTCATCAGATTCCCGTATCCACCACCACCCAAGTACCCACCAATACCGACTGAGGGACAAACACCCGCTGGAAAATACAACGTATCTGTCTTTTGAGAAATACTATAATATACTTCCCCAAGCGCCGCGCCAGCCTGGACCCATGCGGTGCTATTCGCAACATCCACGTCTATAAACCTCATATTAGTGAAATCAATCATGACAAATGGCACGTCAGCCGTAGATGAGAGACCCTCAAAGTCATGGCCACCGGACCTGATCCTGATCTCGTATCCATGTTTCTTAGTGCATAAAAGAGCAGTTCGAATTTGGGATTCGTCGACAGGAGTGACAATGACTGATGGTTTAGGAGTGTCGGGTTGATTGAACCTAGCATTGTTCACTGCTACTTGCCAAACTGGTATGAAGGATGAATTGGCGGAAGTGAAAATGAGTTGAGAGATGGAGGTTATGGTATTCGAGTTCGACTGAAGGCATGTTATGAAATCTTCGGAACCTGGTGTAACGTCATCAAGGTTTGAGACTAAAGATTGCCATGAACACGAAAAGCAAAGAGCTAGAAGTAATAGGAGAACATAAGAGTTTATAAGTTGAGACATCATCATGCTTTGGTGTGTTTTGATGGAATTATGAAAAATGAAGTGTTTATAACTTTATATATATAGAGAGTGAAGGGTGGCCTGCCAAGTGCAAATGGAGTTAAAATAATTACGAAGGAACATTCGTGGTGAGTCTTATTCCCATGATAAAAATTGACTAAAAAAATTCTGGATATGATAGTCTTGTTAGAGTACTATATATTACCAATGTTTTTACTAGATGCTCATAATATGATATATTCCCAACTTGTTGCATGGGTTTAAACAACAACAATTTCCCTGCCCTTTTAACGTTATAATATAAGCAAGAAGGGTCAAAGACCTGGACCAATACATAAACACCAAAATTTGCAAATGAATCAAAGATGTCAAAAACTAAAACCTGTATTAACATATATGCAAGTGGGACAAACTTATACTACCTAAAAAACATAATTGTATACATATATACATTTCATATACAAATGGGTCAAAACCATAAACTACATGTATATTCATATACTTATACATAAACTTATACAAGCGGGTCAAAAAGTCTAACATAATTAAACATATTCACAAATCAAACCTATACACTACTACACAAAAGCTTAAAAAGATCACTTCAAATAGAGTGGTTTTCTTAAAAACCGATCTAACAAATGAAAAGGAGGAGGAAGTGTAATAAATAGATCGGTTATTTGGACAATGACCGATCTAACTAACTTCTAGTTAAAAATTATCATTTAAAAAAAAAAAAAGAGAAAAATAAAATAGATCGGGTATTAATAAATAAATGATCTTTTTAACTCCAATAGTTTTAGCGGGTATAAATTTTCACAGTACTTCACCAAAATTCAACTTTTCATTTGCCCGCTCCTCACCAAATTTAAACGCACAAAACTCTATACCATTTCCCCTAAATCACTCACCAACACCAGCGCCTCACCACTCTCACCAAACAAAACCTAATAACCACCATCACCCTCTTCAGTCTTCAATAGTGGTTTCTCACCTCCACCACCCCACCCGGAGCCCTAACCTTTACTCCACTCTATGTAAGTTAGTTAAGATTTAAATTGCGTATAAGTTAATTGTAAATTTGTTGATGAATTGTTTATTAAGGTTTTTTCTTGTAATAAATTTTAATTCAATAGTTTCTGATGACTTGTTTGGTTAAGTTTTAAATTTGCATCCTAATTTTGTGAAAATGCCCTAATGACGTGACTTTTTGTTTGTTTATACATATGTTTATGACAGTAAATTACCTGGGTTAAAGTTGTGTGTTCATGGCTGCAAGTACTTGGGCAGTACCCAACTTTTTTGTTGTTTATGAAATTTTTTATACATAGCTTTGTTGTGAAAGTAAAGTGCATATAATGGTTTTAATCGCTTATTTACTAGCTTTGTTTATGAAAGTAATTGGCCTCAAGGTTGAATAAGTTCTTTAGTTTATGAATTTGGGGAAGTGTAATCACTTATTTACTCAAAGTGCATACACTAACTGATGTAGAACTAATAGTCATATATAAGCATATTCTTTGTGTTAACTAATTTGATTATCGATGGTACCTTAAATCCTTGGTACTCACATTCTGGTTAACTAAATTGTTTTATATTTAAAAACTTATATATGATATATGTGTTGGTGTTTAATCTTGACAACTCATTATGGAAAACCGCAAAACAGAGAGGGATGAACAAAGTATAATATCTTCCCGTAGGTGAATCTGTAATGTTCATTAACCATGGGGCAGCTGTAGGCAAACACCGATGTAAATTTGAAAAGTACTGTAAAAATATTGTTATAGATCACAAAGAAAAAGAGCTGTTATGGTTGGCTATCGAGGTATATTATCTAAGACTCTTAGCTGCATTTTCCTTTATTAATATACATATTCACCTTTAACAAGGTTCATTTCAACTTAAATAGGAACCAAATAAGACTTGAAGATGATAAAATTAAAAGTGTTACGCTTAAGTCATGTGGCCAAAAGTGGAGGGCATTCAAGGTCACATCAAGGTGCAGTACACGCTTAAGAATATTTGTCCTTGTGTGACATATACTTTCCGTGACCTTAAAATATGGCGTTGAACATTATACAGAAGAGAAACTGGTTCGTTTCAGTTCCGCGTGTACTTTTATAATATATTACGTATTATCTTATATCGAAAATTTTCTAATTTGTTCTTTCATAGGATCTACATAGGCACATAACTTTGTTCTTTCAATCATACATATGAACTTGCTTCAAGTCAGTTCAAGAGGTATGTTGCTCTGTTATTGAATTAAGTATTATTTAATCTATACATGGTTTATTATGTTTATGCACAAGTATATTGTTTTGGATGAGATTTACTAAACAATGTCAAACTTAATATATCTACTTATCAAATGTTTAAACAAAGTTGCCTACACTTTAACTATTATCTTAAGTTCTTTTATTTAGCAAAAAAACACTTGGTTGAGTAGTGAGTAGGCGGCTATAAAATGTGCTTTTTGTATAATCAATCGGCTTATAAGTTGAACGGCAATCAAGTAAGTTTAAAATGTTCCATATTGATATACAATTCTGAATTTGGTCCCCAGTTCTAATATTTGATGTAAAAGTCCTACTTAATGGATTTTAAGTAGAAATCCTGATTTTGATGTATAAAGTTTGCCTTTGGTTTCAAGGCAATGCCTTTTCATTGTATTAACTGAAAGTATTATGTTCTTCAGGGAAAACCATATGACGTGCTCTTCAAGTTAAAGTCGTTGGAAGTTGGAGCAAATTGACTGTGAACTCGGGAAGAAAGTCTCCTTCAAGTCACGAGGTTAGATTGCTACACATACAATTTTCTCATGTTACAAGTTATTTGTAATAAAAATTGTAAATTCTCTTGTTAGGGTTATAGACAAGGGTTAGGTAACCGTAAAAGTATGATATTGCCGGTCGTGACATTGGTAATGAGTCAACCCCAACATGTCTCAACGGCGTACTAACCTATCTTGGCCAACTTTCTAACCGGCCAGGCCTCAAGATTCACATTCAGGTGTATTGAGTTTTGACCCAGTTTATGCGATGCAATTTATATGGTTTTGAGCCGCAAACTTGAAATATAGTCTATTGCTTCATCTTGATTATTAAGGCGATTATAAGCATTAAAATTAACACCTTTACGAGACCTTTTGACACGGACCACGCCACATTTATGGTCAGTGTAATTTCTAAATGATGTAAAAAGTTAGTCATTTTAAGGTAATGGACATACTGGAAAATGGAAAGGTAATAGAGGATGCATGCAATACTCCGTAACAACTTACCTTAGAGTTTGCATAAAATGATCTGAGATGAGTTTGTTCAATTATCTCTCGTAGAAAATATTGCATGTTCTATTACTTCCAATACTAAATGAGAAAATATTATTGGTTTGTGCATTTTACCTAATCTACCCCTTATTTCTAATTCCATTTACAAACTCAAGATACATACTTTTTTTTTCATTTAAATTTGTATGCCCGTGTTGAACACGGGTTATGAGCTTTTTAGATTATAATTTGTCTTGTTGTGTTCACGCAGAATAACAACGACAGAACTACAACGACATGTACTGCATGAATTGGTTCTAAAGATCATCGAGCTCAACGCTTTTTCCATACTTGATTGCTTTTCTGATTTTGAGGTGGGAGTGGATCGATCTTTACCTATATATTTGCAATGGAGCATCTTGGATTTTTGGATAGTAGTTGCTAGCACTTGTGAAGCCCGTATTTTGAAAGTTTTGAATTATGTTGCAATTGTTTTCTTTTTGTTGAAGTTATTTTGGTTTGCAACTTGAATGTTGAATCTTTATAAAAGTTATTTGTATTGGAATATTATTGTGTATGGTAATGCCTGCACGTTACTGGAAAAACCCGTGCATTTTGTATAATTAAATTTTGGAGTTACATTCAAATTTTCGCACCAATTTTTTTAGGTCATGGTTATTAACTAGATCGGTTGAAGAAGTGATCTAACTATTCCTAAGATGACCACCAACAAACAATGTTAGATCGCTTCTTTGTTATTGCCTGATCTAAGTATAGCATTTAAAAGATCGGTTATGGACTGATCTATATGTGTATCCCCTCAAATAGATCACCCTTAGTTAGAGTGGTTAGGCACCGATCTTTATGAGGCTTTCTAACCGATCTTATTAGTATTTTTTGTAGTAGTGATACAATGTGTCAAATGGCTTAAAAACATAACATTTTAGATATAGATGGGGTAAAAGAATTGATTTATACAAATATAAACATATACAAAAGAGTAAAAAACGGATCAAGACATAATATCTAGATCTACTAAAATTGGTCATTAGATACTAGCAAAGGTGGCTCAAGAGGCGTGTAGACGTTGCAATCACACCGGGCCACCATTTAAAATGAGTCATATTTTTATTAGTTATATAACCAGATATTAGATATTAAATAGTCATATAATTTATGTTTACATGCACTTTCTTTTTAATTACAAGTGTAATATAACTGGGCCTCATTTTTGTTATCACACATGGTCGCCGGAAATCAGAGGACGACCCTGAATTCTAGACGTCTACAAGCATTATTTGGTGTTAATGACGAGGATTAGATGACCGCAACGGTGTAGTCGCGATAAAAGAGTGGTTCAACGATGAAGATTTGGTGATCTTCTAGCGAGTAATTAAAAGAGCATGTCATATACATATAAATGTAGTTTAAAAGTTTGTGTGTTTTAAAGATGGATAAAAGAGGCAAATACTATATGGAAGTTTCAAAATAATGTTTTGTGCTTTGTAAATACATGTATAGTTAGAATTCTCTTTTAACCATTTGATCAATTTGTATATGCATATGATGTACTAGGTAAATACTTTTGAGTTTTGACTGTTTTATCCATTTTACTCGTTTACATATGCGTACATTTACGTGTTCACACTTGTTAATTTGACCCATTGATAGATATTTATGAACATCTGCAGGCTAAACGTTTTGACCCATTTAAATATATATACAAATTAAAACCGTTAAGAAAGAGGAATTTCGTTCTAGTGTGGATATAATGCAACAAGTTGTGTTTATATAATACGAGTAAATATTATGACCAACCAGTAAAAGCATAGGTATAATTACATCTAATAGACCATCCAAAACCCACCTAATTCATTAAGAAGAGGATAAAGTCAATTCTTATTATTATTGAAATAGGAAAATTCTATTCTTTTTAGGTTACCCAACATTATTACCCAAATGCCCATTTTTCTTTTCATTACCATGTCTTGCATGACATTCTCAACTCAAATTTGGGCAACCATCCTAAATAATCGACATGTGTCCCATGTTGTGGGGCCACCATGTACTTTCTTAGTACAAGTGTCTTATTTAATTGGTTGGGACTTTGATTTAATGTTAAGGCATGCATTTTGTCTTTTAGTTAAAAAGTATGGTCTTATTATATTAATAAAAGTACAAAATCTTGGGCAACCGGTTCACCCTTATGTACTTTTGGGCAACTTACTATGTATATAGTATTATAAAGTATTATTTGTATAAAAAATTAAAAGGGTATAAATAATTTTATTACACAGCGTATACATTTATACACTTTATATATACAAATCAATCTTCCCAACACACTTCTTATTTCTTCCCAACACAGTTCTTCCATAACCACCACACTTCTTCCCAACCACCATAACACCTTTCTTCCTCAACAGATAACACACTTCTTCACATCGCGACACTCTACCGGATAATGTCTATAAGAAAAACTATTTGTGCTAGGGTAAGTAATTTTGTTTTTGGTTAAGGGTTTCGCTATTTGGGCGTTTAATTTTACGTCTTTCATCTATTGATTTATGATTTTGTTAATTTAGGGTTTATTTAATTTAGGGTGTCGGTTATTGATTGTGTCGGTTATTTGGGTTTTGATATTTAGGGTTACCTTTTTAAGTTGGTATCGTATTGATATAGGGTTTCGCTTATTTAGTAGTTAACGTATTGGGTGATTAATTGTTTTTGTTAAGTTTTGTGAAACAAATTGTGGATGTGAATAAAGCGGTGTAAGAAAACGGTAACGTATTGGGTGATTAATTGTTCTTGTGGTTTTAGTGATTTGTTGCTACTTATTAAGTTTGAGAAACAAAATGATGGATGTTGTTGTAGACTAAGTGACTAAACCACTGTAAGATAAGTGGTAGTAAGTGAATAAAGCACTCTAATCATGGTGCAACGGTTGGGTTAACAAAACAAAATACACGAAAATTAAGCTGCGACACAACTAAATATAATCCGGGTGATTCCCAAGTTTGAGAGTTGTTAGAGTCGTTACCATCGTTAAAGATACTGAGCAACCTTCAAATGCTCATCCCATCTGCATACAATGCATTGAATTCTGTCGGCGGCTTCCTCCATCTCTAACAGCACTTCTTCATCTTGGAGCATAAGTCGCTTCCTTTCGGCTTCCTCCTAAGCGACTTCTCTTTCTGCTATCTCCCATTCTTCTTCCTCCTTAATAGCAACCTCCTCCATTTCTATTAAAAGTTGTTCTTCATCAATTTGTTGGCCAAAGTCTTTTGTTAGGAGCTGTTGGCGAAGTCTTTTTGTTCTTGAAACGATTCAGGAAATTGTTGGTGAAGTCTTTTGTAGACATTTTTTATAGAATTTTGTAACCTATTTAGCAACACCACTTGAATTTAAATTCACACATATAAGGTGGGTAAGTTTGATAATTTATTACCCTCAATATGTCAATAAATGTGGTGCGGTGGAACCTCTCCATATAGTTGACATGGGCCCACATTGTACTTACGTAGGTGATTTATTGGGCAACTTTTGCTTATTTATTGCCAATGTGTGTTTGAGAAGGAAGGTTTGAAATGTATTTTTATATTTAGTACATGCTGAGAGGTGTGATGATGATTATCGTATTTGATATGCAAATGATGTGATTTACCGTATGTTGGCATGGCAATTTTAATACATTATTTTGCGACCCGCGGTTATATCTGATGTTTTGTGTTTATCAAACCTTTTCTGATCGAGCCTTGCTAATGCATATAAATAGAAACTCATGATTGGTATACTCACATAGATGATTAACATCTTATGGTCAATCATGTTTCATTGTGGCTGGCATCCTATGGCAACACATGAATATATATGTTTCATTTCTCCCTAGCGTACGCGTCCCAATGAAGCATGCTTGGCTCGAAGATTTGTATCATGTATGTGAGTAAACTATTGATTTATCAGTCTGAGCCTCCGTATTATGTTACGAAACTAACATATCAATGATCAAAGATGGATGTACGGCACCACCTATGAGTAGCAAAAAAAAACTTAATATGGTGTCGTTCATCCATGTTTGATTATTCACTACTGTTCAGACCATGGCGGTTATATCTTAGATGCGGCGGGTTAATCAAATGCGAGATAGTTTGTTTACTTACAATTCAGCTTTGTTGATTGAATGGCATGTCGACACGGGATAATTTGTGAATCATAAATCAACCTAGATCGACATGCTATTCAATCACCAAACTGATTGCACTTGAACAAACAAGTATATGGAGGAGTTTTAGACCAATGTCAAAGCCATTTGTTGCCCATGGGCCAGTTAGGGAAGTTAATTTTTTCATATCTTGATATGATCACTTTATATTATCTTGATATTTTGTTCTGGATGATGAGGGTAGAATGGTGGTTCAAAGGTTTAGCTTACTCGAGAGTTCATAGCTGTGGGTGTTTTTAGTGTGTAATTTTTGGTGTGAAACTCTTTGTCACTATGAGAGTCATAGATGATAAGAAAAAAGATGTCAAGGTCATGGTAAGGATAGTGGTGGAATGGTGGCGAGAGATATCAAAAGGTTTGTGAGGGTGCCTCATTAACCCTATTTCACTCTGCACTATTCTAGCACTATCATTACAAACCCTTTCATCTCTCTTCTTATCATATATGCTCTCTCCCTACACACATATAGAGTTTGACACCAAAAATTACACACTAACATCACATACATAGTTATGAACTCTGAGAGGAAGCTAAACCACCCCACCTTCTAGCCTTAAATCGACCCATCATCGTAATCTTAAGACAATAAATTGTCTTTACATATCATAATATTTCAGGTAATTTGCAATGAGTGTCATATAATTGTTATAGACTGTTGATAGATTTTTATAAAAAATTAGTTTATATATGTAAAGGAGTTACTTAACAAAGAAGGAAAGGATATGATATACTTGTGGATTGAAAGTCAACTTGAAAGTAAGAATGTGGACATACGCAACTTCATACATTCAAATTGTCTTTGAATATCTAAATGATCACGATAGTGTGTAATGTTCATGACACGCCACACTTCATGATTATCCAACTGAAATGCTTTTCTAGAATCCACGAATTGTAGGGGCGTTGGTACTTTGAGCTTCCCCTCGAAAACCCATTCCTATGTCATTGTCATAGCAATGGGTTTTGACATGGCAATGGGATTTCAAGTGGAGGGTCAAAGTACTAACGTTTATCCACTTGTTTATAACATATTGACAATCAACTATGTTAACCAACTCCTTTACATAGGTAGTTGGTTTATTTTGTGATCACCTTAAATGATGTGATTTTTCCGTATGTTGTCATGGCAATTTAATTTCATTATTTTGCGCCATGGCGGTTATATCGATGTTGGTGTTTATCCAACTTTTTCTGGTCGATCCATGTTAATGCATATTACATTGCACACTCGCTTTGGAAGTTTATGAGTTTGATATACTTCTTATATACTATTGCTAGGTTTTTAAAAGTTTAAATAGTTGTGTATTATTGGCCCATTGTTTATTTGGTGTGAGTATGATAGTAATGTTTCATTTGTTAAATATGATTGGTATCGGGAAGTCGATATCGTTTTTTATTGATTGTAGTTTTAAGTAAGATACTTGTTAATTATTGTTAACTGTTTGTTTTTATTTATTATTTTCTTAGGAATACGAAGCCAATGTCATTGTAAGGAGCAAATTGAAATACTTTCCAATAATTAAAGAAAAGTTGAATCATACTAGAAAGAAATTGTTTAGGACAACTTTGTTTTGGAGGGTGGCTGGATATGTTCTTCTTTGACCATGAACCACATTTGTTAGATTATGTTTTACAAAAAGCAGGGTTTTAGTGGATAAAACAAGCTATGACATGCCCCTTATATATCTTGTTGGTGGTCGTTGTCTACATTTCGTCGAATAGGAGTTTTCTCTTATAACACTTCGTTTGGGGACGACAAGTTTTGATTTATATAGTTGGGGATTTAACATTTAAGTTGAGGTTATTTCCAAAAATTAGGGTAAAACTTTCCAACTTAGATCTTGTTGGTGTTATTGAGGATGAAGAGTTGTTCGGTAAATTAACTGATGAGAGCCTTGGTCCGTGTGTCTATTGTTATTGTTAGAGGTTATTTTTATGGGTCGCTTATTGGTTGAAGAGGTGGATGATTCACTCCTTCGTTTGGTGAACCTAGAAGCATGGAATTCCTTTCCATGGGGAGCACATTTGGAGGCACTTGTACGACCCGGATACTAGACGTTGTATCAAACACAAGTGGGAACACCTAAAGTGGAAAGAGGCCGGAAATGTTCCGACATACACGGTTGCTGGATTTGTTTGGGCATTCAAGGTTAATCCTATTTATGTTATCTTTTCTTAGTATTATTATTGAACCCAATGTATGAGAGTAATGCATCTTTATTATTGTAGATATGGATTCTTGAGTCGTTTGAAAAGCGGTCGTTGGTGGAATAAAGTCCGGATGTCATACCAAGGGCGATAAGCGTGGTCAAGGAAAGAAATGTTTACAAGATCGCATTATGGATTGCTATTTGGCAAGGTAAAACACATGCATTACACGAGCACCAGTCGGATAGTCCAATGCAATTTAATTTCCTTGTTGTTGATGATGTTATTTAGGACTCGAAGATAATTTATGATGAAAACCAACATTAGGCGAGCACCAGTCAGTGGTAATAGTCAATTTAGGAATTTGCACTACATACCAAGGACTCTTCCAACAAAATTACCGCATGATTACGATGTGTATCTGAGAAGTTGGGCGCTGCAGAGCGTGGTAGGACAGAAAAAAGTATTTACCGTTGTGTCTAGGGTACGGACCGGTGGTCTTCTAGCAATCGACCTCAAGGATTGTGTCATTCAAGAGTTGAATTCGTGTTTTCATTCGAGGCTATTATTAGGTAATTTGCTAGTCAAGGTTAAATAATAATTATACGTTTATATTAGAATTATTCTTAAGGATAATACCCTTTATTACCTTGTAGGTCCTTGCAAGTGAAAGAACTTGCGGATTTGAATGCGCAGTTCATCCAGTATTATCTTTATTTCTTTGAAAGAACTATCCGTTTTTACAATGCACTTTATTTAAACTACGGGATAAATTGGACTTCTCATCCTTTTCCCACCTCGGCTATGAGTTTGAGAGCAAGTAAATCGTGAATTCGAGTTGGTTGACTCTCTTATTTCTAGCATTCGTTGGAGTGATTGTGATGATGAGGATGATGTAGTTGTGTTATATCCAAATGTACACTTTTCCCATCTTGTATTAAATGTATTTTAAATGCATCACATTTACTCAGGGAGTATCTGTTGGAAGAGGAATTAAGGTTGAGGAAAGAAGAGGAAGAACGTTGGAGGATGGAAGAACAAAAGATGATGGAAAAGGATTTTCTAATGGCTATGATAGAGAGAAGAATCGCGGGTTGCAAAAGGCAAAGTTGTTGAAGATTGAGAAGGAAAAGAAAAAGAGGTCTATAGCTTTCTATAATTCGGACCATTGGAAAAGAGCCAAGGCGGACATAACACGACATGAGGAGTAAAAAGATGGCGCTTAAGTCAATATAGTCAAAAGATTTGAATCGAAAATAATCGAACACATGGGTGCGGGATCGAGATATTTGCAGGTTAAAAATGTTAAACGGGTTGAGGTATTAACAACAACTTTTAATATATATTTTTAAAGCTGTTTTTAATTTACGTGTGTGTAGGTTCTTTCCTGAAGGAACAAGGCTATCGACAAAGTACATCTTATTGATGAGTACGACGAATTTCTTGGAAAGCAGAGGGCCCTTGAAGTATGTTTCCTTGGTCCAAAAGTTAGGTGTGGATCAGATTTTGGGAATCCTTAGTGTGTTTAGACCTCCCCTAAGAAAGGTTGGCTTATGGACGAGTACTGATCACATATCTTTCACCCGATGGTATATTCATTTGATATTGTTGCTTTTATACAATCAATTTTATTGTTGCTTTATAGCACATAGAGTTGTGGGTGGAATACATGTTGCATTGGACCGATGGCTGATTGGGCTATGGTAACTGCATACTTTGTTCAGCTACTATTACAAGACTCCATCCCCATTTGGTATGTTAATGGGGAAAAGTACAAACACCAATGGGCTGATGTTGAACAGGTAATAGTTGTGTTCATGGCTTTATACATATATTGTTATGTGTTTTGTATACGGCCTTTGTTATCTGAGGTTTATGCCTATCAATGAAAAGGATAAACATTGGTTTCGCCGATTCCATATTGGACGGGGGTTGTAACATTTTACGGCGGTGGCTATAAGCTTGAAGCTGAGTGGCGTCCTTGGTACAAGAAGATCGTGCATGTTTACGGTACCATTGCTTATAAGTTCTTAATTGATAAATGTTTGTCAATACAACAAAGTTAACAAACTAGATGAAACTAAGTTGCCTATCGGACTTTAAAAGGAACAACATTTTTGTGACTAGTAGTTACAAACAAACTAGTTCTTGACTAAGTTGCCCATGCGTCATAGTTGCCCAACTATACTTAATTATGCAACATACACTTTCAAGTGTTTATGAACCAGTCCCTTGTACTTGATCATTAATTTGATGGTAGTATTAAGCACAAGTCAACTCTTTAAACTGGAACTTAACTGTTTAACCATTTAATACATGTACTATTTCTTAAATGCATATCTTATGGGTTGGTCCCTAGATTCTTACAATGCTCTAATTGTTCTATTATAAATACTCTTACAGTTTAATAGTTGCCCACAAATTTCTTGTGAAACTTGGCCATCTTAGCGATCTCACGGTTGCCCAAAAAATTTCACGATGTGACAACATTCCACTTGAAGTTCAAATGGACATAGTTAATAGGCTCGGTGAGGTGTGTGGCTCAATCCGCGCTGTCCGCAAGGCTTGGAAGTCTTGCATAAACAACATGCATTTCACCGTCCGTTATGGTGTTCGAATCACTCCACCAGTTTCATACGTTTTGATGTACAAGCAGAGGTTTAAAGGTTACGTGGGTTTGGTAAATCAACATTTTGACTTGCACCCTCTCTCCTCAAACATTTCATTTTTGACGTCAAAAATTGGTTTGGTCACATGGAGTTTGAGGTTTTACCTATGGACCAATTGTCCGTGATACCATGGCGGTCGTTTGGAACCCTTCCATCAACCGATCAGTCGCCAAGTTTGTCCCCTATGTTTTGATATCGCGTCTGGCGGCTTTATGGCTTTTGGGATTAGATCACGACAATTTTGATCCGACTTTCCTAAAATTTCATACCCATTCAATCAAACACATCCATGCCTTGTTTTAATTTTCACCTTCTCCTCTAAACAATGGGCGGTGTTAGATCGGCTTGCTTGCTTCGAACACAATCGGGATAAAAAGCTAGTCAAGCTAATGTTGGGGTCACATCTATTGGTGTGGCTATATGAGCGGTTGTATGCTAACGATGGTAGCACATTCGACAACTATTTGATTGTGTCTTTTGACTTGCTCACCAACCGTTCCAAGTCTGGACATACACGGTGAATTAATAGGCAACCTTCCTACCGTTCTATGTTTCAAACATACGAGGCAGTCACGGTCGTTTTAGAAACATTCAAGGATGTCGATTCGTTTTTCGTATATGGGTTTTATCGGTTGGGGTGGTAGGATTGTATCGCTACGACTTCTTAGCATTACCACCCCAATAGCTCAAATTAATGGTTTTGGCGACAACGGCGACCATGTGGAAATTGGAAACCGGGAAGGATTTAGCATAACCATTGTACTATACAAGCTTGCTCGGGAACTTCCAGCACTTGGGCATCGAGGGGATGTTGGGTCCTTTATGTTCAAACCGTTCGTGAATCACTTATTTTGCGACTCATCATTGATATGGCGGTTTATTAGGATGTCTTGTTTCATTGTTGTTTGGTGTAGTTTATGTTTTTAGTGTTTGCCGTAGCTTCATGTGTCGGTCAAACATTTAAGTTTTTATGTATTGTGCTAAGTTTGTATGTAAAATAACAAAATATGTATGGATGTATAAATTTAAGTTGTTATGTATTGTGTTAAGTTGGTATGTAAAATAACAAAATTTGTTTGGATGTATATCAGGTGGACTACCAATAGTTCTAGACAAAGCCAGTGTCTTCCATAAGAAAGGTATAAATCCGACAACATACGCAATTACCTTCAAGAATGCACCCAACGTTCGGATCGGGGGACTCGTTTGGTGATTGTGGTATCTGGTATGCATATTCTTATCTGACGTCACATGGGAAGTCATTAGCCGTCGATAACCACACAGTGCCGCGCATATCGTGAGCATATGTCTAATTTTTTAAAACCAGAGTATGTGTTTGATAGACATGTTGTTGTCAATGTTGGTTGTAATTGTAACTGTTTGTAACAAGGGATGAATTTTGTATTAGGGTATGTAGTAGCTAAAGCGATGTATCAACTACTTAAATTAATGTAAACCCCAAACAGGGATGTATTATTTTGTTAATATTGTTGTCATTAAAAGTGTTCGCATCGTTGGGTTTTTTGTATCGAGCTCTATTTAAAGAATGTATCGGAGGAATGGTTCTCATTTGGCGGATAAGTGCCCTTTCATGGTGGCCTTTTATTACAACTTATTAATTTTCTTTTTAGTTATTTTAAATAATGAAAAGCTTTTCATTTTCAGAAGAAACAAGCATGCAAAGTTAAAGAACGTACTCGATGAAAATCTTCTGATTTTGCAAGATAAGTTCCCTTTTCATGGATGTATTATTTAGGTTAACTACTTACTAATTTTGTTGTTAACATATTTTTAAATGAAATATTCATCGGTTAGTTGATCCTTACTACCGTGGTTTCAAGAATGCTTATATCCGTGGTTCCAGCCCGTGGAGAGGAAACCACTGCTAGTGAAAGAAACCGGCTAGTTCGAAAGAAACCACGTCTAGTTGACAAGAAACCCCGGCTAGTTCGTGAAACCACGCTGGCGGAGTTGGAAAACCACGGCTAGTTTAACACAAACCAACGCAACTAGTACTTGTGAGGTAATTCAATCCAACAATAGTTAATATGCACACCTTTGTTATGGTAACCACAATAAAACCACAATTTAAATTTAAAGTGCGAGTGGAAACAAAATGTAATTCATACAAATTTAACAACCCATTTTATTCCTTCAATATCTTCAATGAACATGGGCCAAACACAACCACTACAAGAACACTCATAATAAGATAGCGGACACATACTACGCAAAAACACAAACAACATAGAACACATTGAAAAGACACACACTTAGAGATCCATCAAGCCCCTGAGTTTCTCGATAAAGATGGCATGGTTCGCAGCATTTAGCTCCAGTTCAGTGAAATATCGCGTCTGCATGATCTTTTGCGCATCTTTACCATTTACCCCCTCAAATATTCTGCTGTTTTTGCATGCACGTTTCCAACATCGTCCAATTCTTGAATTAAGCTAAGCCGTCTAGGTTATTTGAAACAATCTTCCGGCGCATTCAATTGTTGTGCCATCGAACATCTTCGCCAGAGGTAGCAATAGAAGACTAACATATCGGGCCAGGTTGTTAGAATTTGCATCCGCTCTAAGCTTATCACACCTAGTAAATCTAGACATTTCCTTATCCCAATACTTTATCACAAAAAAAGTGCGTTAACTAACAAGGTGGGCTTGGTGTCTTTAAATAAATGGCAAGCACAAAATACATCTTGTGCTTGTATTTGTATTATCATGGCCCAATTGATGTCCTCATAATATAGCATTTGTCATGATGCCAGTTGCTCCCATATTATTGAATAACATCCAAAAATGGTGTACTGACCTTTCAAATGCTTTAAACCCCATCCACATATTCTCCCTATATTTGTTTTTCACACACATGGTCACAAGATTTACTATTTGAACAAACATCAAAAAGAGGACAAATTCTAGCTGGTTTTGCCATGGTCGTTTGCATTGACTAACCTTTCACAATTATTTACCATGAGAAAATAGAAATACTGGGTTAATACAAACACAACGTTTGTTCATGACAAAATACAAATACTTGTTTAAAACTACACAACCATGTGCAATAGTGTTTAACTTTAAGCATACAATTTCATTAGTTAAATAAAGAGAACATTGTACTAGTAATTATCCATGTTATTGAAATCATCCAAGTGATATGTATTTGATGATTCAGTGAGTTTAGGTTAATGCGAGAATTATCTCGTAACCTCTCCCGGCTGTTACTTGCTTCACCATCCCAGCGTCACGGCATCCCAATCAGGTAAATTCTCCCATTTTGAAAATACTCAGTAGTCAGCTTGTGATTGTGGGTCATCTTTCAACTGAAAATGAGTACGGCGTCGTTGCATTCTTTGTTGGTGCCATATCTTGCACTTCTTTACCATTGTACGTCACTGCAATTTGTTTTTTCGCAACAAATATAACCTATCTTGTCGAATAGTAAAACATTATTAGATGCCCATTTTGAATGAACTATCTAGGTTACTGTTTTAAGCGCAATGGTTCCATGCAATCACCCGGGTATGCCCTACGGTACCACACCTCCCACATTTCCTAACTTTGGCTCCTCATTTTGATGGGAGGCGATCTTTGTTTTAGGTCTTCTGCCGCCTCTTATCCATCAGCGGCGGTTTAACCTTTTGCAAGTTAGGATCATGCCATTCGACTCTATTTCCAAAGGATACACCATTTCATGATATGTGCCTTTGAGTGCGGATTTTGTAAACCATGTTTCCGCCATTTGTTACTGTTAGTCAAATTTTCTTCTCTACACGGCACACACATGACCACATGGTAGTCCGAAAGTTGCCATTTCTGCACGTTATTCGTAATCAAAAACCACACGAATAAACAACATTTACCGTAATTGACAACTCATATTGCAGTACCTGCAGCTACATTCATTCTTTATGAAATCAACAATATGACTATGACGATTGTCTATAACAATTAACCGCACCATGGCATGCCTCTTACTGATTCGCACTCTTCCACATTCTATGCTCAACCTTCCTAGATGCCCACTTTGTAAGTTCAAATTCGGTGCGTCGCAAAATAGCGTACATCATGTAACATTTATCGAACAAGTAAATGTGAGACGGTGAATATATATACCGTAGTATTTTTCGCGACGTTCGAAATACCAATCTTGTAGAAAGGCGTCGTAGTACTCGAGCATAGTTATTGGTACCTTTCGGACGTGCCTTGTTAATGAATTTATTGACTCCGCCTTGTTTGGCGTCAAATAATTGTATCTTTTCCCCTTTCAATATGCTCTTGACCACTTACGTGCGGCGTTTTTCAAGTTTTTGTGACCGATTTTTGGAGCGAAGCTCACGAAAGTGCATTATCAAAATCTTGATCGTATAGCTTTTGCACACCTTCGATACAAAGCCTTATGCTTTTTCCGGGTGATATTGCAATTCATCATCAAGTGATGACAACAATAACCATGAAAGCAATTTGGAAACAACGTGTGCACACGCTTTTGTTATTGAATGATGCCTATCCGAAATAATCGCCATATTAGGCACTTCACCATGCATTCTTTCAACCACCCCAAAAACAATGTCCGGGCTTATTGGTCTCACCTGTGCGACCCCGTAGCGATGGAATAATCGATTATTTAGTCCATACCAACACAAACATGTTGGTTCCGAGATACTTCCCCGGATCGCGGCATCAATTATAATCAATGGTCGCATGAAGGCTATAAAACTCCGAATCTAGTATCGTTAAGTATATATTAGTGATTAGTATACGTTAAAGCTTGATAAGATGTGTGTATAAGAATAATAATAGTAAAAATACTAATACTAACAATTAATATAAATGTGTCGAAACTTACGCAAAACCAAATGCTACAAAAACATCTTAAATCTTCGGCTTCGTGCGTATCGATGTGTGTTCTGTCCCTCGTTTTTAGCTTTAGGTTATGACAATATAAAGCTAACGCTCCAAGCGATTGTTCATTTTACCGTTCAACACCTCAAAAGCCAAATTCCTACCCCCAAGCTCGTTTGTAAGAAACGTTTACTTTCCATTCAAGACTTCGAGATCTCGTTGTATGTCCTTTCCATTATATACCCTCAGAGTATCTTTCAATTTATCGATTAACTTGACTAAGTAATTTCATTATCGCATTACGATGATTAGGATGTAATTCAGTTCTTGAACATGTGTGGACATTGTTGATGCTAGAAACAAAGAATGTGCTATCCATTTTTTTTTACGGGTGTATATGTTCCATGATTCATTTCCATTTATTTGCCCTCGTGGGTTCAGATTTAATAACTTTGTATTCAGCGCTCAAGTAATGATTTCTTTCAATAGTAAACATGCATTCGCTTTATTATAAAATTTTTATGTTTAAAAATTATCGGTTTTGGGAATCGATGTTTTTAATTCGGTTTGTGGTGCGGTTGGTGGCATGGGCATATTTTTAAATGAGTCTTTGCGGCGGAGGAAGTGAATCATCGAGGTTGGTGAAAAAAGGTATCCTCGACCTTTGGTGTGTCATGGTAAATATCATTGTGAAGCGGAAAATTCGAGGTCTAATGATAAATGATTAGAAGCGAAGATGATTTTACCTCACGAAGGTGGCGGTTCTTTTTTTGAAATTAGCAGAGCTTGAGTTTGCTCATTCTTACAACATAGTTCACGAATGAAGTATTGGACGTCTTCATCATCAACCACGTCCAATTCCATGGAACCATCTTTGTAAGATAACACGGAGTCTATCATTTGGTGTCTCTTTGTGGCGTGAACCTTTCTTCACGTCATAACTAGTTTATTGAAAGTGATATTTTTAGGTAGTTTGACTCCATGTTTAGAAGAAGGATGCACTAAATAAACCTTAAAAGTAGAATTGTCATCATAATCCATGGTTGTGTTTTGAACAAACTTAGGTGGAAAAATTTGTTGGACATTACAGGTAAAGTCTTTTAGTAAGCAGTGCAAACTACCGACTCTTTGTACTTGTGCATTTACTTAGGTTGCCCAACAATGTAAACTTTCTAAGGTTGCCCAAAATTATTGTATCAACATTGATACACTTTAATGAGTGTATTAAGTATAAACCACCCATTTGTGATTGTTTATTATAAATGTTGTACTTGTGCCAACTGCCTAAGATTTACTAAGATACACATTTATTTGTGTTATGTGACAAATTTATTAACTTTCCTAAACTTATGGCCTTGCTTGGATGAAACTAGTAACTTATCCCAACTACATATACATTGTAATAAGTAATACCAATTTCAAAGTTGTAGTAATGTCTAACGGTAAAAATTCATTGCTATTGTGACTTTATGCTATAACTGGTTTTAGTAATATATTTAGGATTCTTACTTTTGTTTTCATAATTAACGAGGGATTGTCGTAGCGTTTGTCTTTTAAGTGGAGCGACCATGTGATGCGTGATTCATGAAATATATAGCAAACAACAACAAAAGATCTAAGAAGGATGTAAATGAAAAGGTGTGTTGGCGGTCAAGGAAATACGTGACAATAATAAAGATGAGCACAAAAATATAAATGGAAATGTTGATGGTGAGAAGTAAACACTAAGAAGCATGAAGATGAAGCAATAATGGAACAAGAAGCGAACAAGATAGGGCTGAAAAGAAATGGAAGAGAGAATGCGACAAGGCCAGGAGCGAGGAGGATACGTTACGTAACATAGAATAAGGTCACTTGGACGATCAAAATGAAGGATAAATTTAGTAGAATTTAGTTAAAGTTAGATTAACGACTGCGCACATTTATGCATGTTTGTTTCTAAACTTAATCTTAGTTAAGAAAACATGTAATCGGTTATTTAAAGTTCATATATTTCACTTTCGGACTTGCATGTTTGTTTCGAGCTTATATTGTTGGGAATTACGGAAACTCTTGAATCTAGAGAAGAAATTGAAGTGAAATTGTTCATTCATTCATTCAAGAATCAGTTTCGACTTACGACTTACAAAATGCAAACAACTTCAAATGCCACTACAAGAAAAAGAGGTATACAAGATATACTAATCCTAATCTACTACATGCGTTCCAACATCTAAGAGGTTTGTTGGATATGCATGATCGCTTCACATCTTTCGGACTAGATCTGGATATGCGTTAAGTGAAGTCTTGCATAACCACCCATTCCTTCTTTCTCGATGGTGGATATGCATGACTACTAGGGGCGAGGAAGAGGATCAAAATGGGAAGGATGGATTGATGCAAATAATGATGATGAAGAAAATTAAAGTGTCCTTTATGCTTCATGTGATTTCACCAAAAGCAATCCATTCTCCTTCACCAAGCTCTTCCTCATCTGAAGTGTGAAGATGCACCAAAACATGGCAGTGCAATGAGTACCACCACTTTCGACACGAGGCCTTTGTTGAGGTTGAGGTCTTTGGAGGTTGGGAGTAGAAAGGTATCTCGGCGATGAGTTCCTCGTGTTATCGAGAAGAATCACTTGGATCCACTACACCATCATCTTGAGAAGAAGAGAAATGGGGATGTCAAAGGCGAGGGTCATGTGGAGGTGTCCAGCGGAAAATCAATGGATGATGAGGATGATGGAGAAGGTTGGATTACACCTCCGGTGAAGTATTCATGGTCAATTTTGTTGATTGTGTTTTGTGATGAAACTAGGGTTCATAATGGTAATAGTGGGGGTAAAATGGTGTGAGAGAAGTATGCATTGGGATGATTTTATAGACGGGTTGAAGGATTAATGTAAGTTAATGCGAGTTGTTGGCACGATAATTCTAGAATCTTGAGAAAGATATCCAAGTTTGGGTTGGTTTCTCTTGAAGTGTATAACCAGCCGATGGATATATGTTTCTGTGAAGTGTTAAAATTGCATTGAGGTCGAGAATGCACATATAAGCAAGGGTCAACAAAACTACCAATTCTTTGACTATTTCTATACACCTTCACGACACTCTCTCACTTCACAAAAATATCCCACTTCCCTCTTCTAATACAAACCAAACACTCAAAGATACAAGAATCATTGATATGTGCTTAAACACATATCTTTTCATTAGTAAATCTGACCCAAAATAACCAAGAAGGAGCCGTTTATTGCTAATATTTGTGGTTTTCTTGAGTTTGTGCTTGTCTTGAGTATGGATATATAAAAACATGCAAAAAGGAACCAAATCAGACGTAATCCAGAAAACGAGAGATCAAGAGAGTTTTAATGCATTTGGAAGGTCAAGATTGTGTATTTTGGAAGATTTTATTCTCGAGAGAAGATGATTTTTGAAGTTTGAAAGGATTTGAAGAAAAGTCAAGTTCATCCCTGCATTTTGAGCTTTTAGCCAGAATTGATCCACAGTTGGAAATTCTGAGAATGCACCCTTGGATTATTTGAGATTTAAATCTAATTCCTTAATGAGCATTTTCAGAAAGTATCAATGGACCTTGAAGTTTGGTTGTACACTATTGGTCCTTGTAATGCTTAATATTACACATAATCCCTAAGTCCAAAGCATTACTAAACCCATTATTTAAAAATTACCGGAACCAATTCTAATACACAATACCGGTTGGTTCTATCCTGCAAAGCCAATCAAACCCGTTATATTTACGGTCGGTGAATTGAAAATACTCGAAACTATTATATTAAAAACAGCCTAACAAATCCCAATCCTCCCGTTCCGAACCATGAACCACAAATGCCCTTCCCATCCGTTGAGCCACTACGCACTTAGAATTGAGGGGCAATTAAGATCTTTTCGACACGGCCAGCGGATGCAGCGTCCGGGTGTGTCAATCCACCAGCGAAGCTACAATTGGTGCAACCGGTGTACATATGATGGGGAGGTTGAGATTGATTGATGATCTTTAGAGATGATCCAAAGGGACTCATTATGAAGAGAAAGCACAACTCAACTTTCGAGGAACTTTGAAGAACAAGCGGGGCTATATATACCCCGTGGATTCACGGTTTAAGTGTGTAGAGTAGAATAGTTTAGGAGTAGTTTTTCACGGTAGCATTTTAAGTTTTTAATTGTTGTTTTAATGTTTGATTTAAATTACGCCTTGAATTTCTTTGTACTCAATTTTATTAATAAAGTAATTTTTAGCTTAATTTCTCGATCTCTGTTTTAGTTTTGAATTAGGTTGTTTATTAATGCTTCGTAAGTGTTTTCGGATTCACTTTCAAAACTTATCTCAGTCAAATAAGAATCAAATTCTGCACATCTGATTTGAAGGGTTCTGATTTGCTGCTATGGAATTGGATTTGGGTTAAACTTGATTCATTCTGGTTGTTATTAGATTTAGAATAGTTGTTATTTATGATTTCGGCAAAGGCGTGGCTAGGACTCACAATAAGTTCATTATTAATCATTGTGTTGTCTTGATCCTATTTCATTTGCAGTAATTGATTGTTTTAGCATCTGATGTTATTAGTGATTTAGGTGGCTGTAGTTAGACATTAATTGGATAAATTAACTCAGATCTAGTGATAGTAAGGTTTGGATTCATAGAATAGCAGTTTGATCTTTGCATTTCATTCCTTAAACTAGTGTTTGGTTTAGTAGATAGCATTGAGCCTTAGGTTTTGTTTGTGTTTAATATCGATTAAACTAGTCTCATATCAGGATAGTGCCTTGTCTAGCTCATTAGTTTGCATATTATTATAGTAAAAGTCAAATTCATTTTCATCTTGGTTTTATAACGCATGGAGTTAGACATAGTGGATCAAAGAATTTAGGTTTAGATTGTGTTAGATAGCTTATCTAGTTGTACTTTAGCTTTTTACATCATTATCAGTTCACCATTTGGATTTAAATCTCAATAAAGTCAAACTTTGTATCTGTTTTTAAAAGTCAGAATTATGTCCTAAATCTGATTTGTGCCAAACTTGCAGCTAGTGTAAACTGTTCATTTCTAGAAGATAGGGTCTGATTTTTGGTGTACTTGCAGGTCTCATGTGGTATTGAGCCAATTAAGTTTTTAGCTTTAGTTCACTTGAATAAGCTTTTAGATAAGCTCGAACTAGGTTCCTGGCCATTGTTACTGTTTCATCGTGAGTCTCGCCCATTTAGGCTTTTGTTTTTGCTCTTTAATTACTTCACTCTTTTGGTCCTTATTAGGCGCAAATTTGGTTATAGTATCTAAGGTGGTCTTGAGGATTGTGCTTTTAGTTTTCATTTTAGCTACTTGAATAAAAATTTGTTATGTACTTAAACTTAGAATTGATTAGCGTTGTTCGCTTATGCAACAGTTAGCTTAGATCATAGGTAGAATGCTTTAGCAGTTAGGAGTAGTTGCATTCAGATGTTTTAGAGTAGCTTTTGTATTGCCTAGCTTTTATAATCAGTTGGTATCACTCTAGTGCTTAATAGCTTATTGAAAGTGCTTATTTCATATCAATTTACATGACCCTCTATTCTTCCACATAAGCCCTTATTTTTATATTTTTAATAGCTTTAGAATAAGATTTTAGTATTTTCCTGAAATTTTCATAATTTTTAGTCACCATTTACTATTTTTCTAGATTAAATTCAGTTTTTAAGCCTTTTTAAATTCCTTTTATTGCAAATAATTGAAAAAGTTCAAAAATAATTTTCAATTTTTATAGTTTAAGATAAATATTAAAAGCATAAAAATATTTTCCTTATTTTTCTCCCTTTATTTGGTATTTTTCACAATTTAAATTAGATTAAAATAGTTTTAAATTCATAGAAAATAGAAAATTAATGGAAAAATACAAAATAGTTTTGAAAGTCTCTCATGTTATTTTTAGATTTTTTTAGAAAGTAATTCAATATTTTTCCCTCTCTCTTTCATAATTTTTAGATAATTAGTTTTATTTTAGAATTAATAATTAGTTTTAATTAAAATAAATCGAAAATTCTAAAAATAATTTTTAATTCATAATTAGTTTTCTAATATCATTTTAGCATAAAAGTACTTTTAGATTATTTTAGGATGTAGATTAGGCGTTCTTGCATTTATTCGTTTAGTTTAAATTTAGATATTTGCGTTTTAGCGTGGGAATTGCGTGGTTGCCATAGTTCTTAGGTTTTCCCCATAGATTTTAGTTCCTTATGCTTTTCTTATCCCGTGGTTTAGAATACTCATGTATCCCTTTTCTCATTAGTCCGATTGTGAGGCGTGAGTTGGAAATTAGTTCGACCCTCGTTGAACGATCTCGATTACTCAAACCTAACTGCGTTTGAGTTAGGTATCACCTACAGCTTCTTATTATTGATTTTCCCTCAAATCAATTTTGGTATTGTAGGCTTGTAGCAGTTTTAAGTATTCGTCTTGAATCGTGTGCATTTGAAGATCCTTCCAGGAAGTGGGGATTCTGGATTGTTTTTGTATATATATATTTTTGAAAAACCCCAAAACATCTAATACCAAAACATTCTTCACCGTGTTTACAAAACCATAAAATTTAAAACCAACAAAGAAAGCGTCAAGCATTACGTCGGCTGCGCCTTAGAAGGTACAACCTATACGCGGGGTATAAGGAAAGTCTTGACAATAAATTGCCAGAAGCGGAAGAGCGATCACTCCCGTTCAGCTCCACATTGCCAGCGTACTTTTGAAACTAGAACGCAGGTTGGCGGTAATGATTTACAAAAATATTGTGTTTCTTATATAAAAACCCAAAGATTTTCCTTTTCAAAATTTGTTTTAAAACCCAAAAATAATCTTCGATTTCCTCTTAATGTTTAATTCTTATCTCTTCACCCTCTAATTTGTTTAATTCTCCACAATGCTCGATTTAGCACCTTTGATCCCCATGATCTTGGGACCATGGAGGATTTCTATCGTCCTTCACTTATCGGTCGAGGAAGGGACCGATGGATTCGAACCAAGTTTAGATTGAAAAATGGTATGGATTCGTCTTATTAAAACAACATTGTCAATTTCATGGATTCGCGACAGAAGATTGTGTGAACTTACTTAAACAAGTTCTTATCTATCACTTTCCAATCATGAAACAAATTGGCGTTTCTCAAAATGATATCCGATTGAATCTCTTCTCATTCTCTTTAACCAGCGAATCTTGGTTTATACCCTTGAAAAACATTCGATTCATGGCAGGAAGGAACGGTCAGTATTTGAAGCTTGAGGAAGATTCAAATCATTACGAAAATGTCCGATCCGCGAATTTTGCTTGATCAAAATCTTAACCTTTTATCATGGTATATCTGATTGATGAGAGACAAAAATCATGTTAGCGGCCCGGTGAAATCTCATCGGAAGACACCTCGAAAGCTTACGATTTGGTCGAGAATATGACTAACATCATTATCGATTGGGATGTAAGCGTTTCTTCGATTCTACCACTATGTTGAGTGATCATTATTAGAAAAATTCCAGTTATGAGTGCTCAAATTAACGTTTTGGCAAGCAGAAAGCTATATCGGTCACCATTATCAAAGACCAAGTTATCCTCCGCTTTTACTATTCCGACTTCGGCGATAGTGATGACGATGAACCATTTGAAAGAGAACTTAAAGATGCGATAGTTCATTACTTGAACTTTCGGATACCTTGTCAATGGGGATAAAGGAGTGAATGCACTCCTGAGGAATATTGATGACTTTGTTCCAATCAATTATCGAGACACCTTTTGATTCGATTTGAAACTTTCAAAATAACCTTCACAAATCCTTTGTTTGAATTGATTGGAATGTACTCTCAATTTTGACAATCAAATCTTTGATGAGGAAAGTGATGAATTAAGACATGCGGAGAACCATAATGGAAAGGTGCAAGTTCATAGTTTGCAAAGTCCGCCTGAATCCACCTCCGTTTGTATCGATTAGAAGAAATTCAAAGTAGAGTAGATGCAATGGAAATCCCGGGCCGAGCTCAAGGATTCGTATCTTGATTACATCTCGGGAGTTCTCGGTGAACTTTCTCATTTCATATCTCCTCCGGAGTATGATCGTGTCTATTTTGATCTTGAGGAAGATTTTAGTTTGGGAAGAAGCACTCTCAAAAGAGTTTCGTTATTATTGACATCGACAGCCTCTTTCTCTAGATGTCTTTGTTGACAATCACTTGAATGAGTTTAAATGTTCAAAATCCGATTAAGGGATTTGCTTTTGAAGATGAAGAATGGATCCTTATTGTTATCAAAATCTTTATTCCATTTCTTCCATATAATGTGATTTTCTCTCTTCTCCTTTCTTATGGGAGTGAGGATACCATCTTTGACCATTATCACCGGATTCGAGTTTTACTATTTGAGCGGAACCGTTATCGCCAGTGGAACTTTCTTATGTTTCATTGTTTATCGAAACCTCTTGAGCGGAAGTGGATGGAGATTATCTTTTCACTTGCTTCCCAGACAAATGATTGGGGAGTCAGGCTAGCATTTCGATGATCCAAAAACGATAGCGCCGTGCGGGAGGCACCCCATGCTTATCCATCTATCTTCTTTCTATTTTCTAATAAGTGGCCTTGAGGGTCCTGATTTCGATGTTTGGTTGTTGTGATGTTATGTAGGATTTTCAGATATGAAGACTCTCCGTTAACCGAGTTTGTCTTTCTCCACTCGAGTTTCATGATCGATCTTTGATGGAAATCGATATCCACAATCATGTCGACTAACGTTTATCTTTGAGCATAATAAAGCGGCTTTGAATTTTCAATTGATACCGCAGCTTAAACATTGAGGAAATGTTAAATTTCTAGTCTGAGGTAGGGTAATCTTCGATTTGATTTGACCGCACTTGCTTATTTTTACGTAAATTGTACTCGTAACCCGTTTTCCTTATAAATGAAAAGTGTGCAAAAATGTGAAAATTTAAAATTTTTTTGTAAGCTTTTGTTAGTCTTTTGATTGAAAAGTTTTCTTTAGATCTTGAATAAGAAGCTTATAAATCACAATTCAGCTTCATACAAGGCCAAGATTTTGCAAGTTTCCACGGTGATTTTAAATATGCATAACTTGTTTCATTAGTGAGAAACATTTACTAAGTTAATATATGTTTTGACACCTTGTTGACTTTCGGTAGTAGGAATAGAATTGACTTAAGGGCGTGTTGAGCCACAACTTGTTCCTTAACCATAGATATCTAAAGTTATTTAAGCATCTGGATCTCATTATTTGGGATTTTAAATTTGCAGAGATCGAGAAATGATAGAGTTACTTATGAGTTTAGATGCTAAACGTGGAGTAGTTAGTTCTCTTTAGAGCCCATCGAAGGCCTTATGGCTTTTGTTCCCCACAAAATTGTTTACTTTATATCGTAAATATGAGATGTGAGGTTTTTGGCGATAGTTAGTTCTTTATCTTCTTAAAAGAATATTTGTTTTAAAGATTGGGTACACATCAGGATCGTAATAAATAAATGAAGTAATGGGTGATATGTGAAATGTAATAAAAGAAGTTGTGGCTGCGGTGTCGAGATGGGACCCTTGGATCTTTAGCGGGATTGGTGAGGTCTTAGCCTAGCAGTAGGATCTCATTCATGAAACTATAGTAAAATTACCCGTGGCTTTCGGGAAGTGGTTGTGACTCATATAAAATAAGGTATAAGCTAAAAATGTTGAAAAAATAAAAGTCAAAGTTAGTGAATAAAAAAAATCCTGATGTGGACCTCATTTTCACGACAATGGTTCTTGAGAGAAAGGATAACTAATTATCGACTGCTTTATATCTTTATCGAATAAAATTAACTAAAGCGAGAATTTGAAGAAATTCATTTTCTACTTAAAAATAAAAATCTAGAGGAAAATAGGAAAATGGGAGCGAAAGGTAAGTACACAAGTAACTTCCATGGGTAGTGTTAGCATCTAAAGTCATAATGTAACAATGATTTCCGGTTTCACCTTAGTTTAGACTTGTGAAAAATCGGGGGACTGATGTATTCTATCAGGTATGGTCACTTCACTTATTTGTGTTGTGTTTTTCTACTCCGTGATCCTAACGTGTCTTTTGAAAAAATGTTGGAGTTATTGATCGACATGAAAGTTCACAAACAGTCATTCATAATCGATGTGCTTAATCGTAATATCTACTTGTGAATTAAAAGGTAAGCGTTTTAGAATTAAAGTGTTTAATCTCTTTTGAAACTTTGCTACTTCTTGTGGGTTTAGTAGAAAGAATTTAAATCACTTAGTTTAAGCGTGAGTTGATTGCATTGCGTGAGGAGACCACGGCAATGGTCGTCTGAATTATTTTATATGTGCTTAAACACATATCTTTTTCATTAGTAAATCGACCAAATAACAAAGAATGGATTTATTGCTAATATTTGGTTTTCTTGAGTTTGTGCTTGATAGGGTATGGATATATAAAAACATGCAAAAAGGAACCAAATCAGACGTAAATCGAGCTTACGAGAGATCAAAGAGAGTTTTAACCCATTTGGAAGGTCAAGATTGTGTATTTTGGAGATTTTATTCTCGAGAAAGATGATTTTTGAAGTTCGAGAAAAGTTTGAAGAAAAATTCAAGTTAGGTCCACATTTGAGCTTTTGCGAGAATTGATCCCACAGTTTGAAATTACGGAATGCACCCTTGGATTATTTGAGATTTACAAATACGGTCCTAATGAGCATTTTTGAGAAAAGTGCAATTGGACCTTGAAGTTTAGGTTTGTACCTTTGGTCCTTGTAATGCTTAAATATTACACATCTAATCCTGGTCAAAGCATTACTAAACCCATTCATTTAAAAATTACAGGAGCCCAATTCTAATACACAATACCGGTTGGTTCTATCCTACCGAAACCAATCCAAACAGATTATATTTACCGGTCAGGTCAAATACTGGTATTATATTAAAAACATGGCCCTAAACAAATCCCAAATCCCTCCCATTCCGAACCATGAACCCAAATGCCCTTCCCATCAATTGAGCCACTACACTTAAATTGAGGGCAATTCGTCTTTACTTTCGACACACTTTTGACCGCGGATGCCACGGCTTGTCGGTGTCGATCAATCATAAGACCTTGGCCGATTGGTGCAACCGGTGTACATATTGATCGAGGGTTGAGATTGATTGATGATGTTTAGAGATGATCCAGGACTCAAATTATGAAGAAAGCACAACTCAACTTTCGAGAACTTCAGGAAGGGGCTCAAGAGGGCTATATATACCCCATTGTGGATTCCGCGGTTTAAGTGTGTGTAGAGTAGGAGTAGTTTTTGGTAAGCATTTTAAGTTTTTTTAATTGTTTAATGTTTGAATTTAAATTACGCATGAATTTCTTTGTACTCAATTTTATTAATAAAGGTAATTTTTTAATCCAATTTCTCCGATCTCGTTTTAAGTTTTGAATTGGTTGTTTATTAATGCTTAGTAAATGTTTACTTTCAGTTCTACTTTCAAAACTTATCTGATCAAATAAAGTCAAATTACGCTTTATCGATTTGAAGGGTTCTGATTTGCTGCTATGGAATTGGATTTGGGTTAAACTTGATTCATTCTGGTTGTTATTAGATTTAGAATAGTTGTTATTTATGATTTCTGGCAAGCCACTGTGGCTAGGACTCCTGTAAGTTCATTATTAATACTGTGTATTTGATCTTAGTCCTATTTTTCATTTCTTTGATGAGTGATTGTTTTTAGCATCGATGTTATTAGTGATTTGGGTGGTAGTTAGACATTAATTGGATAGAATGCTTCGAGATCTAGTGATAGTAAGGTTTGGATTCATAGAATAGCAGTTTGATCTTTGCATTTCATTCCTTAAACTAGTGTTTGGTTTAGTAGATAGCATTGAGTATAGGTTTGTTTTGTGTTTTAATATCGGTTAAACTAGTTCATATCGGATAGTCAACTTGTCCTGACTCATTAGTTTGCATATTATTATAGTAAAAGTCAAAATTCATTTTCATCTGGTTTTATAACGCATCAGTTAGACATAGTGGATCAAGCGAATTTAGGTTTAGATTGTGTTAAGATAGCTTATCTCGGTTGTTGCTTTAGCTTTTATCATTATTAGTTCACCATTTGGATTTAAATCTCAATAAAGTCAAACTTTGTATCTGTTTTTAAAAGTCAGAATTATGTCCTAAATCTGATTTGTGCCAAACTTCTTGCTAGTGTAAAAGCTGACTGTTTCTAGAATGAAGTGCGATTTTTGGTGTACTTATGATCTCTATGTGGTATTCAAGGCCAATTATCTGGTTTTAGCTTTAGTTCCTTGAATAAGCACGATAGCTCAACCGTTCCACGGCCATTGTTACGTTTCATATTACGATCCTGGTTTAAGCGACTTTGTTTTGCTTTCTTTGGTTACTTCCTCTTGGTGGTCCTTATTAGCGCAAATTTGGTTATGGTATCTGCATTGGTGGTCTTGAAGTTATTGCTTTTGGTTTCATTTTAGCTTTCGAATAAAATTTGTTATGCTTACGCAAACTGAGTCGAGATAACGATTTATTGCTTATGCAACAGTTAACTTAGATCATAGGTAGAATGCTTTAGCAGTTAGAATAGTTGCATTCAGATGTTTTAGAGTAGCTTTTGTATTGCCTAGCTTTTATATCAGTTGGTATCCTCTAGTGCTTAATAGCTTATTGAAAGTCTTATTTCATATCAATTTAGCGACCTCACATTCTTCCACATAAGCCCTTATTTTTATATTTTTAATAGCTTTAGAATAAGATTTTAGTATTTTCCTGAAATTTTCATAATTTTTAGTCACCATTTACTATTTTCTAGATTAAATTAGTTTTAAGCCTTTTAAATTCCTTTTATTTAAATAATTGAAAAAGTTCAAAAATAATTTTCAATTTTAATAGTTTAAGATAAATATAAAAGCATAAAAATATTTTTTCCTTATTTTTCTCCTTTTATTTGGTATTTTTAAATTTAAATTAGAATTAAATAGATTTAAATCATGAAAATATAAAATTAATCAGGAAAAATACAAAATAGTTTTGAAAAGTCTCTCGTGTTATTTTAGAGATTTTTAGAAAGTAATTTCATATTTTTCCTCATCTTTCATAATTTCTAGATAATTAGTTTTATTTTTTAGAATTAATAATTAGTTTTTTAATTAAAATAAAAAATCAAGAAAAATTCTAAAAAAATAATTTTAATTCATAATTAGTTTTCTAATATCATTTTAGCATAAGTACTTTTAGTTATTTTAGGATGTAGATTAGACGTTCTTGCATTTTATTAAGTTTTAGTTTAAATTCATTTGCGTTTTAGCATTAGTGCGTAGTTTGCCATAGTTCTTAGGTTTCCCCATAGATTTTAGTTCATATGCTTTTCTTATCCCGTTAGTTTAGAATATATCATATTATCCCCTTTTCTCATTGAATCCGGGTATTGGCGTGAGTTGGAAATTGTCAGCCACCGTTGAGCAGTCTCGGATGCTCAAACCTAACACGTTTGAGTTACCCGTATACTACACACTTCTTATTATTGATTTTTCCCTCAAATCAATCATAACCCTAAAATATCAATTCATCAAATGGCTCTTCAATTCAAGAAGGATCACAACAAAGTTGCGTTCTTGGGAAATGCAAAGGTGATGGTATGTGCCTGGTGGAGTTCTTGAAAAGAACAAGATTCATATGCCCTAAAGCATTCTCCCAATCACGATTTATAGCGTTGGTCAAACAATTTTGGGCTTACGCTTCCACACGGAGTGAGGAGATTGACGGCGATTGATGGAACAGTATGTAGTGACGAGAGGCGATAAGGACGAAGCTTCACTTGGATGATCTTGATGGGAATATTTCCTCGATCTTGAGGATATCTGTAGTGAGAGCTATTGGGTATCAAGGTACTAGGGTGACATATGGTTGAAGAAGCACTTTTGCCCCAGTGGAGGTTCTTGGTTCATGCATTGCTTCAGTGCTTTGCAACAAATGCGGAGCATGGGATCAATTCTCTTCACAATTGGCATACGGTATGGGTGTGTCTTTCCAAGGTTAACTTATAATTTTTATAAATTTATTTTTGATAATTTGGTTGAAAATATCAATAGGAAACAACATAAGTTTTAATGTACTAGATTCTTACAAATAATTATAGACACTCTACCCAAACCCGAGGCTTTTATGCGGTAGAACTCTTACGGCCAAAACTCTTTGCCTCATGAGAACTAACTTTGAGGGGGCATTATCCATTGTGAGAGGCTATGTTGCCTCAAGACAATATGGGCTGCTGTTGAGAGAATGTTGCTAACATTGATGAGGGGCCCTCTACTTCTCGTATTTACCTGAGGCCAAGACCAGCCTGACGCTCGGAGCTACGGCACATTGTCCTAGTCCACCACAGCACAAGATCCTCTTGGTGATTTTGAGTCCGACCTAAAAAGATTGACGACACTTAGTCCTCCAGGATACCTATTGAGAGGTACCTCCTCGGTTTGATCATGACCATGTTTCTACCGAAAGGTCCAATGAAGATCCCATTACAACGAGCAATCTGCTGTGCGGCAGAGGACCTATTACTCTCTCATCGTCTATGCTCTTGTTATGGTGTCATTTGAGGTATCTAGTCGAAAAAAGGAGCTTGCTGAGACCAAGTCTTCTCTTGGTAGTAAGATTACGACTGCAAGATAAAGTTAAGGAATTAGAGGACAAACTAGAAAAGACCAACATTGTGATGAGAAGCTTGTGGTTTCTTGAAGAAGGGAAGAGGAAGAACATCGTTATGAGTCTCTTGATATGTTAGCTGATGTATCTATCAATGATCCTTCATGTGATTCTGAGAATCTCCAAAGAAGAAGGAGCACATTCTTTATCAAGGAGAAAGAGAGTACTTGAATAAAGCATCTTTAGAGTCTCAGGATCCAGAGCTTGTCAAAGTACATCTGCTGATACCCCATGGAGGATGTTGCAACTAAACTTGGTCAATCTTAGGTCATACAAAGACCATCAATGTCCTCTCTTCTTGAAGTACACTCTTATTATGTTTCTTAAAGACTTGGGTCTTCTGAAATTCTGTTATCAATATTCGATGATGATTGTGCTAAGGAGCCTTCATCTCACACTTCCTACTTCAGGATTAACTGGGAATGAAGTTGCAGACCAAAAGACCAAATTTTGTTGAGATAGTGGATAATTTTGATGATATTCCACCAAAGAAGATCTCGTTTGGTTATCTGAAGAAATTCCTCAACCACTCCATCGACAAGGTGCCTTCTGCTGAACCATCTTTGGTTTCTGCTAAAGCTCGGAATTTGCTAGCTCATCGACAAGGCTCCATCTGCTGAACCTATCGCCATTTCTTACTGAGCCCTATTGTACCGGCTCCACTCCTACTGTCGCATCTGTTGGCTGGAAGATGATGAACCATCTTTAGGTATCTATAAGACTGGTAGGAGAAAGAAGAGGATGGCCAAAGTAACTCCCTTGGATCTTGAGAGTGATGAGTCAACCTTTATCAAAGTCTTCATTCGATTTTCTGATGGAGAATCTAAATGTGCGGTCAATTGGACATTGATTAACAAAGCCAGATGTCATGCATCGAATGGATAAATCTTCAATGGAGTTTACCTTTTTGAAGGAAATACTCCATTTGGTAGACCGAGACTTGATTTCTCTGCTACTTCTTGTCACATCCATTCTTAACAATGCACCACAAGGTTCTGGGATGTTCTTATTAGGAGATCTTCATGTCATGTTTAGCTCTCAATCTCCTAATGATAAAGGACACTTCATCATGAGCTCACATTTATGGCGAGGTTGAGTCCGGAGATTCTATCCTCTGCCTACGTGTGCATCTAGTTGAGGCGAAGGGTGGAATCACACAGTCTGCATGTTGAGAGAATTTATCCATTGTCCAAAGACTTATGGAAGATCGCGACTAACAAAATTCCTCAAATCCAGTGGGAAATGAAATACCACAAGCGAACAACTTTAGGCGGATTAAGACTCGGCTCCTTCAAGAACAAAATGCATCATCGTGTTCTTAGTTTTTATAGCTTGTATTTACACTCCGCTAAAGAATACGAGTTGTAGAGATTTTGTATTAGTTTGGTTGTATTTACATCATCGTGTTCTTAGTTATTATAGCTTGTATAAGCTTGTATTTACATTAGGCGTTCAGCGGATGAGTCGATATGTTAGGGTTGCACATTAGACGTTCAACGGATGAGTCGATATGTTGTGATTACACATTAGATGTTCAACGGATGAGTCGATATGTTATGGTTACACATTAGACGTTCAACATATATATTTGGAAATTATTCATTAATTTATAAAAGCGCATCTAATAAGGACTACTATCAAATGGGTATAAGGTGTTAGTTGTTGTGTAGTAAATGAAGTCATTGACTATTTGTCTTGTTGTTTAGCACTTACTATAAGTGGGTAGATGGTTGTGGGCATTCCTAAGCACTGCTTTGTGTGGGAAAACCACGGCAAGTGCAATTTTTTGGCAACCGGGTAGTATGTTTCTAACCACCCCGTTGTGGGCAACTCGAGGGGCATTTATGTAACATGTTGATATATTAGTATATAATCCCCAAATCACTGCGCTATCAAATTATTCATCTTTAAACACTTGAAATTGGGGCTCTACACAAACCCTAACAACTCCCAAACGATAATTAAGCGTGGTTTACATCAAAAGGACACAAATCCGAAAGAATATCCCCACACACAACGTCGTTGCATACCTAACCGAGAACAATCATCTTGAAGAGGTTCCATGAGATGATTACTTTTCTCAAACACACACCAATTCACTATGCAATAAGTGTACAACCTATCATTGTTCAAGAATACATTAATCAATTTTGGTTGAAGGCAAAATTTCAAGAACGAGATGGAGCCGAGGTTATTAGGAGTCTTGTTGATAAGAACGAGATAATAGTCAAAGAGGATGTGATTAGGGATGTTTTGAAGTGGATGATCTTGATGGGATTGTCAATTTGTCGATGATGATATTTTTTAGGGGTTGCAAAGATTGGGTTATGAGAAAAATGTGGAAAGAATTAAGTATCATAAAGGTATGTTCTCACCCCATTGGAAGTTTTTAATACATACTTTGCTTCTGTGTCTAAGCAACAAGACCACTGGGTTTGATGAGTTTCCATCAAAATAGCAGCTTCTGTCATATGTTTATCCGCAGGGGTGTTTAAGCGGTCTAGGTTGATCTTTGAGGGGTTAATAAAGAACATTAAAGAAAAGGTAAAATACTACTTATATCCTAGGTTTGTTCAATTAATAGTCGAAGCAGATCACGGCACCCATTCATCATAAAATGGAGTATGAGGTACATCATATGTCTCCTAGGGTGTTTACACACTTGAGAAAAAAAATGACAAGTTCTCAGGAAAGATTACACCTTTATTCCCTAATATGCTTAACACAGGACATTCACGAAAATGAGGAGGTGCTTGAATCCCAACCCAACCAAAGCAATGATGCTCGACCCACTCGACAGCGTCTGACATATGCTAAACCAGCGGGATCCTTTGCTAAACCATTACCTTTGCACGAATCACAAAACACCCAACCAATGATCGCTCCCAGCGCTGCGAACCTCAATGATGCCCACCCGTGTCGGATCCCACGGGTGAGAATATTATAGAAGTAGTTAATGAATTGAAGGCTAAATGTACACAAATGGAAAATACAATAAGAAGGTTGAAGCATAGGGTTTATGTGTTGGAGAGAGTAAGAAGACCAAGGTTTGGTGCATCTAATAGAGTAATGAAGATCACTAAGAAAGGCAGGTCCTCAAGGGAGAGCAAAAGCATTTGTTGGGGAGGAGGGTAAACATGGATGTTGACCTTAATGAAAGGACTGATGCGACCTTAATGACAACCACGGTCACACAAACACCCAAGGAAGTTGAAAAAGAGGTTGCGGGTACATTGATGAACTTATGTAAAAGCTTAGAATTCGGTTGGATCGGGTCTTGCACATTTTCCTATAATACTTAGACCCACTGGTCCTAAACCCTTGGCTAAACCTTTGGCTAAAGGTTTGAAGGTTGGAAAAACAGAATTGATAGAGGAAGGAAAAGAACATATGGTAGAACCTTTTAATGTTGCAGTTGAAGACGAAGAGGAAGAAGTTGTGCATCTTTGTATCTAGTGATGATACAAATGGCAGCCTTCTTTGTAACCTCAGAGGTTATTTCCATCAACGATTACGTCGATACACATATTGGTACTACAACCCGGTGATGAATGCGATTATCACAAGCGGTGTAACACCACCATCGCGGGAGAAGGAGGTTGCGGTGCGGCTGGCGAACTTATGTAGAACCTTAGCAATTCGATTCTGTTATTACACTGTTCCCATTGTAATTGAACCTACTGGAAGTAAACAATTGGCTAATACTTTGAAGAATGGGGAGGCGGTTGAATAAAGTAGTAGATCAACGAAATAGGAAAGGGTGAAGCTATTTCGAACACGAAGTAGATGAACAAATTTGATAGTAAGGAGGCTCAGATATCACATGATCATGAATTATCAATACAATTGGATGAAAATTTTAAAAGTGAATATCTAGCTTTAGAAAAAAAAGAAAGAACAAGATGAAGCGACTATGAGAGTGATTGAACAATGGAACAAGGAACAAGCATTTGTTGAGGGTTCACGAAATGATAAAGTTGGAACGGAGTAATGAAGAATGGGCACTATTAGATGTTCCATCAAGGTCAAAGGTTCTTGCTGCGAGGCGAGACAAATGCAGAGAAGGAGAGAAGTGTCGTACCATACAATAGTAAGAATAACAAACCTCAAACTAGGGCTCGAAGGAGAAATTTCATGATCTCAATTCTCTAACGTGGAATTTTGCAAAGGCAAAGATTTGAAAAAATGGACGGACGAAGAGATTCAAAAGCTGTATGAACGTTGGTTAACAATGAAAGATGATTTCATTCCTATGAATTACGATAAAGCTGATTGGATCAACAACGAACAAAGCGAATGGCGAAATCGGAGAATGTGCGTTCTAAGAAACAGAAATTGGATGAAGGGATGGAGAGGGAAGAAAGAATGGATTTGTATCTTAAGGTGAGTCATATACAAGAGCCGATTAATTGTACACCACTAGCCGAGGTCAACCAGTTAATGATTTGAAAATAATCACTGACAATTGTAGAGAAGTGATTGAAATAACAAGAGCGGATGGATGCGAGAAGTAGATACGTGAATTTTGGAAGCTTGTTGTTCTTTCTATCAAAAGAGGATTTGGAGCAGTTATGGAAAGTCATTGATTTTAGATATGGAAAGCATGGGCCAACTGGAGGATTAGCAAGGTTGGTGTGGAGATCAGTGAAAAACATGTGTCAACTAATCCATCCGGACAAATTCGGAAACAATTTGAAGTAGTTGAATGGATGCTTTATGAGCATTCGGTACATCTTTGTACATTCTACTAAGGATAAGTTTTCATGTTTATTGATAAAAGCCTATCCATTGTCCATGTTGCCGGGAAAATGTTGGAGCGAAGCTTGATCCACAAGGATCCATATCAACAAATCCAATGGTAGATCAATTGCTATTGAAGATTCAAAAGATTGGCGTGTACAAGGTCCTTTGGCAATAAAACTCTCAAGGAAAGTTAAGTAGAATGGGTGGTGTATCGTGAAAGAATATGAGTAGGATGGTGGGTCAAACCATGGATTGAATTATTGTTGGAACCACGGCAAGTATGAAGAAACCACGTTTATAATAACTGTTGAAACCATGGCTAGTTCGAGGAAGATACCGCGGCTACTATGAAAGAAACCCGCGTCTAGTTCAGAAAGAAACCACGGCTAGTTAGATCAAAACCACGGCTAGTTGAAAGATACCACGGGAAAGTATGATCAAAACCACGGCTATAAGAATTTGAAACCACGTCTAGTTGAGCGGAATCGACGGCTAGTTTAGAATAAACCACGGCTAGTAGAAGATTGGAAGCTGGTTTAAATGTAATATCATAATATATATGTAATCAGTTTTGAGTAGTGATCCTTATAACTTAAACAAGCAATAATAATATCAACTAATAATATTTACAAACATTGAGAAAACATTTTGGATATTTCTGATTTATCATTCCAATAGTTACTACAATTGATTATACATACACAAAGAATGACCATTCCTTATGAGCTAACACCTTTATGTACCAATTATATACTTACTTAGTCAATGAGTGCTGACAATACAACAACTTGTAATAAATATAGTCAATGACCAGCATACTAAATCTTCATGATAGGCAAAAGTTTGTTTCTACTTGAGGGATCGTCGAGACTCTAATGGCATGTTATGAGTCGGCCTATATAGGTTAATGCAAGACCATATCCCGATCCACCGTATTGACTGTTTGTTTGGGGGCGTCAACACATTTTGAAAGCTAATCGATAGGCCTTGATATCTATGCCTTTTGCTCACAAAGACTCCTGTTTCATCTAGTAATTTTGGCGACCAATCTTGAAATTTTTGCGGCATGGTATCCTTCCACCAAATACGTTTGTTTGTAAAGTGGAAGCGAATCATACAATGTCAAAACACGTCTTGATATGCGACTCTCCTACCGCCCGATGCTTTTCGGTTTAGTTTATTGGAAATAGTACCTACATCATTTATGACATCAGCATAAGCAGCCGGCGAACATTTTTGGATACCTCGGCAATATGGAAAGAAATAAATACCTTTTCAACATCAGCCCAAGGCACCGGGTACTTTACACCATTTGCCCAATAGGTTCGTACCAGTCATTAACTATTTGAGGTGTGAAAAAGGGACCCACCATAGCCCGTCGGCATCGATGGTCGGAAATGCCAAACGAAATCTACCCATCGTCAAGGTGCTGTTTACACAATTGGGCACATTATTAAAAAAATGTGGGAATCACAAAGAAACATTTCTGGTAGAATACTAACAACTGATTTTATACGCACCTCGTCCCTCAACCATCCATCTGGTTTTGCACCCGTAGCCAATAAAGCGGTCCCAAAACCGGAGATCAACAATAGTCTCTTCATTGCCCCATGGGAAAATAAACCTAGTACCATTATTCTCTTTCAAAAATTTTTGAGCGGAACATGGCACGATTACCTTTTTGGTTTTTCTTTCTTCCCACTTCTCGACAGATTCTAAATTAGAACAAATTAAATCTTTAGTTAATGTTTGTATTACAAAGTAAGAGACATATAAGTTGACACAGTCAAATACCTCCACAAAAGGTTCCAATGTATCATCAAAATGCGGGCGTTAGGAGGGATGGGGTTTGACAATTAATCCGTGTGACGCCTTCTTTGGGTAGTGGGGTGGAGTAGTATAGGGTGAGGTGCAATATCTCACTGGCTTCCTCTTACGTTTAAGGGAGTTGAAAACTAATGCGATATTGCGGCCTTTAACGATTCATCTTTTAACAAACAGTCGACTATCCAACAATTAAATAAGTTCAATACTCAAGCTGTTATTCTGGCATGACTAACATGTGGTGTCTATTTTAGGACAAGATGTTGGTCCTAGTTGCCGTGAAACTAATGTTAGGAAGCAAATGGATTGTCGTGAACACTCAAACGATCAAGTCAACCATAAGTGAAAAAGAAAATAGTTTGCATGTTTCCTAGGATGTAAAAGTGATGTATTAATGAAAAAGATAAATTGATATTTTAATAATTATATCAACTGTAGCACATTGTATAGATAAGATAAGATTCTTTGCACCGAGTAAAACGTTATTTTATTGTAAGTGAAGTACAACACAATGTAAAAGATAAGATTCTTATTCTTGCTACATATCTACATTATACTTTCCTAGTTTACGGTCTCTTATTATCAGATCTCACTTTATTCTCTCTATTCGCTCAAGAACAATGGCACCAAATGGAAACTTTCAAAATGATGAAGAAGAGTCTGAGTTTGTCTTAAACAACGTTTGCTTTTTGATGTTAGATGCTTTTGGGGAAGAACAATGTAGAATATGGTTCATATAGGCAAGTGAGTGTGTGGATGAGGACAAATATCCTACTTAATTTGCGTCGCCAAGACTTCTCTTTGGGATGAGATTTATGGAGTTGATGAGAAGGAAGAAGATGAGGAAGATCTAGAGAGAATGAGGAGGAGAATTTGGCCAGTGCAGTGCGAAGGTCGGATAGTCGCGACAAAATGAGGGTAGAGGAAGAGTTTCAAAGTGAGGTGATGCGGCAAAGGGAGGTGGTGCAACAAAAGCGGAAGATGATAACAACCCGATTGGACAACATGTGAATAATCCTAAATTATTTGAAAATATTTATAATTTGGAAAATAGGATTACTAGTCTTGAAATTCTGTTTCAACGACTAAAAGCAATTAAGAAAAGCAAGGGAGAGAGCTCTGGAACTAAAATGTAGATTATGATGATGGTCATTTATGTATTTAGTATCATATTTGTTTTTTAGGTGTCGAAAACTGTTTTAATGTGGGTTTATGTGCTATCTATGCAAATGTATTAATGTATATAGTAATCAAATGGCGAGGACTTGTTTGTTGATAAGATAATTAAATGTACCTTGACAACATCATGCCCATCCTCATCATCAATGCATATCACTTCAACGGGTTGTTTCTCAACATCCATATAAAATGTGTCTAATTGTAGCACCTTGTGGAGATCATAGCGTTGTCGTTAAAGCCCAGCTGCGACCACGGGTCTAACAATGTAGCGTAAACTTTAAAACCATTCCACCAAAGAGGTGGCCCAAACAACAATTTCTTTACTTGCCTTGTCATTATCTTTTACGCACCATTCACATCCATGATTCCTAGATAAAGGGTATGTCGTTTAATATTGAAATAGAAAAAATAAAAGAAAGGAAAAAAAAATTAATATATATATATGCGTCGTCAGGAGTTGGATCAAACCCATCATAAGCAATGTCGAGAACTCATCATTCAAATTTGGTAAAGGCTGACACAATCAAATTTGTTATCCACTGCATTATATTGTTGGAATGATGAGCATCGTCAACACCTCGAAAAGCGGCTTTCATAAGTTGGGACATAGGCGGTAAACTCATCGGAATCGACGCCTAGCGGCTTACGCTTGTCATGGATCGTTGGTCACGATTGGGGTGTGTTCATCGGTGGTAATAGCGGTTTGTTGCCATCAACGGTATCCACACAATAAAAGTTAACTTACTTATGCACTCAAAGAGACCATTTTGGTGGAATGAAGTAACAAAAATTCAAATAACGAGGTTTTACCTTAATCTCAACAACATCATCTTGTGACTTTATTCCTAAAGCATCCTCAATTACCACAATTCTCTTTTGTGCGGTAACTTAACGCAAAAGCTGTGATACACCTGCTTCTCTACGTTCTTCTATATAGTACCAACTGGGACTTAAAGAGATTTAAGCTCGACACGAAGTCATCTTTATCTAAG